>JAYKKI010000046.1:12432500-13680000 GCA_039881145.1 Druceiella hillmani | reverse complement strand
CGTTCTTACGGGAAATTTGAAATGCACCGCGAAAAGCTCAGTATTCCAGGTACTGTTTTAATAATACGACAAAACATATTTTTGTACTTGAAAATATGTAAGTCCAAACCTACAAATTCGAAATAAAACCAATTCATTATAAGTAATTATAAACGGTAGAATTTGACAAATTAAACTTCGTAGTAATGTAGTAACGTCTCGTTGTTCTTCATTAATTTACTTTTTAAATGATTGTGTTCTCCATAAGCTTCTTTTAGTCAATTCAAATATGGTTTTCAATGTTGAATTATCAGAGGTAAATTTTGTTAACCAATACTTTCACCGTCCTTTTAACATAATGCTAGTGTCATACATTCGTTCTAGACAATGGAAAATTTTATTTACATTTGTACAGATTTTTCTCCTCTTTAGACGTAGTACGGTAGTAAATATCGAATATTAGTACCAAATTTAGAATTTCCTATATCTCGCATTAAAATAAATCTAAAACGGGAACGAGATAATTGAAAAAAAAGCTTCAAATTTTTTAGAATTGAACTCTATGAACAAGGGCAACATTATCTAATCATTTTTCTCTAACATTAAGTCAAAATCAATTACTTCTTCTCATTCTTACACCTCCCGCTTTTGCAAGATTTTTTAAAAAATTGTTAGGTTCAAACACCTATAAAGAAAATTGTTTACCAAAGCGAAAACATATTAACTTAAAAAAATTCGTATTTATTAGACTGAATATTCACGAATCGAATTTATTTCCTTATTAGTAGTAAAACATTATCTTTTACGGAATATTTATGCTTATTTCAATTTTTTATTAAAAAATTAATAATTTAGTTTCTACTTATAAAGTTTTGTGATAAATTAATACATACGAAGTGTAATTTAATTTCAAGCTCAATCTACTTCCGTTTATAGTCTTCTCATGCTTTGTCACGTTATTAAAATTATTTCCAGCAATTTATTGCAACATTCTATAATCTAATTTACCACGTTGTTAGAGTTTGATTAAACGTATTTGCATTTCAGTATAGAAATTTCTTAACTGAAAAGGAATGAGAAATTTAATTAACTGTTAATTAAATTTAAATTAAAGTCACAGTAAATTTGAAATGGAATATAAATAAGTTTATAATTAATAATGACGTTCATGAAAATCCCCGCCAACAATCGTCCATACAGAAACAACAGGCTTCGCCGCGTAATATTATCGTTTCAATAGATATAGTAATTAATCAGAGTCCTTGTCGCTACAGCTGATGTTGGAATAAATTCCGATATTCTGTAATAGGAAAATCTACGGAAGACTTGCAAATAGAAAATATAACGTATTTTTCAATAAAACTATCAAAATCGACTAGCGATGATATTAGATTCTTTTTATTTCATTTATCAGCAAAACACTTTTACAACATATTTTGGAATATTAGTTTAAAAAAATTGCACGAAACGTATTCGGAAAAAGCAAAAATCATGAATTAATTTATAATAATCCTTATTGCGCTTAGAGGTATTTATTTTTAAATAGCACACACTTATTTAATACAGATGGAAAAATATTTTCGTCTAATTAATAGACATTGAAGAGTTATGAATTTACATACACCCACTTATTCGGCATATATATTTCGTATATTTAAATGTAGATAAAAATAAAAATCGCCCTGAAATATTACTGCAATTGTTTTTCTTCATTTTGATATTTGAACGCATGTATCGGATTTTACGTAGAAAAAAATTAATCTAGCTTAAAGAATTAGTACTAATACCTTCCAATATTTGGAAACAATGCTATAACAATTGCTATCATTATAAACGTAAACATGCTGAATGTTCCGTTATTACCAGATTTTTCATTACGCTTAAAAACAAAGTATTTTTATGCCGTTTTCATAACGCAGTACAGTAGCTTAAACTCCCTTCTATAACGAAGAATGTGTATGTAACATATTAACAGAACCAATTTCCCAGAATAATGACGAAAAAGGAAAGGTTTTTTCCCCATCTAAAGTGAGCACAGTGAGATAAAGAACGCACATAATAACGCAATGACACCGGTAATTATACATGAAATACGTTTAAAATTTAATATAAGCATGCTTTATATAACAGAAATATTTCTTACTTTAAGTCTAAGATTTTTTAAAAATCATCTTAAATGTATGTCTATGATATCCTTTGAACAATGAACGTAGACACATAATAAAAACATATTGTAATCATTTATTAAAAACTGCGTTCAACGTTCAGTAAATTATCTCAAAACATTTGATCTTGACGACAGAATTCATTGATTATATCTTCCAGTCTCTCGCATTCTTGTAAATATTAAAATGTTATGAAAAATTTGGATTTTTTTTGCTACTCTTGAGACAGACTTAAATTACATACATGTATAGCTTTACGAATTTTTATTTAACTGGATTTACCAGTATGCATACATATATATATTTATATATATATATATATATATATATATATGTATATATATATATATATATATATATATATATATAAACATATGTATACAATGTTGAAATATTCCTAGCTTAAAATTCAATGAATTCAATATTTTCATTACGGGAAACTTCTTTTAGTGAAACTAGTTCATCCCTTATATTCAAAACATTAATTTGCTCACATAAAACGCATTTCCTCCAAAGGCGAATTCCGCGAATTAAAAATTAGGGTCGCCTTAGAAATATAAATATATATAATATTGCATCTCATGTATAATAAGTTATGGGCTAATCCACTGTAAGGATATGGTAATCCATTAAATTTAACTACGAAGGACTAACATATGGTCTTTATAATAATTAAACGAATGTAAATATGAAAAAATTACCTTTTTGCTGACACCTTTTATAATACCGAGACTCTGAAATTCACATTTATTAAAAGTTCCACAACCATTTCAATAAACTTTAACGAGTAAAACAATCTTCAGAAGCAGCCAGTATCAAAATTAGTCTATTGATTAAGGAAAACGTGAACTTCTAAAGGGCTTCAAATAATGTTCATGAAAATTGTATCGAATTTTCTGCACAAATTGTTACGATGACGTAAAATCTTAACAATTACCCTTAATTGGTATGAAAAGTGTATTTTAATCATGGTATACTTAGAAATATCTGATGAGTCATTTATATTTTTTCTTGTTAATTAGTCGTACTTTGTATTATAAAAATAGAGGAATAAACAAATTTGACTGTGAAGTAATATATATATCATATTACAACAATTTAATCTTTAGATAAATAGAAAATAAAATTGAAACCGAGAAAATCGATTTAATTGATTAAGGCTGTATACTAAAAAGGTCAGCTTTACATATTTTTTAAATTCACTGATATTTTCATTTCAAAAACTTGATTATGTTTACCGGTCTATTAAAAATTACTATCAACTGATAATCAATGAAATATTTTGATATGCCTTCTGAACTTTACAATTAATTAGCTTAAATATTAAAAAACAAATTTTCTTTTTATGAATTGTTTATAGGAATACACTGAAATGTTTAATTAAATTTTGGACGAGTATATATTTGGACGAGTAATAGGCAATAAAAAATGTTTAAGGTGTGATGAATTGCCTAAGTACAATTTTAGTATCCGGCTAACGATAATTTAATTATAATTTTGTAAAACATCAATGTGGATGAAATTTAAAGTTCATACAAGAATCTGTGGGGCTAAATAGTTAAAAAAACATTCAAATATTTAATCATGAATAAAAGAAATTTCACAAGATTATTTTGTATAACTGTATTTTTCCATTCTACACGTGATTTAGTTCGCGTGGATCACAATTACGTAACCTGTGTCAATTCGCGCTGTAATTTATATGTCCGAAACCTTTAGTTTTTAGTATTAATATGGTAATCGATTTATAAAAAAAAAGAAAACTTTAAATATTGCCTATGGGAATCACATTTGGAATTCCGGATTTAGGGTATCAACTAATAAATGCAAAAATTAAAATTGTAGAATTTCTCTTACAGAAAATATTACGTAATCAAACAGAAACCTAATAAACGTCATAAACAATTGATGTTATTTCTCGGAACTTCTTTAGATTTCGGGATAAATAGTGGCTCTGTAGTTAATCCGAATTTTATTCGTATTCCAAATATCGCGAAGAAATTACGAAATTATATAAAGTTACAATCATCGATATATTAATCCGTCTAAACGTTCGCATTCATAATTTATTTAGAATTTTACCGATCCTTTCATCAGTTCAGTTTTACTCTATTATGAGTAAAATAAATCTGAACTGAACTGGCAAGCAAAATAGATATAACCATCTTACAAATCGTGCAAGATAATATTCAACCTTTTTCATTAAAATAGAACGTTTAGTTTTACTTGCTCATAATTATACGGGTTTCGTAGTTACTATGTGCCCAGACATTGTAATCTCTATCAATCCATTTATCAAAAATTTGTTCCACTACTTGTAAGAAGATTTATTGTTGTAGTAAGAAGATTTATTTTATTTATGATTCTAATAATATTCTACGATATTCTAATCATGAAAAGTGATTTGACAACCGTTGTTTAATTTGATTAAAATAATTTTTTTTAATTCTAATCTATTTTGGAACATTTTCTCTGTGGAAAAAAGTATATAACAGTACTTTTTACGTCAAAACTTAATCGTCACTTATACCTTCGGTCTTAATAGCAAACTAAAAAATCAGTGAGTAGATTTAAGTTTTTATATTTTTTTTCATCCGAGAACAGCTTGTATTGAAATAAGCAAACTTTATCTCCCCCTCTCACAAAGAAATACATACAAATTTACCGCAATTACTGAAGAAAATTTACACTTTATTTATTGATTTTGAAATTATAATGGTGGAAGGGAATTATGTAGTTAATTTTAGAATATCATTAGTAAAAATATTTTAATTCTGTTTTTAATTTCTTTTGTGCGAGTATTTCCAACAAAGGTGTTTTTATTTACAAGGTGTTTACAATTTCATGTAGCGCAACTCGCTATTCACAACGCTTGCCCGTGTTCTGGGAAAAACCTCCTAAATATTAATATATTTTCATAATCTCGAAACCAGAATTGCTATTTTATACAAAAAATCGGCTAGATTAAATAATATACACCGTGGTGAAAACCGTATCAAAGTCAATAAATTTATATTCAAGTTATTAGTTAACATACAGAAAGACAGATTATTATTGATATTTATATAGATTTGCTTACTAGAGCCAATGCTACAAAAAAATTTAATTATTCAATATATAACATATTGAATAATCTTCAATATGAATTGCTGCATATTTATAAAAATTTGTTGAATACCATATTGTTTGAAACAAACAGATTTATATGTAGATTTTTACCATAAAAATTAAAGAGCCAGAAATTTTAGGTAGAAAAAAAAACCGTATTTTCCTGATCTAGTGATGCTCAAACAAACAAGCTATAAAGAAAACTAGTTTTTTTTAAAGAATTTAGTAACTGTATAAATAAAAAATATAATTAAAATAAGTTGACCGCTATTGAAGTAAAACTTCTTTACGCACGCTTGACTTGGGGAGTATGTGAATGCGTGACGGGAGCGTTACGAAAAGTGTGACCGGACGAGGCGAACGTATGTTGAGAGGGAGATATAAGTTAGTGAAGACAGAAAGAGAGTTACGTTTCGTATATTACTGTAGGGACAAGAGAGAGAGGTGCGAGCACACATTTTCTTTCTCTCTTTCTCTCATAGTCAGTTATGTTTCGTATACCTAAGACACAGTGCAAGCCTATTTATATATATATATATATATATATGTATATATATATATATAAACATACATATATATATATATATATATATATATATATATATATATATGAATGCGAGTTTGCTAGCGTTACGCGAACAGTGATTTTTTGATTATTTTGTCAATTCATTTCGTTCTTGAATAATTTTATAAATTATTATTTTGTTCAATACATTAAATATTCTACGTTTAAAGTGAATAAATTCGTAAATTTATTTTAAAGTTCATATTTTGTTAATTTAAATTTTTACTTCAGTCGTGTGGTCTAAAGCATACTCGTATTTTAAATTGTACCCTTATTTAAAAAAATAATTATTTTATGTTTAAAGTTTTGTTTTAAAAACATCGATATGAAAAAAATAGGACCCTTGTAAGATCATGCACATTTATATGTCTGCTGAAATGGCAAAACATTGTGACAAATACGCTAAACTGTGCATAACTTAATAGTGACCGCAAAAAACATAGAAAGTTTAGCGATGGCAAATATGACACAAATTGAAAGTCAAACTAATAAGGAATCCAAATATATTCCTTTAAGAATTTTATTTTGAGAATATTCTAAAAATATTGCTAAAATGACCGCAATATTTTTTCAATAACCTTTTGAACTAGAAACTTTTCACTTTATGTATTATTTTATTTTTCGTATTGCGGTAGTAATAGAAAATTATTAAGATTACAAAACTCTTGCCAGAATTTTATTTAAGTTAATATTATAGATATTATTGAATTTGAAGGAATCAGTGTTACTTAAAATTTGCTTAAAGTCTATAGAAAAATATAGACATGTTCCTCAAAATATTTTTATGTATATATTCACGACATTTTTACGTATATAAATCACTTACCGAGTTACATTTAGGAAGTAAAAATATTTAAACCAAAACTCATTGTTTCAAAAATCTTCTCAAAATCGTCATGAAAATCCATACCAACTTGATAGAAGAAGTATTCGATAAAACAAGCGACATTCGTAACTTTAGATCGTTTCGTAATCAGTGTTGTTAGTCACAAATCTAACTTCTATATTTCAAATAGACGTTGCAATGTAACGCGAAAACGTTTGATTTACTCGACACAAAGGGGATCGAATAGTTACTTCGGAAGCGTTTCCATATGTTGGTATTTCACTTTCTTAGCTTCCTACTGAAAAGCCCACACTAATAAAATTGGAAATTATATCAAATTGCACAAAGTATTTTTCAAGCCTGACTCAGCAAAGCTAATAAATGTGTACTCCGATGCAAATATATAATCAAGATTAAACCTCTATAAATAAGCAATAAACACAAAACTATTAAGTTAAACTTAGGTAAATTTCAAAATGAAATTTAGAAATGCTATTTCAGATTAACTTGTAACTGTCCGAGTGGCCAACGGCCAGACTGAAGGATTTATGGAAAAAGAAACATTAATACTCTCGGAACAAAAATCTGGTGAAAAATATAAACAGAAATGTCTATGCCTACTCGGACTACTACGTCAGGAAGAAGAAACATTCACGGTTTATATTTATTTATCCACTTGGTAAAAAATCCGATATACAACTTTGTAAGCACAAAACGGAAATAAGTTTTAAAGTAAAATTTAGAAAATAATTAGTAAAATAGAAAACGTATACAAAAATTCTAATTAATTGTAAACATAACCCTTTTCGTATTTAATTATCTGTATGTGTCAAAAAAGAAACGAGAAAATTTAAAACAAATAACAACGAAACTTTTAAATTACTTTTAATAATCTATGCCGTAGAACAAATGCCGCAAGAAGAACTTTAATCTTTACCGAAAAGGCAATCGTCTATAAAAAAAAAACAGTCATCATAAGAGATAGATGCAGTCAAGTTACGGAATATTGCTACAGTGAGTTATTTCCACTTTCTTCTAACCAAGATATTGCATTATTTCTTGAAATAAACTAAATGAATGCAGCAAAACTGGTGTGGTCGGCAGAAAACCTACCACAAAATTTCGTCAACAGTGTAGAACAGATTTAAAACAGCTGTATAAATATTTATGAAACTTTCATATTTATAATAAGTGAGAAAGTTTAATTTTATGAATGTCTCAAATGTTTATGGATTCGTTCTATGAAATTTACGAGCGTGAATTTCTACAATAAGATATAAACTTATTGAAATCTTCCATACCTTCCTGGTTAGACTAATTACGCATATTGCTTGCTATACATTTTAAATGCGTAAACAAATAGTGAATTTTTCATGAAACTATGAAATTTAATTCATTACAAAAATTTCTCCATAAGCTTTAAATAAAATTCTAGTAATAATATTTTAAAATAAGCGTGGAATATATTATCGTTGATATTTTCAACAACAACTTTCATATATTCTCTGCAGCAGATCTAGAAGAAAAGCAACAAATAAAAGAAGATACAATGGCCAAAAATAATTTTTGGAATATTTACAAATTGTTTTTAGAATTAGTATCATATACGGTATATATACTTTCGAAACTTGCTTATAAATATTGTTAGTATTGTTTACCGGGATACAGGGATACTTGTGATTTAATATGTTTTATCAAAATGCTAAATATAATTTTTCTATGTCAAACTTTTTTGAGAATATTTTTGTCGACCTTACTAGCAATATTTTTAGAATGACCTTAAATAAAATTATAATTTTTTTTTTCTAATAAATTCCTCTTTCAATTTATATTCTATAAGTATCGTTCTATAAGCGGAATGTTTCTGTCTCCTCTAAATTTTCCATACATATATTTTCGAGTATCACAATGAGGTATAACATATAATTTTCATCACTATATGATATGTCGCGATTCTACATCTAACAGTTTCTAAAAAAAAACAACTGTGATAGAGAGGAAAACGGCCAGTAAAGCAAAACATAAAGGTTCGGTTTTTTCTTTGTATTTCATATTAAGCTATATAAAACACAATTAAGTTAGCAATTACTGTCATATCAGTTATCGCACCATAAATAATTTAATGTGGATATAATTACTTATATAAGTCAAGTTAAATTGAAGATATTGTTTACTTGTTTTAAAATTATTCCTCATAGATATAAAAATTGTATCTAGTACAAATTGGGATAATTGTATTGCGCTCTTGACAGTTGCACCCAGTGTCGTACTGACCATATTGTTGAGGTGATTTTTTCCAGCCGGGCCCTAACTTACATGTAAAATAGTTTATATATACTTAGAGATAAATAAAAGGGAAAAATAATGAAACTTGATTTACCCTGAGGCCATTTCTGGAACTTCTCGCTATTTTCGAAATCAAAGCGCTTAAAAATATTTCGGTTTTAAGAATTGTGTTCCTCAAAAGGCACTTTTTGCAAACTGTTTACGGCAATATCTTCTAAATTAATTAAATGATTCTAAGGGCATTCCACGCGATTTTTTGAGTACCGGACATTGTATCCTTACGTAAAATTCGGTTGAATACGAAATTTCAAAGTTATTTTGAAAAAAACACTCTCTTGGAAATTTTAGAACGGCGATAACTTTTAAACGAATCAATCAATCTGTTAAGCGGTATTTGACATTAAATATTGGGAAAAAGAACTGATTAGATTTTGGAGTCAACAGTTGAGCTCTTAGAAGAGAGAATAATCCGGAAAGCGCATATGCACAATTTTTTTCTACTTCAACTAGTGCCACGCCTTGTGCGCAGTGTTACCAGCGGAATAAATTTACGTACGAACTCTGGGAAATCGTCGCATATAAATTTATCTGCTTGCGACCGTACCATGCACATTTTAATAAATTTATGTGATGCATTACTTGACTTACATGAAGTATTATTTTGGCCGCTGCGCATGCTTCTGTTAATAATAATTTACTTATATACTTCAAAATTACATAGTGGATTAAAAATTAAATTAATTAATATTACTTATGTATGAAAAGTTTTGACTTTTTGCAATCCAGTAACATTTTTGCAGATGGGAAGAGCACAAGCCGACATTTTAAGCGATGTTGTCACATGCAAACCATACGACCCTCTAGAACTGTGTCCTAGTTTGCACTGACAGTTGCGTGTTGATACTGCGCATTCGATGAAGCACATTAAGATGAGACGTCGGTCTTCACTAGGCAAGAACTGTTGGATTCGTTCATTATACATGAAAGTAAATGATTCGTTGATATATTTTCTTAAATACAAAATCAGATTTAATCAAGTATGACGAGAATAACAGCTTTTACGAGTTATTGACTGCTTAGCTGAAAATTCTTCAGATGTGTTATATTATAAAACATTGGAACTATATTTATCTAATAATATATTTCGATGAAAATTAATAATATTTATATTTGATTATTATCCGATAGTATCCCATCTATGCTTGCCCCAGGCTTGGTGAGAACCAACCGGGCCCTTCCAGCCCAGTTCTACCCTGGTTGCACTTATGTGACGCTAGGATTAATGTGATCCTTTAAAATGTTTTATGGTTTAAGTTATAATTTATAGTTCAAAAAGTCGAGAAGCCAACAATTTTGATGCGTATAATGTAAATACTGAGAAGCTAAAATTAGGCAAAGGAGCAGTTTTACATAGAATAAACGTGTGTCATAAGATTGTTCTATTTGTTCATTCGCAATTTCTGCAAAAAATAAATCCATAAGTATTTTTCATTTATACAAACAAAATCAATTATACAAAATATTTTAACCATCACTCACTGTAGCATGATGATATGTCAAAGGAGTTTAATTAAAGTAGTTTGATTATTATTAAAAGGACAAATTTTTTACAACAGGAAATACCTATGAATGAAAGAAATGTTCTTCTTTAAATTTCTTATATTTATGATTTAATTATATTGAGCTAATTTTCAATTTACGATTGGCAATTTTTTTAGATGTTTGACCCACATGGCTACATTCTGTGACAAAAATGTAACAAGTACGAATGGTTACAGGGGTACAAAGGAAATAATAAGTATTGGTATCTTATTGCTGAAACCATTCGCTATGAGGAAAATTACAAATATAAAATAAAATAAGGTTACTTTAGTCATTTGTACTTTATCTCTTAAAGCAGGTCCTTCACCTTTTAGCCTTCAATTTAAGTAGTATCAAAATGAACAGTATATTATAATTGTTATTGTAACTGTGATCAAATCCGATAGAAACTGCGAAACAAATGAAATACTCTTAAAAATTCGTATATTTTTTCACGAATGTCACGTACAAATTTTTAAATTTGCCTTTTAAGCGTTTATAGGTCATCGTTATGGGTCCAAATAAAAATATTCTTTTTTAATCTGTATACTATGAAACATTTCTATACAAGGCGAATGTTTTTTTTATTTTAAGTGGCTGGGTTTTAAATTTAGCGCTTTCATATTTTTGGAATATACGAAAGAACTAACACACTTTAGGTTAAAATCAGACTTGTACTTAAGGAATCATGAGGGAGATTATAGGCAATATATCAAAATGAAATTCGTAATCATCTTCGGTGTAGTCAGGCATAATAATATGCAGATAGTGTATTATTTAAATCAAAGAAATTTTTCAAAGGCCATTTAATCAAAGAAATCCACAGTATATTTCAATGAAACACACATTATGACATATTTGTTTTAAGTAGTGGAGATTTAAAAACATAGGTATACTGAAGGATACACGGCATTATTTGAATCGATTAAATTAGAAACGCGTATATGTCAGAAAGAATATAAAAACCACTCAATCATGCAAATTTAAGTATCGAATACATATCACGAGGAATCCACCGTATCGCGTGACACAACTAGCATTGCAAGAGAAAATAGCTGAACAGCCTACATCAGCTCATAAGGGCACCTCCTGGTTTAATCTCAGAGACCGAATTTTTTTATAAAATTTAAGCCTTTAATTATAAATACGCTATTTTATGTAAAAGACCCTAGTAGTAAATTTCGTAAATTTCTTCTCCCAAAAGGCTATTTTTTTGAAATACGATTTTCAATTAATTTTTCTCTTAGCACCCCTCGTTAGAAGTGCGACTGGAAAAATATTTGTTTTTGTAGGTCAATATATTTTGGAATACAAATATGAAAATATGTGCATTATATAGACTTTTCGGTGTAAATGTTATGGTGAATGTCAAAATGGGAGTGTGTTAAAATAAACCGGTGTATATTTAGAGTCACCAATTTCGTAAGTGTAAGATCGAAGCAATTCAATTTCTTCTCAATTCAATATCAACTTTTTGATAATGTACCGAACCATACCCACGCATGTAGTCATTAACTGTTGTAGGATCACCGTCATCATGAAAACAAGTAATTACAATAATTTACCAACAGGCTTGTTGATGGATAACATTCACCAGTATTAAATATATTTGGCGTTAATTTTGTAGAAATTCATTATTCACAAATAAATGAAACTACGTGATGTAGTATTATTTCTACTTTCTTTAAGTTCTTTACAGCGACCTAAGTTTCGTTGTATTACACCATCTTCAGGGCAATATTCACCAGTGTATTTTAAGATAACCTGTATATAGCAACATGGACAATTGTTACATTAGACAATCGCGAACTCCAGGAATTAATTATCCTAATAACACCTAGTGATTATGTAATTTCAAAAATTTACTTGCAAATATTTACCTGCTTTAAGTAATAATTGGTTTAGTATCATACAAAAAAACTTACTTTTACATATATATATATATATATATATATATATATATATATATATATGTATGTGCATATATTAAAACTACTTTCTAAATGTATAATTTCCTTTCGCTTAAATACCTTAGCGCATTCAGGGAAACATGAGTATAAACATTAAAAAATAAGTAGTCTTTTTAGATACATTTCAGATACTTATGAAATAATTTATTTTGGGTGAAATGTTTATGAATTTTGTTTTGTAGTTCTTGCCTTTAAAAATAGTTTTTCTATCAACATTTTTAACTTAAAATGAGAAATTTAATTTATAATTGTTATTTTGAATACAAAAAATAAATATAAACAACTGTTTCTAATAATCTATGGCATGTCGTTTATGTTAAAAAAAATTCTGTTTTTACTCTGACCGGCTTTTTATTCTTCATAAATCGATCCGATTTATGAATATAAATTGATTTTGATTATTCATATATCCTTTATACTATATAAAGGATATTCTTGCATCGCTTAAAATATTGTAAAATCGGAAACAATCTTGGGAATATTTAATACTTATTACTGTTTGATACAATTTAATATTTTTTTTCATTTAAATTCAGATTTAGACCAAAAAATCTAATTATTTAATGAGTAGTTCTCTTTTTAGTTTATTTATTATGCAACACTGAGTTTCTTTTGTAATTTATTATGTTTATGAATGTTCAAATACTTTCATTCCTATATTATATATAAAATACTTTGCTTTATTTTAAAAGGTTATGAAATTGTATGCATATCAGCAAGAGTATTAAATAACGAGTCTTTGTTAAAGAGCTCAATAGAACGGCAGTGTGACTGGTATGTAAAGGTAGCAAGTAGTTATAAAATGGTGTTTGCCGCGCGAACGAATCAGCTCTGGATGAATTTGCCTATTAAGTTTTTATGTCGGTTACAAAGTATTATGATTTGAACTTATTGACTAGCAAATAGTTTCAATGTTAGCATTGTCCGATTTTTATTGTTTCCTGTTTTACAAATGCACTAATAGTCAAATGTCTTTAGTTGATAAGTGTAATTGCGGACATTTTCTTAAAAGTGTTTCATTACAATAATCATATAATTTCGACGCAGCTTCAACACGTACCGTTTTATATAGTGCTAAGTATATAATAAAATAAGATTTATAAACAAATTGGGATTATTTAGATTTAAAACATAAAAATATACAATTCAGAAATTTTTAAGGAACGATGAAGAGATGTTTAATTCCAATGTTTTGACGTTACATAATATAATTATGTACAATGATTTTATCATAATTACTAAATCATTTTTTCGACGGATGCAAGCGCTACCTTTTTTCTATCTTTAATATATTTTAATCTACAATATTATCAAATAACTTCGGTAATATATTAATAATTAGGAAAAGCATATATAAGTTATCTAAATAATAAATAAATGGCATTAACAAAATTGTTTCCACAAAAGATCGCCCTTTTTGCAAAAAAAATCTAGGAAGTTGTATTCTGATTATTCTTGATACATTCAATTAAATCATGAATTTCAGTAGTTTTCCATTTTTCATCCAATTATGACGACGTAACTTGCAAATATCAATTGATTCTAAAGTGAATACCTAAAAGACCTACCCGATGAATGTTAAAGCAGCTATGACTGTAACAATGTCGGTTGTCGCTGGCTTCTGCAAATATACACGAGTCAGTAGTTATATTTGTGAATAGCAGTTAACACTTACCTTAATCATGGAATAATTTGCAGTTATAATAATAGAGCGATGAATAATAATAATAATAATCTATTATTATTCTAGCATTAAGATTCTAGCGCAACTCAACCGTAATTTTGATTTATTTGCATAATGAAGGAAATTTTCTGTTTAAATTTAAAATGGACCTGCTAATGTAGTCTCGCGGGATCACAATTAAAGTAAAGCGCATATAATCGTTAAGATAAATTAGCGTAAAAGAATCATAAATTAAATAATACATTGTTTACCGACATTTGATACAGTTATTATTTCGGAAGCAGATTCTTATTCAATTGAAATAAGGTTTATCTAAAATTAAGTATTGTCAAGAACTATGATAGTTTTTAGATGAAACTAATAAAATCGGAAAGTTCTAACATTAATGAGTTATTAATATATTTAATTTTATTATTATATTTATTGTATTACAATATTCATTTTATTTAAAGATATTAAATAATAAAGTTTTAAAACAACGGGGAAATACAGAATTAGTTAAGAGTATTTAAAAATAGAGAAAATATAAGATGTTTGTGAATACTAGAAATATGCAATTTTGGACAAGAATGTAGGCTAGTCACATTTCTATAAGATTATCTGACAATTTAACTAAGTCTAATTTCTAGCACGTATATATTCTAATAAGTCACTTATGAGACTATTATAATTAATACTTAATCACAGTTATATGGAACTACGTGATGTAGTATTATTTCTACTTTCTTTAATTTCTTTACCACGACCTAGGTTTTTTGTATTACAACATCTTCAGGTGGGATATTAGCAAAGATTCTTTGCCAATATCCCACCTGAGATCTTTGCTAATATCCCACCTGAAGATGTTGTAATACAACGAAACCTAGGTCGTGGTAAAGAAATTAAAGAAAGTAGAAATAATACTACATCACGTAGTTTCATTTAATTGTGAATAATGGAATTTCTTCAAAATTAACGCCAAATATATTCAATAATTAATACTTAAATAAATTTAAATTTTCTTCCCCAAAGAATTGTAATTGCCGTCAAGTAAAAAAATTATGATTTCTTCATCACCAAATGTTAAACATTTGACCTTAATTTATTATTATCTTACGTACGAAAAATAATTTTATAATAACTGAATATAAAATATTATTTAACTCTTTAAATCAAAATATTCTTATCCCCAAGTACGGTTCACATTGAACGACCGCATTTGCATATTGAGCCACAATTATTACTAAGCAATTCTAAAGCCCATTAATTTTATGGAAATTAAAGAGCGGTTATTTCACATTTTCTTTGACTATGTTAATGGCATACACTTGTTAATGGCCATCCTAAAGTAGCGGTCCCAACTTTCAAGGATTCTTACAGAAAATTTCCCGTACGACGAGTATTCTGAGTATTTTATACGTTCTGTGTAAAATACGATTAAAAGCCTTCGTAAAATACATGTGACGGTAATTAACGGCTTGTGACAATAATTAACGGCGACTGTTAGGCTTTTAGATACAGAAAACCTACTGTTCAAACGGTTCATAAAATATTAGGATATTTAATTCCATGATTCGGTTTTATAAACGGCTTAATTTCATTGAAATTTTATACACATTACATTAAAGGAATTTATACATCTTACATTTAAATAATATACATTTTATACATCTTACATTTTTTTATACATCTTACATTTAAATAATATACATCTTACATTAAAGGATAGGCCATATGTAACTAAAATATTTTTACAGCAGTAGAGCAGGGTAGACAAATTCTAACAAAACTATGCCTCGTCACGAAAAATGAATGGGACACTAATAATTTAAAATTTAAAAGTAATTAAACATATTTTATTTAAGGCTCTGCCCTGGTAAAGTGACAATGGTTAGATGATATATTTTTTTAGAATAAATACATATAAAGCGCAATGCTGCCAAGAAAGTTATATTTGTGAAATGTAAAACTGTATCCAAATTGGAACTGTGTTTTTCAATATTAATTAATTCATATATTTTAGATACTTGTAACTATGTACACCACATTATAATATTTTGTAAAAGGAAGTTTGTGATAAAATTATATCAATATCATATACCACAACAAACCTACTAACTAAATATTAAGTAAAAATGAAATGCATTCCTAGGTCCAAAATAATTCGATAGTATAATAACGCAACTAGCGTCCGAGCGCTAATTAATTACCGAAATTACTTTAACGAAAACTACTTTCAACTATGTTTACGAAAAGATTAATTTTATTATGCAGTCAGGAAATTTAATTTTTTTAAATTTCCTGCATCTTGAAATAAATTTTTATTTACTGAAGTTATAAAATGTTACGAAATTTTAGATTCACGTCATTTTCTCGCCATTTTCAATTATTTGGAAATGTTTCCTAGGCCATGAAAGATAAAAAAACAATTCTTCATAAAAACATTGCATATATCTTAATTATGTTCAATACGCCAAAAAAATCAATAAATATTGTGAAAAAAATGACGCATATAATGAAAATCTTGTTGATTGCACACGAAAAAATAGTTAAGGTAAAATTAATTGTATTTTTGTATAGCAACTTTCTTTGTTGAATTTAGTATAAAATTCGAAAAAGTGACGTAATTTTCATAAAAATACAACGGAAATTTATTCGAGAAAATCACGGTAATTTGTTATTTCTTGGTATATTACAACGATACTTCCTAAAAACTGGATGAAATAGTATATGTTAATAAAATTTTATTCTTTAGTTTGTCTTTTAAATAAAAATATATTACCTTAATCTTATAATCAATTGAATAGCCTAATAATAATTATAAATTCGCTCACGGCTCTTTTCATGGGAATTGTATTAAAAAGAAAAAAAAAATTCTAAGAGAGATTTATTTAAAATTCAATTTTTTAATGTTTTTAGAAGGTTATTTCATTAATTAATAATTTTTTTAAACAAATTATTTGTGAATAAAATAATGGTAATTAAAAGAAAACACGATAATTCAATTCGAATAAATTTAAAACCAGTTTATTCATAAATTGTCAATGAATATAACAGAGATTATTCAAAATTATTAATATATTAAGAATACATAATGATTCTACTGAACAATTTCATTCAAGTATCCCAAGAAGTAAAAATAATAGCAATCGTAAGTGTAGTATCTCGTTGTACATTCGTTAAGTGTTGTAATCACTCCAGTGTTAATTTATATCAATCAGTTGACCCGCATGTCGCTCATTACACGTAGGTATTAAGACGCACTTTATTTAGGTAACACATTAAAATTATTTTTGTTTTAACGTAAAGTCTAGTTATGGTATTGACATTATTATGGTTTCTAATATTTATTGCAGTTTGCACCAGAAGTAGATTAGCAAAAATTAGTAAAAATTAGATTAGATAAGCAGAATTAATTATAAATATAAAGTAAAACCTGCGAAAAGTGCATTCCAAGAATATAAGAATAAAACATCAAATTTCTAAACAACCGGAATCCAAGTGTAATGTGTATAATAAATAAATGCTCGCACTAAATTTTCATTCTCATCATAAACGTGTTACAAATGAATAAAAATGGAAGACGGTTTATATAAAAATGCACAACATAATTATCAGCGCTTTGTATTTGTCAATTTTGTGTATACAAACTAAAATAAGGCATAGCGTATTATATATCTATATATATATATATATATATATATATATAATGTATATATGTATATATGTATATATGTATATATATATATATATATATATATATATATATATATATATATATATATATATATATATATATTTATAAACATATATTGAATATATTTTACGTTAATTTTGTAGAAACTCATTATTCACAATTAAATGAAACTACGTGATATATTATTTCTACTTTCTTTAAGTCCTTTACCACGACCTAGGTTTCGTTGTATTATCTTCAGGTGGGCTGTTAGCAAAGATTCTTTAAATCTGCAATCATAATTTGACTAGCAATTAGGTGACCTTAAATAAATTATACTAATATTTTCGAAAACTATTGAATTTATGAAACCATAACTCCTCTATCCCTTGAACTAGATTACATATCAATAGTGCCTAATATCACCAAAAACATAGGTGTGTTCTTCACTATAATATATAAAAGTAATTACTGAATGTAAAAAAGTGCTGTTTATGATTAAATCTAATTTCTTATATTATATAATTTTCGTGTTGTACGTCGTTTTGTGTATATAAACATTGTTCATCTATTTTCATGTTCTGAAAAAGTTTTATTAAGTCATAAGTTAAATCATTAGAACAATCTATTTATAAAATGAGTGTTCAAATATAGTCCTTCCGCAATTGCTCCACCCTTGTTCATTTATGTTATTAAGTACTTTTAATAACTATTTTATTTTAACAAGTATTAGTTTAAACAAAAGATAATGCTTAATTTAAACGAGTAAAAGAATTACATGGTACAGTGCATAACTGAAATTAATTGCACGACGGGACCGGAACAAAATAATATGAAGGGTGCTTTGATAACGAGGCACTCCATGTGAAATGTCTGATGAATAAAGCCGGCTTATTCTAGATTTTATTAAAACTTAGTGAGAGTATTTTTTAGAGTTCCAGAGAAGAATATACAGCGTTATTTAATTTTCATATGTACCGGTCCTCACTTAATCTTATTAAAACAACTAAAAAACATCACCTATATTTTAATGTCGTATATATTTGGCGTTAATTTTCTAGAAATTCACGATCATTTAAATTTTCACACCTAAATGAAATTATATTAATATTTGTATTATTTTAATACTAGCGTGACCCGTGCGAAGTCTTCGCATTATTATTTATTCCATTATGAAGCTCAGATGACAGATCAAACAAATATTTTACTAAAATTGACATATAGAGGTGCAAGTATCAAAAGCATTGAGCTAAAGCGCCACTTTATTTATACGTGAGTGGATTTGAAATTAAACAAAAATTTTACCGACCGTCAATCATATTGACGTTGAGCCGTTAGATGGCAGCATTGCTGTTTTGTGTATATAATTTTAATAATTAATTAATTTGCAAAAACAATAGCAATAATACATTTTTTAGTTGTGGATGCCGGTAGAGCAAGCAATTATCTATAAAATGATATATAATTTATGTGGATTAGTTGTGAGGTTTTTTCTAAAAAGGTAGAGTAACATCTTAAAACCTTAGCGTATTAATATATATGATTTAAATTCTGTTAATTTTTTTATTAAAGATATGTACGTGATTATGATGAAACTTTAAAGCGAAAAAATAATAGCTTTATTGTGAAAAATTTAAACTTACGCAGTTATTACATACGAAAAGTAACACGGTGCTGAATGTATGTATATTGTACTGATTTTTCATGATATTTAATTGGCTCCAGTGTCTCGATTGTCCAATGAAAACTGCTAATATTTCTCAAAAATTAAGTCCACATATTGTGGAAAAAATTAAACTTGCAATATATACCTTTGGCTCGGGCTTTATATAAAATATGTGTTTGAAATTTTAAAAATTGCATTGCTCAGATTGCTTGTAAGATGAAAATATGAAACTGACATTATATTTGGTACAAGTAAGTTCAAAGCAGAGAACCTTGAACTTTAAAAATCTTTAATGCTTGTTTGGTTATTTTCATCTTTTAGATGAAAATAATATATGTTTTTATTTTTTAAACCACCTATATAGTATGTAGGTGGTTTAAAAAATAAAAACAAAATCATATATTATATTTTATTTTATTCACATTTATATTTTAAATAAACTTAAAAAAATGTTTGTTTCGAAAGATAAAACCATTAGTAAATATATTTGTATATATAGTAGTAAATATAGTAGTATAATTCTTAAATATACTTCACAAATATAAAGAACGTAGGTAAATATATATAATATTTTATACAAATAACGGATTTATATAGAATGTATTTATTTACAAAATAAGCATTTATCAATTCTTTTAGGGCGAGTTCACATTTTTGACAAAACCCTTCGTTTTGCCGAGTTTATTCTAAACTCCGCAAATATGTAGTGTTATGATTTTGATATGGAAACATAGACCAAACTCTCGTCTATAATTCACGTTGATTACTCTCATGGGTAAAAATCGGCTTATTGTAACTTATTCCTCGCCAAAATCGAACCAATTTTGTGCTTTTCTTGATACCGAAAACCGTTTGGCTTAGAACTTTGAAATTAATATGTACAGAGTTAAGACATATAAACCCGCACATATTTCAATGAATGTACAAAAATGTTCACGTTACAATTTTAGAGGAGTCAAACAAGGTGATCGATTTTATCTACTATATATGTTCTGTTGGATATGAATCTAAAGAACAAATTAAAATTTTTCAAAATTCAATGTAAGATATTTCTATAGACATTTATAAAAATGGCTAAAAATATCTGATCAAATGAAGGTATCGTACACATTCAGGAATGTATAAAACATTCCTCAATGTGTACGGTACCCTCACTGTGCGAGTTTAAACAAGGTTGTTCTTCATTATACCTGTAGTACATAATATGCAGATTAACAAAATTGTAAAAAAAAGGTGCCAATAACCACAACCTAAGTTACACTCGAAATCTTTTAAACAGTGTTGTGTTTCTTACTTGGGTAAATATAATTACAAAAAATTCGGTGCCGAGGAGTAATTCGCTTTCTTTCGTAATTTTGAAATATTTTATTTCTGTTAATAAAAAAAGTTTTAATTTTTATTAATCACTCTTATCTTATTCGGTGGATATTCCAAAGTAATTTGAAAGGAAAATGTTATAATTTCCGAAACTTACATTTTAAAAATTGTATTTATTTGTGTTTTCATATCTAAACATAAACTTGTGAACTGTTGAACTATTTGTTGAACATTTTTCATTACACTTTATCATTAAAATTTTTCTAATGTTTTGCACATGTTTAATTAACAATTTTAAAGTTTTAATAGGAAAAACCTGACTACTTTCAAAAAAAGTACTCTTTCAATGATACCCTCTATAATGGATTCAGATAAACCTTTTATGCAAAACGACTAACATTTTTAAAAAAATATATATTTCAATTGACAATTGGGTTGTAACATGTGGTTGTAACATTAATATAATAGTTTTTTACCTTTATGTTAATAATTTGATAGGTTTTCAAATAATATACAAACACTCACTGCGCGCTGATTCATTGAATTCAGTAGCTTTTCATTCTATGAATTATTTGCATAATGCTATTTTATCAGGTTTCGTTTATAAACATGTCACATTACATTAAAGAGAGTAAAGACTGGTACCATAAATGCTACTTTTATTTTATTTTGAAACAAAAAGTAGCAGGAAATCATAATACAAACATTTATTTTAGAAAAGTATAAAAAACCCAAGATAGTGGGTCTGTAAAAGCGTTACGGCCGGCTAAACCATGAAGTGGCAATATTACCCTCTCTAAGAACAGTCAAAAGCCATTCGAGAAAATGTAGCAGTTCAAGAATTTTTTCTGGGAAATTGTTGCTTGTTCAATATTTTTTTTCTTCCCTCCCTCCTTATACTATTTCCTTGTCTTCATATTGTACTACAAAGACATTCCACGTAAGTTTACTTATTTTTTCTTCATTACTTTCTTCACTAGGTTATTATCATTCATATTGAGTTACAGTTCAAGTCTAGTTTGTCGAATATGTTTACATTTTAACATTGATCTAAAGATAATAACACAGAAAAAAAAATGTTGGGATATTATGAAGCAGTTTTGGAATGAAATTTACTTAAAAATGCCGAATTATTCCTCAATTTTATATACATTAATTCGCTAAATAAATGTTTATTGCGTTGAAATTTTACTTTCAAAATTATTGTTTTGATTTAGAATAAAGATTTATTTATTTTACATTAATGTCGTTTTAGCATAAAAATGATAAAAACTTATTAAATATATAACTCGGTAAAAACCTTTCTTTAAGTATTTATTCATAAAATATTAATAAATTATGATATTGATGAGGAAAAGATAGGCATTTTTGTAACGCTTCAATTATTTGTGTCATAAAAATTACATCATAAACTGAGTTATAAATATAGTAATAGAGAAACAGTCAATTTATTGATATATGATATTAATTAATTTCTGACTAAAACCATTTCCGGATTTAGGAAGCATATACCAAAAAATGATATGGCCAATTTTTTTCACACACATATCAAAGAGAATTTTTTTAATTTACAATTTAACACTCTTTTATCAATAATCTTTGTTATGCATTCATATAAATAATATAATTTAATTTTATGTTATTTACTACCAACATTTTCACAGGAGTCAAATATTTTCAGGTGGTCTTCAGATCGATAAAAGTATTTAAATTTTCATATTATAGTTGTGCTAAATAGATATAACGATCTCAGACAATACAGGAATTTTTTTATTTTTATTTTTCAAACTCATGAATGAAACTAAATTACAGAATTTTATAAAATTTTCTTTGATATGACCTGAATGATATTTGAATATGGTATTTGCAGTCGTCAAACTACATATTATATTAAAAAACTTCTTGAATAGTATCATAAATTCGGACACGTAACTAAAGGAATATTTTTAAATATGAATACATTAATAATACTCATATCTCTTTGAAATCTGCCCAGTAACTTCATTTATTTTTTATCCATATTTTATTAATGACATGCAACATGGATAAAAGTATAAATTCACGAAGCTATTTTTACTGAAAGGAGGAACTTATTACTCATTATAAAAATGTACAATATATTTCACATATATTATACGCGACGCCGTGATATGAAATCTTTTTACCACTAATTATGAAACTTGCTCTGTAATTCAATACCAAAAGTTAACATAATAGAAGCAACCTTTGTAATAATAACTTGATAAGTATATCAATATGAAATGGAATGTTAACAGACGTATCATTTTGAATTCACGAGCATATCTTAAATTTCCTTTTTTATAGTTTGTTGGAATTTAAAAAGTTTATGCCCATTCTGGTTTGTATTGTTGAGGTATAAATGGTGTCGTCACTATTTTGAAGACTTTTGTACTTTTAGGTCGTTTTATTGTTGCTAAAAAATACTCTATATATTTTGCAGCATCTGTCATTCCTACAGTACGGATTACGGATACTTGTTTCAGCTGCAAAAGCGAGTTCTTTCGCTCTGTTTTTTTTACTTTTGCTGCTGCAGTCCTAAATATACATATATATATATCTATATATATATATATATATATATATATTAAAGAAACGACAAAATTTCAAAAAAATATTATTATCGTATAGACTAAAGGTAAATTTAAAACACGCATCGTTTTGATTCTATTAATCTAATGAAATCTTGAAAAAATTTTGTAATCTCACTTAATCATTTTCCATATTGTTTTGAAGTTATATCAACACGTCTTGCTTTCAGTGTCAATCTATATTTAAATTATTCATATTTTTTTTAACAAACCTACTTTACAATTTTTCACAATATTGTGTGCATTATTTATATAAAATAAAGTCAATTTGTCAACTCCTTTAACAGTATTACGATTTTCTAAGCAACTTCCACAAAATATTAAAAGTGGTCTTCTACGGATATTGAGTAAGGTACCCGAAAAAAGATGAAATATTCTTAAGTCGTATATTTCCGTACGATCATGTTTACATAAGTCGAAAGATCGACATTATATATACAAAATAATTGTAAATCCAAAACTCTATTTCATTCTGAACTATAATTTTAAGTTCAAGTAGCTTGTTAACAAAGTAACAGTATGTTTTATCATAATCGGTCTTATTATAATAGAAATTTTCCAACATTATCAAAACTTTTTTAATTCGAAGGAATAATAAAAGGATTCTCCATTTCGTTTTGTTTCATCACGATATTTAAAAAAAATATAATGTCTATAGGTATAGATTGATTGGCACTTATGAAATTTTCATATTAAATAAACAATTTATTTACTCTGTAAAAAAGTTTGAACACTCACATGATTGCATTATGTATATATAATTTACAATCTAAACGAAGAGTCGAACGTATAATTCATCAATTTAAATTTATTTATGATTTCGCGATAATGGCCAATAACTTCACAATTACAAATAACAACATACCCGAAAAAAATCTTTAACTAGATTAGAACAGATTGATTGAATCAATGTGAATGACGACGATCGAGCAATGAACAAAATTTTCTTTTCATTTTTATATCAGTACTCACAGACTTTAAAGAGATTTAAACTAGGTTTAGACTACCACACTTTGGTGTATACCTCAGTGTGTGTGAACACATTGTTTATACTTACGACATTTATTGCGACACTTGATTCCTCAACATGGCATGTGTGAACGGCCAGACATATCACAACCTGAATTTACATGTAATTTTACGTTATTTTAGCGTATGACGTAATGTAAATCGGTATGTTTATTATTTTTACTATTTACCCAAATTTGTACATTTTTTTAATTACATAATTTTGGCTTTAAATTACGGATTTATAAAAAGTTAGAATTTAGTCCTTGAATATATAATTACAAAATTGCGTAATTATGGCTTAAGAGCCCTAATGACCATATATATTTATTTATATGATTCGAAAAATATTTCTTCGATAGTTTCAACTTTTATATATTTAACTTTTGTTCAGTTAGCTTGTTATAGAGGATATAGTGCGCCGGTTGGATACGTTTGGCATTTGTTTTCTCAAATGTTGAACAATTTGGAAATAACAGAATGGGTAAAATATGGCTAATGAAATTTTACTTCAAAAGGAAATATTGTCTTTTGACTAATGGTTTTTTTTTATTTTCAGCTTCTCAGTGATGTAAAAGTGAAACACACAGGTCTTTTAAATTGAACGCTTATACAAGATCGTAAAGGCAGACCGCAATTCCAAATACTGCGGATTTTTTTCTTTGTATTATATTTATAATCTGTAAAATAATTTAGGTGAATACCAATTTATTCTTATTAGAAAGACTTTTTGCCATTATGGTTTTGAGATTTATAGGGATTATACGTATTTATAATGGAAACAAACCCGAACAATAATATATGAACTTGGATGAACTACATAAACAGGAAGCAATCGAGATCTTCGTTGTTTATATGTCTCGAGATAATCTAACCTCTTACGTTCGGAGCAAACAACGGAAGAGCACTGGTTATGGTCTGTATAGCAATATGAAATGATGATAGCGTGTTATTAAAGTCTGAACAAATAAAGATAAAGTACAGCCTCCATCCGGGTAGTCGCAACGCAAATATTGGTTCCGCTCCGGATTGATTAAAGCATCTCGTTCGCAGTATTGTGTCGCGCAGCCCGGACTAAGCGATTTATTTTAAGTTACGTTTTCCCTCAATTGATGTGGACAGTTCGCTGGAGGAAATTTTCTGTTTATTTACGTATGGAATATTGCAAGTAAATAAAAGACAGTAATGACGAACGTTGAAGAGAGGGATAAAACAAATCTTATTTTAGAGTAAGATTGCGAGATTCATTTTTACAACTCACTAAAAAAAATTTAAGTCAAAGTATATTTTGCGTGCGTGCGTGCGAGATGATGCTTATATACACAACTGTATAGAAAGTAATCTGATTTTACTAAATTATATTGGATATATACCTACGTCGATAGTGTGGGTATATACGTGTTGTGTGTATATGACTGCTACGTGCTTGCGAGTGTGTACATATGTATCTGTGCCTGCGCTTACGCTTTTTTATTAGTTTAAAACTTATTTATTAGTTTCACTTATGAGTATTCAGCTATACGTATTTTCATAAATATTGCAAGTCGATTTTAATTTTGATTTCAAACTTGACAGTAACTCTGATAATGATACAGTAATATGGACCAACAAATACAATAATATATACCATCGAGCTGTTTTGATGATGACAAACCGAGTTGGCAACAGGAACTGCTCAATGGCTGACATGAAACCCATTACGTTTGCGCTTATTTTTTCATTCATACTTTTTCCGAGTTATAAAATTAATATAGGTTTAAATACTCTATTTAAATTTTGGGACTGTAAACTCTGCTCAACTTTATTACGATGTAAATAGTGCAGCAAAAAATAAGTAAGTATTGAATTGAAACAAGATTTCAAGATCTATAATTTTTAAATCAAGAGCTAATATCCAAAAGTTTATCATATTCTTGTCTTAGTCCTAATAAGTTTGAATAAATAGTTATAGAGATCATAAATCTCGAACGCAAGCAGATTTGCTACAATGAACTTGCGGTCCTGTACACCGTGCTACATTAAATTTCCTGAATGGAGTTGGAAAACTTGCCAGTTGGTACGCCCGCCTGTAACGCTTTGATCACTTATGGAAAGTGTTCTTTACATAAACCAGAAATGTGTCGATAGGGGTAGTTATTGTTTAATAGACTACATATATCTGATTTAAATATATTTATAAATTAATATTTAATGAGATTATTAAACGAGCTAAGGTGGATTAAATAAGCTAAGCAAGCATGTTATCAATTATGACCAAACCTAATTTAAAAATAAATTATTTGTTGAATGGTTAAACTAAATATAAAACTTGTACAATAAAAGTAAAGTTTTTTTATGTAAAAGAAGTTAGTGCGAAAGTTTTGTGAGTTTTTTCTCGGAAGCCTACTTTCGTCCATGTAGGATTTTTTAAAATTATTTGTCTTTAGTATGTGTTTCAAAAAATATGGAAATAAAAATATTTTGCTGTGTCCCACATTTCAATATATTTTTTAATTTAACGAAAAATTTTAGTTAAGTAATAATTGTTTTAATATTACAAAGATAATTTTATAAATATTTCCTAAGTATTTCCTAGTAGATCTTGTTATTGTTAGAAATTGAGAACACAGCCACATCAATTGTCGCTGCTTTGGAACGCATGATCAATTGTTTATGTTTGTTGGTGCACCAGTTTTTATCTTCCTCCCCATGAGCTTGTGTAAACTGGCAAAGTTTACGTACAACATTTTCTGCGAATATTAATGGTTGTTATTTCTAATCAAACTATCAACATGGTAGCAGAGCGTGGTTCCGATTAAAGCAAGAAGTAAAAATACAGCGAGAATAAGGAAACTTGCCGGTAGAGATTTTAATGAGGTATATGCTTCAGTAATCAGATATTCATCAGTCCGTTTCTTGATTGCACTAGCTAATATATACGACTTAGTGCATTTCTACAGGGTGACACAGACACTGAGATTTAGATGGTACAACCCGAATGTTACAAAAAAAAATGCTCAAATGTGTTGCTTGCACAAATTAATTTATGGATTAAAGCAAACCTGCCGTCGGTGGAATTTCAAATTGAACAACATTTTACTGAAAATTGGATTGAAAAGGTGTAAAATTTATCCATGTATTTATTATTAGGCAAAATAAATCAATAATGACATTCATTACAGTATGGGTAGATGATTCTTTTTTTTTCAAATAAAAAGAATAAAATTGGAGAAATTAAGAAAAGTATTTAGTATAAAAGATATGGATGAAGTGAAGCAATGCTTTGGCATAGATAAAAATCGAAATCGTGAGGCAGGTGTGATTATGATAGATCAGGAAAAATACATCAATTTAGTACTGAGTCGATTTGGTATGTCTGAATGCAAACCAGTTAATAATCCGATAGAGGTAAATGCAAAACTTTACAAGGATCCCAGAGACAAAAATAATAATATTCCATACAAGGAAGCAGTGGCTTGGCACTACGCTTGTAAAACACTTGTATAAATAATATGGGTTTGCGTTCTGGAGGGAGTGTTATTAATTGAGAACGCAGCCACATCAATAGTCCTGGTATTTCGGAACCCATGTTCTATTGTTTATTTATGTTGGTACTGATATTGAATATATTTGGCGTCAATTTTGTAGAAATTCATTATTCACACTTAAATGTAACTACGTGATGTAGTATTACTTTTACTTTCTTTAATTTCTTTACCACGACCTAGGTTTCGTTGTATTACAACATCTTCAGGTGGGATATTAGCAAAGATATCTTTATATATTTGCTAATATCATATTTCACCTGAAGATGTTGTAATACAACGAAACCTAGGTCGTGGTAAAGAAATTAAAGAAAGTAGAAATAATACTACATCACGTAGTTTCATTTAAGTGTGTATGTTGGTACACTAGTTTTTTTCGTCCTCTCTGTAAGTTTGTGTGACGAGTCGAAATATACGTACAAAGTTTTCTATAAATTTCAATAGTTTTTATTTCGAATCAAATTATTAACAGATATCTATCGGAAAAATAATAATATAAATACAAAAGACATATGTACTTTTTCACATATACACAAATAATTTATTTAATGGGTTGCTTTAAAAATATATGATATCTTGACTAACAATTCTAGTATATTTCGAAAAATATAACTTTTAATTTTTATTTTGAGTAACAAGACAAATAATAATAAATACGTAAGATTTGGTTCACATTTACATTACCAACAATTTATTTCAGAAATAAATCTTGTATCTGCTGTAGTTGGTTTTTAATCGAATATAAGTCGATTGATCGTTCTTTGCGTATCATTTAAATTTCATTTTATTTATGTTGCAATGTCAGAAACTGGTTTGATTCCATATATTGTTCGTAGCCTTTGGAAATTTAGAAATTTTTCATTCTTTCAAATTCATGTACAGAATATCAAGGAAAGGATTATGTTATTTTATGAGGGTTTATGGCATTTCGTTAATAGTACTACGAATAATTTTCTTTATATTTGATATGTTTATTAATGGTTAACTTCCAATAAAAGGAAACTTAGTGAATAAGTTGAAAACAGTTTAACATTATATATATATATATATATATATATATATATATATATATATATATGTATATATATATATATATATATATATGTATACCTAAAATTAAAATTTGAGTGTATGTTTAAATTATGAATTATTTTTTTTTCAATAAGCTCATTCAATAATCTCTCGCTTGATGCTTCATATCTCTCGCACATCAATCGATTCCCAGTAGTACTTCTCCTCGAACTTAATTGGAAATCAGGTGGTTCAGCCTGTAATAAGGTTTCATTGTCCGTACAATTGGCGTAAATAAATATTATTTTTATATCTCAACAATATCCTGAAAATATGCGTTGGACGTTTCGCGTTATGATTTTTAACGAATTCGGTTTCGAGGACCGCACATCGTTAACTCAGGGCATATATAACTGGAAAACTGTAAAAGATGTGTGTCAGAATTTCAGAACGTTAAACAATTTTGCAGTTTATTAGAAATCTACCCTTTGATAGGTAAATTTAAATAAGAACTTTAATATTGATAAATATAAAACAAAATTTAAAAACTTCACGCGTGCCAGAATTTTAAAACTTTTTAAAAATGTTACCGTGTATAATAAACCCATGTTTTGAGTGGCTCATTTTAATTAATTAAGAAAAGTTTGTTTTTTGGAACAGGAAAAAATTTCTGGAACAGGAAAAAACGTTTTGCTGGAACAGGAAAAAATTTCTTAGTTGACCTTCCTTCAGATTAAAAGATATTACATGCATTGCAGGATTATTGCCATGATATAAATAAACAAAATATGGGCGCGCATTTTTAATTCTGATTATTTGATTACGGTCTAATGCAAATAATCATTAAATATATTAGAGCAATTTGGTCATTCATGTATTTACTAAATAAATGAATACATTTTAAAATTTATACCGATATGAAAAGAATATATATTAGTAATTTTTACAGAGTAGCAAAAATCTGTTGGTAATAAAAAAATAATATTTCTGTAATCGATTACTTTTGTCGAGAAATTACTTTTCTTTAAAAAGAGATCTCACTGAATAGGGCATACGAGGAAAAAAAATCTTATTTTTACTTAATAGTTCTATGCAGTATAACAATTGTCATAATCACAGCAAAAAATAAAATATACAGAAACAAGTTTAATGAGACTCTGCCTCCTGTCCGTGCATCAGCGTTTGAACTTGAATGATAAACCATTTACAATAGTGCGAAGTGATAATGAAAATAAAACTATTATATAAGTAAACCAGCCTTTCCCCGCAGATCCACCGACGTACACTTTTAATTTTGCTGTTGATTTTTTCTCAAGCTCTAATGTTTCCATGTCCAACACACATGACTGTAATGAAAAAAATTATTAACTTACTACCCGAGCTACGTGGGAGGAGCTAGAAGAAAAATAAAGGAAGAGCTTTAGTATGTATCCTATTTCACCTAGACGTGTGTTCTACCAAACTTTTTTTTTATTTTCATACTCTACTCGAAAAAAAAATATACACGAGAACTAAAAAATACATACGAGATATACTTTATTAGATAATAATATTAAGCTAATTTTACGTAACTTAATACATCTTGACCCAACCTAACTTAACATAAGCCAACTAACCTAATCAAACATGAGTCACACTTAACCCAGTTAACTTAGTAGGCAACCTAACCCATCATAACCTAAACTAACCGATCGTACTCATATTAACCCAAGTGAAGCCTAATTACCCAACCCAACATTTATTTTCTCAAAAAATATTCAGCTTCGCGGGAAAAAGCGTTTTTGTGATGATAATTTTATCATCTGTATTCAGATACCACATTTCTAACTCGAATACAAAATAATTTATATCCTAACATAAATACCATTCGCCTCGCAAAAGTACCAATGACTGGCATAAAAAAATTAAATCTTAGCTTGAACTTTAAACCCAAGTTCCATAATAGTTCTCGACACTTCAGCAGGTCCACGCGTTTTGCCATAATGATTGTGTAACATGGTATTTCAAAATCCGTGTGAAATATTCCACTGAGAAAGGTACAAATAATTTAAAATTGTTAATTTGTATTATTTATAAACTTTAATGTACACAAAAAATACATATATCAGATTTATTGCTACGAGAGTAATATTGTCTTCACCCTATCCAGTTTTATTTAACTAAACCGAACCCAGTTTAAGACAACCTAAATTAAATTAATCTAACCTAATTAACCCAACCAAACTTTACTTAAAATGTTAAAATATCTTATTTCCTTGAATTTTTTTACATAAATAGGAAACAATGTAGAGATCTTTACCCTATTTAAAGAGGCATAACTTATAAAGAATTTATTCTTTTTATAGTTTCAGCTGTCACCATATAGATTGTATTGAGTTTTTTTCAAACCCAGCGATTCACGTTGCAACCGATAAGCAATTTCTAAAGTAAATTCAAATCCGGAACAAAATTTATTGCCGTTACCAGTTGAATGTACTTATGGAAATAAGATGTTTGTCGACTATGAGAGAAAAGTTTGATGAAAAGGCCATTAAAGTTAATGCTCTTTACGAAACTAGTTATTTTGTTTTCAAACAGCGTTGCATTTCATTGTAAAGATGCTTTTACTGTTAAAAAGATTTTATGAATTTGACTAAAAGTATCGTAGAGCCTTTGACCATTTTGGTAAAAATACCAGCCTGCTGAGTGACGTTCTGAATTGTATTGTTTGTTTTATTCGTAAAACGTAAAATGAGATTGGGAGAAGCGAATTTATTTTCATCACAGAAAATAATTTTATTAAAACTATTGATTTGACAAAAATTCTGCTAGCCAATATAAACGTCGTGTTCTGACGCTATCAATGTTAGATGATTTTGCATCAGAAAACTTATACCAGCCGAATTATAAAACCCAAGTTATAACAAAAAAATAATCGCTAAATTTTCAGCTTCACAATTATGTAATTATCATAACGATCTTAATATGGCAGTAATTTTTTTCTACTGCGCACCCTTAGTCGGCCAGTAACTTTCTGGTGCATAAAAAATTAATATTTTCCTTTTTTATGGGAATATTTTCTCAGTTAGAGCTAAATATAATAGGTATTATCTGGAAATTAATGAGTAACTTTAATCCAAATAGTTTTTCTTCCGTTTTTTAGGTCAATGATTTAAAGTTTTCAGTGGCATAATTCAAGGATGGAACGGATATCCGAGTTCGAAAACTTCAATTTTTTTCGTTTTGCTGAGCACTATCAAATAAGAAATTAAATTTTCAATCGGATGTTCTTTTTGGAATTTATAAACCTTTTAATATGTACATTCGTATATAGTTATCTTGAGAATCCGAAGTGTCTTAAAGTACCCTTTTTTAACTTCATTAACCTAATTTTAGACGTATGGCAATATTTTCATAATTTTTGTGAAAATTCAGCTAGTCGTGCATATGTTTTCTATCTACGACATTATCTGGAATAACTGTATTGTTAGAGGTAAAATTTTGGGATACATGCATTATTTATTTTAATTTGAAATAAAAATTGAGACAATTTTTATTTAAGGACAGAGGTAAAAGTTCAATTAAGACATTTGGGAGTAACACGCCATAATCACATTTATTTTATGTCATTCTATCTAATGTTAGAATCAAACAAAAATATAATAAACTCCTGGCAATAAACAAAAGTTAAATGTGGTTCACGAAGAATTTAGTTCTACGATATCGTTGAAGTTATATCCAATGCAATAAGTGCGTATTGCATATAATCAATTATGCTGTACATGTATTTGAACGAGTAAAGTTAAACAATTTATGAATCAAAAGGAAATTTTCCAAGTGGTCTTTTAGTCACTAGCGATACGTATTATTGTATGTATGAATAACACATTGAAAAATTTGTATTTAATTTATATGTATACGCATAAGCTTTTCCGCTGAGGTTATTATGTATAATAACATAAGAAGTTAAATACAAAGTACTTAACACTGAAATGAAAATCTTAACCGCATATGTCGTTTGTATGCGATTACGCTGTTTCATCTGCTAATATCCGCAGCAAAAGTATGGGGTCTTGTTATTGCAGCGCGCGTGAATGTTACGAATGTCGAGAATAAAAAGACGTTCCATTATCTACACGTGGCTTTAAACCCGTAACGAGAGTAACAAAATGTATTATTATTTCTCATTATGTAAATATATTTTCAGCAAGCGTGTAAAATGTCGTGATTTTCAAATATACATTCCTATTTTAATATATATTTCTCTAAAACATAACGTCGAATTTACTGATTTAAAACCGCATCTGCTACATCAATACGAATATTATTGTTCATGAAGGAGTAAACGTTAACTGTTGGTTTAGCTCCCTGAAATTTCAAAATAAAATACACTTTCTGGAGGTACATGGTTATCTCTGGGACATTGCTTTGCCTGGTTACTTTGATAGCTTTAATTATTTCCATACCTTATTCACCACTGTCTGTAAATTTTCTTACTATGTTATCAGCACTGTATCGTCGACATAGTTTACCTTCATTCAAGATTATTCCGATACTCTCATTATCCACTTGTCTTCTGAACATCTCTATGGAATATAAATTGAACGGCTATAGAGACGATAACAAATTAATACGAGTATTTGCTTTATAAAGTAAAGTGATGATTTTTAAATGTTTAAAAAAATTGTGACGATCTAATTAAAAGCTTTTTCTTAATCAACGAATGAAAAATTCAAATATATATGAGTTTGCTGATGGGCCAAATTCAAGGTATAAATATTTTTTGTGTAAATTAATCAGGGTTGATAACTTTTCACTACGTTTCCGCATTAAACAATTATTAATATTTCCATTTCTTAAAACGACATATTTTACAATAACCATAAAAAACAAAATTTATATAAATACCTAAAATTTTAAACCGTAATAGACAAGTGAGCTGAAATTTCATTGTCAATAAGATATGTTAAAGCACAGAACAGAATTAGCTTTTCTAGTAAGGAATAATTCTAATCTCTGCATTATTTTTTTTGTCGAATATTTTTCAACCGTCAAAATACACATCTCATAATAAACATATCTGTCATTGTTTGTGCTTTCTTTACAGAGATGCCATTAAATAATATATCCATAAAGCAAAATGCGAGTTAAAAATTATTATATAAAAATCCTCTTATAAAACAGCATTGCAAATATAAATTATTTATTTTAGGATTTTTTTGTTTCGTGATGGCAATTCAAAATTATTTTTTTTCAGACTTTCAGTAGACGGATTTAATTTGAAATACCAGACATAGTTTGTTTACATATATATATTTTTTGTAACTTTATTTTTGTAGACAATACCAAGAAACACAAAATCTTAGAATTCGTATTTTGAAGTATAAACAGTATATAAGTATAAACAGTATAAACAGTTATTATTTGATATACCGTCTTTTGTTGAAACCATTTTCTTTTTATTTCAAAAGATAAGAATTTTTAGAGACAAAGCAAAAGATGGATATCAATATGGAGACAAAAAAAACAAATGAAGTTAAAACTCTAAAACTGAAAAAAGAATAGATGAATTAGTAAGCAATAAAATGCTTATATTAATATAATTATTAGTTTAATATAAAAAAATAAGATGTTGTATTTAATTCTTAATTTAGAACCCTTAACATGCCTAAAAAAAAGGCTAACTAAGTTCATAAAGGTTACCAATTTCTAAGCGGTGTACTTCATTGATTTATAGAAATTACACATTAATTTCTATAAATCAATCCCCAGGTGGATAGTTTTCATACCATATATAAATCGTTGTGTTATACAATCTAGTTGAAGCTAAATAGTATTTCTCTTAAACTGTTTCCCCTAAATTCTATAAGAATTGGGGGTCATTTTACAGCTTACTTATCATGTGTTTAAAATACAGCGCAGGTCAATCAGTTTATAGCCCCAATAAGATTCACAATATAACCAAAACATCATCACACGCCTATATGTCCAGACGTGCTAACAATATAAAATTTGCAATAACACTTTAAATAACTGTAACTTATTCCATAACTCCAATACTTTTGAAGAGGTGAGAGACAATTCACCTTATTTCTGAAATACTAATATAACTGTACCGCGTTAATTTTGTATTTCTTGCAAACGGGATAATGTTATAAAATACTTCTAATAACATGGTTAAAACACTTTCAAACCGTTATGTTTATATCCCTAATTCCAGTAATAAAATAACATCATCTTGATTTTGAAAGTCCATGCCGAGCCGCCGAGATTAGGTACATTAAATACGTCGATGTTAATTAATTACGTTGCATTCGGTTTTAAATTAGAATTAAATATTTCTAATTACGATAATATTAAAGTTCATAAGAACGCCATCCTACTCATGAATATACAAGGAAAGACTGCCCGATGCTTAATATTTAAAAAGGGGACAAAAGTAAGGATTCAGAGTGGTATTATTTTATCCGCGTGTCATTAAAAATTCGGGGAAATTCAGATATAGCTATATTATGATTGCCGCAGACAAATATTCATGCAGCACTAATACATAAAAATACTGTCGTTTTAAAGTAATTTTATTCCGGGAATACTTTAATCTTTTACTTTCCCTCCGCGCAATTTTGCACTGCATTCTGCAGCCACCATGTGGTCGCTCGTAATTAACGGATAATTCAATTTGAATTATTTGCATGCTATATGGAATAGCCCATGATATCATTATGTCCCTATACCAAATGTAATTGCTAATGTATTTCGCTTTCACGATATCAACCGAAACCACAGGATTTTGGTTAGCAACTGAAATTTATATTTCCTAAATAAATATGAAGAGTACGTTTTAGCAACACAAGTAATATTAAAATATATCATTCAAGAATAATTATCATATGTACTTAATTGAGAAGTATTGTTTTGTTAATTTAATAAATAACTAACAACTTCGGATTCAAAAGTTTGTGAATCATTTTCATTATTAAGGTAAAAGTAAAGGTTCAAATATTCGTGTTGGCATGGTTTTTCAGCCACTCATAAAATACGTTTTGCTCCTGTAAAACTCAATTAATTATTTGGCCACAGGTTTGAATAAAATACCTTAAATATTCATGGTGTATGTTAAGAGCCACTTGAAATATATCTGTGTAATATGAACATAAAAGTCTATCAAGTATCTACTTAAGGGTGTTCAACTGCTCTTGGGGGCCTGTAAACACAGTATTATAATTGATTTTTAAGCGGTTGGTGGAAGAAAATATCCGAAAATTTTTCGTTTATATATTTTTTTTAATATGCGACAATCCGTCAAATTAATTCAAATAAGAGTTCGTTTATAAAATTAATTGATTTTAAAAGAAGTAAGATGGTCAAAATGCATTATAAGTGAGCGTCTTATTGAAAAAATATTTTAAATCGTTGGTCTACAAAAAAATATACGCCCGCATTTAAAAACTATTATATCAGGATTAGTTTGAGAAGAGTAGTTCCAAAATTATTTTAAATGATTAAACAAATTATAATAGAACCACACTAATGTATGATCAATTATAATTTATTTTTCGGTTGATCTCATTTTTGAAGTAGATAACTTATAATTTAACATATTGATTTCAATTCAGAGTTGAAATTGGGGATGCAAATTGATTTTTTTTATTACATTTTTATATTTAAAAATTATACTTGATATAGATGAAATTATACGTATTATTCTCTATTTGTGATTTGTAAGGAGAATTAATCTAAACTAATAGAAATTTATTCTGATTCATTTGATACGAATATTTTACATCAAAATATTACCGTCAAATACGTGTAATAAACTGAAATAAAAATTACGTCCTACAATTTAGTTCTGCATGTTTTAAATTAAAAATAGAGAACTTTCATTTGAAAATTTAAAATTCCACCCGCTCTTTTTACCAAATTCTTCATTCTATTTATGTATTTCATTATCTTATTTAAACGCAAGTGTAATCCTTCTTCTTTTTCTCCTTCTTGTTAGTCTCGTCGTCATGGCTGAAGGTAATGTCCACTTGGAATCCACCATCGACTGCAAAACTATAATCCTGTAGGATTTTAGTTTTAATTCGGACGACTATAATCCTGTAGGATTTTATAATTCTTCACAACTGATTCCGGCCTGTCTTATAGCCTCGCTGAGGGTTGTGCAGGATAGTATTCAATCTTGCTCTTAGTCTCTTTTCTGGTATTTTTTCATTAGGAGTAGCTTTAATAAGCTATCTCCGTTGCATCGAAATATGTGATCAAGGTATGCGAAAATATACTGAAGATTTTGTACACTACACTGAAAGTAATAAAACTGAAAGAAAATATTTTCGTGATAACTAAAGCAAAATGATGAGCTATTTTATTGTTTCTGCATGACAATCGTTAAAAAATTGGCACAACTGAAAGTTTAAAAACTCATATGTGCCAGAATTAAAGGAAAAATTATTACAACTATTTAAGCCGTACTAGTTTATGCGAAATTGTCGACTTTATGGCGTATGTTTGCGCTTGTAAAAAGTTTATAGAAACTCCATATAAATGACATATAATATATTCACATATTTACATATTGAGTAATAATAATATATAAATATACACCATGTTTTACACTCGTAAAAGATATAGTATATATATATATAGATATATGTATATATATTTCTACATATATTAAAAATCTTAATCTTTGTTAACTTTTAAATATTTCTATGTGGCCGAAACACTCGTAGTGCAAGTTCCAATCATAATTGACAGATTTTAACAGGGGACGTAATCAATTTTGTTTGGATTAGAAATATTTTGTTTTATTTAGTTACAAAAGTGAAAAGTATAACTCAAGTGAAGGTAAAATATCTTATAATGTAATTTCGTTGCCTAAAGGATAATGGGAAAATTAGGCAGCACATAATTTTTTGAATTATGAGTAAGGTATTGGCAAATATTGTTTTTAAAAGATATAGAACGACTTTAAATAAAAGAGAAAATAGAAGATGGCAGCCATGCACAAAAAACAATAATATAGCTAAATTTCAATTATTCCTAATTTAAATTTCTATGTGGAACTTGTAAGCTTAATAAGTTATTAATTTATCATTTCCATATAATTTCTACTGGAATCGATGTAATTAGTAATTTTCCCGAAAACAATATAATTTATAAAAACAGATAAACGTGAAATTGATAGAAATGAGAGTTGACTGTTGTCTATATTTTACAGACACGCCACGAACTGTCATCTCATCAGATTATCCCTATCAGCGTATAATGGTTACAGTCATCTTCTTACATAAAAGACGAAGGCAAATATCAACCAATCGATAGTTTACTTGGACGCAAAAACGGTACTAATGTCAAAATTCTTGTCCTTGGTAAGAAAAAGTTTCCCTAGATAAGTTTAAGGGACGGACTTTCAGTCGGTCAAAACAGGCTTTGACGGGCGAACAGACGGACGGACGAGTAGATCCTCAATTAACTCTCTTGGTTGTTACGTTACATTTTAATGTATTCAAAGACATTACATTTGAACTTCGCTATGGTAATTTCTGAATATATTTTAATTTATTCATTTGGGAGGAAAAAGGCGTTAACCTCGCAAATTGCAATTGCAAAATGCTAGAAATTGTGCACAAAATTATATATGGCACATGAATGTTTCTTAACCTTTTAAACTCATGGCATTCCAGAAATCTAAAAAAAAATTATTATTTCTCGGTATCCTAATTACGGATTTAACAACATACTATAGTTTTGCAGTTCTAACGTGATATAGAACTCGTTCATACGTGGCACAAATACCGATGAACTACAAACTTAACCTGAGAGTCGCGTGATCCAAGTTAATAAAAAATTGTATTTGCAAACAAACTAAAATTACATTGAGTAAGTGTTGTAGAAGTATGTATAAATTCAGGAACGTAAGTATTTTAGGTACCTATACGAATTGTACGACCTCTGATATTAAGTTATTATGAACCAAAAAAAATAAAAGAAATTAATTCCTTTTGAATTGGAATTAACTGTACTTCTAATGAAAATCGATTTCTGGAGACCATCTCAAGAACTTTGAAACGAAATTTAATATTCATCAGTATTAGTATTAGGTCTTACCCGTCACCGTCACTATCCTTTTTAATTACCTCTGTTTTCTAGATAAAGGTAAAAATATTTACCAACTTCTACAAATTCCAATTTTCTTAAAAAAAAAATTATCGAATAATTGGAAAAATAATGGCACAGTAAAAAATTATGGTAACTTTCCACGAATTTAATTTTTTTTTCATTTATTAAACGAACATGCGATAGAAACGTGAGCAAAATTCGTGTACGCTGAAAATATTCCATTTAATATATTTGATGTATTGAATGACATCAGAAATATGTTTGATATTAGAAATATGGTTGATTTATTTTAAATATAATAAAGTATCTCGTTTAATCAACGTCCATTTTCTGCAGATAATTGAATGAGATTAAATGTATGATATGTTTTATAAGATATTCTTGATAATATCCTAAATTAAACATGTTTCATTGAAATATTTTCAGTCGTAAAACAATCAAAAGAGTAATAAAAGTATCAGAGGTCTGAAAAACATGAGGTATTGACAGGAGATTACAAGAGATGAAATATTTAGGACTATTCCTGAAAATATTTATTGATCATATATTGACGGCGTTAGTTTCTTTCGTATTTTTGTGGCTTCGAATAATACTGATTAACTTTCCGCAAAAAGTAATGACGGGTTAGGAAATTAAAAATTAATAGAGTTATATACCCAAAGGAACCAAGTGGAACATTCACGAAAATGCTGCCTATACCTACATCCGTCTGTCAATTATTTGGAATAATTATTTGGTCCTAAAAAGAAAATTGTATATAAATTGATACACTTGCAATTTCATTTAAATTATGCGTCTTTAAAAATGCTGTCGTTGAAAAGGAATCTGAGTAAACTTTCCAATAAAAATTCTCTTTAAAATGTGACTATCTATCGATACCAGGTCTATTTTGCAAATATCATGAAGGTGTTTAAAAAACAAATACAAAATATATTAATACAAATAAAAATTAATTTACAATAATATGTATGTAACCAATGACAAAATATTAGTTATCGTTTTATGCCAAAATATAAAAATATATCGAAAATAAGGAAACCTAACGCTTGTGCTACGTGTAAGCGATTTTAAATGAAGTAGATATAAAATCGACGCAGAGCAAATCTAAGTCATAACTAATAGAACAAAATAAATGAGGTGACATTTCACTTTGAACATAGTCTGAGAAATTTATGCATAAAATATAATATATTTTTGTATGATCCAAAAAATGCCTTATCGTCTATACACATATATATATATATATATATATATATATATATATATATATATATATATATATGTATATATATATATATATATATATATATATATATATATATATATATATATATATATATATGTATGTATGTATAATATTAATTGGTACATCCATTTTTTAAATTGGCTGAGACAATACATCTACTTAGATCATTAAACAATTTAGTTGCCTCCTTTACTAACGCTGTAAAGTAGCTTGATCTACTAATCGAATAAAATCTTATTTTGCAGCCCTAACTAAATTATACCAGACACCAATTCTTCAGTATAATGAACTGACTAAAATATTTAAACGGTTTATCATCTATAAAGATAAAATTTACTTCTGTAGAAGTTTTCAACTGCTTTTATTTGAAAATTTGTATTTGCGTTACAAAATGATTCTATTTGTCAATTTTGGTTCACTGCTCGGATGTCGATTTATGATCGGTGCAATCTTTACACTCTTTCATTGTTCATAATATTTTAAAAAACTTACTCCTGTAACATATTCCAAAGAACTGGTGCTGCAGAACGGTTTACAAAATTTACGTGCTGGAGCACAATACCTCGTGAACTACCAATATAACGAACAAATCGATCTTCGAGCAGCTAAATACCAAAACTACATTTGTAACTACCTGTTACAAAATAATTATCAGATTGCTCGCCGGCAAGTAGATATTTTTAATAAATTGGTGAGATGGGCAAGGTAGAAGAAAATAAACCTGTGGCTGATCCACCGCCGGTGTGACCGCTATCACTGATCTTCCTGTAACAACCGCTCTGAGGGAGCTGAAAAGCGGAAAAAATGGATGATATATTTACAATCGTACATAAAGCCACGAATGCCTTTCAAGAACATGACTTTTAGAAATGAAGAAGACGACTAAGGAAAAGAAGCATCACACACGGATATTCAGGGAATTATCTACTGAGTTTACGTTCGGAATATCTACGCCCACTCATCAATCCTAAACATTGTTCTTTTATGAACATTCATTCTTTGTTTATACTACTAAATGAATATGTATTGAAATAATTGGTTCTCAGTATAAAAAATTCACCATGCACATGCGCTTTTCAGATTCGTCTAACAAAAATTGTACCTATGCAAACTTCAAGCTTACTGTTATCTTTACCTAACGTTTTACTTTTCTTTACGCCGTATCCCTTTCTTTTTTTTCTCGAAAAATTTATGCGATATTTGGATATTAATTATGGTATATCCTTCCTTTATTATTTTTGTAGTTCACTTTGGAAATAACAACTTAAGTTACTTCAGTGAAAAAGATAGGTCTAGTTGTAATAAGTCCATATGTACGGTTATGTCGCATTAATGACCAATAAAATAAATATAAAAAAGTTTATTTAAAACACGGTAGTGAAGTTTTTATATGCTTTCGGGATTTGGAATTTATAAAATAAAAAGAAAGTCTATTTCCGAAAATTACATCGTTTATTTCATTTCTAACTCGGCGTAAAAATAAAACATTTTATTTAATCAATCAACTTTGCTCTTTATTTAAATAACTACTTAAAAACGTAAATTCATTGATACTCATTAGTTCATCAATATATATATAAATATATATATATATATATATATATATATATATATATATATATATATATATATATAAATATATATCAAAATTACTTAAACGTTAATGTTGGACGAAAGGACTATTATTTTACACCAAGTCATTTTCTATTGAGTTGGTTCGGTGATCGTACGGATAGTAAGTTGGAAACAAGTTGGACTCAAATATTTAACTTAGGTAATACCAATTAAATGTTATGTACATTCAGAGATTCCGATAAGACCAAACTGGACTAACAAGAGCGAGCTCTTGGTTAGTACAGGGGTTTGAAACCTTTAATATTATTGTGTGAATTACTGCATTCAAATAATATTCAAAATTTTGACAATTGCAATCCTTATTTTACATTACATAGTAAAACATAATTGCGTTAAGATTTTGTAATGTTATTGAATATTTCTCCGTTTTTCATTGAGATACAGGTTAGTTATTTTCTTTATACCAACTAATATGTTGTTATCTTTAGAAAATGTAATGATATTCTTGAGTATTGCTTTCAGTTCAAATGTACACTTTTAAGCCATTATTTTACCCACGAACTTAGAATGTTGTTTATTGCACGTGCACACACACATACATATGTTTGTGTGCATGTATATATATATATATATATATATATATATATATATATATATATATATATTATATATATAATCGTAAACTGTGATAATATAATATAGTAAAATATGTCGTAAATATGTAGACATCTTTTTAAATTTTTCTATCAAAATTCATATACACTATTGTCAACACTGGATACGAAACTTAGAATTAAATTTAATTATTCAATGAAATAAATTAATGAATTATTTATATCGGTGAAATGAACAATTAAAATTTGGATTTGGACCATATTAATAAAATATCGAATATAAGTTTATTATTTGTAATATTATCACACCAAAATAACTTTCATATCATACACCTAATGTAATAATTGACTTTCAGAAAGGCAAACTATGTTACTAATCGCTTCATGTTCCGTTTAATGTTTATTTAGCACATAATATTGGTTATCAATATATTATATATTGATAACCAGCATTTTTTGGTAACAATTTTGTCTTACCTAGTTTTTTGTAAAGAAAAGCCTTTATGAGTGTTCTTTGATTTAAAAAAAATAAAGTTAAAAATTATTTCAAAAAAAGTACTGTAGTTTCTTCGGTTCTGTAAGTCTACCGCTTTGAATATATTGATATATCTGGATCTACCTAATTTTTAAAATTATCATGGCCGTTTTATCTAGTCGTTCCCAAAGGTTCACAATCCCTGATTTCTCTTTATATCAATTAATGTTTCCACGTGCGACAGATTATCTCTTCAAAGTACGATGGCCGACAATATAAGTCATTTATCACGTACCGCGGGGGTTTTCATTCCCATAGGAACTACCAATTTTTCCTAATTCGAAACTCCTGCCAATATATCTGATAATTTATTTCATAATTTGATTGCGATTTCGATTAAAAAAATTGTGACATATCTTCATTAATTTTTCTCGATCTTTCCATATCTCCGGCGCCCTTACCATTCAGGTTTTATCAGATAAAATCTTTAAATTGAAAAATAGATTCCCCTATACGTTTTGGTGTACTTTAGGATTCTTTGAAAATTTAAATTTTATTGAGTCAATAACTTTTAATCATTACGTTTCTTCATTATTAAAGTTAATAGGTTTTATATTAAAATATCGAGTAGCTTAAATTATTTTATGCCAAAATATTAAAATATTATACTTGATGTCTAAAAGAAACTAAGCCAAGGATAAATTTGTTCTGCTAACCTTTGCTTTTGTAGGTAACTACATGATAAGTTCTGTCTTATTGTAAAAATTAAATCGATCCTGAAAAATAAATACCTTTTTAAGACCAACGCTAAAAATGTTACTCAAAAAAACTTTTACGTATTAGTGAATACGTAAACTTCCAGAAATCTTTAACACCTTTTTTATCACAAACCAACCTCTTAGAGAACTTCCTTAGCGAGAACTTTGGAGAAGTTGAAATTCATAATTAATAATTAATAACACGGAGAAGAGTTAATTGCCAATTACTGTTGCACAAATAGTTGTAAAGAAGGTGGAAATATAATACAATAATGAATAGATCTAAATTATTCAATTTAATATCAAATTTAATTTAACTAAAATCTCTGCGAAAATAATAGAGAATTTCTTTCTATATTTGTGTGTCCTTTTACTCTTAGTTCTTTAACGTATTTATATGAAATTTGGAAAAAAAGGTAAAATTTAAAAGGTAAAATACCTGTACTATTTTTTAAAATTATTATTTTAAAAGATAATCTTTGTTAAAAACCGATCAGCTGTTTTAAAACCATATTTAAAATGTTTATTATTGTGTTCTCCCAATTTTTTTAATATAATTTCAACTTTGTTTCTTTAGCTATTCACAAACTATTCTCAGTGCTATTTACGCACAACGTATTTTCATGGAAAGTGTAACTGCTGCTCGTTATAAGATACGTCCTCCCGAATGTTAACAGTTTTGTGATTTAATTGCGCTGAGAGGAAGCTGCATATCTTATTATAATTGGTTTTCTCACTATTAGGAAATTTCCATAATTTAGTGTCATATCGAAATTTGACAAATAAATTTTTGCAGAAGGTTGTTAATTTAGTATAAATTTTATGAAATAACGAACAATATTGCCACGTTCTTTTTTTTATTTGCTTGGTCTTAGGTGGATTTGAATAATCTTACAAATATCAAATTACATACAAGTTTTACAGTAAATATCAAAATGTTCTTTTATGTCATAACGGAAAAATTTGAGAATAAATAATAAATAAATGAAAACCGTAACATTTTCATGATAGAGAACTATAATATACAATTATCTCCAATTGTGTTTACTCCGCGTTAAATAGAGATTTCGTAAAGGCAGTAGTTTTCAATTAATACTTAAAATTTTAAATGTAATTTTGACAATAATTAAAAGAAAATACTTAAATTTATTGTTGGTCACCTATCCCTGCACTTTATGATAAATTTCTCTTTTGCTCCAAAAATCCTTGCCAAGCTATATTTTTCTCTTGTTAGAAGAATATTGCCTCTTTGGACATTTATGCTGCTTACTTGTCCACCTGAGGTTGCATCAATTTTCATGAAAAACGTGATTTATTATGCTCTCTGGATGGTTATAGCCTTTCTTAATATTTTTTAATAAAATTATTTGATAAATCCACACCTCCTTATCGCAGCAATCAACTATGAACATTTGAAATTCTCTTAGAAATAGTTCAGTACCTATTTCCCTTCTTGTCTTGTTAGCATAGTATTAACAAATGTTTATTAGCCTGATAAATCTTGAAACCATTGCATTAAAAACATGTGCTATTATAAATCCACGTCATCTTTCGTGTAATCTAGATTTCAGAAATAATATTAATATAACTTAAGAAAAAGGACTTAAAAAAATCACAAATAAATATTTTTTACCAAATTTTTAGGGACACTTCTTAAATAATACTAAAACATAAAAAAAAAAATAGTAAAGTTTCAATCGTCACATTACAGATCTTATTTGTAAAAAATGTGACATTACTTACACTGAATTATATAGACATAAACATTTCTTATTTCGTTTAATTATTTTATTCGCACGAAATTTTAAAAGCAAATAAGTAAAGTTGTGTAAATAAAAAAAAATAAAATGGTATTGCAAATATTGACTTTTGGTCAACTTATTTCAAAACAGAATGGCATGCTCTATTTCGTAAATCAATTTACGTGAAGTAAAAATGATATACTTAAGTTTATGAAAAGTTGCGGTTTCAACCTTGCGGCTTCGTCCGCATAGCACTTCGACAAGCAAGTGTAGTAATTTAATGTGTCAATTTTACGTTATTATATTAGACACAAATAATTAGTTTCGAAAGCCGACTGAACGAATTACGTGCTAATAAGACGACTGTAGCTGGCTGTCTAATTTTTACCTCACGATAATGGAGGAGCCATTCGCTTTGTGCATTGATCAGTTTTCTTGCAATCGACAATTTATGAAGCACAGGTGTTGCGCTAGCAATGTATGGCATGTGAGTTCTTACGTAACTCTTTGCCCATAACGTTATTTATTCCTATATATAACGGTTATAAGGTAATCGGAATAATAAAATTTGCTGGTCTTATTGGATCATAAGCCAAAAGCCTTTGAGATGTTGGCATACAATACATGACTGTTGGACATTGATGGATATAAGTAACAAATTAAAGCGGTCTGGTATTTTTACTGATGGTTTACAGGGAGTAGTACAATTCGAGAAATGGTTTATATATTTTAGATTAAATTTTTCATAGTTTTAGTAAAAATGTGTCGATTGTCAAATAATTTTTTTTCGCAATGCTTACTACATATATTAATATATTTAAATTAGATGAGGCGAACGACATCTTAAAATGGGCAACTTTAATCTGTAACTTTTGGACCCGGATTACACTACATAATGAGTGTCGGATATCATTTTTAGCACACAATTATAATATGGCGATGACACTAAAAACAATGAATGTCATCTAACTTCACTATTAATTCACTGTATTCTATATGATTTCTTTACTTAATTCTTCATTTATGATTTCACTACTTGTTTTAGTTTTTAAATTTTATCACGGTAGAATTTTCACAAGGTGTAAAATTACATTTGGTAAAATTCTTCGTATCCGTATTGTATTTAAGATGAGTTGTTAATTAGGTTTTAAGAAATCTACTCATTTTCGACAATGATTTAACATAAATACGTGTAAGATGCTGCGAATATAAAAAAATGTCTTAATATTCTTGATCACACAACAAATGATATTCTCAATATGTTACTAAATATTCCCAACAAATAATGCTACAAAGCGTAATCTCTGAGATTATGTGTAAGCTGCATAGAAACTAAAATATTAGGATACTTATTCTGTATATACCGATAATAACATTTTATAAAATATTAGATTAAATCTCTAATGAATCACCTCGGTTGTAACAACAAATTATAAATATAATGCACCGCGACGAAAATAAAATAGTGATATTGTAAAATTGGCGACTTGTTATAGCCACAATATTATTTAAGAATTTAAAAAAGTATACTTACTTATACAAAATAGAACTGAATTATCTTTCGCGATTTTCAACCCCTTGCAAGAAATAAATGATTGTTTCTAGGTTGGTTTGGTTTGTTATAGGAAAACTGAACATACCATAAAAGAAACCGTTATAGAATTTTTTTCAATCTGTCTATCAGCTTGTACGAGATAAACCTCTAAACGGTATTCTTCTTGAAAAGAAGAAGTGCAGCGAAGGGATTCTGCCATTATTTAATGGTAATATTTTAAATGATTTCATAGAAAATGAAAAGAAATTATCCACCCCGCAGATGATGCGAAGCGGCAAACGGTGGGATCACGCGGAAGCGGGTCGGTAGGAGGATGAAGCACGATCGTTGATTAAACTTCTCGTGTCGAATTTAAACTAAACCTATGACTAATATAGAATCATAAAATAAGCGCATTGAAAATCTTTAGACAATCTAAACTACAAATAGGCTCATTAAATAAAAAAATAGTGTTGTTAATTTTCCTGCTGTAATAAGTTGTAGAAAAAGAATCATTTTTTTATGTATTCTACTTACTTTAATGTCAGTTAAACAAAAATTTCATCCTCCTTATGCTCTCTGTGGTCTAAACCTGTTGGTTAACAAAAACCTCCAGTAAATGAAGCCGGTCGCAAAGTTTATATTTCGTATATATATTTTTAAACATTATTTCTCTAATATATTTTCGATTTAGATTCTTAAGTTTAAATGTACGTATTTATATATTAGATTTTGCTGAACATATTAATTTATTACAAAATGTTCTTTCCCTTTAAAATTACTAAAATTTTAAAACAATTAGGCTACGATATTCAAAAGTTAAACATACATTCAAAAGTCGTTGTCCAAACATTTTTCGGCTGAAGAATCCTCCTAAATTTGTTATGTCGGTTGTTTTGTCATTCTTATCATTTGTTATAGACTCGAAACTTATACAGTGTTCGATTTTCATACTTGAAATTATGCAAGTCAATTACATTAAAATCTATTAGATACCAAAATTACATAACGAATAAATTTTTTACCGTATGGGGATACTTAAATTTAGATTTAATTTTTTTCCACACGCCTCGTCAAAATATAAAATAAATTTTACAAAATTTATTAAAGTTTTTGATTATAATGTCGTTCTTAAGTTCTTTTGCGCAATATAACGTGCAAAGTAGCGTGCAAAATATATTTTTTTTTCAACAACGGGTTCACATTCTAATAATCAGCTGTGGAGATTAATTAAATCAAAGACGATTTTAATGTAATTTTATTATACTAGCGTGACCCGTGCGAAGTCTTCGCATTATTTATTCCATTATGAAGCTCAGATGACAGATCAAACAAATATTTTACTAAAATTGACATATAGAGGCGCAAGTATCAAAAGCATTGAGCTAAAGCGCCACTTTATTTATACGTGAGTGGATTTGAAATTAAACAAAAATTTTACCGACCGTCAATCATATTGACGTTGAGCCGTTAGATGGCAGCATTGCTGTTTTGTGTATATAATTTTAATAATTAATTAATTTGCAAAAACAACAGCAATAATAATTTTTTTAGTTGTGGATACCGGTAGAGCAAGCAATTATCTATAAAATGATATATAATTTATGTGGATTAGTTGTGAGGTTTTTTCTAAAAAGGGAGTATGATGATGATGCGGTTATAAACGTTTCTCACAAATAAAAGAAATAAGCAAATAGACGTTGTGTTGTCAACCAGCATATAGTCCATAGACTAAATAAGTTATCGACTATCGATTAGTTATCATATGTAAAAGGAGAGCTAATTTATTACTTCAAAATTAGAAAATCATCGGAATTTTTGACAATATTATGAACGTTATTTTGTATTACATAATTTCCACTAAGAAATCAAAGAAGTGTAAATAAATTAACTAGGGATTATAAAATTTCCACTTTATTATAAAGCAGTTTTTGAAATCATTTTAGGCAAATATACAGATCTAAGCAGATATGAATATTTATATATTTCCTATCAAATGTTGAAGAAGCTGAGACTTTTGAACAAATGACGCAACTCAGTTTAAACTAAACAATTATAATTTGCTTAAACAACACTTTGTATTAATGGTTAGTTCAAGTCTTAAAAAGTCAAAAGTAATTAATTGATTATTTTAAAACTATATATCAAATAGAAGCAAAATCCATTATTTGGATTTATAAATTTATTTTATGTTGACAGACAATTAATCAAATTATTCTTTAGCATCATCATACATTAGCATCATCATTATCTGTTGAATAGCGGATAATTTGAAGACAATCGCATTTAAAAAGATATTTAAATAATAAATCACTTTAGTTAACCCTTGTTACGATGAAAATGCATTCATCTCAGCACTATGCACGTTTCAACTTATTTGAAGTTGAAGAACAACAGCTCATGAGGTAGCCGTTGAGAATAAATCCATTATTTCCTCAAACTATGACCGTTTTTTTAAACTTTGTATGAATTAGAGTAGCTTTGCCAGATAACGTGAACTTGAGCCTAAATTTGTTTAACGAGGATTAATCTTCAATGATTCTAATAAGAATGATCAAAAGTCATTCTATGAATCTCCATCAAAGGAAAACGAACATTGCTCTTAACATATCCTATTAGAAATGTTTTAAAAGTTTCTGTAACCTTCCACAAATTACTGGGAATGTGGTGGATTTATTATTTGCTAACCGAATTTTAATAGGTAAGTAAGACACCAGTGGATGTTCTACACTAGTGGGTTCCGTAGCCAAGCGGCAAAAAAAGAACCCTTATATATTTTTCCTATCTGTCTGTCTGTCCACCTGTTTGTAAAATTATAGAATTATAAAAAAATAATATTAGAGATGACACTCCATATAGGTAACCGATGTACGAAAAACAATTTAGTGTATACAGGTATGTCGTATCGTGAGGTTCCAAAATAACTCTTTCATTTAAGTGAATACATGGTGAGATACAGTTAATTTAATAAATTGTAATATGCTTATAAAATCCTAAAAATCGTGCCTTCTACCTAATTTTTCAACTAACGTGTGTAAAATTCTTAAAAAAAGAAGTTAAAAATTAAGAAACTAAATATGCACTTTTAAAGAAATTTGAATAAAATATATTGTGTAGTTTTTTATTTATGCGACTTTATTGGTACCGTCCGCAACAATAACATTATTGTCCAGAGTGTTTTTGAGAAATAAAAACTCATAAGTTTAACATTATTTGTCAGTTTAACATTATTTCATATGGGAGTCTGACTTGCACTTGGCCGGATTTGTTATATAAATGGTTTACCAATTAATATTGTCTCACCGGCATACATGGATTTGCAAGAAATAAAAGGACCTATTCAAAACGAGCAGTAAGGGAAGTGATACAATGTAAGAAGCGTTCTTCTAGCGTTATAATCTCTCATAAATTAACAATCTATAACACACACATACACACACACACACACACACACACACACACACACACACACATATATATATATATATATATATATATATATATATATATATATATATGAGAGCAAATGTTATACTGCCGCAAAGAAAATAAACAAACCCTTTGTATTCCGAGCAATTCAAATTACTCGTATATTGACCGAAGGCAGTAAATCTTGTTATCGTAATAAAATATTATGGAAAAATTTGATAACAGGAAATTTCATCGGAAAAGGAAAATAAAATATATTCCTAAGCACTAAAGAACACAAAAAGGGCCGAATTCGAGCATTTCCCCTGAATTTATTACCCGGTCAGCTTTATTGTGAAATGACGTAAATACGCCTTATGACAATAAATACACGCTTGATATCCCATTTCGATGTTATTACATGCAAAGTAAATAAAACTCTTATTTGGTTTTTACAATCGTTAGATAAATTTTGTTCCGCACATGATGTATAGCCGTCATGTGCACAACATAATTTGCGTAATGGTTAAATATATGTTTTCAAAAATTCAAATGTTATGAGCATTGACGACTTCGCTTGCCATCTTTGTTTCTACGAATTTACAAGGGTGCCTTGTTTAACAACGAATTCCTAAAATATGGAATATTGCGAATACGGATAAATACTGCTGTGCGTTAACATAATATTACTTCTTTTATTTGAATAAATAGAGTGTTCATTTTGTCAACATCGATAGACTTCCCAAGTAATATTAAATAAACATTTGCTAAAACTGATATTTATTATTTATCATTTTTTTAAATAACATGACCAATTTCTATCTATCTGTACCTAATAATGTGCCCAAATGTAGAATTGACTGCAAAAATTAAAAAAATAATTATTTTTAGTGCATATCTTACATCCCTGGAGATAGTGAATAATTATTTTCGGGAAATAAAAAGGGATTTTTTTGATATTTGTTCAGCTACTATTTTAACATTCCATTCTCTGTATAGAAAGTATACCGAACAATTTAAACGAACAATATATTTTTAAATCGAACATATGTAACTTTTTAAAATTAAAAAAATAATAATTATAATAAAAAGATTATCTGAACCACTGAATAAAATACGAAAGCAAAAAATACTTCAAACTCATAACGCAGTGGATATAAGTATTTTACAATAGGATACATGGACAAATGACAGCAAGCATCTGTTTTGTAATTTTTATTCACATTTGGTGTTCTATACTGACTAATCACCGATTACACCTTTTTTCTGTGGTCTATTATTTCGGGTATTTTATAATATCTCATTATGAAGTGCACCAACTGTAATATAGCCATGCAATAGATGGCTAAGACATGTTGTGTATTCATTATCAACTCTTTTATGAACAAGACTGGGACGATGCTTTTCTTCAAATCACGTACGAAATATATAAAGTATACACACACACACACACACACATATATATATATATATATATATATATACATATATCTATATATATATATATATATATACATATATATATATATATATATATACAAATATATATATATATATATATATATATATGTATTATGGATTTATAGACAATTCAAAGACCCCAAATGACCATCACCCCAATTGACCATCCTGCTTATACAATTGTTGATGCATATTAAAATTAACCAAACAGGCAGAACCCCATATGGGTTACAATTGGTCATGCTCTTTGATAGGCATTTTAATTTTACATATGTATTCTATTATGTGTTGTTTACAATTTAAAGTGCATATTAATCCATCATATTACAGCAAATTACGCATTTTGTAGCAACATTCCATACTTGTTTTGTAGCAACATTTCCATAAACTAACAGTTTTGAAGCGTCATTCGTTTGAAGAGAATTCTCTAAATAAAAGAATATTATTTTTTGATTTGTGTATAGGTATTCGCCAGTAATTTTTATAGATATTGATTTCGCAATATTCACGATTATCGCCCAACGACCACGTTGAAATATACAAAAAGTTAGCATGTGGCTCTTGAAGTTTTGAAATGTGTTATCTTCCCATATTTTAACACTTTAAATTCTCATTAAGTTTACTATCTTTTAAATTCACTATTATTACGTCATTGGGCCTCATGTAAGAGATTATTTAACGAAACCCTTATCCCAATCTGGATATAATAAAGAATAAAAAGAAAATTTTATAAATTTTAAGCGAATTAGTAATCGAATATTAGACTGCAGTTCGATAAACAAAAATGCTATTTAATAGGTCCAAGTCAGATAAAGAAATGAAATTACTTACAACATAAGCTTTTCCATGGTAAGCCACCATTTGGTCAATTTTGTATTGGTTTGCCAGTAAATATGACTCGCCGAATATCACTTTTTTATTTGCTGATAGAAAAGGAAAAAACATGAATGCATTTGGTTGAGGGTGGAAGCAAGTGAATCGAAACGAAATTTTAAAGGCGAGAACAATAGTAAATAAGAAGATATTCTTGATAAACAAGAGAATACTTAATATTCAAAAAAAGGAATAAACACTCCTGTTGCCAACCGTCAACTTTTAAAATTTACAGCTACGCTACGAATAATTTATAGTATTATTTATTTACTGCTTTTTGTTAAATTTCACTGAATGTGGTACTATTTTTTACAATATCTACATAATTAAAACACAACGTTAGGAAATATAGAATATTGTAACATTTCTTTGAAACAAAAATATATCATAAACCTCATTTTTTGACAAGGTTTCCAGATGCAGACAGAATTATAAATGATAATGATGGAAACTAATGTTATCAAACTTTATTCATGTCAAAATTTTAATTTACAATTTGAAAGTTGTGAAATAACGCGGTGTGGTGTAAGAGGTGATGATATAATAGGAAAATTTAGTTTCCTGTATTTAAACTTGGTCAAGTTGATATACATATGGAAGACAAATCTGGAATATTATACGTTTGCAACTTAGCGCTTAATACAGACATTGTAAAAAACAGAAAATCACACACTGATAATAAGTTTACAACTTCAATGTATATTAATTACTTGTTTTGACTCGCAGCTTCGTCCGCATGCAAAAAAATGGAGGTGAAAATAATTTTTAAAATTCAAATGATCGTTAGTAAAATGAAAATGATATTATAGATTTGTTACATAAATAATTTTGATATGTACTTATTACAAAGGCCGAAATTTTTATTGTTCCTAAAATAAATATGTGCCTGTCCTAGATTGAAAGTTAGTTGTTGATTTCATGGAGATCGGCTGGGTAGATGAAGCGTGAAAGTGAAACAAATGAAGAAACAAAGAAACTCACTTTGAGATTAATAAAATTATTATATTATTTACATATTAAGTCACACTGGCTGGCCAAAATTAGAAGATAATAAATAAATTGAAAATACGTTAATAAAATAATCAAGGTTATTTATGTTTACATAAAAAATGAAAGCATATATGAACCCCGTATTTATGTTTACAAAAAACCTATAGCATTAATTTATTTCCATGCGCGATATGTCTTAATTAGTAAATTAATGTTACGCTGAGTGTGAAATTAAGTTTAAAAATTGATGTTGACGCCCGTAATGGCTTCAAACTTTTATTTCTTCATTAATTTAGCAATATCGAGTAAAAGTTTAATTATTTTAACCCTTTCAGACTTACTGTGAACGATTGAGGATATAACGTTTTTTGTTATTTATCCTAGAAAGTAGAAAATGCTGTCATTATCATTTAAAAAACGATACCACTAGTGCCATCTGTTCCCACGCGTATGTACTATTTTGCCATTTTCAATTGTGTAGGTAAGTGATTTATTTTATTTGGAAATCTCAAGCATTTCTGATAGATACGCTTTGAAAAATAATATATTTTGATAAGTTATGGTATATAGAGAAAAAAAAACGTGTTTTACATGCGATTACTTAGTTATGTTAACAATATATCGCGAATATTCGTTATATCTACAAACGTGGACAAGCGGTTTCGAGTGCATATTTTTTCCCAACGTTCTTTGGTTGCAATAATTGAACAAAATGAACTTTTTCTGCCATTCGTAGTTTAATTAGACAAAATTTTGCTTCGTGAAATGTTAAATAGTGCTTTTTTAGACAATATCGTCGCAAGGGATGATTTGAAGGTTCTGGAAAATGGTAACCTGTCAGATTGGAGCTGTCTCCCGATGAAGAGTATGTCAGAAATAATAGTAATTTCCCATATACAAGACATGTTTGATTGATTGCCGATGTAATAGCTCAGAATCAAAGAGAATACACCCCAATTGACCGGCCTAATGAATATGAAGACGAAAGTGAAAATGAAGGCAGGTCCGTATCGAGCCTGTGTCCGAGGAGCCAGGAGAGCCAGGTATGGAGGAGAGTGAGGAGGAACCATCTACTTTAATGAGATTTTCGATTATCTTACACCAAATCAGAGCATCAAGTGGAGGCACAGACGAATAGAAAACACAATGCAAACGGATTTGTTTTCCACCAATAGTTTTTCATCCTGGTGTAAAAGAATCTATTGATTTCTATTATAAATATGATTCTAAAGGGCTATTTTATCACATGACTGAAATGAAGAACTTATATGCGGTGTAGTCAGGAAAAATCGGGTTTAAACCTAAGTCCACAATGCAATTGAAAAATTATTTGGCTTACCTATGGCAACAAGAGTATTTAACTATCCAGTTTTTAAAATGTACTGGGAAACCCAGGTTAGCATTTCGTTTTTTAATGAATATATGACAAGAATAATATGGGAATGTTCAGAAATTGCAAATATGTGTTCTATAAAGTATACTTAAGTAGTAAGTAAGGTAGTTCCCTTTAGAAAGAGAACTGTGTGCTAATGAACAAATAGTTCCTTTTACAGGGAAGCCTTCTGCTAGGCAGTATGTAAAAGGCAAACTTTGTCCTTGGGACATCAAGCTATTCTTCTTGTGTTGTAAAAATGGCCGCGCATATGATTTCATAATCCATCAAAATTTCGTTCCCGAATTAGACAAAATACAGACAAAAAAAGGTTTTGGTGCATCAATAGTATTGCATCTAATAGAAAGAGAGAGTCGGGGAGAATAGTGGCGATGAGTTTTACTGCGATAATTACTTCTCGTCTTATCACATGCCCGAAAATTTTAAACGTAAAGGCATGATGGATACCTACCCATCTCGTGTCAATATATTTGTAAAGCTTCCATTGTTCAGTGATAAAAATATTAAAAAGAAACCATGGGGTTTTGCTCATGAGGTGTGTTTTACTGATAGAGATGTTACCGTGGTCAAATGATAAGCTAATAAGCCAGCCAACTTAGCATCCAACTTTATGGGCATAGGGGAAAAGGATATATTGAGAAGATGATTCAAAACAGAGAATAAATTTATAGAAATCGAAAGGCCTGAAATCATGAAGAAGTAAAATCACGCGATGGGAGGGTTTGAACTAGTTGTTCAACTTATGAATTATTACAGTAATTTCATAAAGACAAACAAGTGGCCTTTGTATATGATACTTCACGCATCAAATCAGGCAGTTTTTTAAGCCTACGGCGAATATGATATTGACAATGTTATGCTTGGAATACTAAAAGTAAAACGGTACACTTCTTTATTTTCACCGACAACTAGCTCACAATTTAGTTTTTCGAAATAAAATTTCAGCCACTAAAAGGATAAAAGCAGTTTCTTACCGGTAATTATTCCAAGCAGACCAAGAGAAGTGTGTCCGTCAACTGAAATAGCTCCAAATGGTCTTGGTCACTTTCCTGGTCATGATGACGGGTTTGGTATACGCGGCAAGTTAGCGGAATGCCATGAGAAATCTTGGATCAAGTGCGTAGTGCACCAAGTACATCAAAGAAAAAAATTGTTTTGTAAGTTGCCATATATAACCAGAATTCCTACAATATTGTATTTGCTTTGTGAGAAGATCTTTTATTTTTTTCATTTGGTAGATGTTTATTTTCGTTTTGAAGAAGTTGGATTTAATTTTATTGAATTTTCATACTTTTACAATAGAAATGTCATGACTCTAATTTTATTGGCAAATAGCTCATTCATCAGTTATTATAATTGCTTAGGCCAAATTTCTGCATTTGAGTACGTAAATCAAACATCAATTTTCGCGGAAAATAATCTAAAAATAGCACTTTTCTCAGCATTTGCATGCTTAATAGATAATATAATCGGAAGTTATATATTTAAAAAAAAAATCAGGTCTGAAAGGGTTAATGGTCCTAATTAACAATCCGTTACTTAAGTTATGTACTCACTGAACCAATCTAGAATTTCGTGTTTATAAGTCAAGATGTGCTCTCCTTCGTATTCACTAGTGACAGATTCCACTCTCGTTTCTTTTATTTGATAATTAAGAATTGTTTGATACGTAACGTAGAATACTCCTATTCTGTGCAGTTTGGCAAATATTTGTTCACATGCCCCAATGATTAAGTTTAATGGGCGAAGTTAAAAAATCAAATCTGTGTTTAAAATGATTTCATGTAATTTTGTGCATAGTGAAAAGAGTTTTTTTTATTTAAGAGGAAGGTAAAGAAAACACTTATCACTTTCAGTGCTGCAGTATCCAGACGAAAAATATTTTTATCTATGAAATCGCAATTTTTATTTTCTTTTATATATTGAATTTTATGTATTCGATTTTGTTCCATTATGTTTTGTGGTATGTATAAAATTACGTAATTTTAGCTTTGGGAAATAAGAAGTCGAAATATAGCTATAAAAATTCAAACTTTTTTGTTACATTATACTTTGTGGCATGTATAAATTGATGTATTTCTAGATTTGGAAAATTATATCGTTCTCCCTACAAATTCGATTATTTTTCAGGACATTTCTAATTAAACGTATAAAAACGGAATACTTCTTAAAAACTTTAACATCACTGGCAAATATATGATAATCAATGTGCTCGCAAAATAATTTATGTATTTTCATTCATATGAGAAGCCTCAAATATTTTATATTTTGGTCATGAAATATGTGAGCGAAGTAATGAAATATGTTATCCTACAATAAACTGCTATCAATGAGATAAAAAAACTTCAGAATTTCTCGATTCATATTTAATAGAAAACAATTTAGACACGATATTTTAAAATAAGACAAGAAAATCATTGTGAAGTATATTTTAAAGAAAGGAACTGGTTTATTTTGTCACCTTATGTAATTTTTTACGAAAAACATCTAAAAGTATTAAAAATTATTTATAGAATTTTTAGTAAAACCATTGCACTAATTAGGATTAACACGCATCTATGCGGGTTATACATTTAATTTAAATTATATAGACATTGAATAACTTTATATCTGTTTGGGAAATAATATCTTTATCCATTTTTGTACATAAAATGAGCAATAAGAAAACAACAATTTGGCTAGTTAGAAAAACTTTCAAAAGTGAAGGGAAAAATATAAGAATTAAGTCATATATATATATATATATATATATATATATATATATATATATAACAGATTTATATATATATATATATATATATATATATATATATATATATATACATATACACTTCTCATGCGTCAAAATATAACATTATGCATATCGAAAATACTATAATATTTAATACATTCGCTATAGTTTTCCTATAATTTTCTAATCAGATTTTATCAACCGTATTTTCTTAGGACTTTGGTCTCAGTAGTTTTGTAAATGTTGGAAAAGCATGCTATATATTCGTATATTTCTTAAAACATCTTTCTGAACCCGCTATTTAAAGATATCAATAAAACTTTTTCACGAAATTTATTTTTTATTTGTTATACGAATGTTCTAAGAACATTTTTAAGACTTCTTCTTTAAAGTCGACTGCCTCTTATTTGGATAACCAATGAAGTGATGTTTCGGTGTGGCTGTACGATGTATTGCAAGCTAAGTGTAAGGTTTTATTTCACTTAAGAAGGGCTTATAATTAAGGTGAATTTCATTTTTTTTATTCAGTAATCGAGTTCTTAAATAATCGATTTTCACTCCTCACAACTTTTACTCGTGAAATGAGTAGATTTAAATTCCAAAAATGTTATTAAGTTATCTTTACGAACGAGTCGTCCAAAATCCACACTATTGATAAATTTGTAACAGAGTGAATTCTGAACATGGAAAATATTTCTAAAAAAATGAGATTTATTTAATATAAGGATTGATAATGGAATGCAGAAAACCTGTTTTGAGAATTTTTGTAGGTCTGTTATATAAATTTGTTCGTCAACCTCGCGACGGACGAATTTTGATCAAATTTGATATGCAAATAGTTTAGATCCATGCGTAATATATAAGAGAAACTTCACGTGAATGAAACCATAGGGCACAGCCCGTGTTTAAATATTTCTTTTAATTTCGTCCTGCTTTCTACTAATTATAATAAATATTTTTATTGGGAATTCCATGCTAGTAAAATTGTGAGGCAAAGTGGATTCTACTCTAGTGGAATCGTGGGGCAAAGTGGAAAGTGACATCAAAAGAGCACAACACCGTGCTCAGTCAAAGCCAACGACACGGAATTGTTTTAGTTGGGCTTTTTGCAAGTCTTTTTCAGCCGTCGTCACGCAAGTGCAGCGTAGCCTTCCTCGTCCGCTTTTCGTCGTTGGTAAGATTAGGGTAAGCTTCGCCGCGACACTGTCCTGACGTCTCCAGATGGGTCCATATCATTGAACATTTATTAACTATATACAAAATAAAATGATAATTTTGAGAGTGGACGACTGTTCATTTAATATAATAAAAACGATATTACAAGTGTAGAGGAGTATATGTGAACCGTTATTTTTATTAAATATATCCTTTTTTTTTAATATGTAACCCTTACACGATCTTTCTTTTCAACCTATTTTTCTCAGAAACTCCTCGACGAAAAAGTTTAAATTTAACAGAACAAATTCATATGTATTTCAATACATGACAACCTTATATAAGGAATAAATTTTAAACATAGAAAACTTGTTACTTCAGGCAAATTACGCACTCGATTTTTTTTTAAATGTGGGATATGGTTCAAAACGGGTCTCAAAATATTTTTTTCATAATTTTAGATTGTAAATCGTCAGATATACTGAAAGAAATGCAAAAATATATGTTCAGTTTTCTTATTTCTGAAATTACCGAGCACAAATTAAGCTTCGTTTTTATTTATTGCCATAGTTTCTTCAGTTTTCACTATTCATTTTCGTTCATTCACCGCTTCCTTCTTTTATCTTTATTATAAATACAAATATGTCACCTCTTGCTTAAATATGATCCAAGAATTTAATAAAAGAAACAATCGTTACAGTTTTTCCATAACCTTTGCGAAGGCTTCTAAACCCTGTTTTTAACACATCAATTTGCCACTGGAAATTCACCTTTCTGATGATCGGAAACGATGAAAAATACAATTATATAATGACAAATTTGTTTATCACAATTATGTTTGTTTTGAAACATGTTCCAATTAGATTTTATGACTTCTAATTCTTGTAATAATTTTACGCAATAAATGTATTTTATATATAAACAAATTTGTAACAAACATTTTTTAACTTCTGAATTAATATCTTTAATTAAATGGCATAATAATTCATACCCTCGATTCCATAATGATTCATACCATCATGAAAATTAATTTGTAGTGCTATATTTATAAAAAAAACTATAACCATTGTTTTAAATGTCATAATTTTTAAGTCATTCATGATATTATGTGTATGGGGAATAGCATTATTAATTTTATTAGGTGTTATTGAATATTTATTGCGCTTTGAGATCCGTAGTATTAATAGCTTGTAATCTATAAAATAATTTCTTTTCAACGTGGTACGTAGTATTGGTAGTTTGTAATCCATAAAATAACTTCTTTTCAATGAGGTATGAAACCCTGAGCTTACTAGTCAGACTCGTATTGTCCGGTTTTTATAGCATAAGTATCCATAGAAGTTAAATTGTATTTATATATTTAAATTGAACACAACAGGTAAATCGTCCAGTTCAAACTAATTTTAATACATATTTCAATACTCTATCCACAGCTAAAGGAAAGCATGCCGCAAGTCAGATTACAATTCAGTTATAGAATTTCTGAATTGTAATCACTAAAATCATTATGTGTGAATATTTGGCATCTTCTGTCTTATAAAATTAAAAAAATTTCTTAATTTCAACTTCTCAGTCTGACCTTACCAAATATTTTTAATTTTTTCCATAAATTAAATTTTGTTCATTTGGATTTTACTTGAAAATAATTATATTGTGAAAATTATTTCTCAAAAATGTTTCATTTACATTTAATGATATTGGTATTTGTATTTATATACAGTGTAATCTACTTTATACATTTCAAGATATTCGTAGTTAAGGAGTAAATTCCAGTAGTGCGTCGGAGCTGACACTCACAATTTTTGTTTATTTATTTTTTGAAAAAAAGAAATTGCTTATAACTAAAGTGGAAATATTTATTTCAGTGTAGTTCTAATCGTGAGAGATATTTATATAGAACAGTATTTTTGTATTTTTGGCACCACCAAGCAGCACCTTTGCAGAGCGTCAATGTGTATCTCCTACCAACGTGGCGCGATATCGACCTCCATAAGCATAAATTTGTTTTAGGAAATATAAATATTATATAAAATGGGAAAAGTTCCTCTTACTACACAAATAATATTTGAGTTTTTCTTCATCGCAATTTGGTCAACGAGTTAACAGAATTTTTAAAGAAATATTGCCGTGTTCGTTTGTGTATAAAACTTGTTTATCTTTTGACTGCGATTGAAAATATATAGAAGATATTGCAGAATTTGAAATTCACTTTAAAAAATTATCAACGGTTTATGAAGCTAACTCTTAGTGTATTTTATTTAGTACCAGCATTTTCTCTATGCATATAAAAAAGTAATTTAAAATAAAGTTTGTTTCAAATGATTTAATGAAAAGAGAATTTTTTGCAAACATAACTTACCCATAATACCTATAACTTTGTAACAAAATACAGGAATTGCTATAATTAAAACATTTCCATGGATTTATTTTTCAATTCTATTATTATTTTCTGACATAAGTATATTTAAAGGAACTAAATATATTGAATTTTGCATTCGATAGATGACGTGAACGAAATTCTTGCTTATTGTGGACTTTGCATTTATTACACAAATACAAATTCCAGCTCAAAAGGAGTGTAATCTCGTAAGAATATAAACTTGAATAAGTTATTTTGGTTATTTGGAAACAAACCAACAATAACAATTTAACAACTTTAGGCATTTCCTTTCGAAATCATATTTTGGTAGAAATCCTTCTTTCGTTTATGAAAAATAAATCAACTTAAAAATTTATTTTTGAAGTAAATATCTCTGCTAACAATTTTGGCTATACTACCGTAATCAAAAGTGGAAGATCTTTTATGAATTTACGTGAAGACGTCTCGATTAACGGTGCTCTATCGAGGTGGAAATGATGGTACTTACGCTGTAACAGATGACGGAAAGTGCATTTTAATATAATATTCAAAGCGTTATTTTGTCAATGATAGTAATTACTTGAACAATGTCGACGATGTATTGCAATTAAATGTTATGTAGGAATACTTCACATGTGAAGGTAAAATCTTTGAAAACTCTTTCTGTAACACTTTATCTGCCTAACATTTTTCCAGTGAAGCAGGATCGTTCATCTAAAAAAACAATTTTTCATGGGGACTATAATATTTAAAATTCAATGTATAAGAAAGCAAATTTAAAAGTCAAGAGAATTTTACATTAAAGCTTAATGTGTGAATTGAATAATTGGTTATATCTCCCTCTATATGTTTTTTCCAGCTTCCAAAAGCTTCATCGCTCAAATAAGAAAGTGAGATTTTCAGTTTTATTAAATATCTCTTTAATAAAATTAATTCGTTAACTCATAAATTGTTAAATGATTAAGCAATTTAATTAAATGATATCATCTCTGGGGTTTGTGGGGTTGCTCACCAACGCAGAACGCGAAGATTTGATTCCCGGTCGCTCATAAAGCGGGCTAGACTGATGTTCTGGTTGGCTCTGTATGACTTCTCCCATAGAATTATGTCCGCCATATATATAAATTGTGTATATTAAAGTATTCAAACAGATAAATGATTCAATTAGATTTTGCATGCAAAAACAAAAAGTAACATTATTTTCTCCTTTATCTCTTAAAACTAATTGGTCACTAAAATAACAACAGTATCGACTGGTGGTATTGATAATATTATATAAGGTAATGGAAATATATGTGTAATTCATATTGCTTCTTTGTTATTATTTGGCTTATCTACTATTATTTTTATTACATTACATTATATTTTCATCACGGCTTACTAAATATATGAGTATAAACAATAGAAATGTCGCTTTACTCAGTGATTACTATCTTAAAATGCAATAATTAGTTTACCGATAAATAAAATGACAAATATACTGTGGTGACCATAGACTTCTTTTATTTTCATTAATTATTTTTAAGGAGTCATCATTGCCTAATATTATTTTATTATAAAGGAAATGATTATAAATTATATGACTAACAATAACAAATTTTAAGCAGTTTCCTTTCTTTGACAAGGTATGCAATAACAATGAATACACTTATATACCAAATTTACAATACATAACGTATTTCAAGTATGAAAAAGTTACATTTTTCGGGTATGTATACTCTAAGGTTGCATTGGTAACGATTTTTAAAAAATTAAAAGCACGTGTAATTAAAACGGTGACAAGCTTCAATCTTGCTGTGGCCACAAAACAACATATGCGAAATGCGCGTAGGAAATAAAACTTCTTTACTTTTGATGTTAAGTTGATCAAAAGTTTGTTGGTAAAATTCTGAAATTAGATAAATGAAACACAAAATATTTATAAATTTGATTTTCTTGTAAACATTTTTTCATAGGTGAATATATTAAAAAGAACTAGTTTTGTCGAATTCACTACATTTTTGTCGTAAATTTCTGAGATTAAATTCGAGCAATATAAAATATCTGTAAACTTAATGCCCTGTGAAAAAGAATACTTTTAGATTCATTCGTTATTCAAGCTAAAATATAGGTTATCTAGATTCCTACGAAGGTTTATTTTGAGGTGAGTACAACATTATTTGAGAAAATAATTTGCTGCAAAACTAAAAACAAAAACTTACATAAAATTGTGTATTTAAGCAGCCATCCAGTCTGTAGCTTGAAATTGTTTTACTGATAGCAAGATAGCTGTGAAAACATGTATCATTACAATAAAAATAACTGCTTAGAAAATATAAATATTTACCTAGGAATTAATTGCTTTTTTTTTAAAATCATATTTAAATAATTCAAATTTACCACACACTTTATTAAACTGTCAGTTCACTGAAAAAAGTTTAATAAGAATAAGTACTATAAACATTTATTTACAGAAAAATTCTGGTGACACATAAATTTACAATATGTGTATAAGGAATACATAGTTAATATACAGTTATATATTACCGAATCGTAGATATATAGTAATGTTATAATTAATTTGGAATAATAATATTTCCGATCAATATTATTATTAGACATACATATACAAAATTCAATTTTAGGAGCTTTACTAAAAATTTGCCTTCAGATAAATACCTAATAATTTTTCGATATGTACCCATTGTTGTTTGATAGGGACCTAAAGTCAAAGCAATACCATGAACTAGTGTTAACAAATACTACATGAAAAGATATCAAATATTTTCACAAATCTGAGATTATTGAGATGCTGACAGTATGATAAATAATACGATAAATACATAAAGCTACGGTATTACTTTCTCATAGACGCTCAACCATTTATGATTGGTCCAGTTTAGCTCATTTATTTCATAACTAGTTCACTTGCCCGTAATTTGCCAATCGTTACCCCCTTACTAGAGCTCTAACAACTATTTACTCTAACTTATGATCTGAGATGATTGGGCATATCAATGATAGAGGACGCGCCTTGACTTGGAACTGGGTCGCTTTTGTTTGAAGATGGGTAATATTTGATTATGTGTGGTCTCACTACTATAATATATATATATATATATATATATATATATATATATATATATAGAGAGAGAGAGAGAGAGAGTGGGAGAGAACGGTGTCATTACTTACTTTTATTGATTACATTTCTAATAATAAAAATTAACATTATTTCCAGGTACACATTTAAAAAAAAACAAGGTAATTCGTATCCGGTACAAATTAGAAATTACGTAACATTTTTTAATATAAACATATAGTTCAGTAGGAATACTGTGTACCTAGTTCAGTATTATGCAGCTCTATTTGAGATCGAAGCATGTGACTCAGAAGATAAAGAATATTAGCTTCGCTTTCATCTCCACTATCTTCATCCGTCAGGTCACCATCATCAGGAGGAAATAAAATAACACCACCTGCGTCCTCTCCGGCATACAACGCCTCCGGAATCTCATATAACGTCAACCTATAATACGAAAGCAAACTCTGAAATACCACCACCATATAGCGACAACATCAAAATGTAAACAACAGTTTTGTTATTACTTAAAATGAATTAAGAACAATAGAGTTATCATAATGCTCAGTGTCACAAGTGACAAGGGATATTTCCAATATTGTAACAATAATCCTATAACTTATTTTTTCATAAAAACTTTTGTGTTATAGCTTATTTATTAATTTACTACATCCAATAAGAATAAAGGCAATACTTACCGTCTAAGCATTTTTATTTCACTTTATGTTTTAAGAAATCACGGAAACTCACAATGCTCCAAGTTCACGTGAAACACCGTAATGAATTTAACAAATGACGTATGGCTAATGCAGAAAAAATAATTATTAGTGTTACTAGTTGGCTTTGCTACAATAGTGGTTGAATTTAAAAATAAAATCTCCATGTGGTAAGAAAAAGGTATTAAATTTCTGACACCTTCAAGTGACATTTGATTTTTTATATCTGTTTCTTTTAGTCTCTGAAGGTTTTTCTTTTTTCTGGGAGCACTAAAATTTTATATGGTAAATGCATTGAAAATATTTTTTGTTGAAATTCAATTATCTTTTAATTAATTTTTAAATTTACAGCTGGATTCCTCAGAAGCTGTTGAGGTTTTCTACATTCAGCAAAAATAATATACATTCAAATCTGCAAAATACACAACCAGTATACGTGAGAGATTTTACACACAAGCCACTATGAACAATTTTCAATTTTGAATACTTTAAGATATAAGCAGTTAAAAGGAAACTTCGTATATAATTAATATTAATCTTTAGAAATATTCAACTGTGTTACGCTCTGCATATGCAATTACAACGTATTGACATGAACATTATATTTTCTAAATTATACAACATTTCTTGGCACTAATTTTACTATTTCAACAATATCGACAATAAAAATCACGTCTCACGTGGAATTTATCCAAGCGAGAAAAAATCAATTTTACTGCTTGGTTCCTTTTCGTTTTACCAACCAACAATTTAAACTTTTCCGTTCTTTTTTTATTAAACGTCCACTTAATCTTTTATTCAGCTTTATAAAACAAATTGTTCAGGCCGTGATCCTGGTGTTAAAAGCATTAAAAAATAGTGACCACACATTTTTTCTTATTCTATAGCTAAAAAAATGCGTATTCTATAGCTTAAAAGACACTATACACAAAATCTTCCATCACAAAGTGAATTCCCATTAATGCAATACTACTCTTAATGTTTATCTTTTATCTAGTGCTAGTCATATAGTGAAATGAAAAAAAGTTTTCATTTGTGTTATAATATATAGACACCTTATATTGCAAGGTGAAAAAAAAATTACATTTCATTTTTCTTTCATCAAAAAATTATAGTAAAGTAAGCATTAAATCGTGAAAATCATTGGAAAAGGGCGCGTTTGAAACAAAATAATTTAGTACGAGTACGACTGACTCTAGGCACGTATGTTCGCATATACACCGTGGGCTTTGATGGGTTCATCTCTAATTGAACAGTGTATGAGTTTATGGACTTATTTTGATTCACAGTGCTTGATGGCATTTTGATGAAAATATATTTCACTATTCGTAAAACTACTTAACTGTTGGAAAATAAGTTTTTAAAATTGATATCTGTTTTTACCGGGAAATTTTTAAAAACTTATTCGATTTGAATCCGATAAGTTTCAGGCGTTTTAGTTGATATATAGATGTTATCAATTGTCTTAATTTAAGTCAGAAAAATGTTTCAAGGGATCTGGCCAGTGAATGGAATTATTTTTTGTATGCTCGACAACACGGGTAAGTTCACAGTCAAAGTATTAAAGGAGTTATGCATGTAAAAATGAAATATATCTATGACATTTTTGTATTTGCTGTGCTTACGTTATTTGACAGTTCATATTTGTGTGATAAATTTTTATTGCCTCATCATTATGTAAGAATAGCTGTGCCTACGACTATGCCCGCGTGAACTTAGGAAAGGACTTTTTTTCTCTTATACATTGCTCCTGGGTATTTACTATTACCATATCAAATTTCATAAAAATCCGTCTAATAGATTTTGTGTGATACCCGTACAAATTGACACACAGAAAAGAGTCAAAAATTATTAAATAAGTTTTTCTGGCTTCCATTGACATTCTATACGCTAAATCAATCATGTTTTTAAAAATATTTTCCTTAAATATAATTTACTCTGATGCAATTTTCATATGTGTGGATATTGTTAGGACCTTTTTTCCTTTTTTTGCTCGTGATTTTAGTGACTTTAACAAAATTAATTTTAATTTCAATTAAAGTTTCGTCGCCGTTTCAGTGTAATTTAATTCAACGGAAATGCCAAGAATAGATGGTCCAGGAAGTTCGCAATGCTGCACGGACGATCTAAATCTTTATATCAATGTAGATAAAAATATCTTGATCTTTCCTTAGAGTCAATTGTATTCGAAAAAATATGTTACCGGCTAGAAGTAATATAAAGGAAACCCGTATAGTCATATAAAAATATATATAATCAAGACGAACGGTCAATAATAAATATATCCGCTACAATAAATACGGATCTTAGACGAGCATCGCATAAATAAATTTGGTGTCTATTGAAGGCTCCATATATTCGGTCCATTTAATTAATTTAAGTCGTTTGTTTCGCTAAACAAGAGTAAATGTAGTTAGTACTCCAATTGTTTATAAAAAAATTCAAACGCTTTATGAAACGATAACCACTGCAATGCATTGTAACACACAAATATCTTTTAATTACCTTTTAATAATTGTTTTTACATTCTTGCACATTAAATATAAATTAATAAATTTATAATAACACAATGCAGGAGTAAATCTGTTTTCAATGTAGAAATGTGATAGGCAATTAATAGGCCCACCCTTCACGGTTCATTTCATTCACACATTTTTCTGTCGCAACCTGAAATGGTTCACACCCTAAAAATCATAAACATCTCACCGATTTTAAATCTTTGAATAAATTGTTGTCATCGACAACATAGTTTAACTGCTAAAATATATATGTGCGTATGTGTATCAGTCTAGAATTATAAGTAAGGTAATATTTTATCTTAAATATATTTGTTAGTAATATGCATTACTCCAGGTCAAATTATTATGAAAAACAGTCGTTAAAATAAACGTCAAAATAAACAATGAAAACAAACACGACGTGTGCAAATATTGAACAAATTGTTCCGTTTGACACTTTTACGCATCTATCTAAAAAGGTCTAAAAGAGATGTTGCATTTATTTATTCATAAAAAACTAGAATGTTATAACTATCATTGAAATAATACATTACTTTTCAAAGCAGTTTAGGAGTTGCAGTCAACATTTCAAAAACATTTTCTATCATGCGTAGGACTCGCACTGCAAATGTTCTTTACATATCGAGGCACTTGTAAGCACATAAGTAGACGTTGTATATCTACAAACTATTTACAACTTTTTCAATAAGGCGTGCTAATTATATTAAACTTTTAAAAAACAAAAACCTTTTTGAATAAAGTTCCTGAAATAGATGTGTAACTGATTTTTTATTAATGATTCAAAATCAACATTGAAATATAATCACAACTTTCAAATTCGTAATTAGATTAACGATTATTTTCTTAACGGCTCCTCAAATAAAATTACAAGACATTGTTTATCTTAAAAATATCGTTTTGCCTTTTGGTAAATGGCCTTGTATGGGTCGTTACGGGTCCCAGGAGCAGTCCTGAGACAACCTGGGTGGAAGGATTGGGAATAGTGTCTACTTAACGAATACCAATCTGGTCACTCCTGTGCTGAAGCTATGCGTAATGTATATGCCAAAGCCTTGCGCCTGAAGCAATATCTGAAGCTACTGCAAAACTATGATTCCATCGGTTTCACAGCGGCGATTATTCCTTGAATCAACCACGCTCTGATCAACCGGTGGGATTGGATAGGGACAGGTGGAAATTGTTAATTGAAGAAGATAGCCGATTAACGACACGCTAGCTAGCAACTGAGCTCAGGAGCTCCCACGGAACTATAGGGAATAATTTACACCGTTTGGCAAAAAGCTGGAAATACGTTGCGTGGGTACCACATGAACCTACCCCGGAACAGCCATAACCGTAGCTCGGTCCCTATAAAGCCAAACAGATCCGCCTTAAAGTTTTCGATTTTGGTTGGACACAAATCCGTCACCCACCATATTTCCCCGAATCTTTAATTATGAAAACCACCTACAACAGTTCATAGGCCCATATTTTTTCAATCCAAGTTACCTAAATTTTGCGCAGATGCTATCCACACTCTGCGTTGGAGGCAAGTAATACAAAATGAGGATGATTAATTTAATTAATCGACGATTAATTCATCTTGAATGGAAAATACTAAAAATTATACCACTAATGACCGCCCATTACTTCATTAGTCAGAAAAAAGTTATAAACTTTTTTTTTCTCAAAGCTGCACATATTTTGCTTAATTCCACAGCATCATGACTTACGGATTCCTTTCCACGGGTGCTGCCACATTCAAATGAAACAATTTAGCAGTTCTATGATCGAGAGACTCGTGTAAGAAGGCATTAAAATTATGACTATGGCTAGTGCTAATCTGTATGAAAATATATTTGTCAAACAACAATGTCAATTATACCTGTTTAAAATGAACTTTTTTAGAATCTGGTCAAGGTTCTAGAAAAGTTTTTCACAGAGCTAATTTATTTAATAAAGTGCCTGCTGGTATCAAAGTGTTTGTAAGCATTCATTTCCGTAACTCAGTGAAGATCATAATTCCAGAAAAATATTTTGCATAGCAAATGGAGCATAGATAAAAATATTTTACAAATTTTTTTTTTATTATTGACACTATAATTATCATGATATTTCATTATTTTATTATTTTTGTTTTTATTATTCGTGTATATAATAATGTACTTTTATTAATAATATTTAATATTTAAAATATTATTTTTGACTGCTAATGGAGGCACTTATTCATGCTCTTGTGTTTTGTATTGTTTGCTTATTATATTATTTTTTTATCGATTTTTAGTATATAATATATAAAAACTGACATGGCTAAGTTTCTTTTATGAACAAATATCAAACAACTATGACTGTGACTATTGCGCCAGATAATAAAGGGCTTCTGTCATTAAAAACCTGACAAAGAAGCCATAAAATAAAACTATTCTCTCTCGTCTTCAATAAAACTTAATTTACTGAATAGTGAAATAATTTCTCGACCTAAGCGTTCATGTGAGCTTATTCGCTCCGTATTGCCTATACATTATTAAGTAAGGCGATACGGCGAGCATCTCACACGTAGCACTTAACCGAGAGGAATTCAATATGTTGGTACGCATTTTTGCCCCTGTTGTTTTATTAACTAGCAAGAGATTTTTTTCCAAAGCTCTGCAATGAGCTTCAGAAGCCAACACTTCAGTAAATTTTCTTTGAATTTGGAATCTGTTGGAGTTTACGTGACACGAATATTGTGCCATTTGGCATTATTGGATTTTAATTCTAATAATTAATGTCGTAAAATAACGTTTTATTAATGTAATATATTAAATAAATTATATTTTATATAAATATTAAGCAGCAATGTTTTCATTTACAAAATAAATTGAAACTTTTTAGTACAATATTCCAAAAAAAAAATTTGCGCGTTTAGAAAAGAAGATAATTCTACAATATATTTTTAAGTTATTAATAATTAACTCATAGAAACATCAAATGTACGAATTTGATTTTCATTGCATTATCTTGAGGTAAATTTAAAATATATGGTGATAAAATTAAAGACAAATTATATTAAAATTTGTTTTTCTGTTTGGAAAATTTATGGTAAAAGCATAAAAAACAAGGTAAAAAAAGTAAAAACATAATTGAAAAAAATCTCACAAAATAATTAATAAAACTTACTTATTGTCTTTCAAAGTAAAATTCGAGAAAGATAAAGTAGTATTAATAGCTACTATTTCCTAATTATGCCATACCAAAAAGTTATAATTAGTTAATAGGCGAGGCTGCTCTTTTAGAGGTACGTTATAATTACTCTAGAGAAATATATAATAATTATTGGATTACATTATTTCTACCCTTAGCCCCGAAGTTATTCGATAAAAAAATAAGAAATCTATGTACAAATGCTTCTTTTATCGTATGTCGGGAACCAAAATAACCACGCGATTAGATCAGAAAGATTTGAATAAACAAGCTATCAACTGCTTTTGCCGTACTGAACAACACTAGTTATTAGTGAGAATGCTTTTTCAGTGGGTGCTTAATTAAATTGTAGGAAATTGCAGGTGTTGACAAGTTAATGGAAGGAGAATGGCGCGATCTAAGGATTACAGTCATCCTTTCACTTCTTCTCATGTTCGAAAGAGACAAATATTATAGTTTATTATTAATATTAAACTCACCCCCAAAAAGGAATAATTACCCTATTCCAACTCTGTTAGACTTAATTATCCACCAAAACGACATATCATACGTAACTGAAATGTGATAAACCACGTACAATTAATCAAATATTACTTATCCTCAATCAACTGTTATCGAGTTCCAGACGACAGCGATATGTCACACAGCCCCCTGTCAAGCAGTGCGTCAAACGTAATAGCGCAGGTCGTAAATAATCACAGATTATGGCTAAAAAACCAGGAGCAAAATCTTACTGACCTATTGAAGAAAAAGTAATATGATTTGTCTAAATATACCAGTATATTTTCATATAATAAATAGCCTCTTATTGCAAAGTAGCAATTTTCCTTTTATTTTTCCAGACACCCAACAAAGTTCAGAATAACTTTCCTGCGTTATATGTATCTACCCAAAGATTTCTAATTAAATTTTGCAAAATTTATTTTAAAAATACCAATTCCGGTTAAAAACATTTGTTTTACCATGTTTAACCTTGATGACTTGTGGGAATTGGACTTCTCTTCAATATTAAAATCAACTCAGTCTATTGGATACCTATTTCAAACGTAATTCAAAATTATTTTGTAATTTTAAAAGGAAATCCTAAAATTATGATGGGGCCGAGATATAAAATAAACAACATAAACTTCAGTTGTTCAATAGAACCTATGTAAAAAAACACTGAGCAAAGTTTACTGTATCGTATTAGATACATTACCCAAAAACTAAGTATTCTACTTCAGAAAGTCTAAAAAACGGTTGAAAATAATTACCAATATTATGTTACACTCAATATGATTTTTCTCAAACTGCGTGAAAAATCTGCTTACGATTCTAACTCAAGATTATGTTTGTAATTAATGGGACATTCATTTCACTTTTTGCTGTAATACTTCGGTAAAAAGTGTTTTTCGATTGCTGTTAAATAGTCAAATTCCTGTCAAAATTATTTTGCAGGTTAGGATAAAATTTATATGTTGCACTTAATTTGACGATTTTTTTTAAAAAGCGACAACATTGTTTGGAAAAAAGACGAAACGGAAATTTTAGAATGGACAACTAAAGTACTTAATTTTTTTTCTCTTGTATCACTGGGAAACGGCAAATCACACGGATTTGAAACGTATTGCTTTTATAATTAATTACATACGTCATATTTACAACATAAAAAAAACATATTCCTTTTAATTAATGAGATTTTATAAAAATGTTACAATGTACTTAAACGTTTTAATATAAGCAAGGGAAGAGTGTACGGCACCCGCATATTGCAAGATATACTTGTGTTTAACAGGATTATTTCTTGATCACTTTGCTCGCAACTACGATCGCTTGAAATTTTGGAAAATACTAAATTAACAGCACGTTTAATACACTTAAAACTATCTAATTTTACGAATTATGAAAAGTTTTTCACTTTTATAAGTGCAATTTGTTTTGAAATGTCAAATCAATTATTGTGTTTTTTTTGTTAATCGATTGGGAGAAATAATTTGTATGCTACCGTACACCTAACAAAATTCAACAGTTATAGACTATATCCAAATTATTTTACCTTTTCTTGCAAGACGCGCGAACAAGTGATCAGACTGCCAGATAAACAAACAAAAATCGAAATTAATATCTTTGCATTTTTTACTTATTTTAGGTTCACTTAATTATTTTTTTAAACGCAATTTGTATAGGAAACAGCACATTGTAAAATTATTACAACCCTTATGTAACTTAATTACAAATATCAAAAATAAATTAAAAATGTAAAGAAAATGGGGTAAAAATATACTCATAAAAATACAAGCAAAATCGAAATTTTTTTTTGTGTGAAAGACGACCAACAATGACATCGCCTCCATGAGTCTTTATGCATTAAGATTACTTACTTTAAGTTCTACCTATCCCACAACACTCCACCCTTTACTTCTAGCCATGCCCATTTCGCTAATATATGTCCATGTGAAAAATTTCATTGCGCAAGTTAACTACACATAGCGCCATATATTGATTTACAAAGATACACTATACATCTGTGTAATTACTACTCGTCATGTACAGATCTGGGGACGTCTTTATTATTGTTATAAAGAAATGTAAATTAATTTTTTAAAATATTAAAATTACGTCTATTCCGATTAAGTTAACTGATCCCAATAAAATAAGAACTAAATGTTACTTCAACTCATCCCCTTTTAATTCAGTTAAAAAAATTCCATCTATGTTTATTTTTTGCGTTATGCGTATCCAAACAAACGACACAAAGACAAAAATAAAAAAAAACATTTTGTTATGTTTTATTACTTATAAATTATAAATCATGTTTTATATAATAAAATAATAAATATAATAGAATAAATACGTACTGAAAAGTCTAAATTTTTAAATAAAGGCTCGAAAATAACCAAAATAAACATTGTCTTAATATCGTATGTCTTAACAATTTTTAAGTTTAGTATGACTATTTGTTAAAGAACTATGCATAGTATTAAAGGGCTATACACATATACACTTTTAGGGTGTCTCAGACAAACACAGAACTATATAAATAGCCTAATATCCGTGTGTGTCTGTGTATATTTCACCCTAGTAGTTTCTATAGTTTTATATGTATGTGCCCGAAAATTTTCACGTAAAACAATAAGCTTCAAAATCACAAGCAACTTGTTTTTCCCTTCGAAACAAGACTTTTAAAAAATCCTAAAAAAAGGCTTCAATGAATGAAATTATTTTGACTAATTGAATTTCATTAGTTTTAGAAATCTTAAGTAAGTATATATAAGGCAGATGGAAACTAATAGACACCTCAACTTTCTAGGACATTTAAAAATAGTATAATTTTAATTTTTAAAATATCTTTGCTAACTAAATACAGAATAATCGCAATAGCGGACTCAACTCTTGAAACTTTAGAATCCTTAATGAGCTAATAAAAACTTTTTGGCTAATCATGACCACGATATAGGAATTCATAATAAATAAATTCTTTTCAAAATACCTATGAAGTACTAATTTGTCCGTGGTATAACATGATTTCTATTAAAAATCCTAACTCGTGATTTTCAACAGCTATCATGAATTTCGAAATGATTAAATTTTTGATCCAATCACTTTTAACATTATTTCAACAATATTTTTACAAACTATCGAAAATTACTTCGGGACCATACTCATAAACAGTAAATGCATCAGGTTCTCAAATTGTCCGTCATTGATATAAAAACGCGATTTTTAATATTTACACACAGAAAAACTGTTTTTTGCTATTTGACGCTTAGACCTTTATGTAGGACAAATATTAAACTTGACGAGTTATGACTCAATAATATTTAATTTCTTCCTTCCACAACCAAGCTTATGGTGCTACTACCCACCCAGACATAGTAGTGGGAAAATACTCGTGAAAACGTTTTTAGAACATGTCATGCACAGACATCGGCATTCATTCAATATAACTTGGGTTGACCTTTATTTAAATGGATAACAAATATTTGGTGAAATTGAAGGATTTAAAGTAAGTTTATTGTACTATCTTATATGAAGTGATGACAGATCATATTTTTCGTTTCATTATATTTTTGTATGGTATAAAATTCAGGTGGGAAATTAAAAATATACCTATTGTTTTAGGTTGCTATTTCTTAAACACTATTGTCGGTTTGTACAAAAGAAATAACTGTTTAATATTTACAGCTTACTGAGAAATAGCTAGATAATTTGATGACGAAATATAATTCAACTAGATATACAGGACATTGATTACTTGAATCGATTTGAATTTCGATTTAATTAAATTAAAAATAAATAAAGTTCAATCTAAAAAAAATTTCTTCGAGGAGTAAAATTATAAAAACCTTAAATTTAGTAATAAATCTCGTCAAATTTGTAAAGAATGTTTCCACAAGTATGTTGAAATCAAAAGAATTAATGATTAAAAAATAAAAAATAAGCAAAAATGACAAAAAAAATCAAGTGTATGTAAAATAGACGGAACGTTTATCCAACTCTTCAAATTAAGTTTAATGAATTAAGCGACGAAATAAACATGTTTTAACGTTCTTTTTGAAAAGGGTTTACAAATTACCAGATAAACTAATTTCATTTTAATTTCCACATTGTTACACAAATGTCATAATTTCTCGAAATTTTTGAATATGGCTTTTTCGAAAGTATCGGAGAAGTAGTGGATATAAATGTTCATGTCATTTTTTGTGAATAGTTTAACAAAATAAAATGAACTTTCTAAACTACCTATTTAGCTCTATGTATTATCAGCTTTCATTTAACACTCATATTAAAATTCATGACAATGATTTGTAAAGTATCTTCCGAGTTGCTTAGTTATAAATAAGCACGCAAACTTTTATATCTATAATATTAATAAATATTATGCAATTGGTATTAAGACCAGTTTGTTAATAAATATATGCAATAAATAATAAGGTCAATAATTTTTAGCAGGTGTTATGTAATAAATCTTAAGATCCAATAATTATGTATACAGTTTCCTATCAGAGAATTTTTCAATTTTTCTTGAATCGTGTGAATTGCTTTACTCACAAAATCGTCCACTCACTATTTCCAGGATATATGCATTCTCCTAAATATCAATTGATATTTTCACAGCCAATTTATTATTTTTTCTACATAAATAATCCATAAATGAGCATAATATACAAGACAACTCTCGTTTACGTGATCATTTATCACGTAAACGAGTGTTGTCTCGTAGATCTCTCGCAAATACGATAAGCAATTGCCATTGCATGTTATGCCAAAATGTACGTGATATTAAGTAATGTACTTATGTACAGAAACTTTACGGTGCTAATCCAACTATATTTCGAATAGAATATTGAATAATGAGAGAAGAGAGAAATCTTCCTTGGGGTACGCCAGATAATAATTCCTTCCACTTAAAATATGTATTGAAAGACTACAGATTGTCGACGGCCATATAGACATTAACTAAATTGTTCTTATGAATTTCGAGTCATTTTCAAACATTTCAAAGAAATCAGGAAAATATAGGAGAACGCATTGCTGAAACCAAGAAGTAAATTTATTGTAAGTTGATTTCATCATCAATATTAACAGTCAGAATCTATTCATTCCTAGATACGAGGCTTTCCCAAGACACCCCACTGCATGGTCATCTGCCTGCCACATTCCATATATTTTCTTAAGTCGCCAATCCATCTGTCTGACGAAACCCATTTATTTTTTTAAGTTGTCCACCCTCTTCACCCGGGAACTCGTCTGACCCATTAATTATGGAGCCTTCCATAAATATTACGTCAACATTCAATAAAACGGAAGAAATTACTCTATCATCAGCCGCCGGGAAAATTTATTATTGTTTAACTGGGCAAGGAAGAATTCAGGTTAATTTTTTAGTCTAAATTTTCTTGTTTTTTTGTTGATAAGTTAAATTACAATAAACATTATAGCGTTAGTTATAGTGTATATATAAGTTTTAAAAATCTGCTAAGCCGGTCAATATTTGACATGCTAAACGTGGCACTTTATTAAAATGAAAGAATTATAGGAAACCCAATTTCCAATAACTGATACCCACTATACCATTTTCTTAATTTGAAATGAAGTTTGTAGTTAGTAACAAATAAAATTACAAATAATAACCAGAACTTAAAATATCCAATTTTATTCATGGCACGTTTGGCGTCGGATTCCAATTAACAATTCAAAACTTTACGCTTTACAAATTTAAATCAATTTCGATTCTAAATTTATCTTAATTTAAACAATATCTTCTAGGCGTCATGAAACAATGATACTGTCTAATACGATACAAGCTTGCTGTAGTTTTGGTTGAAAAACTTGACACAGGTATGGAATTCGAGTATAGTAAAATATTCTAAAATTAACTAATATACTTAATATTTCAACAATTAAATTCTTTCCACAATTAATTCTTTTTATTTTGTTCACTTTAACGAAGACAATTTTTCCCATATCCGTTAATCCCACAATTTGGATCGCATGATCTTTTAAACTTTTAATACATGTTATTTAAAAAAATATTGAAATAAAGTGTGAAAATATATAATGAACTTCAGTTTTTGATATTGCACCAGGGATTTCACCGAAAACACTTTTAGTAATTAAACTTTCTGCTATTGTAGCACAGATGGTGCCCTATATATATATATATATATATATATATATATATATATATATATATATATATATATACATACATACATATATATATATACACATATATATATATACATATATATATATGTATGTATATATATATATGTATATGTGTATATATATATATATATATACACAGTGGATGATGCCCCGGAATGCTATTGAAAATGTAGATATCGTCTAAAAATATACATTTGGTACGGAGAAAAGACTACAGTTGTTACATAAATGGTTCTATAAAGAGAGATTTTGGAATTCCATCGTATTTAAATGCATAATTGGCTGGCTTAAGATATGTAGTAGGGCTACGCAACGCCAGCGTATAGGTACTACAACCTTGAAAAGTAAGAGTGTGTAGACATATTTCGCCAAATACATCACCGATATCATCATCATTTTTGAACCATTTTAGGTAGAACGAAACAAGTACTTCCTTGGTTCTAGTTATATTTGTTATCTTCTGTCCTAAAAAATTAAAAAGTTTCTATTAATATTAAGTTCTTAGTTTGATGTTATTAAATGTTTTTAATTTTGTTGCATAAATTTAATTTTGTTCATTTGTGTTTTATTTGAAAATAATTACATTGTCAGAATTTATGCATTAAATTTTTCATTTGCATTTAATGATATTGATAGTTATATACAGTGTTACCTATTTTATACATTCCAAGAAAATCATACTTAAGGAGTGAAATCCGGTCGCACATCGGAGCTAACACGCACAATTTTTTTTAGTTAAATCTGTTTACACAGACGGAGAGACTGATAATTTTTAACAATAGATTAGATTTAGTAATCGAAAAGGCAAATGGAAAAATGTTTAAAACCAGAAAATCCATAAATCGTAAATGACTTCAGTAGTACAAATAGATATTTTTGCTTGAACTGGTTATCTCATTTTAAAGATCACGCAAGGCCAAGAAAAGACAATCGAGTGCTATTGATATTAAATATCCATACATCACATTACAACTTAGAGGCAGTTAATTTCCTCTTGGCTAACCACTTTAAAGCTCTTACAATACCACCTCATAGCAGCCACAACATTTAATCACTTGATCATTGCATCCATAACAAACTGAAGGTTTTTGTACTCATCGGAATTTGAAAAGTGGATGGGTAATCATCCTGGTCGAGTAACAACAATTCACCAAGTTACTCAAATTTTGACTTCGGGTTATTTTAAAGCAGCTACTTCCATAAATGTCATAGAGAGTTTCAAAGTATCAAGAATACAACCGTTAAATACTGACATTTTTGGAGAAGATTCTTTAGGCAGTAAGGTGACAAAAAGGCCTTTACCAGAAACTCTTCATAAACAAAATTCTAAACCAGTTAACCCAGTACAAAACTTTAATTATGAGGAAAACGCTACATCTACCATGGCTGATGTCATTGGCGTTTATAATGAGGATCAGGATAATGAGGTGATAGAACAAATTCTGGCTGGCAATTTAGGGCGGATTGAAAAGTCCAACCAGGAGCAGAGCAATACTAATGATGTAACATCAAAGGAAATTAGTGTTCCAGTCCTAGTAACGACAATATACAGCATAATTCATTACTCTCCTCATGCACAATAAATGAAATATCGGGTAAATTGCAAGGTGAGAACAAGTCATCTAAAGATAGTCAAAATATTTTGAGAGAAAGAGCGTGTATATCACTTGCCTGCATTCAAATTAAATCGCCTCATGTGCCGCTTGCATATGTAGCCCCACTGCCATCGGCAGAAGTAATATCAAGATCGAAGCGCAAAACAGTAAAATTAGATATTTTAAGTGGATTTACGTATATGTTAACATTCGAAGAGGATTTCGCCTCAAAACAAGTACCAAAGTGACAACCAAAAAGGATTCCAAAATCAACTACTAAAAGGGTCAAAAACCCTTTTCAAGTTTCAAAGAAGACACCTAAAAAGATAATGTGGAAATGTCCGCCATGTTGTGAAGTATACGTAACCACACAGACGAAGACTGGATAGGATGTCCCAAACGCAAGGAGTGGTAGCATGAAGCTTGTACGAGTATTGAAGGTGAAAAGAACTTTATTTGTGACAACTGCAAGTGATGTTGGTACGAATTTTAACATAACTTTCCTGTGTACTCTTACCAACTCACAAGCATACTCTTATCCAACTTTTGTAAAAGTAAGCAATTCTCAATTTTCTTTCCTTTTTCTTTTTTTATTTTTCCACAGATAGAGCATACTTTTGTGACATTTTATGTAATTTTGCAAAAGATATATTAATTAAGCAAAAAATTAACGTTAAACTGATTTTCTAAAATTATATGTTTTTATTTTAGAACTTATTGAACTTTAAGTGCGTACTCTTTGACCAGCCGACCCTATATTGTATTTATCAGTATTGTAAATATCAAACCTTGGTAAATTAGCATGCGATTCACTAACCGTAGAAAAACAATATTATGTAATAACCGAAAATATAAATTTATAACTTCAATATAGCCAATACATAGTATTAACTGGAAATCGCATCTTTATCCACGTAGAAATGGGAAAAATGCTAAGAAAAACATTTTTTAAATCAATATGATTGATAAAAGAATTAAGGTGTTATTTCAAATTTTCTATATAAATAATAGGAATATGTATGGAGCATACTTATGTTCACTCCCTTATTCCTTTTATTTCTATTTTTTATTATTCCTGGAATAAATATATGCTATTCTTAGATGAAAAAATAATTAGCTAATTTTACGGTGAGTGGTTGAGTAGTTGAGTGGTGAAAGTTAGAATAATACATTAACAAATTCACTTTCTCGTTCAAATGAGGGTTAGTAGCATAAACAAGTCATCTTATATACAATAAAAAATATTCCCATTGAAAATATTGTAATCTGGTAGGAAAAGTTAACTCCTAATAGAAGTAATTCATAAGAACAAATGGCATTAAGTAATTTTCAAAGTTAATAAATTAACGTTAGTTATCTTGAGAATAATTGCAAATTGATATTGACGTACGCCAAAGCCTAAATCTTTTATTTCTTCACTTTACCTGGCAATGTCGAGTAAAGTTTAATATGTTTTAATGGCCCTAATTAGCTATCCATTGTTTATTATATGTACTTTATATAGTAGTCTAGACTGTTCTATTTATAATTCAAGGTGGGCTTCCATTTTCACTTTCACGTTTTTTTTAATTGTGAATTGTTTGATACGTAATGTTGGAAATTGTGATTTTTTATTGCTATTTGGCAAATATTTGTTCACATCCCACAAATTATTAAGTGCTAAATACAGTGTATTGAATGAGGTTAATAAGCTAACACGAATTATAAAATTTTATCAGGAAAAATTATTTTAATAATTTCGTAGCCATTTGGAGATTTATTATTCCATTATGCTTTGTGGTGTTATTTTATTTTGATGTAATCCTGAATTTGGAAAACTATATTATTTTCAAATTTAAATCTCTGTTCTACAAAAAAGTTTTGGTAATTATTACTTTTGGTCATATGTGGCAAAACAATGTTCGAAATCTGTCTGAAAAACCTATTATTCCCGTATACTTTAACATCACTGGCAAAGGTGTAAGTTCCATAAATATAATCACATATTGAATATTTTTGACGTTAATTTTGTAGAAATTCATTATTCACAATTAAATGAAACTACGTGATGTAGTATTATTTCTACTATCTTTAATTTCTTTACCACGACCTAGGTTTCGTTGTATTACAACATCTTCAGGTGGGATATAAGCAAAGATTGGCATCAATGTCAACATAATTTTTATTGATGCAAAGATAGGAATCAGATTTATACTTTCATACACGGTTTTACTTAAAAAAAAAAGATGGAACTTCATAAATGATAAAAAAATTTAATTGTATGAACATAAATTATGAATGGTTCAACAATTTTTACTACTGAAATTTTATCAATAATTACGATTATTAAATTAATGAATCATTTAATTATCGTAGATTATTTTCCCCACGGAAAACTTCATTATCATTTCTATAATTTATAATGTGAAAATTGTATACATACACACATATATATATATATATATATATATATATATATATATATTATATATATATATATATATATATGTATAGTGTAACTGTATTACTTATGTACTACATTAACCCTAAATTTTTAAATTCCCTTTTTATTACTTTCTCAAGATCCAACAAAATATATCTAACTTTCTTAAGGTTATGAACATGTTTATAGGACACAGCTGCTTAACTAGACCTTGAATATGTTCCTGGTTAGACTGCATTGGTATTCGTGCATGTCTGTTTAGTGGCCAACAAATCAAGTTACAAAGATTTAAAGTTTTTTTCATTCACTCCTTGAATTTAATATCTTCAATCAAGTTTTCAACTTTTTCAACCATCATCAATCAAGCAGAGCATAGCTTTGCAGATATACTGTCCTTCGTTGGTGAATTTATGGCAAGCTTCGCCATGTGGTCATCTGAGTGCCTCCGAATATGTCCATACATCGAACGTTTATAAACTATGTACAGGAAAAATGAAAATTTTGAACATGAATAACCGTTAATTCAATAAAGTAAGCACAGTAATACCACAGGCGTATAATATTAAGAAACAAATAACACTTAAATAATCGGACAATATCCAGTGACAATTATAAAACTAACATATTTTCATTTCGTTCTTTTCTTCATTTCTTATAACAGTTCGAGGGAGAGCGCATATGTTTCATATATTTTCTTAACTCGAAAATGTCATATGCAATTTGCTATGTAACCGAGAAGCCATTTTGTAAGTACCCATAGAATTTTGTTTTAAGTGTAATTTCTAAATTTACATAAATTAATTATTTTAAAATTAGTCCAAACAACTGGAACATATCGTGATTATATGTGTATTAGAGCTTTAGAAATGAATTCGTCATGTATTGCATTTCACGGGTACGTAAAATATGACATCGATTTCATTTTGAAATATATATTATAATTATTTAAGCATTTCAACTTTGAAACTTATCGGATGTTTAATTTACACATCAGCCCCATACACATATTAGATTTACTTTACTTTTTTATCCTAATGAAGTTATAAATGTTTGTAAGTCGTCAAATTTGCTGTGGGTACATAGAGGCGTGGAGTAAATATTTACCGTAAAAATAAAGTTATTAATTTTATGCTTTTGCTTGCTATTTTACATTATGTAAGAAACGAGGCCTTTCGTTTTTTTTGAAACGAAGTTTGTATAAAAAAAGAAAAGATTTTTAAAAATAAACAAGTATCTATTGACTACACGTTGTGAAATAATTTGAAAATATTATATCTCGCTATAAGAGCAACCCAACGAATTATTTTAATTTTACGTTTGTTTAACAGAAAAACCTAAGATTCATTTGAATTTTAAGATAGTTTAAATTTTCCCAATTATAATTTTTCAAGTTTCTCATCCTTATAAATAAACAAAAGTTAATTATCACATAAATCTGTTCTATTTTTAGACCGCTTTCAAGGCTCCTATTATGTTACATAATTTAAAGTTTTTTTTAAGGTCCTTCAGTTAAGTAAATTCTTCATATATATCCATACCATATGAAAGACATTTTTTTGTATAACACTTATTTCCCGAATAAATCGACATCTATACTTTATTTCTAGATTTCCAAGTAATACAATCTTAAAAGAAATTATTTAAAACTGATGGACCCAAAAATTGGAAATTTTTAAGATAATTTTTAAGGAAAGTAATTTGATGACGGCAGTAATACAGATTATGTTATTTGAAATTCAAATCTATTGATAATAACACAATCGGATATACTGAATTGAATACATTAACGGTTATGTGTTCTAAAATTAGGGATTGAAACTTTTATTGGACACACATTATTTCTGTATTTTTTATTTTAGATCCGACACTTTCTGATGACCTGACATTGACTATATATTTATATATATATATATATATATATATATATATATATATATATCTATATATATATATATATATAAATATATATATATATATATATATATATATCTATATATATATATATATATATATATATATATATATATATATATTTAAACTACGACACGTCAAAATAAAATTCACTCGTCATCGACAACTATTGCTATAGATTCGTTACTACGATACGATACTTTAAATTATGTATATTTATTATTAACATAAAATAATGACAAATGTCACGAAAATTTGAAACTTCGTATAAATGAAATTAAAGTTCAGGTCAATATAAAAAGATTTATATTGACATAGTCTCACCACTGCATTAAGACACGCCCCCTAAATAAATTTAGGGGCGTGTCTTGATAAATTCCGCTTTCGATTACGGTTTTAATGTATTTATGTGTTATTTGCTTCTAATATTTTATATCAGGAAGTAATCAGTAAGTAAGAAAAGTTTATATGATCGATTGTTTAACAATTTTCACGCGCATGGATACTCACAATCAGAAAAAAAAAATTTTATCTAGGTGTGTGAGATTACTCAAAATTCTATCTGTCCGTCTATTTTCTCCGAAACTATTTCTTTTAGAAACCGCCTGACGTAAATATTTGAAATTTATGACAACAATAAACCATACTAATCCATACGTATCTGGATACCTGACAAACAAAAATAATAAGGAGAAACTTATGACTGGAACAAATTAAGTAGTCGGTTTCTTTTCAATGCGGGATAGCGCTTGGAAGGGGTAGGTAAGGGTCTCCAAAATATTTTTATTAAGCTTTAAGTAGTAAAACTTCAGATATGCAATAAAAAAAATTTCGGCTCAGTAGTTTCGGAAAAACTACTAAAGTTAGGAAAAAATAGGATTTTTAGAAGCCTACATACTATATTGTAGAAGAACTAAAACGATATAATAGTTATATATGATAGTTTATCAGTTGGTATTTGTATGTATATATATATATATATATATATATATATATATATATATTTATGAAGGACAAGTGTATATCAATTAAAATCATTTTAGATTCTTTCTAAAATCCTTATATTAAAATAAATGTATTCGGTTGAGCCGATTACTCCTTACGACTCGTCCACCTTTCCCGGGTGATTTGTCATTATTAGAAAACTTAATAAGCCAGATTATGAAAACGGTTATGTTCAAGAACAATTTTATCACTCAGCATATTGAGTTCATTAGAGGTACTAGAACATAATCTCCAAGTTATAGTAGAACTAGCTTCTGGCCGCGAATTCGTTGTAGCCTAAGTCTCGACATGTTTTAATTTTTCTATATTTTATTTTTAAGGTTCCGTGCGTCAAAATGAAAAAGAAAACTTTTATAAGGTCACTCAGGTGTCTGTCCGTCTATTTTTCATGGCCGTTTTTCTGAGAAACCGTTTTACGTAGAAATGTTAATTTGACCTAATAATAAAACTTATTATCCTACACAAACCTTTATAGCTAAAACTAAAAAACATTAATTTGAAGGTCATAGAGGAGGCAGCCGATGCAGACCTAAAATTTTCTTTTAATTCCATAAATTGTATGGGATATCGAGAAAAAGCTCTTTATAAAAGTCAATAAATAATTTTTTTTATATTTTTGGTGTTATAACTTCAGAGATATATTTGATAATATGCAAAAATATGTTTCGAAAATATTCTATATAAAAAAAATTAAAATAATTAGGTTTTTAGATTGTTTGGAGGAAAATTACAGCTAACGATTCAATATATCAATTTTGTTGAAATGTGCAATATGGATCATTAGGGGCAAATTCTATTAGACGAAAATTTTCGTTCGCTCTTTATTTTAAAGTAATAAAATAATTCAAACTTCCTATTTAGCCTATTTTATACGAGTAATCGTCCTAAAGTTTTTTTTATTTATTAATTAACGCAATCAATTAGGCGAGAACTGTTTTAACCTGGATGATATAAAACCGTATTTTTCAGCTGATAACTATCATTTACGCGACAACTAGGAGAAAAAAATTTTAGAGTATTCAAGATTGTTAAATATGTTACAATGCAAATAGAACTGAAACGTCTAGCTGCAACACACAACGCTGAATTCAACCACTTCCGAAGTTAGATTCAGGATATGATGAAGTTGCTGTTAACTTGTAATGGTTTACAGCACCGCGTGCAGGATATAGAAGCAAAGGGACGTCGAAATACCATCTCATCCATGGCGTGGACGTTGCTGTCACCAAGGTTATACATTGTTCATAATGAAAACAACAATAATCATCGCAACACTTTGTCACGCACAAAAAATAATATACTTAAAAATAATAATTAATTTATATGAAAAATACCAATTTGTTTTCTTTAAACTTTATTTTACTTCATACGAATCATACTTTATATTTTCGTAACTATATAAATTATTTAACACAGAAGTACTCGTTTCAAACAAATGTATTAATGTGCATCCGTTACATTTATGATAGACCCCGTTGAAAGTATAGTCCTCAACAACTTTCGAGTTGTTGAGGACTATACTTTTGTGGGTTGAATATGGTTTAACATTAAGTCCTTTCATTCTTGCCCATATTTTTTCTTTCCACTTTCAGTTGACCATGAAACATTTTGTGACTTTGTTAATACAACCACATATGATATTCTGCAGTCTATTTTCTCTCGCAACCTTTCAGATTTGATTTTCTCTCAAATCAATACTCAAAGTATTCAGTCCAATTATTCGAATATTATTGTCTTCAAAATATAAATATAAAACCTTAACTTATTAGCGAAAACTGGTTTAAATGTTTACTCCTCTCTAATATTTATCACTTTCATTTTTAACATTAATCCGTAATGATCATCATTTTGGGCACGACGATGGAGTCGCTATCTATCTTCAACGTTATCTTCCTTTTAAAATAAAATCCTCGGCCGACCGTTTTGTACATAACTGAACATTTAGTTATTGAAACTATTTTATCCGGAATCAGATGATCCATAGGAGTCGTCTGCTTACTGCCTGGTATCTCGTATTTTGTTGTTTTGAGATTATTATTGACAAATATATACCATTGCAACCTCACACTGCGAATATGGGTGACTTCAACACCGTGTTTATGAATGTGGTAAAAAATATGTAAAGCTTTGGGACATTGGGAATGCAGCAAACCTCACCACTCTTCCATCCTTTGCAACTTTCCACTAAGTAAACTACCATTCCCTTGTCGATCTCTCCATTGTATCTTCCCCTAAAAGAGTACGTTTCTATGGCCAACTTCTGGGTTTTTACATGATGTCCTAATTTATCTATCTTATAAGTTGCGTCTTCCTAAGTCATCCCTAAGAGCATTACATCGCTATTTCCATATGCAATATAAAATTTTTATACCTTTAAAATTTTTAATATTGTTTTTATCTGTTGTGTTTGCTTAATAATGCCCATTTCATTGATTTGGATACCACTTTAGCCATTAAAACGCTTGATGCAAAAGAAGTTGAATTCAACAATCGTATGCTCAAGTTGATTATCAAATCAAAATTATTACCAAATCATTCTGTTGAAAATTAAGGAAAGTCAGTTTTATGGCTTACCGACTCGATTAAAGCCAAAATCGGATATAAAGCGAACGCCAGTCCTTCAATTTGGCAGACATTTAGGGTGCTTAGCAATAAATATTTACAAATGCGTAGAACCACTCTAGCAGATGGTAATTGTTATATCGATGCATATTTCCAGCTTGCCCTAGTATATTGATCTCTTTCTTTGCTAAGCCCTCCGTATTACTTGACCCAGCTATTAAGTCGGAAACATTGAAGAGTATCCATCCCCTTTCTTCTGACAACGAATTTAAATCTTATAATACCTGTGATTTGGAAAATAAAACCAACTTTGTGTCGATAAAAACCAATTCTATGGGATACGACTGACAAACTATTAAAGCCCTAAACTCAAAAAATCTAAGATTATTAGATATTTTAACCGACAACTTCTCTTCTAAATACAAAAAACCTGTATAATTCCATTACCAAAAACATTGTCTCCTGTACATCCGAAAGAATGGGTCAAAAACCCATTTCCTTTCATTTACTTTCATGGAATTTCAGAGCGCTTATTCCATGCCCACTTTGTCTCATATCTTAACGCTTGAAAATTTCTAAATCCACTTAAATCTGTTTTCAAAACTGACCTTAGTACCCCAACAGCGTTACTAAAAACATAAATGATGTATATTTAATTATGAATAATATTTAACCCATAATACTTATACTTTTTTATTTCAGTGATGCATTCAACTTCGATGACTGATATGCCGGTAGATTGTCTGTAGTCTTTGAATAAATCTCAACACTCACTAGAATAGTTTAGCTCATATCTACATTATAAACTGGTATGCCTTGAAGAGGGGTTTTTTCTCCAATTTTATTTCATAATTGTTTGTTGAGAATATAAATAGTAAATATCATTCACAATTAAATGAAACTACGTGATGTAGTATTATTTCTACCTACTTTAATTTCTTTACCAGGACCTAGGTTTCGTTGTATTACATCTTCAGGTGGGATGTTAGCAAAGATATCTTTGTTTTAAAACAACCGTCATCAATACACTCAATGAAGACTCCGCTTCGATCGATCGGTGGGCTCCTAAAATGGATCTCCCAGTTATTTTAATTAAGTTCCAAGCTATCGTAATTGGTAGATTGTTTGTTCAGCCATCAAAAGTTATATAAATAGTTCTAATTTTAGTTCATTGGAAAAATTATTCCATCGATTAAAAAGTATCCTACTGAAACCTTCTAATTTGAGATAGTGTCTGGTACTTTAGATTTTGCTAAAAAATCTCTTATACCGTGTCTTGTATCAACTCGGTTGTGAAACAGTTTACGGTCCCACTCGATGGGATGGCGTATTGCCATTTCATCCATGGTAAAGCTTCCATCTTGTGCCCATACTTTATTAACAGCTGTGTGAAATAATGTGGTTAAAGAGGGTATTTGAGAGATGACCATCCACTCTAAGTACAACTTCTTTGCTGAAGAATGAAGACAACCGTAACAAAACAATTTTAAATAATTTAATTTTTTGTATTCAAGCTATTTCGGTTGAACTCAAAAACAATTCTCGTTGAACTGTCTTAATTTCTATTTCAGCATTACATATTTAATAAAAAGCAAAGATCCCTTTAATTTAATTATATTTATATATATTAACGAATCTCTTTACAAAAATGATGTTTTGAGTCACTTCACATAAGTTTGAATATTTTTACCTACTGAAAAATGGATTATTATTTTGATTATATGAGTTTCAAAATTGGTGTGTACTTTTATTTCTGGTAAAATAGTATTGGGTAAATTCATATTTTATGTTACTGAAATTTAATTTGCCTGAAAAATTAAAATTAAAATCTCAAGATTATTCCTGTTAATGAACATTGTAACGTCTCAGGTAAGCCCTTAAATATTCTTCAGTATACCCATCTGAGAAGGGCTTAACCCAAGCGTCGAACGCTACACGAAATTAGATTGTCATAATTTGTTCACGTATTGCGACATTCGTAGTAATGAAATTCGTGTTTCCCGATCCTATTTTATTGATTCAACAAATTGTTTTCTTTTATTAATTATTTATAATTTTGTTTCATGTTTATAATTATACTCTTTTAAAAATAAGAAATATGGTACCAGTTATAAAGTTTTTCAGTTATCATATAACTCATCTAATATTTCAAACGACTCACGTAACGGCATACAAAATACAAGTCTACTAATATATAAACATTTCGGATTATTAGTGAAACATTTTTCCCATATTTCCTGATAAAGTATAATAGGTGTCTTGGAATAAGATAATTCTCTAATATTTTACTTATTTCTTTACTAAAATTATTTTGGTTATTTTTGAGTTTATTCTGTAAATACTGTCTTTGAAATGTAATTATAAATGTACAGTACAATAAGATGTATACCATTTATATTTTCCTTATTGACTGTATCAGCTTTAAAACGAATTCAAAATGGAAAAAATTATTTATGGTATAGAGCAAGAAATTTCTTTATTGCCCACAATGTTAGAGTTGAGACCTAAAGATAAAACAGTAATATAAAAATAGGTATATTACTAAATTTATGTACTCGACATTAAAAAAAATAATTACCGTAAGCTATTAGACAGGTAAATCTAGAAATTTTCGTAAAATTTAAAATGTTTCTAAATAAAATACAATTAGAAAAATGCATAAAATAAAATTTAACCAGACATGTTAAATAAATTATTGTCAAACAAAATTTAAACCAAGCGACATAGAAGCGGGACAGGAATGTGAATCAGGTATACTCCAAGTATTTTGCGTAACTGTCGACGTGCATGTATATGTATATATATATATATATATATATATATATATATATATATATATATATATCATGCCTAAGTTATATATATAGTAGTATATATATATATATATATATATATATATATATATATATTTATCTCCTTTTCCAAATATCATTATGCTTATGAGCCCCAAGAATTGATCTCAAAAATTTTCGTTCAAAAACATCCAAACATTACTCATCTGATTTTGTAAATGTACATGTTTCAGAGCTATAGATCAACATTGGTCTAATACCTTTGACAATTGGTCTAAGAGCTTTGTGTAATAAGAATTTTTTTTCTGAAAATAAATTGCAACCAAAGAAGGTTTTTCAGGCCATAAGAAGCTCCCTTAGCAGCAAAAATATTGTTTTAATTTCCAACAATATTTAATTTCGACTATTAATATCAGATTCCAAGTATTTAAAACCTAGTACTGAATTAAAAGTGTTTATGTCTAAAGTAATATTGGCAAAAGTTTCGTGAGGATTTTTTTGTGTGGAAACGACTTATTTTTTTTATCCTGGTTTATATTTGAAAAGTGTCTTCCAAAGTGGCAAGAGATCTCGCAATCACAATAATATCAATGGCATAAGCAAGAATTTGATTGGGCTTAAGAATATTTAGCCTTTTACCTGAGTCTCTTAAAACCTTTTTTAAAGTAATATTAAAAATGAGACCTTAAAAGGAATCACTCTATCGAACTCCATTCAACATAATAATTCGTCCGATAATTTGCCCTGAATGTGGATTCTTGCCTTTTTTATTTTGCCTAATTGCTGACTTCGAAGAATAGAAAAGAAATTCGAGTTAATTGGTACAAATAAACAATATACTTTTCCAAAATCACGTAATAAAAGTGAAGTTGGCCAATCAAATATTTAGTATTAGCAAAGTTGATGTCATACAGTTTTGTAACCCACAATCTACTACTTATTCTTAATTCCTTGCGTATAAGATATTTTTTATCTTTGAGTGTTATGATCTCAGACCAAAGGATGAAAAAGCATTGCGTACTGTATAAGATTTAGTGATATGCTTAGACCAAACTTTAAACTTCAAAGAAAAAAGGACGTAGCAAAGACGTCTGAAAATCTTTACTTAGTTCATCCACATGCTTTGTCATGTCATTAGCGATCTCGTTTCGTATGCATTTAGATTGTTTTATATGGGTTTACTGGTGTACTCATTATGCTCATGGACCTACTTTGTATGAGCAAAAAGAACACCAACTCCTTTCGTTCAATTATAATAATTTCGTTAAAAAAACATTTGGAATTTTTTTTATTTTCCTTTATTGCTCAATGATAATAAATGATAATTTATGTTAACGAAAAATGAGAATTTAAACACACTTTTCAAGCAAATAGGGATTATAATTAATATCTGTCCACCCGCCACCAAATCGTTAGATCCTAACGATTTGTTTCCTCTAATTCAAAGGTTAATTTTATTGGTCGACCTGTCAGATTATTCCATAGCCGCTATGCAAGCAACCAACAACCAACTAAACATGAGCCCATATAAGAAATGGAAAAAGGATTTCTGGAGCAGAAGGGGTAATGAATACATAGCGGCAGCCTTTATAATTTTGATTTTCAATTTGGTTTTCTGGAAAGAGTATAATATATTTCCATTTAAATAAAGAATGAGAGAACTTATAAGAGGGTACAACTTTAATATTATAATAGTATTCCTGAAATGTTATAATCCAACTGTTTTATCTTAAAATACACATTGAGCTGACGAATTAATTGAAGTACTCTTGATCCTGTTTTTAATTAAATTTTAAGAATGAAAGACTTATAAGAATATACAAAAGTAATACATATATTAGTAAAAGTATTATTATACATAAATTTAATATTTAATTTCAGTAAAAGCCGAATATATATGAACGAAATCTCAAAATTAATTAAATTGGAGTAATCCATATATTCCTTTATATTTTTTCCTTCTTGCGGAACAACTTGTTTCTTTTAATTTTTTAAATATGTTCTAATTTGTTACAAAGCTGACTATATTTATTTAATTATATTTCATCTCACGGCATATATACCGCTTATAACTTAGGCATGATTTATATGCTTCCGCATAGTTCAAACTGACATCCTCATAGAGAATTTTTCAGTTTTGTTGCACTTTTAGTATCACCAAGGTTCAAGTGTAAGGCGTCGGTGGGTAAATTTTACGGACATGGAGCAACGTCGGTTTCCAAGAGTAATGAGTTGATACATAAAAATATTATAAACACGTGTATAATGTGAAAAGTTTTCGTTACTGCAAAGGTACCGATAGATGTTTTTGGACTTAATCTAGTCAAAAAGTTAAGCGGACTCTTTTAAGAAATGGTCATGCATTAGTTCGATATATGGTATTTGATTGCAACACGAAAATAAGAGAACGTATTATAGGAATTGAAATTACTTGAATGATCTTGTGATGATTTATGAGGCAAATTATCAGTGGATTTTATTTAATATCAGTACAGAATAAAAATGGAATAAAAATAGACCATAAGAAAAACAAATCAGATTAAAATATTCTTATGAATTTATTTTTTTAATCGTCTTATTATTATCCTATATAAATATGTTTTTAGGAACTATACATAAAATGTCACATTATGCCCCCAGGGCAGAGGAGGTGAACGATATTCATGCAAATCTTGGCTTTGCATTTTCCACGACTTGGGATTCCAACCCGTAACAAAAAAAAATTATTTTTATAAATTGCAGTAAAGTGTAATTCTCGAGTCGTTTTCTCAATTACCATTTTTTGGAGACCACGGACATTGTTATTTTGCAGTGAATAATAATAACGAGTTTCAATTAAAAACCTGATCGTGATTTAATCATATTAAGGATATATATTTAATTGCTTTCTCATATATTGAAATAAGTGATTAGAGAGTAATATGAACATGTCAATTTAAATATCGGAGAAGGGTAGGCAACATTTTTAAAATTATAAATATGCCAGAGAGATACGCCTCTACATTGAAAGTAATTACATAAAAAAGTTATTGAAATATATATTTTAAAATTTTCTATCACTTGTTCGAGTATCACGCAACACTACTAAACTGATTTGTATATAGATTACTATAGAATAATCCTTGACTATATTACAAGAGAGGTTCTGTCCATCTGTTCTTTATTTATCCGCATGTTTGTCTGATTTAAACTTTCAAAGGGGTAATATACAAGTTACAGGTAAGGTTAATTGTGGTGGGTTATAAACACCAAGGTGAAAAAAAAGAAAGTTGCAGATACAGAAAGTTGCAGATACCAAACGCGCTGTTTGAAATTGATAACTAGAAATTATCTATAAACGGTATGTGACTTAAAGTTTCCACTAAGATATAAAATATGTTAATTTCGACTAAGAATCCTTTTGTTATTCAGACTTTATTAAAACTAAAATATAAGTAATTTCAATTTCAATGAAGGTAAAAAAAATAGATGAGCAATAGCAAGAAGCTACTACGGACATGAAATTATAAATTTACGTAGTCGACCAGTTTTTGGCTTAAATTTATTTTACCGATCGTAAATTAGATGCTAAAATTTGTATCGTTGCAATAGAAATATTTGATTAACAAATTTGCATATAATGTAATTTATTACCAGACCGATTTATTAATATAATTTTGAAAATAACTAATATATTACATAATTAGTTTGACAGTGTCATTTTAATATTTTGAGTTTACAATATAAAATACAAAACTCTAAATCACAGAGAGAAATTTAATAAGAGTTTGACCTATAAATATTGATTTGGTTCCAAAAAAAATTCTACTGATACATGAACTAACACTTGGTGTACTAGAAATATGTAGTTGATACACTACTACGTAAAGTGGAATCATAGATATGTACCAATGTTATAAGTAATTTAGAATAAACGTTTTCCTAATAAATATTGTTACCAGTCACATATTTAAAAATAATTTTTGGGAAGGTTACCGAAAATATCTTTGAATAATTATTGAATATTTTTTCTGAATTATCCCATCGATTTTCGGTCTATTAGCTGAAATCAAAGCATTTCTTTTACATAAACTAAAACAGTGCTTTTACGTAAACGAATACAAAGATATATCTCAAAAAGCTGTCATAATACTGAGATGAATGGTAGCAGTGAATAATTCAAAGGAGGTAATTAAATAGAGGAATCGAGGAAACTCTGTTTAAACACATGAGTAAAAAGTTAAATAGTTTCCAAAAACAAAATGAGTAACAAGTCACACAATTACAATTAATTTTTTAGAAAGATTACCAAAAATATCCTTGCAGGTAATTATTAAATATTTTTTCAAGATGGACCCATCGGTTTTTACGTGAAGAGCCGAAATCAAAGTAGTACCCTGAAACTGTTCTTTTACATATAATAATAAAAAAAAATATGTCAAAAAGCTATTACTATACTGAGATGAACGATAGCAGTGAAAAATTAAATAGAGTCAATTAAACGGTGACCAGATGAAACTCTGTTTAAGTATACGAGTTAAAAGTTTGACCTAAATAGTTTTCCTAAAACAAAATTGGTTATTACAGGAATCCTAAAAACAAACGAAAAGTTTTTCATAATTCGTTGCCTACAAAGTATGCTGTGCAAACCAATAAAAACTGATTAAGAACTCTGAATCAAGCGATATGTTATGAAAAATCATTGCTATTATTGAAAAATGGAATTTTAGTACAAGGAAAATCACAATCGTAATTGGAAATTAAAACAACATCGGAACAAAAAAAAACTCACGTCGCGTACCACAACACATTCCAATATGAAAGCTTATCAAAATTTTGACTTCTAAATTCCACTATGTCATAAATTAAAAAAAAAAGGTTGTCAGTAAAAATAGTATAAGGAGCAAAAAAATTGACAAACACGTTGCATTGTTTATATTCAAACATTTTTATGGAGGAAAGAATAATATTACTTTTATTATTTAAACAGGTTTTCATACACAGGTGATTGGGCCATTATTCTGAATAAAAAAATGAGAGAAAAAAATTAAACATTGTAATAACTTTTCATTTGGTTTAAAATATCTCATTTTCAATTACTTTTTTCTATCGAGAATAATGGGACTAATCCTACCTATAGGAAAACTATAGGAAATATGTACGTTATTGCAAATATTTAGTTGATCTTAATACTAATATTTAATATTTAAAAAGGATTTTTGTTCATTCAACTTTTATTTCTCTCGAAGTATAGCGATTATCATGGAAACGATTTGGATTTTCCACAATCTCCAAAAGCAATTTACTTTCAGCTGTAAGAAAAAATAAAACCTTCACTAGCCTAATTTCTAATTTTAAATCCTTATGAAATATTCCATACCGTTATACTATTCTTGGTATTAATTGAACTATTTGAAATATATCGGAACATCCGTATCTCCCGTGAAAATGATTCATCCGAGGAGGCAAATTTTTAAACTTTGCGGTTTTTCCTTGGAATTACAGTCAATTATTTTAACATTTTCGTTACTTTTGATAACGATCTATTTATTCTTCTAATCAATTTAATGAAGGGAGTTTTTCAAGTCTCGACCCTTTATTCGTATTGAATCTTGAAAGTGACCTTATACTTTTACCATATTTAAAACAAATTTCTGCATACCCTTTGTCGAAGAAAACAATACATAAAAACTGTAACCGCAACAATTACTGTCCATTACTGTAATGTCACTCTTAGTATATATATTTCTGTTAGATTAAATTTTACGCTCAAATAACAAAAGTCTAAATAGACACCTTTTATTGCGAGCAGAAAAAAATACATTTCTTTTTTCTTTCAACAAATAGATGAATACATTGCATTAGCATTCAGTCACGAAATGTAGCTGAGGAGGACGATTACATTTCCGAATAATTTTAGAGATATAAACCCTTAAATTTTAAACCTATTTTTAACGAAAACTTAAAAAAATATATTATGTTTGAACTTCTTTTAATTTCACGTGTTCTATATTAGCACATACATCATTATTTTTTAATTAAATCAGAGAAATATTTTCGAAGACCTGTTCAGTAAGTGGAATAATTTTCTGTATGCATGATATCACAGGAAAATTCACAGCTGAAAGATTAAAGCAGCCATGCGGATAAAAAAGAAATATGTCTATCGCATTTTCGTTATTTCTCTTCTTACTCTATTTGGCAGTTCATTTATATGTGTTAAATTTTTATCGTGTGATTATTTGGCTGTAATATTATTCTCTGTATTTGATTGTTGTTTGGGTTTTAGTAATTTTTATAAATTGACTTTAATTTTAAATTAGGCAACAATATAAAGAACATAGGTTTATGTGACATTTTTCATTTTGACATTAGATTTCCTGTTGACTCTTTGATTAGTTCAATAGAAAATATCAATTTGGAGGATATTTTGGCTAGTGTGTTTTCCGTCAGACAACTAAAATTTATCTATTACTCGATAAAAACGTAAAATTTTTAAAGTGGAGTTATAAGTGAAATGTGGGGAGGGGTGTAGAATAGGATGAGATGTTAGATGACTACAAAGTAGAAGCATATAAAATAATTGTTAATTACCTTCTAGTAGTTTTTATATCGAATCCAAGTATCATTAAATTATTTATTATATGTGAATTGTAATATTTTATAAAAAAATCACTCCATTTCGAATTACGAAGTAAGAAAATAGTCGTCTTTTCTGGAAACGACTCACTAACTTAAATCTTAATACGAATGAATAGGAATCATTTTCTTTTTCTGTTTTTTTTTTCACTAATCTTTTTCATATACTATTCTCTGTGTTTAAGTGTTGGAAAAATTTAAATTATGCGTCTATCAATTTTCAACATAATAAAAAACATGAATATTTGCTCGATTCTAAACGTGACAAGCCGCATTTATTTTAGGGTAAATAAATATGTAGTATTAGTGAATATTAATATCATTTAATTTATTTATTCAATAATTTTTAAACACTTATTATAATTGAATAAGTTTATAATGATAGCAAAAAAGAGTCCATGAATCGATTGTCAATTTAGAAGTGTATATCACAATTGGCATTGACAATGATGTATTTGTACGCCACATTCTTCTAACTAAAACCTAAACCATTTCACATGCTAAAATTTAAAAACATTCATTAATTTTAAACATAACTTACAAAAAATCTATAAAAGAAGCCTATTGTGTTTATGCATTATAATACATATTCTGTATTCCGAAAATATGAACCAATCCTCTTCTCCTGTTCCCAAAGTGGTTATTAAAGTATAAATTCCGTGTTTAAATAACAATTTTCAAATGTAATATTATCATCTTAGACCCTAGAACTTAAACTAGGAGTGTAAAAAATAATTTTTCTTTAAAACAAATTACAGGAGGGGTCTCAAGACTTATTTTGTACTATTAATATTTTGGAACAGAGCTTATTCAGTGAAGAAAAGACCAACGCGTTTCGTAGTAATTATCTTTTTACGCTCCATAAAAATATGATTTCATGGCATTCAAGATTTTACATTTTAATATGTTTTTTAGTTTGTGAAGGAATAAGTTTCGAAATAAATGAGTATATTCTTTAAGAACCATGAAGTTTTAAATACCAAAATACGTATAGGGATGTCCCGTGAGTCATAAACCGATCAAAAAGAATCGATAGGCCAAGCTATGGTTGGGTTACTGACAAACCTTGACCTGAATAAAAATCTTTTTTTCCGACTCACAGAAACTTTTTAACATTTCTGAAAATCACTATTCTCGATTAATATTTTGGGAGTCACGACTACAAATTAAGTCTGAATATTCATTTCTTTTTACAGTTAGTATATTTAAGTAATACGCCTTTTAATTTCATTAAAACATTTTAAGAAAAATAATGACATTTTTAAAAAAAAAATTAAAAAACTATCTTTAAGATTTCGTGTTTTTCGTCATCCGAATTCAACTGTCTGTGTTGAATAAAAAACACCACTTAAAACTGGCAAACTATTTAAAAAATTTGCATATGTAATGCAAAAATTATGGCAATAAAAGTCTTACTGCCTTTAACTATAAAAAAACAGAAATTCATGCTTACTCTATGTGATTTTTATTCAGTAAATTCACGCACATTGATTCCCCTATTATTACCATTTATATTATATTATAAGAAAACTTAATAGTATTTATGCTCGTAATACAATTTTTATTCATTACATAAAAGGTTTTTGCCTTGACATACACTTCACAGAATATTGAAAAAGGAACATTTGAAATCACGCACAATTTATAGCTCAAAACCTATACAGTCAAGCTAAGTTTTAAAATTCTTCGGGTACAATATTTACTTTGTGCGACTGTTTGCCCACAGACTATTATGTATTTGACATAAAGAGTATTGACGAGAAAGATAAATCTTTTAATGTATTTGGAATTTATAATTTAATGTCTTTATAATATATATTATATACAAATTTTAGCTTTCTGCATTTCTTCTCCATATAAACTTTAACCAAACCAGATCTCACACACCTCCGTGCGCGCAATACGCTTGAAAAGGGTGGAAAGTTTTCCCTTCACGTGTTGATATATAGATAATTATGTTGCGAAAAATATTGTCATATAATTCATAAAGCACTGAACAAGGTGCAAAAGGAACCATCAACTAATTAAAGGAGAAATTCTACTGTTAAATGACAAAAAACTTCTTTCTCTCTAATTTTTTTCAGTCTTAAGGCTTAAGAGTATACTGTTCAAAATAAAAAGTAGTAAAATTTTAAGTGATTATGTTCTACAGGTATACGACATCGACGCCGGCTACGAGCCTACGAGCACTAGCTGGCATGAGTTTCCTCCCTTTGTATTTTAATTATTGCAAATTATATCATCTTAATATTTATGGCAACTTATGTTATCATCTTTTAGTATATATTTTGCAATTTATGGTAAAACCTCATTCATATATTTATAAAAATATTTACAGCTAAAATGATATTCAATCTCATTCTTTACAAAAGAAATTATTATATAATCTTTTGAAATTTATCACAAAATATGAACAAATGACGACTCTAAACACGTTTGCTGCTCTTAACGTACAGATTAATGGTGCAAATATCAATGAGCACAAGTTAAAGGTGAACGGTATACTAACCATTTGTCTTCTTGAAAAGAAGTTTAGGGACTTTCGTAAATTATTTATATCATTAACATAGAAACATTTGTTAAAACGATGTTTTTATTCGAATAAAAAAAATTACTATTAAATTTTGAATGAAACTGGGGCAGATAGCACCAAAACTTAAAAAAACAGATATTTATGCAATGAAAAAACTGAGAATTTCGTGGGTCGTAAATCTTTGACAATGTTCCATAAATTTCCCTGGTATGAAGGTGCTTATTGATTTGGAAAGTTATTATAAAAGAGGGTTTTTTTCAGTTATTTTTTTTATTCCTTATTTTTACGTACATGTCACATAAACTCTAAGATTTGCAACATTTTTTACAAGTTGGCAAATAATTGTTATTTATAGAGTTATTAATATCTAACTGAACAAGAATTTTTTTTATCGCCATGGATTTATTAATTATATAAATTTTAAACAACAAATGATTACATATTTGGTTAGTGTCTCCCAATCTAGGTGTGTCTAATGAAAGCGATTATCATTATCTGTGTGTATTGAAACGAACTGTAATCTTTACCTGTCATATTTTAGCGTAAGACAGTCTAAATACAAGGATAGAGGAAAAACTGTCAAACAACAAGAAATCAGTACAGAGTTAGAACGGGTAAACCGGGGAAATTGGGAAGTGTTCCATTAAACATTAATAATTGTTGATTTGCTCATACAATTTTTTTCTGTCGTTTTCAAAATAGTCCTTTTTTGATCCGAAGTACTTATGCCAACAAATCGTTGAGTCGTCAATTCGTATATTTGTTATAAGCAGATCCTTTTAAGACTATCAGATCGTTTTCAATTCAGAATATTTAGCAATTTTCTTTCATGGTTGGAACTCCTTGACCCAAACATCTTGTGGGGAGTGGTTTTACCCTAAGTTTGGGGACACAAAAGATCATCATATGGATCATGTCATCTAAATACGTTGAAATATTTGTTCAGTTTTGGTCAAAATATTTGTATACGGGTCGATGTGTACAATGGTGCGTTATGGCAAAATCGAAGAACGGTACTACAAAAATCTGTATTTTTCGGCAAATTGAAAAAAATTCAATTTCTTCCATACAAACTGCACCGCAACGAATCCCATACTTAAAATATCGATTAAATTATAAAGATATGGCCGCATCCTAGACAATCTACTTTAAGTATAAATCATGATTATTTGTGTCATGATTGTTTACAAATTGAAGCGCGTCCAGAAGTAATAAGTTTTTAACTAACACTGGGCCTTCTTAAAACCACTCGTATCCTAGTGTTTTCAATCAAACTAACTTCTTCAATATTTTTAATTTATTTATGGATTGATCAGATATGACATTTAATAGGCTAAATACCTATTAAGTTTCGTTGGTAATCTAAAATTTTAAACAAACGCTTTATTTCATGTTTTTATAGTTTTTAAATCTTTTAAAATTATATCGCTAATCGATTTCAAATGTACTCTACATGTAAATTCCACTAATTTAACGTTCGACTTCAAATCTGTATTTACTGACAGAATATATAAGTTGATATACTATTATAAAATATCTTAAATTTTATTTGAGTGTACAATTTACATTCAATTCCAATATTAACCTCTTGATTTTCTTTTAAAATTTATTTTAAATAATTATTTGATAAATATATAGAGTCTAGTAAGATGTTATTTATATGATATTATAACAAAAAATATGATGATGCACGAACAGAATGTTAGGTTATAATAAAAATGAGTGCACATAATTAAAATTAAGAAAGCATTATTAAATATTTATATTACTTGCAATATTCATTTCATAAGAAAAACAATTAAAAAATTGGTATCACGGATCTGTAGCCTTAACAAAAAGGGTCAAAATAATTGGAAATTACCCGCCTTTTCTTCTCGAGATTATAAATTTGCAGAGGGTATATTAAACAAAAACTATACATTTCTAAATATTGCTTTTGCGTCAATGCTTAATTACGTTGAAAATTATTGAAATAAAAGCATCATTTTAATATATTATTCCAATCGACTGAATAAGAATTTTTAACACGCCTTATGGAGCGTTAAATGTCCTTCTATTTGTGAATAAAATAATAAACGACTGCTTTAAAGTCAAAGAAAAATAGCTTACTTTGGGTAAAAATCGGAATTGGTCTTAATTATAATAATAAAAAAAAATTTCCTTCGCAAGAGCTAAACGAAAAAGTATTAAGAATTATCAAACATTTCAGGGTTTATTGCTTATTAATTATTATATTATTAATTTTAATACGATTTAGAAGGGTAAACTTAAAATTTCCTCGGTGGGAGATGGGGGTGGAATATATTCATGGTAATCACATGCAATTTATATAAATCTTACCCACCGACTCGTCTTTGGAAAAAATCATTTAAGATAAAATTTATTATTTCGATAGTAGTCTTTCACAATTATAAAAATAGAAAGAATAAAAAGATCGAACTTGACTACAACAAAATTAATAATTATAATAATAGTAAATGCAAATATCCGGCAATCTGTCACTCGTCTCTTCACCACACAAAGTCGACATTGCCTGTTTGTCCACGATCCCATGTTTGTGAACATACTGTTAGATCCACGCCGGCAGTGTGTTTGGGAGTTTTTAGCAGTGTGATATTTTTACTAATTCTTAGGAAAAATTCACATTAATAAGTTTTATTTTTGCCTCTAGTATGATATATTATACATTTCCATATTCTAACTTATCCTACAAAAAATTAATTCTCATTCGCAATATTAACATTTTGATAACTTTACTTACAGTACCTTCGTCACGACGTACATTATCTCTATGCTTAATTTTAAAATGTCTTTTTTGTTCAGCTTAGCAGTGAAAACGTCACAAAGAAATAAATTTAATTTAGCATTTAAGTTTTTAGTTTACAACAAAATTTTGCTGAGAAGATATTGGTTACAGTGAACATGTCTGAATAATTTTTTATTTAAATAAACTGCAAAGGGCCGCATGATGGTCAAGATTAAATCTATAGACAAGAAGATAAAGGCAAGCAAGAAATAAAATAAGTTCAATTAGAGTGAAATGTAAACATATTATTCTGTATATATTACGTTCTATGATTTATTCTAATCATAAAATAAAAAATAACAATGAAAAATTTCAAAGTGTATTTCCATGATCACAAGGTTTACGGCCCGACTGCGACATGGCGCGGGCCCATGGTTCTATTCCCAGTCATTCGTCAAACGAGGTTAGAGTGGTATTTGTAAAAGCGTTGCTAAATACCACAAATAAATAACAGGCAGCAGCGCAGTCGGTGAGAGAGGGTATTGATTACCCCTGTTAATCAATTTTTGATGACAATTATGTGGTATTGATTATGAGGATATTGATGACAATTATGGGTATTGATTACCTCCAATGATACGTGCAATGGAAACACCTATAATTATACAGCAGTGAACTGAGATAGTCTGTTTATGACGATGAAAGTTACATTCCAATATTATACAAATATTCAATAAGCTCGTGATGAAATCCACTTCAATTATTATATTCGAAATAAAAAAAATACTCTTTTACATCCAATTTCTGTACTAAAATCCATAATCAATAATAACCCAATGACTCGTAAATTAAAATATATGCAAATAATTAAAACGATAACATATCGATGTTGAAAAATTTCACATAAAAATATCCAGACCGTTTCATCATACGGAAGTTGAATGCGATTATTCACTTCAGGTTCTTAGTCTTTAAGCCGATTCTTTATGTTATACTTAAATTTAGAATATGACCGATCGAGGCGACAAAGATTGTATAAAATATTTCTGGGTCGTGGCTTTGGTCTATTCAATAGTTTTTATATCCTGTGTTCAAGCTATATTTATTCCCATATTACTGTAATATTCAAACATTTTTATAAAACTGAGATGTAATCATAATTTGACAACACAAAATAAATTCACGATTTTATCATTCAATAATATTAATCATCTGTATTTTTAGATCGTATCCCAAAAAGATGAAGTAAAAAAAATTTAGAAAACACCGAACTATAGTATTAAAATACAGCTGTCTCGTAATTCATATAATATTAAGAATAATTTGAGGTTTATAACTAAAGCACATGCAATTAACGATATGAATGCTTCTGACAATATAATTTCAAGATAACTTCATTTTTTTAAGTAAACTTGAAAGTTTTCGGATTAAATGGGGTGACCTCCATACATAAAAATAATTTTAAGAAGCAGTTGAGCACTAAACACATTTTTTCTTTGTCATTATAAATATGAAAATACTTTAAAAACAAATCTCTAGCAGTATGGACTATACGTGAATATATTCTGGCTAAAATCTTTGTTTCCAAATTAAATTTTATAAAATAAAAAAATTATTACGACAAAAACTTTTGGCATCACAATTAATTATCTACCGTTTGATATTAAAAAAAGTTAACTTCACACTCTTCTCGATGTTGCAATTGTTATGAAGAAATTAAATTATGTTTTAAAATGTTTTGAAGCATATAAGAGAAAAAGGGATTCCCAGTTTGCTCCTCATCCTTATCAGTATATGTGGGGCATAGTCGCACACTTCTCAGCTGATAGCCTCTATACATTGCAAGAAAATATGTAGATGTCTGTAAAAGAAACTTGGATCCATAATTTTGTGTTTATTTGGAAGCGGCTCCCAAAATTAACACCATAGAACACTAAATTCTCTGATTCTGGTAATTTTATAATTCATAAGGTCAGGTTTTACGAAATAAATATTTTTTTACATATAAATAATTTTTTTTGTATTTGTATACAATGCACGTTGAATCGTATCCATTTTTTCATAGAAATACAAAATGTATTGAAAAGAAAATGTAAAACAATCCAATAAGCAGAAGACATAAAATACTACTATTTAAATATTTAGGTACACTACCGGCAAGTGTACCAGCAAAAAGCTAGATGAATTTGAACCAAATGTGAGATACAGTGCATTTTTACAATAATTTTATTAATACTAAATTATATAACCATCACGTTAACGTAAATACCATTTTTGTGTAACCCAAAAATTTTGTTACGTATACATTATACCAGTCAACGAAACCAAATAATATTAAAATTAATAACAATAACGTTTTAAATAATAAATGTCTGTTAATAAATGTACACCGTTATGTAATAATAAAAACAAAAAATAGAAAACAACGAAAGATCACAGCAATAATGATGATAATTGTGATGGTATTTGTTAAACATAAACATAAAACATAATGTTTTTGCCAGTGAATGAATTAAGTACCATTTACTTTTATCTACAAAATTTTAGCGTAGACACACAAATCTTTCTGAAACCACACCCCGTCTCTAAATTTAAGGTTTACTGACTCGGCTGCACGAAGAAAATCCAAAAGATGAACGCACCATATTAGGAGTTGTCCCGTTTATACTAAAATTGATTTCAACTTCCGTCATCAGCTGAGAAGTGTCGATAGCTTTTAGAGTATGAACCTTTTTATTTATATACTTTTGACGTCGGTATATTAGTCTAAAAAAATATATTTCATGTAATTATTGTTTTATATTAACTGATGTCATGCTAATATAAACCAAATTGAAAAAACAGAAGCTGATGTAACGTCGAGTTAGTTGGCATAGACCTTAAGAATTCATTTAGCGTAAATCTTAACATAACAATTTTATAGCAAATCATTACACATGTTCCGACTGGCTCACACATTTATGATTTAAGGAATTCTTGCATTTAAACAATTTAAAAGAGTTTAATTAAGGGCTTCATAGAGAAAAGTTGGTAACCTCGCAAGTCGGAAACGAGTTCCGTCTTTCCATTTCGCACCACTTTAAAATTATTAAAAATGGAATTTAAAAAAAATCGCAAGGTGCGATTACAAGTTATGTTTACTTAATGAGCTCTTAAATGCTAGAGTGCATCTAATAAAGTCTGAAGCCAGTCAAGCCAAGTAAATATATCAAAAACACTGTTATATCTTATGTGAAACGAACTAAGCATACAATGTGATAAAATTTGTGATAAATATGTTTGAATTATTTTATTATATAAACTGGGCTCTCGTGGCGATTGGTTTACTTGCTTATAAACTTTCTTAAACTACCAAAGTTTATTATGAAGGAGCACAACTTTATTTAGAATTTAACCACTTAACTTCATTTTGCGTCAATGATTGCATGAAAAGGATATCAAACAGTGAAAAGGTGTTATTAAAACACTTACTTATTACACATAGTACTCAATTTTGTATGAAACCGCCTGCAAATATTAAATTTCTTGGAGACATTAGTTTTCCTAGCACACTGAAAATTATACTCACAAAAAAATCTTATTGTACTGCTAATGAAGAGCAAATGAATTAAAAATCTTCTATGATATTTGTTTAACAAATACCATAACAGTTATCATCATTATTGCTGGGATCTTTCGTTGTTTTCTATTTTTTGTTTTTATTATTACATAACTATGTACATTTATGAATAGACTTTATTATTTAAAACGTTATTGCTATTAATTTTATTATTATTTGGTTTCATTGACTGGTATAATTTATATGAAACAAAATTGTTGGGTTACACAAAAATGGTATTTACGTTAACGTGATGGTTATATAAATTAGTATTAATAAAATTATTGTTAAAATGCACTGTATCTCACATTTGGTTCAAATCATCTAGCTTTTTGCTGGTACACTTGCCGGTAGTGTACCTAAATATTTAAATAGTAGTATTTTATGTCTTCTGCTTATTGGATTGTTTTACATTTTCTTTTCAATACATTTTGTATTTCTATGTAAAAATGGATATGATTCAACGTGCATTATATACAAATATAAAAAAAAATTGTTGGATCTATTTCACCAGTTAAGAAAGTGTTCTTTCATTACAAAACTGATGAAGAATGTATGTATACCGATACTATTTCTTGCCTCCTATAAAACTTAATTCACTGAAAAGGGAAATAATTTCTCGATTTCAGTGTTCGTAGGAACTCAATCGCTCCGCATTGCCGATACATTATTCAGTATTGCGATACGGTGAGCATCTCACATCTAGCACTTACCGGAGAAGAATCCAATATGGTATGTATCGCAATCGAATAAGTTTACCGACCTTTTCGCTCCTGTTGTTTATTAACTCACAAGAAAATTTTCTTGAAAATTCATTCTACGTTTTACTTCTAGAAGCAACACTTCAATAAATGTATTTTGGATTTTAAATTTGTAGCTGCAGGTGATATGAAAATTTTACTGTTTTATATTATTGGAAAAAATCCAAAATACTTTTTAAAAATAACGAAAATAGTATTTGATCAATATATAATTTAAAATCTATTTTTCTTTATACCTTTACTAGTAAAAAGTTGTTTCGTTAACAAAATAAATTAATATTTTCTGGTAAATTATTTAAAAAAAATTACATATTTAGAAAAGACAATAATTGTGCTATAATTTTAAAGTCATCAATAAATTTACGCATTGACTTTGAACTGGATTGAAATATGTCAAATATAAATTTTCACTGTTAAAACTAAAGGTAAGTCGTATATATTTTTTTTTTTTGGGGAGTTTTTTATAAGAGCATAAAAAAGAAGATTAAGGAAAGTAATTGCATATGTTAAAAAATCTTACAAAATGATAATACTTACTATTTGTTCTTCCTAAATAAAATTCAAGAAAAATAAACAGCCAATAAAAAGTACTTTTATCTAATTGGGTCACGTTATAAAGTGGTTAAGAACAATTATTGCAAGGAAAAATAATAATTATTGGGTTGTATAATTTATAATCTTAACCCCGAAATTTTCCAATTGAAAAAATGAGAAGTATACATACCAAGACTTCATTTATCGTATGTCGGGAACGGAAATAAACATGTTATTAGGTAAACAATATTTGAAAAAATGAGCTATCAATATCTGCTTTTGCCTAAATGGACAACAATGTTAAGGTATCTTTAGTTAATAGTGAAACTGTCCTATAAGTAGAAGAAAAATTTAACAATGGGAAGTTAAAGTTTTTGACAATCCAATGGAAGGTAAGTGTGTCCATGAAAGGCATTGGTCATGCTTTGACTTCCAATTATGTTAGAAAGGGACAAATAATCAAGATAAATTTAATACTCACCCCGAGAAATAGTTATCTTCCTCCAACGTGGCTGCACTAATTTAACCTTCAAAACTACATAACTCACCGGACGTGAGATGTGATTACTCACGTACAATGAATCAAAGATTACTTATCCTCAATTAACTGCGATCGAGCTCCAGACGACATATCGATATGTCACAGAGCGCCCCCTGTCAAGCGATGTGCCAACATAACAGCTCAGGTCGTAAATCATCTCAGATTATTGCTAAGAGAACCGGAGAGAAATATTACTGACCTATTGAAGAAAACGGGATAAGACGTTTTTAAATATGCGAGTATATTTTTATGTTCCATGGATAATCTTTTGTTGCAAATTGGTTACTTATTTTGTCTCTTTCAACTATTCTTATAACTTTCCTGCGTTATGTTTAAATACCTCTGTATAATTTTCCTGCGATACGTTTATCTACCAAAAGTTTCAGAATTAAAGTTTGCAAAATTTATTTTACCTCCAGTCTCAAAAATTTGTAAAAGCATGTTTATTCTTGAGACCTTACGGGAATTAGACTTTTTCACAAAATTATTCATTTCATTTAATAATCAAGTATTTAAAAATGATTTAGTCAATTTTATTAACAACTTGACGCCCATTTAAACAGAATTTAAAATGGCTGTCCAATTAAAAAAAAAATCTTATGATTCTGATCGCCCAGACATAAAACAAACTACGTAAATGCTCATTAAAACTCATAGCTTAATTTAACATTCGAAATCTAAATATTTAGTCGAAAAAATAGACATTCAGAGAAGATTGAAAATAGTAAATTGCAGGAACATTACCCCAAATCAAAATATTTTGCACCAAAAATTCCAAAAAATGCTTCCTTCAATCTAATTTTGATTTCCTCAACTCTCACAAACTATATGCTTATCATTATAACTCAAAATTATATGTTTATTAGGAATGAGACTGCGCTCAGTATTAATTCAATTCAATTCTGGCCTTTTGTTAGATATATTTTACTACAGGTGTTTTTGTTAAATGTTCGTTGAATGAATGAACTGTAATACCCCAGTAAAACATAGAAATTGAAGGAGTAAAGGAAAAAATGTCGTTCAGTTGCTGTTGATTATTTAAATTGTCATCATAATTATTTAGTAGAATAGGATAACATTTATATATTTCACCTATATTTGACGAGCGTATCCCCAGCATTTTCAGTGTTATTTGGGAATGAAGATTTAGTATTCAAAAATTTTTTTTTATAAACATTTTAAAATATTCTCTATATATAGTCTATTGAGATCATTATAAACAACTAATGGTTAGCATCATAATTTTTCTGGCACATAAGTTTAAATTTGTCTCTTTATTTCTTAACATAAGAGAAGGATTAACGCCAAAAATATTCAACAAGAGAAGCAATTAGGCGATCGACGTTCCAGGCAATATGGTTTTTTGCATTTCGCACAGTAGTACACACTTATGCGCCTGACATTGTCTTCCCCATTTTGAGCACTCTCTGTGTTCAAAATATCTTCGATAGCCTATCTCACTCGCTTCGTCGTCTTTTTCCTTACGTCGCCACGAATGACACACCATGGACGGATCAAATCATCGCTTAGTGTTTTCATGTACATTCTTTTATTCATTAGTTTTACTTTATACATTCTGGCGTTGTCAACATGTAATATGTAGCTATTCAAAACAGCCATATTTATCATACCATAAAAAAGACAGAGTGGCTAATGTCTTGTTTCGTGGTTAGAACTCAAATGGCCATAGATTTGATCAAACTGTCGATAGCTCCTTTGGTCTTAATGTAAGACGTAATTATGAATGGCTTCATTGACAATAGGATTAATAGCTGGCTTGTTGACATGAATTGTTTTTGCCAGCTGTTTGCAATAATGAGTACCCACCGATTCGGCAAGGACTTGATTATTTTTTCCTAGATAAGGACAAGCATCGAATATATATTTGCCATTTAAGTCACAAGTTACGATTATTTTCAGTCCATACTTAGCTGGTTTGTTGGGGATATACATTCTAAAAGGACACCTTCCTCAAAACCCAAGTAACTGTTCATCTATTGCAATATAAGAGCCCGGCTTATATAGGTCGTGGTATCTTTGTATAAACACTTTTGTCATTTTGTGTTCTGATTTCATCTGTCTTACGATCATCAAAATGAAAACGCCGTAACAGGATTTCGAAGCGTTCCAAATTTGTTGTAGCAATATATTTAGATCCGCATTGAGTAGGATCAAAAAGTGCCTTTGTCGGTATATTGTCATTGCCCGTAGCTACCCTCAATATGATTAGACAAAGAAAAACATTGAACTCTTCTATTATTGTCTGTGAAATGGTCGATATCTGTTGTTTACATTAGCTAAACTTTGATGAAATGTCTTAATTTGTACGTAAAACAATCTCGTCTTACATAGGAGGGGTAATAAACTTTTGAAAGTGTTCAAAGGGCTTTATAGCATCATTTCCCTTTGGTTTTGGTCCAGGGACAATATAGACTTTATTTCTTGACCCAGTTCTGTTTAATATTGGTCTACTAGGACCATCGGTTGATCAAATATTAGTACTCTTACCTCCAACTGAAGATATAGGGGATCGTTCAATAAGATATTCGCGGGGGGCACTGAGATGAGGTGATGTCGCAACGGCGCACGATTTGAAATTATCACGAAAAAACTGTAAGAGTGTGGCTTCCAAGATGTAAATATGATTAGTACTCTAGGGTTAAAAGTAGACAAATATGAGAATTTAAAATATGTTTGGCAATACTTCAGTTAAAAAAATATAGAATAATAGCAACAGCAGACTAATTTCTTATAGCTTTTGAATCTTTTTTGAGCTAACAAAGACTTTTGTGGCCAATCATGAGCGCGACATAGGAATTTATAAATTATAAATGTTTGATCCTCTGTCAAATATCAATGAAATCATAATTTTAGCACGTTGCAAAAGAATTTTTATTAAAAATCGTGACTTATATTTTTGAACAGCAGTCACGAATTTCAAAATGTTTAATTTTTTAGTCCAATCATTTTTTAAATTACTTCAACATTGCTCTTCAAAATTTTAAAGATTACATCTGGTCCATTCTCATTAAGGGTAACAGAATCAGGTTCCCAAATTATCGATGATTTACTTCAAAATACGATTTCTAATATTTCTTGCTGACACTAGATTACATGTACAAACGTGTTTTGTGTCTAATCACAATATAAGAACTTTGATAAGCTATTTGATGGTAAAACTTTTACGAGTACATAGCTCAAATATTCAATAAGATGATCCTAATTATGGCTGGCTGATATTTTATTTCTTCCTCTCACAACCATGTTTGTAGTACGGCTACATGGATATAGTACGGAGAATATATCGGTGAAGAGGGTTTTAAAATATGTCATGCACTTATATTGGCCTTCACTCAATATAACATGGGTTGGTCTTTACTTAAATGGATAACAAATATTTGGTTAAGTATGTTGATTTACTTTTTTATAATATGATGTTAATTAATGGATTTAAAAATATATTTAATTTGTTATCCTTTGTTTAGTTTCGCGGATCATATTTTTCCTGTAATTACATTTACATATTGTATAAAATTCAAGGCGAATATTAAAAACTTGCCTATTGTTTTATTGTGAACTTTCTTAAATTACTATTTTCGGTTGGACAATACGGACATCTCTTTAAAATTTAAAACCTATATAGTAGGTAAATCGCAAATATCCGACATTGTGTCATATTTCAACTGCACATATACTTTGATTGTTGAATGGATTTGACTTCCCATCAATTGAGATAGAATCAAAGATTTCACTTAATTATGTTATAATTAACACTCAATAATCACGCAAAATATAAGGAACAGTAATAGCGGTGATGTGGTTAGCATTTTTAGAAGTTAGGATCATTTCTAGGAATAGTAAGGAAAATTAAAATTCACCTGTTATTAATTAAATCCTCTTTAATATTCTGTATCTACCTAGTTTACATTTTTTTTCGATTAACAGTCATTTCAATATAAAAAATAAAATTACTTCGATGACTGAAATGATAAAAACCTTAAATTTAGAAAGAATTTCGTCAAAATTGTAATGAATATTTCTATAAATTTATTGAAACTAAAAGAATTGATGACTAAATAAAAAGTTTAAAAAGTATAAGCCACGGAAAGTTTAATCAATCCTTTATATAATCTTTGTCATTGAAACGATGAAACGATGGTCTAAACAGACATGTTTAAATGTTCTTTTTTAAAGAATTTATTTTATTTTAGTTTCCACATTGTTACATAAACTTTAGGACTTTTTAGGTATTAGGCAGTTGTTTTTCGAAAATATCGTGGTACCATTTAATGTAAATTTTCATGCCGTTTTCTGTAAATAGTTGGAAAAAATACAATAAATTTTAGACAACCTATTTTTACTCCATTTATTATCAGTTTTCATTTAATACCCGTATCAAAATACATGATGACGATTGGTAAAATATTTTCCTAGTTATTAGAAAATATATAAGCATAAACATTTTTTTATTCACAATATTAATAACAGTATGTAATCAATATTAAAACCAGTTTATTAATAAATACTATGCAATAAATACTAAGATCAACAATTATTAAAAAGTATTACATAATAAATTTAAGATACGATAATTGTTCCTACAACTTTCTATCATACGATTTTTTAAATTGTTCGTGGATCGTGTGAATAATTTTAGTTACAAAACTGTTCCATCAATATTCGCGGGAAATTTTTAGATATATTGATTGTCTTATACATCAATTAGTATTTCCACCTCTAGTTTATTATTTATTCTATGTATATAATCCATAAATGAGATCATTTATCACGTAAAATATATTTTCTCGTATGTGCGAGAGAAATGTATTTTCTTGTATATGCAAGAGTTAAAGAATCACCAAGGGATTCTACACATCTGACAATTACGATCAGCAATTGCCAGTGCATGTTATGCCAAAATTTACGTGACATAAAGTAAAATATTTATGTACACAGATTTTGTAACTCCACACCGACTCGCCAGTCGATCGTATTTTTTATTCAACGTAATTTAATATAAAATTACAGGAATTCTATTTCCCATTTAAGGAGTTAAATATTAAACCCGATGGGATAAAAGAAATTTTTAAAAAATATTTTTAAAATAACGTAGTTTATTTGAAGTCATTAAAGTTTGCATAATTTATTTTTTCACTTATGAAGAAAAAAGGTAATTATCCGGTATGAGATTAGTCAATCTTTCCTGCGAATACGTTCATTATAAATAAAGCCTCTTATTGTGCTGATAGTAAATTGAATATAAAATTGTTTTTTGACCATATAAAACAAAAACCAAGACATCGAATTCTGAAAACGACCATATAAAAACAAACATATTTTATTCAAACTCCATTATCACCAGTGTTATATATATTTCCATACTCTATAATTTCGTCCTATAATTTGTTGAGTTTGATTGTTTGGAATTACCATAATATAAAGAGCATATTTTTGTATGTATAGTGCACAGGTAATAATTGTTCGTTTGTAGACCCTTTTATGAAAATCATTTCATTTAATTTCAACTGTAATGTAAACGTATAATTACATTTGTAGGTACACAGGTACACATACACGTATGGGCTTATTGTTACAAGGAAAATCTCTTCTAATTAACCAAAATGTCTAATCATTAAAATTTAATAATACAGAACACCATAAGATATATTAATAAATCTATTCTTTTACAATGTTTACAAGTCAAAATAGTAATTAATAGAAAAAGCAATCCATTAAAAATAGTCAAGTAAAAAACAAGACTAAACATAAAAATAAAAAATTAATAATTAAATACTAATCTCGAAATGGCATGACTAAGGAAAGCGGAAGAAAATTGTATTTAAGAAGGGTAGGACTAACTGATTATTAGAAGGACAGTTTTAGATGACCTTTGAAAATATTAATAGAGCATGATTTTCTGATTTGCGCAAAGGACTTTTCGTAAAATGTGGTTGTATATTAGAATAAAGTATTGAATATGCAAAAAAGAGTGGAGATAGAAATCCTCCTTGGCGTATGCCAGGAGATAATTTTTTCCATTTAAATTATGTATCGAAATACTTCACAGATTGTCGAAGACCGTATAGATATGAACTAAACCGTTTTAATGAATTTCGAGTTAAATTAAATCTCAAATAAGTTGGAAAAATATCGGAGAACGCATTGCTGAAATCAAGAACAAAAATTATTGTTAGTTGATTATCATTATCAAGATTAGAAATCGGCATCTGTCCACTGTTAGATACGAGGCCTTGCAAAGGCACACCACTGCAACGTTATCCGTCTTCCGCATTCTATGTATTTTCTTAAGTCGTTAATCTATTTGGCTAATGTATTCTATCTCTTTTGTTATGTTGTCAATCCCACTCCACCCGGAAACTCATCTAACCCATTAATTTTGTATTCTTCCACAAATATTACGTCGACCAACAATTACCTTGTCATCAGCAGCTAGGAAAATATATTAAAGTTACGCTCTGCAAAGAAGTGATAAGATTAATTTTTTGGGGTAAATTTACTGGCTTTTTTTGAACGGTTATATTATAATAAATATTCATGTTATCGGTTATATTACAATAAATAATAAATATTATATACCTTCTTATATTATTTCTATAAGTGACAAAAATCTATTACGTATATTGAACGTAGCACATTATTCAAATGAAAGAATAATAAGAAACCCAATTTCTAATAACAGTGATTAAGTTTAAATAAAATGTCTAGGTAGTAAACACTAAAAAAATTAAAAATAATAATCAAAACTTAGAACATCGAATTTTATTCAAGTCATGTTATGGCATCAAATTTCAACTATCAATTGAAAACTTAACGATTTAAAAATTTAAAGCAATTTTGATTTCTCTACATTTATCTTTGAATTCTAAATTGTTCGTTCTATTAAACAATATCTTATAAGATGTTACGAAACAATGAGAAAATCTAATAATTTACTCGTGTTCTTATTATTTTAACAATTAAATTCTCCTCGTTATATTTTTTTTAATTAAACGAAAAAAGTTTTTCATATACTATCTTACACCAGGATTTCATTCGCATGGTCTTTGGTATTTGTTAACAGATGTTATTTAAAAAAAATATCAAAATTACGTATGTAAACATACAATTAACGGTAATAAAGTATGTAAATATATAATTAATCCGGTTCTGAATTTTGCACCAGAGATTCGTCATAGAGTTTTATTCTAGTTTCTGTTACTATACCATAGACGGTGTTCTATGAAATACGTTTTGTTTTTGCACCGTGGATGATACCCCTTGGAATATAATCGAAAATGTAGATATCGTCTAATATATATATATATATATATATATATATATATATATATATATGTATATATATATATATATAATATATATAGATATATATATTAGGTACGGAAAAAAGACTAAAGTTGTTACTTTTATGGTTCTATAAAGATAGATTTTTATATAATATTGTATTTAAATGCATATTTGTCTTGCTTTGTATATGTAGTATGGACTACGCAACACAAGCATATAGGTACTATGACTTTAAAAATAAGAGTTTTTATACATTTTTCACGGAATTCATAAGCGACATCATCATAACTTTGGAACAATTTGAGGTATAATGAAACAAAACTATATTGGTTCTAGAGTTACTCTCTCTAATTTAGGTAAAATTTATATTAAGATCTTCAGTATCTTTTTCAGTTAAATCCGTTAGTACAGACGGATAGCTAGACAACGTTTTTAACATTAGATTTGTTTTAGTTATCAAACAGGCAAACGGAAAGTATTTAAAATCTAAAATTTGTAAACAGTAAATTACTTTTCCTTTATTTATCTTTATTGCTATTAACTTTTTAAATTAGCGTACGATTCACAAACCGTAGGGAAATAATGTAATATATTAACTCAAAATAGAAAAGTATAACTTCAATGCAGCTCATATTTATTATTAATTAGAATCAGCAAATTTGTCTACGTATAAAAAGGAAAAAATGGGATAAAAAATATTTTTAAAATCAATGTGATTTTTAAAAAAATTAGACGACATTTAACTTTTACTATATAAATAACAATATGTACGTGAGGTACTTATGTCCAACCTTTTATTTCTAGGGCTCATATTTCTATTTTTGTTATTAACATAAATGCAGTATAAATGTTATTCTTAGATAAAAAGGTAAATAAATAAATAAATAATAAACAAATAAAATCATTTTTTAATTCAATTGAGGGTAAGTAATGTAAGAAGTCATATTAACTAAAATGAAAAAAGTTCCCCTTGAGAATAATTTTATCAAGTACCTACTTGATCTTTATCTCCGAATATAAGTAATTAAAAAAAACAAAGGGCATTAAGTTATTTTCAAGCTTGGTGGATTCTGGTCAATGAATGAATTACCGTTAGTTTTCCTGAATGCAAAAATAACTGCAAATTGATATGAACCTGCGTGTTGGCCTTATGTTTTTATTTCTTCACTTTTCCTGGCAATGTCGAGTAAAATTTCAATGTCCTGTAATGGCACTAATTAGCTATCCATTGTTTATTGTATGTACTTTCTGGTATAGCCTAGACTATCCTATTTATAATTAAAGGTGAGCTTCCATTCGGATTTGCTAGTATCGGATTCCACTCTCGTTCCTTTTTTCTTGTTAATTGTAAACTGCTTGAAACGTAACGTAGAAAACTAAGAGTTTTTTTGCTATTTTACGAATATTTGTTCATATCCTAGGAATTACATTTTAAGCACTAAATACAGTTCATTGAATAAAGTTAATGAAAGAACATTAAGTATCGAATTTTAAGAGCGAAAATTTATTTGAATAATTTCGTAGCAACTCGAACATTTTCAATTCCATTTTACTTTGTGATATTATTACATAATGAAATAAATCTGTATTTGGAAAATATTACTCTTTTCAAATTTAAATCTGTTTTCTACAAAAAAGTTATGTTAATTATTATTTTTGGTCATGCGTGACAAAGCAATGATGGAAATCTGAAAGATAAAAATACGTTTTTCCAATATACTCCAACATCACTGGCAAAGGGTATATATATAAGCTCTATAAAGGTAATAATAACATTTTTGTTGTTGCTATATTTCTGTTTTTTGGCAGTTCATACTCCAGAGACCTTTTCGGTTATGCATAAATCCTCGTGATTATTATTCTCGGTTTTGTTGTTGGTTAGGATTTAGTTTATTCAAGCAAATTATTTAATTAACAATTAGAATAATTTTTATCACAAGGGAATTTAAAAGGTGAGGATTACATTTTAGAAGTAAGGTGTAATTTACAATACACTGGAATAAAAAAAAATGTATTTCCTAAGTTGAAGCGAATGTTCTACTGACCTTACCAACTATGTTTTGGAAAGTGACTGAACTTTGAGTGAACTTTGATTTTAGTCTTATTTTTATGGGCAGCACGTTTCATTTATTAAAACATATTTTGTAAAAAATCAGTCAAATATATAGATTTTCTGAATTTTGATAATATTGTAGGCAAATTGAATTACATTTACAAACATTTTATAATAAATAAATAAAAAACACGCAAACTGGCAAGAAAATCATATTTCTATAAATCTAGGCAAATTAATATCAGGCTAGCGTTTTGCTCTGACAAGAATGCACAAATTCTCAATTAAGTAAAAAGACTCAGTTCTTCTATAAATTCCTTACATTTTGATTATGACTATTTCAAAGCATTGACGAAATATATGATTGGACTTTGTAAATAACCTCAGTCATCTTAAAAATACCGCAGAGTTCCTAAGTTTGTATTTAAAATTAAATTATTTAAACGAGGTATTTTTCTATATTGTCCAAGACAATATTAATATAAGACAATATTAGTATTTTAAACATAAATACCGGTTTGTAATATCGTCGTCGATAGTTAAGGAATGTAGATACACTTCAGACAAAAAAACCGTTAAAAATAATAAAATATTCTATATCCATTCTTAGAAATAAGTAAAGACATTTGATCTGTAAAATTATGATTTATATTCGTCAATTAAAGTTTGAATATAAATTATTTAACTAAAATAAACTCTGTGTAAGTTGACAAGTTTAAATATACTTTTACAGAAATTTTAACCGATCAGTCAGAATAATGTCAAAAATAGAGAAAAGAAGCATATAGAGTTCAAATAAAATATTCCCATAACTTGGACTGAGGAAATGAGTGAACAAGGTACTAAAAATTGCTACGTTTCAAAAATGACTAATTAGTCTGAAAACTAAATAATTCCGAAATACTCTTAAGAAATTCTATTTAAATGCACTGATATAGGAAAAGTTCAAAAAAGGAGTTTCGTTGCACATACAAAGCTGCATTTTAAATTGAAAGCGGAAAAGAAATTGAGGTTGTAACAGTAAAGTCACAATGGTAATTTCATTATATTTGTGTTTGAACGTCAACACGATTAGAATTTTTGTTTATGTAAAGATGTATACCAGAAGAAACTTAGACTTCCATATATTTCCTTAAAAAAAATTTAAACATGACCAAAATATTAAAATAAATAGACTACGTGATGCAGTATTATTTTTACTTTCTTTAAGTTCTTTACCACGGCCTAGGTTTCGTTGTATTACAACATCTTCAGGTGGGCTGTTAGCAAAGATGGCTAATAGCCTACCTGAAGATGTAATACAACGAAACCTAGTTTGTGGTAAAGAACTTAAAGAAAGTAGAAATAATACTACATCACGTAGTTTAATTTAATTATGAATAATGAATTTCTTCAAAATTGACGCCAAATATATTCAATAAATAAATAGAAATAAATTATGAAAGGAAAAACTATTTCAATTAAAGAAATTGTATCATTAATTATGATTATTATATTTTAGGCATCATTTATTTATCGTAGATTATTTTCCCTACAAAATTCTACGTTATCATATCTACAATTTCTTATCTAAAAATTTCAATTACTCATAATTACGTCCACTTTATTATTTATTTACTTATGTGAACAACTTTTTGTTATATAGATTCACTGTACCAATGCTACTGAAAAAAATATATATTAAATAATGATTTCGTGTTCCTCAATCATTTCGCAAAATAAATTTTAATAGAACAAATATTTGACGGTTTTAGGTTTAACGACTTATATGTGTGTAAGTTTAAAACTGGAAGACAAGTTTTCCAGCTTCAGAAAAATGTATTTAATTTGAAAAAAACTACATGTTATCATTATATTTTATAAAATGAATTTACACAAAAAGATAAAATATATACAAATTTTCTAGTGATAGAACATTTTTAAATTCTTTTCCTAAAGTGTTCATTAACTTACACCTGTATCTGAACTTCAAAACGAGTTTTATTATTTTACTTCAAACTATCTCAAATTAATTTATCACAGCATTTATAAGGCTATTTTTTTTTTAAAGTTGAAGGTTTATTTTTAAATATCCAGTGACATTTTGTCTCTTCGTAACCCAATGATCAAGTGAAAATTAAGTCAAAGTTTTTCTTTTACAATAAAACGTATAGTTCAATTTACTTTTATAAATGTATACAATGTACTTTTATAATTCAAGAAAGTTATTTTAACAAAGAACTTCTTAACTTCCACCTTGAAGCTTTTTATATACTTATAAAGATCCATTTGCGTAATTCTGACGTATTGTAGATGTGCAACTCTCCTTTTTTACTTAAGCAAATTTTTAGATACGCACTTTTTGTTTAATGATTTTTTTTGTTTGTTTCCATAATTGTATGAGTTACTCTATTTTATATCGGATAGATCATTGAAAAGAATATATTATAAATACCTCGTCCAATTGACTCATTTTCCTATGTCATAAGTATAAAAAGAAGCGGGCGGCATATATTCCTACGGGCTAAAAAATATTAAATATTAAGTACCGTATAATTTATACGATTACCGTATAATTTTATTGCAATTTAATTACGATATCACGCTTAAGAGTAAGCTAGGTAACTTTAGGTTGGAGTTTGAACTTTGACATATTGTCGTTAACTGAACGCCAGTTTCAGTTGGAAGGAAAAACCCTCTGGATGTTTATTTAAAACCTCACATTTTTTTTCTTCAAATGCATTATAATTTAGCTAATTTAGTGACTTTTAGTCTGTGCCTAATATTTTATAATTTTATCCACATATATTTTAAGATCGCAACTGTCAATTGTAATTTTTTATTTCTGGTTTACCAAAATTTGGTCGATATTTTTATTGAATAAACTCTATTTCTTTTGTAAAATATCAACCATTAATTTCTAAATACTTTTTCCATTACTTTTTAAAAATCCAACAAAAACACATAAATTTCTTATGGTACTTGTACATGTTTATAGGGCACATTTACTCAAACTACCCCTTGAGCATATTCGCGTGTGTGCTGGGTAAGTATCCGTGTATATCTCTTTATTGGCCATTAATTCAAATTATAAAGATTAAGTTTTTTTCTCGTTTACCGCTTAAATTTTAATAATCGTAACATAACAGAATAAAAACCAGAAACATTCCCATATGCCAACTAATTATACGAGTACGTAAACAAAACTACAAATTTGTTTCATATATATATATATATATATATATATATATATATATATATATATATATATATATATATATATATATATATATATATATATATATATATATATATATATTTATATATATATATATGCCTAAAACTTAACATGTTTAATTCCATCCTCATTCCCATTTGTACATTTTTCTGCTGAAATTTCTGACTAATTTAACCTTCATTCAGTTAGTACAAACCCCATTTGGCCCCATATTATGTCATTAAGAAGGAAAAGACAGTTATTATAACAACCATTTAAAAATTTAAATTTCAGTCTCGTAAATGCTGGTCATATATTTCGTCCTTTCATTATACAATTTTTTCCGTAGATCGTATAGTATCACTGCCTGTATTTAGTTTCATTTGCATGTGACAATAAATTTGGTATTGTCATGAAGTCTTATACCGTATCCTTACCAGTATTGTACAGATGCTGTTCGTTTTTTTTCCTATGCAGTCACATATGTATGTTTTCAACATACAGATGTCCAACCTCAAGCGCCTCTGCAAAATTAAGTCATTCGAATGCACACTTGGCGTCTTCATATACATTCTGAGCAGAGCCGCTGTGCGCTAACAATTTACTTCAATTTTTTTTTAATTTGGCCCAATCCGTAAGTCAAATCGCTCATTTCAATATATTGTTAAAATTCCTTGGTTGAGAGAAAAGTTCTAGAGCGTACTTACCCGTTTCCAGACCACACAAGTGCCTGTTGTTTTGTTTTGACGCCTACTTAGCCACCTTTGGCATTATATGTCTAACCTTCAGATATTCCTTTCCGTAGAGACGGGGGGGATGGGCATAGTTAGGGCAGGATGGTAAGCAGTGCGGTGGTACTTCGTGTGCGTACCGTATTCCGAATCTCGTTATGGTGACAGCATATCGTGAAGCGTACGTCGATGGTAGTCGTTATTGCTCGTGCCAGGTATTGGTACGAACAGTCTTTTACTTCATTGATAAATACCCCCTTAAATTTTAGATACATTTTTTAAAACAAATAAAAAAATATAAATTTAACATAGGGGGAGGCAATCGCACCTCAATGAGCAATATGTTTTTCCTAAGTAATTTCAAACCTGAATAACTCGGATAAAAGAGACCTAGCACCCCCATTTTAGTTTTGTTTTAAAGGAAAAAAATGCAAGTTTGAATTAGTAGCACCGACATTCATGACAAATTGCAAAGTGAACCGACGATTTTCTACAGATTAATTTAAACATTTTAAGAGGTGTATTTACGTAATTTTAAAGCTATTCGTATCCTATTTCTCATATCACTACACTGTACAGAGTAAGGAAAGTTCCAAATGGATTGAACGATTCCAAATAAAAATGTTATTTAATTTCAATATAATATTCACGGTAGACGTTTTCATAAAAATAATTGCTGTAATATCGAACAATTCTTTGGTGTTAGACCAGAGTTTTTATTTTCATTATGCTGAATATTTTTAATCAATTATTTTCCATATAATTTCTTTAACGTACAGTGATCAAGTAGACTTGTTAGGTAATGGAGTGTCGGAAACATGAACATAGTAACCACTGAACTTGTAATTAAACACTTTCACAAGGGCGTGAGGGGATGGTACTCGCTTCTAATTCGCTAATGCACACAGCAAATTACTTTGTGTAATTTGTACTTTGTGTATTTAAACTAGGTGTAATAAATATTTATAATAATTGTTATGTACTTAATGATATTCTCTGTATAGTAAAAATTACCATTTTTCTTTTCATAAACAATCAAAATTATAAGCATGGGTACAATATGGTCTTTTACCTCTATTTCTTATTAATTGGCAAACCCAAAAAAAATTGTCGTCATAATCCTCAGTTAACTAATTTTGTAGAGTCGATGAAAATAAAATTTGTTCAATGTATAGACAAAACTAAATCATGCAAATCTAATTGTAATTCAAGTAAAGAAAATCACCTAGTTAGTAATAAAAAAAATAATGTAGACAATAAAACAAATTTTGACCAGTAATTATTGTAGGTTTTAAAAAAGTACAAACATTTCTAATAATCTTTTAAGCATTGAAATTACTTCGTAGTATATTAGTAGACTAATACTAGTACACTAATACTATTAGTACACTAACACTAATACTATTAATACATTTTAGTGACTCAATACTTGATTGTATTTATCTAAAATATTTAATTAGTAATGTGTGTAATCGGTATAATATAAAATGTAAATGCTCTAGTATATACCTTTAGATTTAAATGTACTGTTGGACTTAGTTATTAAAAAAACAAAAGTTTCTAATGTTATTCATATTACGGAGTTGGTAGATAATGAATATATCATACGCAAGAACTATATGTTTTTAAAATATGGGTACTTTGTTTCATCAATCGTAGTGACGGCGTTACGAGAAACTGATATACAACGCATACTCCGATATATATTAAAAATACATTATATGATAAGTTTTTGTAAAAAAATGTAATCACAAAAATAAAACATTAATGAACCCATAACGTAATAAATCACAAAACATAAATAGACATCATTGGCACATTTGCTAAGAACAAGTAAGATAGATCAAACAGTAAACGAATAAACATCAAATCACTTCAAGGAGACTCTCCTTCAGGAGAGTCAAAAATAAATTTGGTTACCTTCAAGATTTGACAAGAAAACTGGATGTTTTAATTCTCTATTTGTTTTATTTCTCAATAACCACTTAGGTTCATGTCTATGTCAGTTGAAGCACAAAAATATAACATTGGTATAACATCAGATATATCTTGCATCTTTTTTTTAAAGTGATCGTGATTTAAGGCGCAAAATTTTATGTCTTATTTTGAATTCTAAACACTTTTGAAATGCGTTGTATCGCAATGTATTGTTGAAACTATAAATTTAAACAAAAATTAAATATATTTAATCGTGTAAACATTTCAGGTGCGAGAAATCTCTTTCTTATTCTTATTAATCTTTTTTATATACGAAGAAAAAGAATTCATATTAATTTTTTTGGTCTAAATTTGTAATTTTTTTGGTCGATGAAAATAGAATAAATATTATACCGTTTGTTACAATGTCTATGTCGTGAACGTAGTGCTTTATTCAAAAGAAAGAATAATAGGAAACCCAATTTTCAAAAGCAAATCCCTAAAAAAACTATTTAGATTTTGTGCTGATAAAATTTCTGGACAATAGGCACGGACAGAATTATAAATATTAAATAAAACTCAAAATATTAAACGTTTTTCGTATCACATTTTGGCATCAGATTCCAATTAACAATTTAAAATTTTGAAACGTGAAAATTTAAATCAGTTTCCTCTTCTTAACTTAAAATTATATTTATACTAATTTTAAATTGTATCTTGTAGGACGTCCTGAAATAAGGAAAACATATAGTAACAGACAAACTTTTTTTCATTTTGGTTGAACAAACGACATCGAATATAGGTAAATATTAAAATATTGACTCATATTCTTATTTACTACAACTTATTTTTTTCCGTATGATAAAGAAACTTATTCACATACTAGTTAATTCCACGACATAATTTGCGTAAACTTTTGGAATTGTTATTTAAAAGATATCGAAATAGAGTATCAAAACATAAAATTAACCTCGGTTTTTGATACCGTACCATAGATTCTACCATATGGAATTTTATCAAAAACTCTTTTGATAATTACATTTTCAGCTACTCTAACAGAGATTGTCCCTGTAAAATATATTTTTGCTCTTGCATTGTGGGTGTTACTCCGTGGAATATAATTAAAATTGTAGATATCGTCTAACAATATACATTACGTGCCGAAGAAAAACTATATTTATTACATATGTGTTTCCGTAAAGAGAGAATATTGGATTGCACTGTATTTATATATATATATATATATATATATATATATATATATATATATATATTAGACTTGCATTAGACATATAGTATGGGCTACGAAACGCCGGCATGTTTATACTACAAACTTAAAAATTCAAGTAAAAAATTAAAATAAAGTGTGTTCACGGAATTCATTACCAACATCATTATAACTTTGAAACTATTTGAGATATCACAATGAAGCAAAAAGTATATTGATGCTAGATATACTATATAAAAGTTTCAGTAAAGTTTTGATTACTCTCTTTTTTGAGTTAAATGCATTAATGTAGACATGGACAGATAGACAACTTTTTAGTTTAGGTTTAGTAAACGAACAGGCGAACGGAAAAAAGCAAAAAATTTATAAATCCTAAATCATTTCTATTTTATTTATCTGTATTCCTAATGTAAGACCTGTGTTATTAGCATGCAACTTAGAAACCCTAAGTAATGTTATCCTCACCGTGGTGTATTGTGGTTTGTGATCAACCCAGCATACAGCCTTTAACGGCGCGCCGTATCGCGGGGATCCAGGTTCGATTCCCGGCCGTTCATTGAGCGTGGCTTATAAAAAATTGCTTTCGTAGCAATAAGTCCGCCATATGTATCAATCACATACTTTTTAACACATAAACAATAAATAAAAGTAATGTAATATAATAACCTATATTTAATGGTAAATGGATCCCGCATCTTTGCCCACACATAAAAGGGGAAAAATAAAAAGAAAAATATTTATAAAATGAATACGATTGCTAGCAGAGTTAAAACGATGTTTTAATTTTACTATGTAAATAACAATAATATGTACGTAGCATACTTATGTTCACCCTTTTAATTATAGCGCTGAGGTTATTATTATTCTTAGAATAAATAAATGCTATACTTAGATGAAAAGTTAATTAGCTGAATTCGCGGTGATCGATTAACCAGTTAAGTCGTGAAAACGAGATCAATAAATAAATAAACTCATTTTCTTATTTAATTGAGATTAAGCAATATAAGCTAGTCAACTAAAATATATTCAAAAAAGGTTCCCCTTGAAAATAAAGTAACCTAATATAGGTTATTAAAAAAAACAAATAGCATTAACTACATTTCAAACTTTATGAATTCTGTTTATTGAATACATTTGGCGTTATTTTTGTATAATATTCATTATTCACAATTAAATGAACCTACGCACAAACTACTATTACAAAGATATCTTTGCTAATAGCCCACCTGAAGATGTTTTAATACGACGAAACCTAGGGCGTGGTAAAAAACTTAAAGAAAGTAAAAATAATACTATATCACGTAGCTTCATTTAATTGTGAATTCTATTTAATTAATTACTATTAGTCGTCCTGAATACGAAAATAACTTTACAAATTGATATGGACGTACGTGATGGCCTTAATCTTTTATTTCTTCATTTTATCTGGCAATGTCGAGTAAAAGTTTAATGTCCTTTAATGGCACTAATTAGTCATCCATTTTTTATTTGATGTACTCTCTTTAATAGTCTAGACTATCCTATTTATATATCAAGTTGGGCTTCCATCCGAAATCACAAGTGACAGATTACACTTTCGTCTCTTTTTGTTTTGTTAACTATGTATCGCTTGATAAGTAATATAGAAAATTTAAAAGTATTTCGGTATTATAATAATATTTCTTCACATGCCACAGAATATATTTTAAGTACTAAATACGATTATGAGATTGAAAATTTGCGTGAAGGATTTCTGAGCAATTTAGATATTTTTCGGCATTATGCTTTATCGATGTACAAAATGATGTAATCCAGAATTTGGAAAACTATAGTTTCCAAACTGGATTTGGAAAACGAAATGTTCCATAAAAAATTATGCTAATTGTTACTATTGGTCATGTCTGACAAAGCAATTTTGGAGATCTGATTGAAAAACGTATATTTTCTTTATACTCTAACATAACTTGCAAAGGGTGTAAGCTCTATAAAGGTAACAATCGCATTATAATCATTACTATGGTTATGTTGTTTCAGAGTTCATATTCCAGAGACTAAATTTTTGTTGTGTCCTATTTTTCGGGGTTATTATTCTCCGTTTAGTTGTACCTTACGATTTCGTTTATGCAAGTAATAAATTTAATTAACTATTAAAATAGTTGTTATTGAAAGAAATTTAAAAGGTGTGAATTTACATTTCAGGAGTATGATATAATTTATAAAGATTAGAATTTGAAACATTTTTTTACGTCTTTGCTTTCAAAGAAATATCCTTTTGACCGTACCAATTATGTTAAGGAAAGTTTAATTTTGATTCGACCACACGGTTCAATTTGTAAAACGTGTTATGTAAAAAAACCGTCAAAATCAAGGATCTTCTATATTTTGATAAAATAGATAAAGTCAGTTATATTTACAGGCGTTTTATAATAAGTAATAATAAATTTCTATGTGTAATTGTAGTAATAAATTTGTAAAAATATTAAATAGTCACCAATGAAAGTCTTATATTTCATTTAGGTTAAATAAACTTTCTATAATCTGGCAATTGTAAAAAAATATTTTTACAGAATGCAGCTCAAAAATAGTCACTTATTAAAAATGGTAAGTTTATAATTTTAGTGACGATTGTTATTTAAATGTCAAATTTTGCAATTTTTTATAAATAAAATAACTCAATATCCAAAAAATATTTCTCTTAATTTGAACTGATGAAATAACCTAACAAATTACTAAAAATTACTTAGTTACAAATTTGACTAATTAGTATGAGAACTAAATGATGTCGGGACAATCTTTAGGAAATTCAATTTAAATGCCTTGATATAGGAAAAATTATAAAAGCTACTGATTTCAAAGATATATAGTACCGAATTTTGTGTAAGAAGTATACATTTTATCCAAGAATAAAATTGCCAAAATTTAAAGCTACACTAATGGTACCATTGTGAAGGTATCACCAACAAAAGACTGCATCGGAGTTGTATAATTTTAGGACACACTAACGGCAAATTTACAATCAATAAAATCTTAAAAAAAGCAAATAGAGTTTAGTTGCACACTCAAAAGTGCTTTTTAAATTGAAATCAGAAAAAAATTGAGGTTGCATAAAAAAATCCAGATTTGAAATATCATGTGTGCGTATAAATGTGAACATGATTAGGATTATTGTTGATGCAAAGATGTTTACCATTTTAATTATGTAAAGTTAAACAATAAATTTTACAACTATTTTAATTGAAAGAAAGTACAACTAATTGCGATTATTATATTTCAGGCATCATTTAGTTACCGTAGCTTATTTTCCCGACAAAATCCTATGTATCACTTCTACAATAAATTATCTGAAAATTTCAGTTACTCGCAATTACCTTCACTTTGTTATTTACTTACGTGAACAAATTTTTTACATATTTATTCAGGTACAAATATTATTGAAAATATTACATATTGAATAATGATTTCGTGTTTTAAAATTATGTCGTAAAATAGAATAAATCTCAAAAGAACAAGTATTTGACCGGTTTAAATTTAAGGATTTATTTGTAAGTAAGTTTGAAAGCTGTCAACCTGCCAGCGTCAGAAAAATGTATTTATTTGGAAAAAACTACATGTCGTAATTATGATTTATTAAATGAATTTACGAATAAATATCAAATTTATACGAATTTTCAAATGAGAAAATATTTATAAAATTCGTTGCCTAAAATTGTTACTAACTTACACCTGTATCTGAAGTTGAAATAATGTGTTATTATTTATTTTCAATCTATTTCAAATTAATTTATTTTTCACCGCATCAATAAGACTCAGTTTTGTTTAAAGTTGACGGTCTATTTTTAAACAGCCACTGACGTTTTGCCTCAACTTAACTTGACGATCAAGTAGAAACTAAGAACAAGATTTTCTTTTAAATTGAAATATATAGTTCAATTTAAGTAATACCATTTTTCTTAGCTTTTAAGTAATCGATTTTTATTGCAAAAAATAGGGGACAGCATTAGGGGACACTTACTAGCAAAAATCCTAAAAAGTATTGTTTATTATAAATATTTACTAGGAACAAAAAGTACGGTTAAAGAAAATATTAGGTACCGCATAATTTACACAGCCACCGCATAACTTTATTATGATTTAATTACGATATCACACAGTAACAATTTACCAAAGTAACTTTAGGTTGGAATTCGATTTTTGTCATATATTTTCTTGCACTTAACTGGGCGCCAGTTTCAGCTTCGTTAGTCGTATGTAAAAACTATCTGAAAATTTATTAAAAGCTTTATATTTTTTCTTCTTTCAATTTTTACATATATCGGGTTTGCTTTTATATAAGCATAATAGTATTTTACATTTATGTTATATACTGGCACACTTTAAGAAGATTTGCGAGCATTTCTTTATTTAGCTTTAGGGCTTAATTTATTTTATTTTCTCATGATGAATAACATTATTATACATGGTTTCAAATTTTTTGTTCTCATACTGATTTAATATATTTATGTGAATATCTAGAGGGATGTTGGAGTATAAAATAGTCATGAAGTTGATAAGTAGTATATATGCCTCTATTTGTTGCAAACTTTCAGTCCACGTTTTACTTTTTAAACTTCTAAATTTGATATGTTTCGACTTAGTCTACCTTGAGTAGTTTTTGTTAATGTATTTAGTTTTGCTTAATTTTTATATTTTGCTTCAATGGTTAGTTCTAGCCGCTCTATTAATATGAGAATAAAAAAGAAAGAAATAAATGAAAAATATATAAATAATAACAATTAAAAAAACCCACTTTTATAAATAAGGCACTAAAATAGTAACAGAATATGTTTTTCTTTTATTATATATAACATACGAATGTAAAATTATGAGGTGCTTTTAAAATACTTTTCTAAGGACACGAATGATATGTCATAATTTTTTTTACAATAAATGATTACGTATTAGATTACGTATTAAGCCTTATCTTATGAAGGTAGAGCCCATGCAAGACGGATTGTCGACTTTTATGTCTAATGAAATAAATTGTCATGTTTATCTGCCATACTTTAGTGTAAGATAGCCTAAATATATGGATATGGAGGATACTGTCCCACAATATGAAACATAGCACATTATAAGAAGGGGTAAACCGAGAAATCTGAGAATTGTTCAATAAACACAATTAATTATTGATTTGTTCACACAATTTTTTTTCCAACGCTTTCCGAATAGCCCTTATTTGATCCGAGTACTTCTACCAACTAATCGCTCAGTCTTCAATAGGTATTCTTATTAAAAGCAGATTCTGTTAAGGTCTTCAGATGGTTCGTAATTCAGAAATTTTATTTTATGGTTTTACTCTTAATCTATACGTCTTGTAAGGAGTGGTAATCTAAATGTGTATAGTTACAAGGACCATGTATTTGAATACATCAATTTTTGTTTCGTGTTGATGAAAAATATTTGTATAAGGGTCGACATGTAGGATGATATATTAGATAAAATCCAAGAGGGGCGCTACTAAAATCTAGATTTTTCCAGCAAATATTTTCTCTTAAACGCATCAGGAAATCTTTTAACTGAAAAACTTACTCTACTGAAAGAAATTCCCAATGGATAACACCTCGGTAGTCAAAGAATATTGTCAATATTTCTTTAGCTTTGTAGTAATTTTGACATATTTTTCTGGTCTTTGCTTTCCAGAAAACCGGATTTTTGATCCTTCTTTCCTAGTTTAAATATTAAAGTAATAAACTTATGTCGTCTCACCTATAAAAATGAATGTCATGAATGTCGAATCTAAACTGATTTGTTCAGCATCTATTCAGAAACTCTTTGCAATGTTCTTTTTGAAAAAAAAATTAATTTCTTCGGTACAACCTGCACTACAACGCAACTCACCCTCAAAACACGGATTAAATTATAAAGACATATATATGCAACCTCTTTACAGTCTATAACTAATCAATACTAACCCAAAATCTCATAACAAATACGCCCGAATATTTCAACAACATATCGGTATCGAGTAATTTGGCTTTGAGACTGTCCACTCTTTTCATTACACGAAAGTTTAATCCGATTATTTGTTTTAGGTATATTCCAATTTCTTAGTCTTCAAGCCAGTGCTTCTTTATATAATTGATGTATTTCTAAATCGTGACTTTGACCTGTTGAGTAGTTTGTGCCCACTGAAATTAGGGTAATATTCAAACATTTTTATAAAACTAAAATGATATTGTGTGACAACCAAAATAACAGACTAAATTTAATTATAAACAAGAAAATACTAAATGCATGCGCGATTTTATAATATGGCAAATAATATTATAACACCTTTATGTTTAGACCCTATCCAAAAATAAAAATGAAAAGAATAAAAAACATTAATCTGTACTATTAAAATATATTTCTCTCACCAGTCATCAAATATAAAGACCTATTTAAGGTTTACAGCTAGAGCATATAAAATTACCAATATGGAAACCTCTAATAATATAGTTTCAAAATAACTACACTTTTTCAAGAAAATTTTGTAGTTTTCAGATTAAATGAGACGACTTCCATTAATTAAAATAGTTTTAGGAAGCAGTCGAGCACTAATTACTTGTTTTCTTTGTCATTATAAATATAAAAATATTTTAAAAACAAATCTCTAGCAGTAACGAACAGACGTGAATATATTCCAGTTAGAATCTTTGTTTTCAAATAAACTTTTGTGAAAGAAAAAAGTTAGTGTGGCCAAAATTGTTGACACCACAAATAATTTTCCACCATTTTAAGTTAAACAAAACTTAATTCACTCTCTTCTCGATGTTGCGACCTTTATGAAGAAATGAAATTGTGTTTTAAAATTTTTTGAAGCACATAATCGGAAAAGTGGTTTGCAATTTGTTCTTTATCCTTATTAGTATACGAGGGATGCAGTCGCGTTCTTCTTAGCGACTAGCCTCTGTATATTGCAAGAAAGTACGTGGATATCTATAAATTTCACTCAGATCCATATTATTGCATTGGTGTGCAAGCGCGCTGCTGAAATGAAAGAAAAAGGGAAAACTCATTCCTTTCATTCTGGTTATTTTACGTTTCATAAGATCAGTTTTTACGAAACGAATACGTTTTATATTTAAATAAGGGTAGAAAGAATGTTTTGCCATTGAATAAATTTATTACCAGTTTCTATTATCTACATTTTTATCATAGATATATACACTTCACAAACATTTTAAAATCCCTCTGCAACCATACTCTGTTTCCAGGTTTCAGGTTTACTGACTCAGTTGCGCGAACAAATTGAAAAAGATGAACGCTCCATATTAGAAGTCAACCCGTTTACCCTAAGGATGATTTCAACATCCGTCATCAGTCGAAAGAAATATGAAAAGTGTCGATAGTTTTTAAAGTTTTAACCTTCTTATCGACGTATTTCTAATGTCGGTACACGAGTCTTAAAAAAATATATTATATGTAATTATTTTCTCATGTTAATATGTAAAACCTAAACAAACTGAAATTTACGTAACATTTTTTGCTCGCATCACTTTAAAAATATTAAAAATGGAATTTTGAAAATTTTGCAGTATACGATTACAAGCCATATTTATCAAAAACGTTTTTAAACGCGCGACTATTTCCGATAAAGTCTCAATCCAGTGGAGCTAACAAAATATATCAACAACACTATTATCTCTTACGTTAAAACAACTAAGCATACCATGTAATAAAATTATTTTATCCTATAAATGAAGCTCTCGTGGCGATTAGTTTACTTGGTAAAGAACCACTTTTTAGTACAGACCAAAGAGTGTTATGAAGGAGCATAACTTTATTTAGAATTTAACTACTCAACTTCATTTTTAATCAACGATTATATGAAACGCAAACCGAATAGTCAATTGGTTAAAACATTTCAGATTTTTACTCAAAAATAGCAATTAAAAAGATCCAAAAAATTTAATAAAATTGTTTCCTTGAAATTACGGATGTGCCCCCCCAATCCCTGCATTTACACAATTATTTTAATGTTACTCACGACATTCCTTTAGAAATTAAGAGGGTGTAGAGCCACAAACATGCATCCATCCATAAATTAAAACTTACGTCATTATACTATTATTCAGAATATATTTAACAGAATCATGAGTATTTTTAGCATTTCCACATTTATGGTGAGCAATGATAATTTTTTGACAAGAAATTATTAAGTATTTATAAAGTTTCATTACCTGTTATGGATTACAATGGGTTGTTAAAGGTTTTATTTTACAACTGTACTTATAGTACTTTGTATATATTTTTTTAATTGTATAAAAACAACCTTCTATGAACTTAAGATTACTATATTTATATAATTTACTAATAAGCACAATGTAAAAATAGCGTATTAGCAAATTGAGGACAATTTTGTGACCAAATATTTATAAATGTCAAGTGAAATCATAAAGATACAATAAAGATACAATCATAAAGATATAATCATAAAAAATATGACAAATCAGAAAAAAAATGGGTAAGAGGTATTAATTTTTAATGAAATAAAATTTTCTAAAGCTAAAAAATAGGATGACAAAGAAAAAATGGGGGAATGACTAACATCCCTAATAAATAAGAAACTATCAAAAGTCAAAATAAAATATGTATTGCTTATGTGTTGTTTATTTGAGGCACGATTACATTTTAACAAAATATCTAGTCTTCAGAAATTCATAATTTAATAGTAGAATTAACATCCATATACTCGAATAAAGACGTATGAAAATTAGTCGATTACGCTTGAGTATATGTAAATATTATATATGAATCAATTATAATAACAATACTTCTTGAAAATCTTATAGACACTGGTATAATAGTTAGGTGCATGTCCTTGGAAGCATTAAGCACAGACTGTCCAGGGTCTAAGAAGTTTTGTACGAAACTGCCAGCAATAATTACAGTTTTTGCAGGCATTCTCTTCCGGTCACAGAAAAACCATGTAATGCGAATGAAGACCAAATGAAAAAGAAATATTTTATAAAATTAGTTTTGTTAATACCATTTATATTTTGGTTATTATTACTGTGATATTTCATTGTATTCCATTTTTTGTGATGTACTTTTATCAACTGACATTTTATATTTAAAATGTTATTGTTATTATTTGGTTTGCGTTGGCTGGTATATTTTATATTTGAAAAAAATATTGAATTATATAAATGATATTAACATTAAATTTGTGCTGTAACTCACCTTTTGTTAAAATTCATATGGATTGTTCCCGGTATACTTGGTTTCTTCGGTATATTCGGTGGTGTACCTAATTATTTATTTTGTTATATTTTGTATTTTTTATGTACTAACTTGTACGATTCGGTATGCTTTATGTTCAAATATAAAAAAATATTACTATTGGAGTAGATAAGATATGTCTTCTTTCTTTATAAACTTGACGAAGAAGCCAAACAAATATAACTATTCTATATCTTGCTTCGTATAAAACTCAATTTATTGAGTAGTGAAATAAAGTCTCGATCTAAGCGTTCGCATGAACTCATTCATTTCGTGTTGCCGATACATTATTAAGTAAGGCTATACGACTAGCAACTCACACGTAGCACTTACCCGAGAGGAACTCAATGATGGTACGCACTGCAATCGAATAAGTTTCCAACCTCTACGTTCCTGCTGCTTATTAACTTATAAGAGGATTTTTTTTTGAAAATTCGTTCTATACCTCATATTCAGAATTCAACACTTTAATAAATGTCCTTTGAATTTGGATCTGCAGCTCTACGAGACATTAATATTTTACGGGTTGATGTTATTGGATAAAATCTGAAATAATTTTGAAAAATAACGACAACGACATTTGTTCAATATACTACTTCAAATTAATTTTACTTTAAACAAATATAAGAGTATAATGTATTTCGTTTATAAAATTATTCTATATTTTCTGGAACGCTAATAAAAAAAAGAATCACGTTTTTGGAAAAGACAATAATTCTGCAATATATTTCAAAGTGGTCAATAGTTATATTTTAGAAACACCAAGTCTACTCATTAGCTTTGAATTATATTATAATATTACAAATATAAATTCACAATGATAAACGTAAAATTAAGTTGTATTAAAACATTTTTGTCTATTCGAAAAGATTTCGATAAAAGCATAAAGAACATGATTAAAAAAGTAATAGCATATAAAAAAAGTCTTTATGAAATATTAATACTTACTAATTACTCTTTCTAAATAAAATTAAAATAAAAAGAAATCTATTTACAGCATCAAGATCTATTTACAGCTATTACCATCTAATTGGGCCACTCTATGATTAGTTAACAGCTAGGCTACCCTTCTAGTGGTTAAATACTATTAATGTGAAGAAAAATAAAAACTATTTGGTTATATAGTTTCTAATTTTAATCTCAAAGTTTTCTAGTTAAAAATGAGAAATGTACATACAAACACTTTGTTTATCACATCTATGTTGGGAATGGAAATAATCTATGCCATTGGATAAGGAAAGTCTGCATAAACGAGTTATCGACAACTGCTTTTGCCTAAGTGGACAACACAACAAAAGTGTGGTTAGTCAATAGTGAGGCTGCCTTCTCAGCGGGCGCATAATTAAATTATCAGAAGTTATAATATTTGACAATCTAATAGAAGGTGTCTCCATCAAATATATCGATAGTCTTTCCACTTCTTATGTTAGAAGAGGACAAATAATCTAGATACATTTAATATTCACCACAAAGAATAGTTATCCTACTCTAACATGACTAGATTAATTTCTCCTCCAAAATGACATGAATCACTGGACGTGAGATGTGATTAATGAATCAAACATTACTTATCCTCTATTAGCTGTGATCGAGTTCCAGGCGACATCGGTATTTCACAGAGCGCCCCCTGTCAAGCGATGTACCAACCATAATAACGAAGGCCATAAATCATCTCACATTATTGCTATGAGAACCGGAGGAAAATATTACTGACCTATTGAAGAAAACGGAATAAGACGTGTTTAAATATACAAGTATATTTTTATGTTTAATGGATAATCTCTTGTTGCAAAGTGGCAACTGCCTTGTCTTTTTGAAGCCATTTAATAAACCTCCGAATAAGTGTCCTGAATTATGTGTATCTACTAGAAGTTAATTTTAAAAATATCACCTCCAATCAAAACAATTTGTAATAACATGTGTATCCTTGATGATTTACGGAAATTAAAATTATTCACAAAACTATTCTACTTTTAAAAAAGATTAGAGACTATTTTTTACTAATTTAACGGCTATTTGGAACTGAATTTAAAATAACTGCAACTTAAAAAGAAAATCTTAAAATTTTTAGCACCGAGAATAAAACAAGCTACGGAAATGCTCATTAAAAATTTTGACCCATTTAATCCGATATGACATCAGAAATGACAAAAGGAAATTTAATAATTACGTAGTTTATTTAAAAATGTCAAAGGTTGCACAATTTTAGGCATAAAGGTTTAATTTAAATCTCCCCTATGAAGAAAGAAAAATAATTATCCAGTACATGATCAGTCAATCTTTGCATCGAACACGTCCATTAGAAATAAAGACTCATATTTCGCAGATAGCAAATTGAAGATAAAACTGTTCCTTGATTATATGAAATAAAAACAAAGAAATTGGATTCTAAAAGCGATAAACACAAACATGTTTTATTCAAACTCCAATAACACCAGTGTTATTGACATTTCCATGCCAATACTTTAGAAGTTTGTGACACAATTTGCATGTGTTAGTTTTCGATACAATTGGTGTATTGTATCGAAAACTAACACATCAATGAGTCTCGAACTAACACATCATCAATTTTTAAAATTACCAAATATCTTTTTATGTACATTTGACATCTCATAATTTTTTGTTAGTAGACCGTCTTGTGATAATCATTTCAATAAATTTGAACTTTAATGTACACATATAATTACATATTGACATACATAAGAAGGATTAATTGTTACAAAACAAATTTCATTCAATTAACCAAAATGCTTAATTATGAATATTTTGTAATGTGAAAGACCGTAAGGGATATTAATAAATCTACTCTTATTACAATAATTAGAAATTAAAATATGAATTAAAAGCAAAAGCAATTCGTTAAAGATAAATAAGTAAACAAACGAGACTAGATATAAATAAAAAAATTTATTATTAAGTACAAATCTTAAATGGTATGTTTAATCTTTGTATACTCGCTCGTCTGTTTCTCAGACCGAAAATCAATAATTTGTTTTCTCAAAACATAAGGAAAAAAAAGTAAGGGCGCTGTTAGAATGTGAAGATTCTTACTCAAATTATGATGACAGGAGTGACAGGCAAAGGACGCTTTAAAAGTGCAAGAGGACAATATAGACACTGAGCTGGAGTCAATTTTACCTTCTGTTGCGATGTCTAAATTTTGATGACAAGGAAATAAAAACTCAGCGTGCTTCAGTCGCCACATTGGCTTCAATAAAAGACCTATTTGAAGACATTGTGTCATCTTTTAAAACATATTTCAGCCCCTCTGAATTCGTAAGAATCTATGAGAATTTGGAAGCATTCAGAGATCGCTGTAGCTTCCGTTAGTATATAACATCAAAACCAAACAAATATGGTTTAAAAAATATATGCCTCACCGATGCCAAAATGATTTATTTGTCAAATCTGGAAGTTTCTATAGGACAACAACATAAAAAAGTCAATACAGGGCCTGATGCATTAGTCAAGCGTCTTCGTAGCTTAATCGATGGAAATATAACTTGTGATAATTTTTTCACAAGCTTTCCAATCAACAAGAGTTTGATGCGAGATTACATCCTAAGTGTGATAGGCACAATTCGCAAGAATAAAATGAAACTGACAAAGGCATTTCCGAATGTAAAAGGCAGTAGAGAAAAAGTCAAGTCTATTTGAAAACGAAATAACTGCACTCTGGTTTCATATGTGCGAAAGAAAAATGTTCTACTAACCTGTAATGTGCACGCTGATGTTCAAATAAATGAACAAACTGGAATTAAATAATTGTGGACTACAATGCTACAAACACGGCGTTTACTCGATAGACAAAATGTGCGAAGCCTATAACATAGCTAGAAGATCTAATTAGTGGCTGATGGTTATTTTTTACAGCGTTATGAATGTTTCGGGGATAAATTCTCATATGGGCTAAACAATGTCAACATAAAAACATTCCGCTTTCTACATATGCTTTCATATGAATTCATTATGTATACATATATAATCATGATGTAATCTAAAACGGGCATTAATTCCAAGTTTGCCAAAAACACTGAAAGAAAGATATTATAAATATGTAAATTTGATAATCCGGAACCTTCATCTTCTAGTAACCATCAAGCAGAATGTTGTTCATTCTGCTCTCAAAAAAATCGAAAAACACGGTAAAACTGCATGAAATTTAAAAAAATATGTTTGTCTCGAGCATGCTGTTATTACATGTTCTGATTATTATACCAATGAAACTAATAATGAATTAATACTTTTTATGCTAATTTATTATTCTTGTTACTTTCAGTTATTATATTTCATAATTGTTTTTGAGTTGTTTGTAAGTAACACAAAAAAAGTTTAATTAAATTATGTAATTTTCAATACCAGAAATTAAATTATTGTTTAAGCGGCTAATTTAAAATAATGTTTCTATCAAAAATATTTAAAGTACTATTTTTTTTCAGTTTTTTTATTCAATAATAGCCTTTTCGTTAAAATAAATAAACAAATATAACCAGTAATACTTAAAAATATACAATTAGAGTAATACAAACGAGATCAACTTTCGGTCTGAGACATCGTGCGCGAGTATATGTATAATACTTTTGCGCGCGAGTATACGAAGATTAAAGAAAGAGGAACAAAAAGGCATTTAGAAAGGGTAGGACTAACGGATTATGAGAGAAAGGGCTTTGTTGATGGTCTTTGAAAACGTTTATTGAGGGCGATTTCATGGTGGCTTGATCTAGATGTACAAAATTCTACGGCTTGCATAAAAAGGACTCTTTGTGAAATGTTTTTGATAAAGAAGACTCAATTGGATTCCTCAGAATAACTCTCTATTGTGAGCAGAAAAGTAACCAAATCTGTTCCTGAGATAACATATCTTAGTTATAGTTGTTGATAAGTTGAATTGTGCAAAATAATACAAAGAAGTGTAAGAATATATGCAGTTCGCCGATTACGGTTTCCATCCGTTAAAGTTATGCAGTGAATTGACAAATAATTTCATGTTTTTCAATACAAAAAACGTAGCAAATATACGAATTTTGACGAAGTTCGAATTTTTTACAAAGATTATTTATAATATCTGCATAACATACACCATAATAATATTAACTCACAACTCCATTTTATTTGCTCACTGATCGACGGAAGCAAGGTCTTTACTGAGGAGTTTGATGACTGTTGTTACAGAATTTATGTCACTATATGATTACATTTTTAAATCGTCAGCCTAATGGTAACAATCACTTCATATTTTCTCAACAATCCTATCAATTAATACTCAAAAACAAGTGGAGATAGAAGCTCTCCTTTATAGGCTAGTGTGCAAAATTAAACAATTTTAAAACTTCATTTTAATTCCTCAATTCATTTGTAAATTTATCTTAGTACAAAAAAATGATTGTAAAGCGTCACGAAATAATAGGAAAATTTAGTAAGTTATAAGCTTTCTGTAATTAATATAATAGTTGCTTCTAGAGTTACTATCTACTTATTAGTGTAAAACTTGAATATAATAGTTGGTTGTAGAGTTACTATCTACATATTAGTATAAAACTTACTTTAATAACTCCGGTAGTTTTCAATTAAATCCGTTGGTACAGACGGATATATAGGCAATTATTTACAACATTAGATTAATTTTAGTAATGGCACATGAAAAATTAAAAAAATTAAAAGCATAAAATTCATAAATTTTAAATCACTTCTATTTTATTTATCTGTATTCCTAATAATAGACTTTTAAATTAGATCGTCTTAAATTAGTTGGCGATTCACAAACCGTAAAAAAATCATAATCAATATATCAACCAAAAATATAATATTATAACTTACTTACAGTCCATATCTATTATTAACTGGAACTCTCACAGAATAGTGAAAAAATACAATTAAAAATATTTTTAATATCAATATCATTGTTAGTAGAATTAAGATAATATTTAACTTTTACTGTATGAATAATAACAATATGTACGTAACGCACTTATGTTCACCCTCTTATTTCCAGCGCCGAAATTTTTATTATTCATATGATACATGAATGCTCTTCTTAGATTAAAATTTAATTAGCTGATTTCACGGAGATCGATTGAATGGTAGAATCATGAAAGCGAATCCAATAAATAACTAAACTCATTTTTAATTCAGTTGAGGGTAAATAGTATAAGTAAATCATTTTGAATATAATGAAAATTTTTCCCCATAAGTTAATCAAAAAGATAATGTTACCTTCAAATATGGGTAAACGAAAAAAACAAATACCATTAGATAATTTTCCAGCTCGAAGAATTTTAGTTAATAAATTACCATTAGTTTCCCTGAGTGCTAAAATAACTTTGTAAATTGATATTGACGTACGTGATGGCCTTAATCTTTTATTTCTTTACTTTACCTGGAAATGTTGAGTAAAAGTTTAATTTCCTTTCATGGCGCTAATTAGCTATCTATTTTTTATTGCATATACTTTCTGGTGTAGCCTAGACTATCGTATTTATAATTCAAGGTGGGTTTCCAATCCAATTTACTTGTGACAGATTCCACTCACGCTCCTTTTTTCGTTAATTACGCATTACTTGATACGCAAGTTAAAATAGTGTTAAATTTATAATATTTTTCAAATGTTTCTTCAGACGCCACGAATTAAATTTTATATAATAAATACAGTATCTATAATTAAATAGGCTAATGAGCGGATAGGCTAATGAGCATAATTTTGTTGGTTGTAAAATAGGATTTTTCTTATATGTGTCATATATATTTATATATATATATATATATATATATATATATACATATATATATATATATATATATATATATACATATATATATATGTATATATATATATATATATATATATATATCATGCAGATCTAAGTGACCATAAAACACTTTTACATTATAGTTTCTGGATAAAATTTAATTATAGTTATAACATCACGATTTTCATTGCTGTTACTCTAAAATGTAGGAATATTACTACAGCCATTTGATTTATTTTATTCCACTATGTTTTGTGGCACGTAAAAAATTGTGTTATTTTGGATTTGGAAAGTTATAATTTAAAATTTAAATCTATGTTCGACAATAAATTTACGGTACTTGTTACTTTTGGTTACGTGTGATAAAGCAATATTAGAGACGTGACTGAAAAACTGATTTGTTCCGTATATATAGGACTGATAAAGCTTGTGTACTATATAAAAGTAAATATCGAATTGTTGTCATTGTTATGGTCGTGTCATGTGTCATTTTATATTTCATTTTTCTCCTTTTAGTTATTGTTTATGATATAGTTTATGCAAGTAATACATATAATTAACAATCCGAGTAGTCGCTATTACATGGAAATTTATAATAAAAACAAACAGAGAAATAAAGGATAACATTTAAGGAATAAGGCGTAATTTGAAATAATTAGGAACATTAATATTACCTTAACTTTTCGAAGTCTTCACTCTGGCCCAAATGTGCCTTTGATCTTTACAAACGTGTTTTGAAAAATTTAATCTTAGCTTTGCTTTCGCACACGGCACGTTTTACCTTATAACGTTTTTTGTGAAAAACAAACAAAATAATGAATCTTCCACAACTCTGTGACAATGTTGAGAAATTCCGTTTTATTTATAAAAAATATCATAAATTAACGAAAAAGCAGCACGTAAGCTTGCAAAAAGATTATTTGAATAACTTAAGATAAATTAACAGGAGGCCAACGATAGGCTGTGAAAACTATCTACTAATTCTCAGTCCAATAGCGAGCTTCAAATTTTTTATAATTTTTAACCGACTTCAAAAAAGGAGGACATTCTAAATTCGTCGGAATTGTTTTTTTATATATGTTCAGTGATAATTCCTTACCAAGTAGACCGATTTTGATATTTCCTTTTGTCTTTGAAAGAAGGTACTTTAAAGGTATTTCCATATAGGGTGTATGAGGTCTGGAAATGAAGTATGGAACTCCTTAACGAATGGAAGTAAATCAACTATCACTAAAAATATTTGATGCGGGTAGTTGTTACTTTGCAAAATAGCAACCCCATTTACCAGGTCAGTATCTGATAAAAAGTTCTGTATATGAACAATGGAACTCCTTAATAGATGTTAGTAAATTTACCGCGATTAAATATATTTTTTCTAATAGTTTTTACTCAGCAAAATAATTACTCCGTCGTCTAGAATATGAATAATGGAACTCATCAACAAATGATAATAAATTAAACTTGATTCAAGATATTTGCTACTGGGAGTACATCCGCAAAGCCAGAGTTTGATGATTATATCTAGAAGTAAACAGTGGAACTCCAAATCGGATGGTAGTAAATCTAATCTAATTCAAGGTATTTGCTACTGATAGTTTACAAAATAATTACACCATCGATCAGGTAAGGAACTGGTGATGAGTTTTGGAGATAAATAATGCAACTCTTTGAAGGTGTTTTTCTATATTTTGGAAGAGAATAATGATATATTTAAGAGATAGGGAGTGGTTTGTAATGTCGTCGTCCATAGTTCAATTATATCATCTACAGTTAAAGTACTGATAAATTGTACATTAAAAACTGCTTAAAATTATAAAACATCTGTAACGATTCTTTAGAAAAAATGAAGTATTTCTCTTGTAAAATTTTAATTAATATGCATCAATAAAAGTTTTCTGTTTAATTGAGCTTAAATAAACTCTCTGTAAGTTAACAACGGTTAAAATAAAATCAAAAATTGTAATGAAACAGCTCGAAAGGAATCACATAATTAATATGGACAGTTTATGATGTCAGTCATGATTCTTACTGAACGTAAGAATTACATAACATTTTCCCATGTTTATAAATAAATTAGACGAGAAATTTACGATATCTTAAAAAGTAGAGAAAATAAATTTATTAAAATTCAGATATAAATGAAAAAAATATTCCACATAATTTGTACTGATGAAATTATTCAATACAATACTAAAAATTGGTAAATCGCAAAAATGGCTAATCAGTCTTAGAACTAGGTGGTTCCAAGTCAAACTTTAAGAAATACGATTTAGATACATTGACATAAGAAAAAATATAAAAGCAAGCTAGTTTAAAAATGTGGGAACCAAATTTATGTAAAAGTGTGTATTTTATTCAATATTTTATTACAAAATTTTAGCCCGCAATAACGACACTATAAATAATAATAAAATATTTAAAAGGTAAAAGGAAGTCTTGTCGCATATCCAAAGATATTTTTTAAATTTAAATCAGAAAAAAAATTGAGGTTGTACCAAAATAAGCTTAAATTGGGATTTCGTTATGTTTGTGTTTAAATGTCAACATGATAAAATATTTTGTTGATACAAAGGTAAAAACCAAAAAAATTCACATACTTCCTAACAAACTTTTCTTAAAAAAAAATTAAACATAAAAGACGAATGTAATTAATTATAAAGAGATAAATTGCGAAAAGTATAACTATTTTCATTACATAAACTGTACAAATAATTAGGATTTTTACATATCAGGCATCATTTAATTATCCTAGATTATGTTACCCACGAAATTATCAGTTGTAGAAGTTCTGACCTGAAAAATTCAATTAATCACTTTAACTTTGTTATATATTACTCACTTGAACCACATTTTTATGCAGATTTACTCTACCAATGTAACTGATATAATATATTAAGTAATGATAAAATAATGAGTATTCAATTATGCAGTGCAAAATATATTTAAAATAAAAATATTTCGGTTTTTGGTTAAACTCTTTTCCTGCAAAATGTGATAATTTAGGAAAGTTACACATTGTTGTTATATTTTTAAATAATACTTTATTAAATTTACATACGTAGAAAGATATAATTGATAGATATTTTCAAATAACAAAACTATTTATAAAATTGTTTGGCTACAGCTCTCATTGGTACATACTTATAGATGAAGTTTTCATCATATATTATGATTCAATTTAATTCAAATTAATTTATTTTTTACCGTATTAGGTCCAGTTTTACTTACAGTTGACCGTCTGCTATTCAAATATAGTAACATTTTGTCTCAGCATAACTTGACGACTAAGTGGAAACTAAGAACAAAGTTTTCTTTTACGTTAAAATATATAATTCAATTTAGTGAGCCTAAGTTTTCTTAGCTTTATAGTAATCGATTTTGATTCCCAATTGCTTGTAGTAAATGTGAGATTTGAGTTCAAAAATTTTATTTATTCAAAAGACTTCTTAAATTCCAACTCGTAGCTTATTATGTAGTTTAAAGATTGAAGATTTTAAATTATTCTTTTTTTCTGAGGAAAACTTTTCAGATACCCATTGTCTTGTCATTTATTTCTTTGGCTGGAAACATAATTCAATGATTAATTAAAGTTGATGCTGCATATATCATTTATAAGAATAAGTTACGTAGCATTAAAAGACTTATTTGGATAATAACTCATGTTCCTTTCATGAGTGTAAAACGAAGCGGGCAACATATTTACATAAAATCAGGAATTATAAGAAAATATCCCTGTCCTGAAAAATCACTAACGCGTTGGCCTAAAAAATCGCAATGAAAATTTTTGTAGGTCAACAAAAATACAATTTTTTTATATTTTACGCAGGAATTGAGATAGTTTTAGACATGTTATTTAATATAACGAAAAGTAAAAAAAAAATGTATTTTCTTGCTAATTATTATCGATGAATCTTTGTTCGACAAACACACGGTAACATTCTTTATCTCTTGATTTTAAAGGCTTTGAGATTATCGCTATAAAATTAATTATTATACTTATATTTATAAAGACGATATACAAAAGAATACATGGTTAAAACATAATAATTTATTTCAGGAATACTGGTTTTGATTACAAATACATTCCAAAAATGTCAAGCTATTGTTATTATACAGCTTAAGTTATTTATTACTTGAATAAACTTGTTCAGTTTATTTCCATATTTTCTGACTTCTTTCTTACTTAATAACGACATATAAAAGTAATAAACTTAATCGCAATTTACAATTAGATTTTTTAAATTTAATTAAAAACTAATTGACTTCATATATTAGTTTCTTCACCGGATAGACGAATATTTTGCCTACATATGAAAATAATTTTAAGTTCTATTCTTTATTCTACTTGAAAATACATTTTGTCACTACATATGACAAAATGGTAATCGAGTGAATTCTTTATATGTATATATATATATGTGTGTGTATATATATATATATATATACATACATACATACATATATATGTATATATATATACATATATATATTTATATATATTTTTATTATTACTGCGCCATATTTTAGGAGTGTTATAAACCTTGCTGTGATATTTATTGTAATATACAATTCAACACCCTTTTCCGAAATGAAAGCTCAACCAGTTATTGAAGGCGACGTTGTAATTAATTGACAAATTATTAAAGTTAAAGTATTGAAAAGATTTAATGGAGGTTTACTTTAGTTTTTCAGAGGATAAACTAATAAAAACGCTGTAAGGAATATATTCTTCTGAAATATCGACGACCAATATCAGTCAACTTAAGCTGCTTTTTAAGATTTTCATCAATCAATAGGACGAAGTTCTTAGGAGTGTTATTGCGTTAACCAAGTTGTCCAGTCACAACCGTAGTGTATCGTTTCTATTGATATTAAATGGAAGCCTCTTACAGACAGAGACAAAACTTAAACCACCTAACAGCATAATTTTTTATCTATCGAAGATGAGGTCTACTGATTTAGAGAATTATTACTTCGTGAATATTGATATAATCAGTACGTGTATATTACACCGCATTTAAATACAAAATAAAAATACAAATGAAATATATATTTACTGCCGTGCTTACCCGCATATATTATATATGTAGCTGTATATCCACTTATACTATATATTCAATATTCTCTTAGTAATTATTGATGTTTTGGTCTCGCATATTTAAAAAAATCTTTGTACACAGGTATGTTTTAAGAACATAAAAGTAACAGGAAATAACGCATGGCAATTTTACGAATCAAATATAAAAGGCAAAAAAAATGTTTTCATTTTTCCCAGACAGATAATAAATCATAAGAAAATAATGTTTCTTGTAATATATTTAAAACTCTCTTCGTGTGTTTTCAATTGAATATTTGATCTTTATTATTCTGAATTCGTCTTAATAAAAATATGAAATTTAATTACATTTTATCTGAATGTTACTTTATTTGAAGTTCAAAGCTATCTAATTCGCATTGATCATAAGGTGAAACTTAATAATTTTCCACCAAAATTGTTTTGGAAAATATTGGTATTTTAGACCAAAATTTTATTAGTAATAATATTTTTAAATGTCTAGGTTTATCTAGAAATTGAGAAATATTATTACTAATAAAATTTTATTCTAAAATACCAGTGTATTCCAAAAGAATTTTGGAGGAAAATGATTAAGTTTCACCTTATGATCAATGCGATTTAGATGGCTTTGAACTTTAGAGGATCCGTATATTCTATTGAAACATGAGTCTGCTATTCGTACTCATAATCTCCTTTGACAGGAATTCGTGAACTGAAATGAATATCACATCAAAGCGACAATTTTAAAGCTTTAATTCTATATTATCGAGTTTCTAAGCATTTGAATGTAATAGAGTAAACGTTTGCCTAATTTTATTGGCAAATTTCTGGTACTCGTCTCTTGAATACAAAATGAACGATCATTTGAAGCGGGTTTATTTTCTAATAAAATAAAGTGTTTTAGTTTATACAGTTCTATATTATTTAGATTAAATTGTATAATTTGTCTAAATATTTATTTAGCTTGTTATTTAATATAAAAGGAGCCAGTATATTTGTAACTTTGATTTATATAGTCGTTCGAAAAAGAGACATGCAATCAATATAAACTGATATTGTCATCAGAACTGGAATACTAATTAAATTGTTAATGAACGAACTTACACAAACATTGTATAGCATGTATATATATTTTTAATGTATAAATATGTATGATAAATTTATTGCTGTGGTATTTGTTGTGGAAAGCTGCAATATACTACGATAAAATTACAAAATTAAAAAAAAAATTAGAGCAATAAGAAGTAAACAGGCAAGTTAACCATATATAGAGAAAAACAAGTAATTAAATGAAAATAAAGATTAAAAGAAAAATACAAACAGATATACATACGCGAATATACATTTCACATATTGGTAAAAATAAGGAAAAAAACAGGGAGAAGACGGTGGGGAGTTAACAAACTATTTTTTTTCATACCTCTTTACAATACGAAAGTAACGGGGCACTTTGGATATTGGGGTCTAATTTATTCTACAGTAAAAAATATTCGTGGACCGAGGTATCATGTTTGAGAGATAAGTAAAATGAGAATTCGTTCAGAGAAAAGTTCAAAGCTATATTTAAAAAAATAATAATTTAGTATAATTTCACTACATTATTTCAAAGTAATACTAGGAATTACATATTGAAAAAAGCTCAATTCATTTTATTTCCTAGATATTAAATACAAAAGTGAACTAGTTATATTTTTTATTATCCAAAAAGTCGTAAATTAGCTAAGTGATTTTATTTAAGTCGACCGTTAAAAATCAAATCAATAACAAATACGAAAAAATTTCAAAAATAGGTTCCTTTTTTTTACTGAACAATTTCCATAAGCAAATTGTAACTCACGCTCTCTAGGGACAATGCTCCTCATTTTTATATTTTTTCATTCAAATCTTATAAATTGAAACTTTTCCATATATTATCTGAAAATTATAAGTAGTGAGTCTAAGCAAATATATAAACAATATCGGTCAACTATTTTTACGTGATTTTGAGAGCATATTTTGTTGTACTCTCTTTATATATAATTTACCTCCAGATTGCAATAGACGTAGTGCATTTTTTGGAAAATATTAAAAAGTAAAAGCAAAAAAAATATTTCAAATGAAAAAACTTGTGAGGTCAATATGTCAAATTTTGTAAAAAATGTAAAATTAAGCTCTTTTTTAAAATATATTAAGATTAACAGTCATCTTGTATTTGCTTTGTAAGTTTGTTTTAAAAATTGTCAATAGATATATGCGATAATGAATCTGTTGCTGATTCCGTTTTCTTAAATATTTTCTCAATGCACTCGTAGAAAGTGTAGTCAAATATTGGAAGTAGTTATTCATTAGCTTTTTTACTCTAGGGAAATTCTTAATATTTTTAATAAAATCTCATAGAAGGTGAACTAACTTTTAGATTTTTGAAATATGGCATAATTTATTACAAAATTTATATGTGGAAATATTTTAAACACATATAGTGGAAAAGATTCCCTAACCACACAAATATCGGTTAAATTTATTTTCTTTGATCTTATTTGGTCAGATAATTAAATTGATTCTTTAAAGGATACTGTTGGATTAGTTTGGATATATATTAGAACTTGCTAGTCCTTGATCGCAATTAATAAGGCAAAAATAAGTTACTTCATTTGAGATTTACTTTAAAATATTCAAATTTCTTTTCTAATATTTGATAATTCTCATTAAAGTATGTTGTTAAATAAATGCAAAGATTAGTATTTACAAAGCTATATTTTAAAAATACAAGATCTGAAAATCTAACGTAATATTTAATGATAGCTTTCTGTCAAACGAGACAAATAAAAAAGTCACTTTAAAGTTTTTTTCATTAGATAACTACTTAGTTCAACCACAATGTTATTCATTACAATTGTTTTAATTGAGCTGAAGAAAATATTCAATATACTGAATGAATTTTTGGGTAACAAAATGTATTGTTATCATTAATTATTCCATTCATATATTACAATGGGCATGGTTCGTTAAAACTTCTTCCAACTGCGACCAGAATTGCTATTGATAATAGATTTTTTTTTAATTATTAAGTCATTATGTCGATAGCATCTTGGTCTAATATTTAGTAGCACTTTATGCTCCTAGCTCTTATTAGAAATGACGATGTCATAATTAACATTACCTGCCTAGAGTGTACACAAATATCTTGCATGTCTATTAAACACACTCACACACATTGCTCATAACGATATTATGAGAGATATCTTATTCTAGTCTGCCTTTTCTGTTCCATTAATCACTTCAGGAATGGAGTTATGGAATTACTTGGAGATTCGCGACTGATTATATTTAGTTAGAGTAATGACTGTTCCAACTCTTGTGTTTTTCTGTTTTTTTCGTCCTTGTTGTACTATGTTTCACAAAAATTGTTTTTCTTTTACTACTTCCGTATATAAAAAGCAGAATATGAGATTTCAAGATGAAAATTAAACAAATACATTTGATGTTATATAGTTTTTAAGTTGAAAAAATTACCTTACTTCTGCAACCTTTATAAAAATTTTGCCAGAGTTGTTTTAACATTAACTAGAACACAATGATTGATACAATTTTTTTCATTGTTACAATAAAAATAAAAAAACTTTTTGCATTTTAGAGCATGGAATGTAAACGTTAATTTATTTATATAAAAATTTTAGTGATATATAAACAAATACTTCTTGTGTTAGATATATATAGTTAATATACAATTACTTATAGCCCAATTGTAGATATATACCAATACCGTAATTAATTTGGAATACCTATTTTCCTGGCAAATATTATTAAGTAACATAGTTTAAATAATTTTTTTGAAATTTCTATTTACAAATGTATTTTCCCGACAATAACAAAAGGTACCAAGTCTTTGTTCTTGAAAACCTTCACAGAAATCACTGTTTTTCAAAATTTGTAAAACCGTTGTTTTCCGTATTACCCAACGTCAAGAAAATACAAGAAAAAATATAGTTTATAATACAAAGACTAGAAGTGTTCAGTTTGAATAATTCGTATAAGTTTACTATTTACGGTACTTCGACATTTAGGGAAGTTAGATTTATTGAAAAATCCGTCTGCGGTCATTAACTAACCATTTTAGTTAGTTTTGAACTTTTTTTATTAATTTATTCTTCATTGCGCGTGTGTAAAAAAGGTATAAATCTATTTGTTTATTTTAATTTTCTTTTTATTTTACCTATTTGTTTGAACCTAAATGGAAAAAACTAAATGATTGCCTCAGTCGTATATTGAAAAAAAAATTAGGAAATGTGTCACCTGCATTTTAAACGTTTTATACGTCCATTTCAATTACTATAATTACTACTAAATCTGGGTGATACCAGACATCCACCATCTACCATTCATTTTTTGGAGCTATACATCCTATGCCTTTTAGAAAAAGGAAATCTGAGATCGCTAGAAAACGACAGCAACAAATGCCTTTTGTTCTCATTGATGGATGACTTTAAAAATTATCGTAGTATTAAAGAAACTTATTCGCCAATTTTTTTACACAGACTCAAATATTAATCATGATTGTCAATACTACGGATACTATACTTCTACAGGCTAAACACCTTCTCGGCCAAATATAGCTCTTTGTATGGTTAAGGAAGATAGTAAATCGCAATCTATTTATAAAGAGTTATTTTGTAAATGCAGAGACGAATTAAATAAAATTTTACTTAATATATGAAAACAAAGCAATTAGTGCGTATAATTACTTTTATATAACGTAATCATGAGCTTTTCAACAGCAGAAGTAGTTTTTCTGAAGAAGGTGTCTTCTCTTCGAATATAACTCTCTAAAATTTCAAGTAACTCCTTAAATTGGTTTATGTTCATTCTCAAGTGATTTATAAACATTTGTTCACCGTATGCTATCTTATAATATTCGCCTTCAATTATTTTGACAAAATAAAGGGAATGACCATATTCTAATATGCGTTAATTTCTTTTTTATTCTTTTCTTCTTTTGCTGCAACAAATTCATTAAGATAAATGTTTCTTCGTTAGAATCCATCTCATAACTGAATCTTCTGAGCTGAGCTGAACTGAGTCTGAGACGGAACACCACTACAAATTTCTGAAACGCTACAGATGCGCATCTATGGCGCCACTGCAGCGTTTCTATATGCTGATCTAATCTGAAAGTGGAATGGCGTGTTATGGTAGTCCGAAATCTAAGAATTCTTCATCAACCTGTACGTTTCCAACAAATATTTTATCTTACATGCCTCATGTCATATCATTTGTTTACTACATATTCCTCAGCAAAGAATTCTGATTGTAACACCACAATATTGGAAGACAAATTATTCATTACTGTGACAAATTATTGATTTTCTGGCAAATTTTCCGTATTTTTTTGATAATAGTGACAATTGTGGCGCCATTTTGATGTTTTTTAGTAGGTTTTTATTTCAAATTCTTCTTACTCATTATGTAAGGTGAATATAAGATCCAAACAGATTAGTTCATGTATCTCTTCTGCAACTTGTTTGTGATGTTCATTATTTAAGAACGCTACTTCGGTGCAAACTGTATTGTGAATTCATATGAAATATATTTCAAACCCTTTAAAATAGCGACTACTGATGTTAATGAGAGAATCTCTAGTTAATGTAAGGTACTAACAACTTTATGGAGAACCTTAATTCGTTCTCTTAAAGTTAGGTGTAGCAAATCCGGGATTCTACGGGATAAAAACATTAAATTAAGTTAATTCTGTCGGTCAAAACCTCAATTATAGTTCAAAAGATGTGTACAGCTATTGCTCTAATGATTGAATGAGAATTTTTCATTACCAGTTATATCACTTTGTCGATATTTCCAAAAATTTAACACGTTGTCGGATCCATTACCAATTAGTTGTAAACAAACTAATAGATGTATCACATCAAGCCCTATGTGATAAATAAGTTTTTTAATGTCAACTACATGAAAAATTATGTTTCTTACTTTTTGCGTAGACGACGCAAACGAGTAGAAAATATTTATCAGAACAAAATTAGTGAAAAGAACCTTTTATTCGTGGATGAATGAAAAGCTTTTTTTAAGTTCTATTTTGAACATATATAACAATAAGCTAATATATGATAAAATAACCCTCGCAAGAAGGAAATGATGTCTAACTCAAGATTTACTGCCCAGGCAGCAATATTGCGAAATGATATAAATACGCTTTGTAAAAAAAATTTAATAACTCATTCCGCTTCCATGATACGCAATCTGATTAAATTCACATGTTTTGTCTTGATTTATAAGTTCGTTTTTACGCATACGCGCTCTTCCGCTCGATTACGATTACTGTATACCAATATTTATGAGATTAATAAATGGTCTAATTAGAATTTTAGAGTAACGTAGAAATAAGAACTTCAGATCCTGTGTTTTATAAATGGGAATATTTTTAATAAAATGTCATATAATTTCAGGACAATTTAGAAATATAAATTTAAGTTTTTCTCGGAAATAGGTTTTCATTTAAATATATATATCCAAGATAACTTTACTATTTAGAGCAAATGTTGTACTTCTTAAAATAATTGTGTCCTGTTTATAAAAAAAAATTGGAGAAGCATTCGAGCAACAGCGATATTATTTTATTCATTGTCATTAACATAAAAATATTATTAAAACTTACGTTAATTATATAACAGTATCTAATATAACATTATTTGAATTATAATATTTTCTTTTTCAAATAGAACTATTAGAACAGAAAATTATTATTGCGACAAAAATCTTGGCGAACAATTTATTATCTACCAGTTTACAATACACAATAAATCCACAATCTTTTCGATGTCGCAATTTTAATATGTCTGATTCAAAAAGTTGGTTAGCAACTCGCAATGTGTTCTTGTTTTTTACTTTAATGTTCTAGTTGAGGAGCGCAGACGCAATCTTTGTAGCTATTAGTCTCTAAACACTCCGAGAAAGAGTGTAGACGTCATTAAGAAGCATTTCTTTCTATATTCTTCTAACGTTTATAACTAAATTAATGAGCGGCTGTCGAAATATTACAGAATACTTAATCCTCTCACGCTCACATATTTTATGTTTCAGGAGTTTATGTTTATCACAACGAATATCGTTGGATTTAAATGACAGGAAAATTAATACTTCTTTTACCTTTTAATACATTTAGTGCCCGCTTTTATTACCTATAATACACAAATATTACTAATTAAAATAGTTATTTATACCTACTGAAGAGATAATTTAATACAACCACTGAATTATCAGACTCCACCGCAATTAGAAAAACATTGTATAGTATACGGCTTTCCATTTCGTATAAATACCGTTATATGAAGAAAAAGCTTTAATTTAATATTTATATCATTAATAAACTTACTCCTTATGTTTTCCAGTTACAACAATGAGAAGTAAATATGTCATAATTTAGTTTAACTTATGTCAAAATCTAAAGCGAGTATGTGAAAAATAAGGAAATTTTGAAGAATTAGATTTTTGCCTTTCTTCCTTTCAAATTTTCTTCTGTCAGGAAGAGTCGAATTACCCACATACATTTATTACTATCCTTAAATAATAGCTATTATACTACAGGGTCAGGACTAATCTAGGCTTATCTATCTTCTAAAATGACCAGACTTACGGACGTGAGGTGATACTACTCACGTACAATAAATCAAATATTACCTATCCTCAATTAACTGAGATCGAGTTCCGAATGACATCGATATATCACAGTGCAAAATGTGTCGAACATAACAACGCAAATCATAAATCACCTCGGATTATCGCTAAAAGTACAAGAGTGAAATATTATTGACCTATTGCAAGAAACGAGAGATGACATCACGTTAAATATTATCATTCACTTAATATTAATTTGAGAAACAAAAGAGAAAAAACACACCACAGGTTTACACTCAAATATTGTGTTTAATAACAAACATGGCTTATACTAAATATTTAGAGAAGACAGGTTCGATAGTCTTTACTAAGGAGGTATAGAAAATAGTTTCGATAATTGTCTTTTTAGTTTTTACTTGAGTATTTTATAAAATCACCTTTTTAGTTATTTAAACTATAAATTTATTATGTATAAAATATACTTCTTCATTTTAAAGTTGTTACTTGCCTTACCTTCTTAGAGTTATCTATTAAAAGTCACTTCATTGTGTGATGTGCAACTACCGAAAGTTTCCCAATTAAATTTCATGTCATTTATGAATGAAAACAACATTATTTTGAGTGCTGATAAACTTTCAAATTCTCATCATTATTGTATTGTAAATTGGTAAGAAACTTTAGTTATATTCACTTTGCGTGTTTTAAAGAGGGAAAGGAACATTCCTCACATATCTATGGTTGTAAAGCAAATTATTAAATCAGTATATAAATAATCCCTAGTAATATATTTTAGCAATAATGACTGAGCATTAAATTTCCATCAAATATTCGAGTAGAGACTATTCTCCGTTTTCGACGAAGTAAATTTCAATTTCAATTTCCAAAAACACTTTCTCTGGTCAAGGGTTTTCGAGGTATTTTACTACGATATTAGAATATTTTAGTATTGCACGAGTGGCCTTAGTCAGCTAATGAGATCTCTGTTTCCACAAAATTGAAACAGCTTAATTGTGTGTTTCTAGGTGCCCTACTATAAAAGTAAAAAAATGAGAACTTCATAAAATTACTAACGGATTCCCCGTCTATCCGTTAGTCATAGACGTTTTTTGAGAAACCTTTTGAGGTAAGAAGTTGGTAGGCATACTAATTTGCATTTACCTCAACATTAAACACTCTAAAATATACATATTGAAATTTTAGAATAGCCAAATTTAGTAGTGAAATTAATATAATCAAATCAGTTTTGTCATGTAGAATATCAAATCTATATAAGATGGTTTTAGATATTTGCAACATTAGTACATCCCTTGAAAGTAGACAATAATAATTAAGCGATGAAAACCGATATTTATATAATTTAGTAGTTTAATGAAAATGCTATATAACTTCAAAGGTTTTAATTTTCGTAAGTAAATTATATACGGACCCTTGCAGTGCGAGTTCTACTCATATTTGATAAGATTATTTTAATATAATGGCGATTTTGGTGGTAAACTTTCATTGAATAATAGAATCGTGATAAAATGTTTGAAATGTATAGTCACGAGAACACTGCAATTTTTAAGTCCTTAAAACTCTTATCAAAAATTTACTCTTTAGTATTCCGTACATCTATAGGGATAACAGGACCCTAATAAGAGCACTCAAGTGTCTGCCTGTCCCGTCTGTCACAACCATTTTTCTCAGAAACTGCTTGACGTATAATTTTAATTTTTGGCTTAATAATAAACATATTTCAACAAAAGACTCAGTGATAAAATATATTTAAATAGTTAGTAATCGAAAATGTTTATATAACAATCTTAATGGGGATATATAAAACAAAAGAAAAAATTTTTTTTAATAATGCTGTGTATCGAGGGATAAACTCAAATATATGCAAGAAATAATGCATCTCCTCCGTTGTTTGCTGAACAAAAAAAATAATATTAACGAAAACTTTATCGATGATTATAAATATCATCTTTTACCGAAATTTGCCTATGTTTTCACGTCTCTGAAAATTATAGAAGGCAAAAAATTTACATTGATAAAAATTAATATTGTCTACTTCTATATTGTTACGAAAGTTTAATATTGAGAAGAAATTAAAATTTTTATAATTATTTAACTATTTTTTAAATCCAAAGCTAGAAAAATAATTAACATTAATAAATAGTTTAAATTTAAAGAAATGATACAGAATGAAGATAATAATTTTAAATAATTTTTTTTTATTTTGACTTGTTTTAATGTTTTTTTAACGTTCTGGTATATGGGCCTAAAAATCTAAGAAGGTATAGGTTATCAGACGTTAGATGGTTGCGTAGTATCTATTGAAAATGTCTTATGATTATTACAAATTATAACAAATTTTCGAATGACTCTATTTTTAATCAATTTGATAATAATGAATTTAGTTTCAATATTATTTTCACAAATGGTCAAAAATAATATTTGAACCATACTTGTAGATACGAATAGCATACAAAATTATTCATCAGTATGCTGCAATTGTTACTAGTGCTCTCTTCATATTTGCAATTTCCAATAACATCCAAAATTTTCTAGTAATTGCGAATTGCATCGATGCCTATGTTGATTATTCTAACAATTGTGTCATGTTTACTTCCGTTTCTTCAAGTATATTAAATATACTGGGATGTTTACATTTCTTAAGCCTACATTGCGTACAGTGAGTTAAGCGGAATAACCAATATTATCGATCACAACTCTCAAATAAAAACACGCAAAACTAAGTACTGGATATTCGTAGCTATAACACATGATAATCAAATACCATTCGACGGCAATAGAAGGAATCAATGAGAAATTTATTTAAAATTTTTGTCATCTATTTATTTGTTTTTTTTTCTGTTAATCAAAATCGTTAACAAAAATTTGATTGCTGTGTTGAGAGGTCTGAAAAAAGTACATTCCGAGGGAAATACCGTGCTCAAAACGGAGGTAAGTTTTTTATAGATTTATGTTCTTTGGTAATTTAGTATATTTTTTTAATGTTCCAGATGCGGCACTGAATGCATTAGGTTATTAATTCTGATACTTTTTTTTTATTATGTCGAAGAAAACGATACTTGTTACTGTGATCAAAGAATTTTTGGCGATACATTCAGGAAGTAAAGATGACCAAGGCTTTTGGAAAGCTGAATGTGATGATGAAATTCCAACAATAGCACTCAGGGTCGTAAATAAAGGCCGTCTTGGAAAGACTTAAACATTCCGTGTCTAAAAGATTTGAAAATAATAAAAAAGAATAAGGCTTTTAATAAAAATGGGTGGCTGATATTGAAAGAAAAGCACTTGTGACTAATGTGGTTCGATAATAATCTAGACGCCTTATCATCAAATTTTGTGAGGCAAGAATCAACTGGAAAAGTGAGAAAGTTCTGCCAGCAGGAAAAAATGTATGTAGACGTAGACAGTCTACAAATAGAGTGAATCTGCAATCAGCATATGAGAGCAGTAGATTTGTTAGATTCGTTCTTGTGTAAATATAAAACTAAAAGAACAGAAAAAACCTACCTGCATTTATTTTACTATCTCTTCGTTGTTATCGTCGTAAATAGCTTGCTATTTTATGAAAGATTTGAAGAGCAGAAACAAACTTCACTGAAGCAAAAATAATTTCAATTGCAAGTCCTCAAAAGTCTTTGTATGTTATGCTTATTAAAGGGTCGTCCTTCATTTACATCATAAAATATCAATGAAATTCTTCTTTAAGGAACCTAAGCGACAATGAATGTTATTTATGAAAATTTTCGAATTGAATTTTGTCTAAACAAAGACAAAAAAAAATTATTTTTAACTACTTAGCATGTGATTTTGCTAATTGTCAATGTCGTCAATTATTCCTTACTAATACCAAATATTAATATTAATGCATAGATTACAATATTTGGAGCAAATTTCAAAATTTATTTTTTTGTTTTAATATTTTGACTTCTTTATTATTTTTCCTACAAATTAGACTCTAAATATAACCACATAATTGTTTTTTTAATAAAAAAATATGTATTGCAAATTTAATACTTTTATATGCATAGGTAGAGGTTTTGTGCCTAACCACAATATAACACGTTCCGTACCTATTTTGCACTAATCCCTTTTCGTGGCTCAAATGGTAAATGGAACAACCCTAGTAATGACATGTTAATATTTTATTTCTTCTTCCAACAACCAAGCCGAATATCGATTACAAAAACCCGGACTTAGGGCTGTTTAGAAATATTTATGAAAAGGGTTTTAAAATCTGTCATGCGCAGATATCGGCATTAACTCGATATAACTTTATTAGATCTTTATTTAGGTGTATAACAAAATATTTGGCGGAGTTTATTATTTTATTTTTTAAATATAAATTTCAACAATGTAATATTTTTTAATGTAAATAACAGGATTTTGAATATTTTTATATTGCTATATATTATGTGGTAACGGTTAGTCGTACTTTTCATTATATTATCATTATTTATCGTGTAACATCAAAGTGGTATATTAAAAACCTGCCTATGTCCTTATTATGAAACCTCTTAAAACTTAATTAAAATATGTTCATTTATCACAAATTAATCAAGAATTCTGCGTTGTAAATTAAGCTCTATAGATTTTCATTAATAAACATTTTGATAATTGACCGCCGTCAACATAGTGAAAGAGATGTTGACATGAATTTTTATGTTGATATCTGTAAATAGTTTAAAAAAATAAAGATTATAAATGAAGCTTTTTGATTCCTTGTAGTATTTGTCTCCGCTTAATATCCATATTGAAATACGGTGGCGGCTAGTAAAATATTTGTCAAAAAAAATTATCAACCACAAGTATTAGTTGCTTTACTGGACATGCAATTATTTATAAAAATAATTTCATATTAAATTCGTCATTTCACATAAAAACCAATATTATTATATGTGTGAATAACCGTAACATATTCCATGAACGATTTCCTGTATGGAAATTGTTGTAGTATATATAAGAAACATATTATTTAACCGATATTTACAAAACTAATTTTATAGATATAATATAATCCGATGATATTTATAATATTAAATTAACAGTAACGAATATTCTTAAAATACACCATTCTAACAATACGCGAATACGCGACAACGATAATGACTGTATTATTTTTAAATACTGTGTTTTTGGGACCAAATTTCTTTCAATTTATATTTATATTTCTAAAAAAATAGGTAACTTAATTATAATTAAAAACATCTGTAATTTATCACCTCATATTATATTGTCATACGAACTTTAAATTGAAGAAGGTTCACTTCAGTTGTCTTACGAAGTACCTGTGTAATTTAGTATAGGATCGGTTAAACTTGAATAACTTCAAATCGTGTACCGTAATCTGAAATTTATTACCTAATAGTAATTTAGTTCCCATATCAGCTTTGAATAACCCAAATTGAAGATAATTCGCTTCAGCTCTCTTACAAAGTACCTGTATAATTTGGTAGAGGATCAGTTAAATTTGAATATCAAATTAATGGCAGTGGTAAGAACCATTATGGTTACCTCATTACAAAGTACCTGTATAATTTGGTAGAGGATCTGTTAAATTTGAATAACAAATTAATGGCAGTGGTTAGAAGGGTAATCATTCAAAACAATAATTAATAATACGCAGTATAAATGATTATCGATTTTTGTCCTTAATTTATATATTTTCCTATATAATTTTAAGCTATAAATGATTTTATTCTAGTTTCTTTTTAGCCGTTTCTTTATGCTAACAATAAGCTATATTTTCTACGATTAGCTTTAGAGTAGCATCAAATAAATTTATACCTACTAATGTCAATGACAAGCTGTTACAATATAACTATTTTCTACAACGTCTAATATAACTTACTTACTAAAAACTTTTGAAAAACCGTCGTACCAAATATGAACATATTTGACTAGATTATCGTAGATGAAAAGTACTGAAATATAAAAAAATTAAACCTGAGAAACGAAAATTTAACTAAAAACTGATTGCAATTTGATTCAGAAGTAATTATTGTATAACTTTGCACTCTGACTGAAACTATGCGAATACTTTGAAACTTCCGGGGTTTTTGCAATCATTACCAATATTATTAAACATTGTAATTAAACGACATTGAAAACTGAAAATTAACTTTTCATGAGTTTTAAGAGGGATCTTCAATATAACCCAGATTTGTTATTTTATAATACCGGCAGATCTTATTTTTTTTTAAACGGACCAAGAGTTTTAAGTGACCAACCAATTTTGTGCTTCAGATTTATTTTAAAAACGACGTATCATTATCAATGATGCAATCGAAGAAGTGCAAAACACATTAAGTAAGAGAGAAGCCAAACTACCTCCGCTCATATTTAGTAAATAACACACATTCAATATTATTAAACAGAAAATTAAATTATAAAACCAGCAGTCATTGTGAAGAGTCCATGCAAAAGCATTATACTAATATATTGCAAAATTTGGTCTATTTTTTTTTCACAACTTCGGTTACGTAATTGCAATCTCATCTTAAATTAAGATCGGGCAGAATATTCTCTAAAATAATAACACGATTCGTCCCTCAACCTATTGTGCTAGCTTTTGAAATACAATTTTTTATTTAATATTCGTATTATTGGAATATAATCAACAATTATTTTTATGGAAAAATATATCTAGTTTATAATAAATAATTCCTTTAATTATTTATCGTTTTACTTTCATTATTTCACCATATAAATTGGCCTAGGAAAAAGAATTAATCTTATTTACTTAGGTATTAAAAAATTTATCAGTTTATCAAATAAAATTTTCAAATTTCTTTGAAAGAAATTGAAGGTTTTATATAAACTTTCGTCGATACATCCTTTTGTTTATTTTTATATTAAAAACTTAAAAATTCAAAATTAACGTAATTATCATTACTGGGAGGAAATTTATGATTTATAAACAAAGTGGAATTTAAAATGTTAATTTTAGCCATACGATATGCTTAACAGTGCAGTTATAGAAATAAATAAAATCATTTAGATCAGGTTCTAACATATTTTTGTAATCTCGATATTAGTATATTGGATTTATTGTGCTGCATTTTTTTCGGTCTAAAAATGATATAGAACACGAGAGACGATAATAATTAAAAATTAACCCAATGTTACTATGGATACTATGCTGAAAGTATGTAAAAATTGCATACTTTACATTGTAAACTCATTGCATATATTCTGCCAAATTACGTACAAAAAGTTAAGAATATTCACGAAAATGAATACTAGGAACATATCCATTATGAATTACCATTATTATAATCAAAACTATAATTAAATAGTGAATAAATTTAACTCATTCACAAAAATAGACTTAGCACTGATTATTATTATTGTAATTGTATTCATAAACATTTATTATCCTGTCATAAATATTATCATATAGACTATAAAAATTTGAGAATAGAGTAAAAAAGACTGACAAATAAATTAAGGAGTCCTCATTACAACCTCATCATAGTGCTATTCCTAATACCTTAATTGTATATCTATAATTCTAGTATTATCTGTGTTCGAAGTTCGAAGATAGTATAGATAAGAAAAATCAAAGAGGAAATATGACGGAATTAACAACAAGAAATTTGTGAAAATATAAAATTCTTTAAAAGTAAATTAAGAAAGTAATAAATGGTAGAAAAATATGACAAAAATAAGGCAGATAAACGATAATTACTTTTTAAGGAAATTCAAAGCTATGAAGCGGATTTAATGATTCAGAACTTCAATATAAAATATATTTTTCGTAAATACTTTTTCATAATTGGCTGTCTTTGTTCGCTATGTTCAAAATTATAAAATGTCGAACCATCGAAAGATCGAACTTTATAAATGACCATGCTTGAAACATGGTTAGATAAATGAAATGTCAACTTATTGTTATATATGTTACTTTTTTTCTAAATAATTAACTGTAATTGCAAATGCAAAAATAATCAAGAACTATTTTCTTGAAATTGAAACAATAAAATAGTACACCAAGAAGTCAAATTTATACGCCGCGGAAACAAAATTTGCTTATTTTATGCGATGCCAGTATAAATCTTGCAATCAATGGAATTTTTATACATAAATTTTATAGGAATTCTTGTTCATTAACTAATAATTCCTTCGTATTTACACTTATAATGAGAAGAACAATGCAGTTAATTTTTAATTTTAACTTATGTGGTAATAAACCACTTACAGACAGGTTATTCAATAACGCAACTGGATAATTATTGATTTCTCAAAAATTATTACAAATTATTCTATCATAGCTGTGATACATTTTGCATCACCTGGCATACGATTGAGTATATCGTTATTTATTGAAGCGCAATCTTTATTTTTTTGTTTTAATAGAAATGACTAAAATACATTGTGTTAAAATATATTCTGCAATTTTTCCATGAATATCATTAATTGTATTATTGTGATCGCTAATTAACGGTCGTAGTGTTTCAATAGTATTTTCGCCAAACTGTGAAAATTGTCCTACTTCATTACAACTTAAACGACCTACTTTTCATTACAAGTTACGAATAACGTGATCAATTATAATACGTTGCTCCAAGTTAGCTCTTTCGTAAAGTTCTTGAATTGGATCAAAAGTATCTGTTTCGACAAATTCTGGCATCGCGCAAAATGTTTTTATGTAATTGGTTAAACCCTTTTATTTGTGGAAATCATTTGTGTATGTTCATTTTATTTCAACTGTCCTAAAGTCAACATAAATACATATATTTTTTTCACATCTGTGGCATGGTACCTTTCTAATGATATAAGTTTCTTTCAACTCCTTTTAAAATAAATACTAAAACAACAACTAACAATTTTACGATATTCAAGTATTAAAATATAAAAATTTAAAAATATTTTGTCTCATAACATTTTATTATATATATTTTTTTATTATTTATTATTGCTTTTAATATGACATAATTTTTATTAAATTGTCTTATTTCATTTAATAACGCTTATAAGTGTTTTCTATCTTAGACTGACATGAAGAGTGAAAAAATTATTTTAGCCATACCAGAAAACCAAAATTAATTATACTGCAGCAACTAAACCATCCATCCGATGATATAGCGTCGAAAGTAATGGATAGATTTGGATGAAAGTTTGATATTTTGCCATTGTTTATATGTGTATATATGTATATATATATATATATATATATATATATATATATATGTGTGTGTGTGTGTGTGTGTGTGTGTGTGTGTATATATATATATATATATATATATCTTTGAGTGCTTTTTTATAAAACGATCGTATATTATATGGAAGAAATTCTTTTAAACATTGAGGGCAGTGTTATGTTTATATAATAGTGCCGTTTAAAATATGTATCCCTTATGCTTTCTGCATATAACTTTACCTTGATTCGAGTTATAAATGTTGTAAATTTTATTAATGGTCGGATAAGAACGAAGACATCCGCGTCATATATTTTAATAAGTGCACATACATGCACGTAGCTGCACTTGCAGGAGTACATATGCGCGCGGTTAGTTTGTTTCATGTATCGGCCAATTAAATACAAATCATCCACTTGTAACAATGAAGGTTAGTTGATCACTTAAAAACATATAAAGACGAAAGTCTACTAAACAATTTAAGAAGAGATATTTTAAGCGATTTTAGGAATAATTTTGCAGTAAGCAAGTAACGCCCAAAATAATTAGTCTTATACTAAAAATTTTAATTTTAAACCCGAAAAAGAAAGTATAAAACATAAACGTGGTAAAACAGTTACCTTAAATTTTTATAACTATATTTAGTTTGACAATTTACTAATCAACTTGGCTCCCTCAGGTGAGACAACAGTTTTGTAAAGACGTAAGAAAAGCCAACTTCTTATTGGTTTTAAGTACATCTCCGGATTGAACCTTAACTTGGAATACATCCATCAGCTCTATCGTAAGACCAGCATATATCATCACTGTAATGAAATTATAACACTCCTAATAGTAATAATAGTAATAAATTAACAAAGTAGCCAGAACGAAGCGACTCAACGGTTACAAAGTGGAATGTTCAACGAATTCCTCTAATGATAATACTTTACTTTCATCCTTACAACTGTGCGTCGAGTTGTGTGGTACCCGAGACTGGAGTTGTGGTATCCTGAATTGCTTTTATGAATTATGGATGGCTTCATTAGATAATGTTGGGTGGAGTGGCTCTATGAAGGCGGCCACCTATCTAAGGATATCGACTTACTAAAAGTTACACAATATGTTGTAAAAAACCGTAGATTACCATTTTTTGCAATCTTAGTAAGAAAATTGTAGAAACATAATAGAGTAACTATATAACATTTCAATTATAAATACATACGTAGGCTGCAGTAGACATAAATTGTGTAAAATATAATTTTCCAAAATTTTGTTAAAAAACTTTTTTGAACTGATTGTAACAGGACGAAACATCATCCATAGCTAATGTTAGAAATTATTAAAATCATTTGTTTCCACACATTTTGTTTAAGGTGAAGCTTATGACAAAAAATTATATACAATTTTTCTTTACCCTATTCATAAAGTTTTCACATCTCTTGGTACTATGTGATATTCAGAATAAAAGATTTGGTATCAAATGGGGTAAGCTTAGAAATATTAACATAAAGTGTCTCTAGAGAATAGAAGCGAACTTGTTTCTGCCTTAACTAAAAAGTAATAAAGATGGTTAGCATTAGCAAATAGATTTCCATCAATAAATTTACTGACAAAGTAATTTTTTACGGGATTAGCATTGAAATATTTCTGATTATTTTTATACCATTAAAGGAGATATTTATTGATGGCGGAAAAATGTTTGCTTTTTATAATATTTAATTAACATTCCGATTAATTGCGAACACGAAACGTAACTTGATCATGTCCCAATACTAGTTTTTGTTAGCGAAAATGGCAATCATAATTATATCTTGATAATTGACATTTTCTCTCAGTTTCCTCTTTTAAGGTTAACTATTAATTTATCCAAACTAAATGGTAACCAACCATATCGCAAAGACTGCAGAAAGTCAAATATCCCTTATTTACCAATTTTTTTACAAATTTAATTGCTATTTCCTGGATGACGTAATTTTTTAGGAAATATTATTTTTAACTTTATTTTTAGAAATATTACAAAAGTGATTGTCTATTGCAGAGTGGTATGAGAATAGACCGATAAAACGCTGTCAAATATTCAAATGAACGTTGTAAGGTGTAGAGAGTGAAAATAGTTTAATGAAACCTATCTTTAAAAAAATACTGTAAATTTATATCAATTGATACGTAGATTACAAATTTAGTTACCGGCATGTAAATATTTTAAATTACTAAAAAAATACTAAATGTAATATTTGGCAAGACTAGTCCCGCTCCCATTTATAAAATTATTCTTTAGTTTTTTTCATTAACTGTAAGGTAACTACTACTATGTTATACTATTTTATTGGCAATAATAAACAAACATATCTGTATTTCATTTTATAACAAACAGCTGATAACTTTTAGACTTTTATTTGCCTAGCAGGTTAGCTTAAAACGCTAAACATTAATTATTTAACAATTTACTTTATGCTATCTGTGCATACGACTTTCTTCGTGTGAACATTTCGAAAATATTGTTTAGTCAGCTGGAAGATTATTAATACACGCAATGACATCCATTATGACAATTTTATGGCAAAGTTTTTTTAGGTAAATACTCGTTGGGTTTAAACGTAAAAAAACTGTATTTTTAGTTGATCGCTTGCGATGAAACAAATTAGTTACTTCAGATATAATATAAAACATCAGGGAAAATCATTAAATAAAACGGCACACAAGGAGACAAAGGATTCCAAAGACGACGTTTTTGAATTTTTTTATTTTTTTTAAATGCCCCTAAATATTTCTTTTTCAAAAACCTTTAATTTTCGAAGCCAATACTATAGTTTTAATATATGCATAGTAGAAAAAAAACATCACATTGATGTTGCTAATTATTGAACCTACAAAGGTAATTAAATTACAAATATTGATGGTAATTTGAAATTTAATAGAAATTAAGGAAGCAAAACAAGCTACTACATAATACAAATATATTTCATTGTGAAAGATGACTAATAACAATGTTTACCCTCTTACGTCCGCCTGCATTCATGCTGCTTACTTAAACACCACCCTTCCTGTGATACTCCATAGTTCACGTCAGTCCACGCCCATTTCGTCAATATAAGGCATTATTTAAAGTATGCCATATATCATGTGGCTCATCATTCCTTTTTTGTATTATGGCAATACCATGTAAACGAATTAAAATAAATGTTTAATTCGCGATCCTCCTGATAAAGGGAGTCGATAGCGATGAGATAAAAGTAAAATTTTACGTTTTACCAGACTATTATGTTTTTATGGCATGTTTTTAATAAAAAAATTATTCAAATTCGTTTGGTAGTTTTCATGGAAAACATATATAAAACAAACAACCCCCATTTTTCCCAATGTCTCCCGTCGGCATGTTAAGTTTATAGTTTTAGTGCATGTAAAGACATGATTGTCAATTAAATTTTTTTAAGGTTAAATATAGTTCTTTAAAATATGCATAATATCATCCTCTTATATTAATTTTTATGGAATTGTTTATTAACATTAATCATATTTTCTATACATTTACCAAAATGTACATTGATTAAGAAAAGCTAATGAAAAAAACTAATATGAATGAGAGATAATGCAATAACTGAAGTGACTATTAGAAAATTAAAATGAAATTTAATTCAGAAAAGTATAGAGACATATATGAGTCTTGATCCTTTCCTTTCGGCTTCTATATAACTAATTTTCTTTCTTTGGAATTTATAATATTCTTGAGTTCATTGTCTAAAAAGTATGTCGGTATACAAATTTATATCGTATGTTGGGGCAGATATATTTTAGTTACTTTTAAGGAGTTATTCAAAATATGTAATTCATTTTCAAATCCAGGGATACGTATTATCTGACAGCACAAGAAAAAGTGAAAGCATTAAACAAAATAATAAAAATATCCTAACGATCAGTTAGATAACAATTATTGATTTTTCAGGAAAGATAATTACTGCAAAATTCTCAGCGTAGAGCAAACAGGGTTTAAATAGTATTGAGGGTAAAGTATTTAATTCACATTATTTAACTAACATGGTCCATTCTTTAGATTCATTACTGCCTTAATAGTTACTTATTATGTGCCTTAGGAACTAAGTTACAGTCATGAATACAATAATTGAAGATGTGTAAACGTATGTCGTCTATAAAATATTATGAAATACTCGTACTCCTCACAAAAATGCAGTGTGTCTGTAACTTTAGTCCGAGAAAAATTCAAAACGTGACCGTGATGCGAATCGTGCATTGAATGATATTAATAACGTATCTGTTAATTAAAGTTGGCAATGTGGTTGCGCAGTTTGATGTTGGTCATTAAGTTAACGACTACACGTGTTAATATTGGTTAGGTAAAAATTAAATAAATATTAATGAACATGTATATGGAAACTTTAACATCTGAACTCGTGGTTTAGAAAATATTTACCTATCCATGTAATACATTTTTGGAATTGGGCAACCTATACACTGAAAATATTTAGAAAAACATTAATTAGAAGCACATAATAAAATAACATAAAAAAACATCATTTTTAGAATTTTTGCTGGTTTATCTCTCTTTATTTTGTTTTGAATCCGCATCACCTAAAAACTATTGACTTAATTCAGGTGTACTTTAAAAAATAGGAGTACCTTAACATAATATTATAATATTTAGTTTTTGTTTTATTAGACTTGGTTCAGCTAATCAGATAATATATTTTAAATCATACAATATATTTTAAATCAAATAATGAAATTTTCCACCCGGGCATGCATTAACGAACTTTGCACGTCCAGAGGTGTGTGAAGTTGTGCGTGCGGAGTAAGTAAGCACTCTTAATGAAGGCTGATGCACGAAAGGAGATATCCTCGCTGGTCTTTTTCCATAAAAAATGTTTTACGCTGTTTGTAGTCGATATAAGCTTACTTTGCTTGGTCTTTTTTTTAAGATTTTAATTTATTGTCAATATATACAATTTTATTGTTCTGATAGGTTCAGTATTAGGTCGCATAAATTTGATTGTAATATATTTTATTATCGAGACGTGAATCAAACTGGTAGATTCTTTTGAGTCTAGAGAAAATATAGGCTATTCTATATTGTTATCGATTTAAAAAAAATTATGTGACGATTTGGCATTTCAATACAAGGTGCATTTATTTAAAAACTTAACTTTTATAATTATTATAATAAATGAAGTTAATGTATTAGCCTTATAATTAACTTAATAATATTTCCAAAAATTTTATCTGTGGACGAATTTGGGGGCAAAGCACATTTTGAATATTGTCACAAATACATGTGCATTAACATTTATTCACTAATAATATTTTGCCCCATGGAAATTTTATTTTTCATTTCTATTTTTAAATGAAACTGCGTAACTTGTAAGTTTAGCGTTAATTTTTTATTTTCGTATTTTTTATGTTTTTTGAAGTAGGATATATTCGAAATTTATTATAGCATTAAAATATTTTTTCAAATATATCAAAGAAATGTACAGATCGTAGAAGGGTTAAAGTCTTTACATTAAAAAACCAAACTTTTCTCCTCTAAAAATACTTTATTATTAATGTTTTATCCGCAGTATCCTTTGGTAAATTATAAAAGTGTTCTAATATTTAATAAGAAATTTATTGGATTTTTTTTACTGTGTCTAAATCACCACGCATAATGTTCACCACACAATCGTATTATGAACATTGTCCATTGATAATGTTCATAATATGATTGTCAAATTTTTCAGTACCAGATGCAAATTCTTTTCTAAAACATAAAACTTCAAAGAAAATGCTGAAATAATTTTTATATATTATACTATATATAATAAAATTGGTATTGTATTTTAATTGAGTGATCAATGAAATAAAAATTGATATAGCGTATCAGCCACTATTCCACTCTTCTCAATAGGTGTCATTTTTAAATGTATTCTCAAAGAAAATATTAGGGCTTTATGTTTGGTGTCGAAAATGAATAGACACAGGAAAATTAACAAGAAAATTGTCCATAAATTAAACGTACTGCTCTGTTTTTTCAGTCATGAATTGTATACATAAATAAGTAGAACTTCGTTATCAGGCTCAAAATATACTAAAAATGTATCAATGTAGTTGTCATGTAAAATGCCTTGTTGACGAAATTAGTTCTTGTCTGTCTACATCATTCAAATTTTAAATATCTAACTTATTTTAAAATTTAAAATTATTTTCCTATTAGTTTTGGAAAACAATTATCTCAAAAATTGTGTAATCACTATCACAGGTAAATAAAAATGGAACACACTTCATTTTATTTAAAAAACGCGTCTAGCGATTTGTCGAAAAAAGTACGTCAGTGTAAAATTATATCGTAATAACATTTGATTAAAAAAATTAATTCTTTGTTAAAAAAATAATATAAATTAAATTAATTATACCTTAGAGTTGTCAAACAAAGCTTACTCGAATAAGAAAGCTACAATTTCTTAAGCCTCGACCAAAACTCCTAATGCGAGTACTTAAATATTCTTCAAACACGGCCTAAATAGGATAAGTCATGTTTGAATTATAATATTGAGGATATGCATAATTTCAACAACGTCATTTAAATTCTGCGTGGAAGTTCCCGTCATGAAACTACGACCATAATTCGTCTTTGTGAACTTTGTGTCGTATAAATTATAATAAGGGCCGACCTTTGTAAAATAAATAGCTTTTTTATTTCTTTAACAACTTGCTGATGTAACTTCATTTACTTTGTTGTAAACAATTTGGTTCTTCGCTTCGATGATGCGGTGGACGCAAAGTTTAACGATGTCAAATTTGGTTCCCATTTAGAAGTTTTATACAAGAAAATGAAACTTGGCAATATTGATAGAAAAAATAAATTAATCAAAAAAATTTCTTTTTTTTGTTTTTGACTTAATTTATACTATTTAACAATTGACAAATACTTTTATTTGTGAGTGGAATTATGGGAGTAACATAAATGAATTTTGAAATTGACTTTTACCAAAATTTCTTTTTTTGGGCGTTCATATTTTCAAATATCTCTTAACTGGGTATATGATGGGTATGGAAATACATATTTAAATTCATTTCTGCGTTTAAGGTGTATGTGTTTAATAATGAAACATAAACCGGTAATATCACCATCGAGTAATGTTTATAATAATATATATTTGATGATCAATAGAATACAGTCAGCGTAATAAAATGTTGAAGTCAAAACACATGCATTTATCATTTCATAAGCTTTTTCCTGTATTCCTTCTTGTCCGTTACTTTGCAATCTGTATCTTTGTCACTATGTCACTGTACTCCATATTTGCACTTTTAATTACACTTAGTTAAAAATAAGTTTTTAAGATGCTCCCAATAGCTATTTTCTCTCAATAACTAATAAAAAATTTTTTTAACAAGCGTTTTCTCTCAATGAGATATAATTTTTTTTATCACGATTTTGTTTTCAAAGAATAAAACCAAAAAAAATAATAAAAAATAATATTTATAAAAATAATATTAATTATTGTTTTTTTGGTTTTATTCTTTGAAAACAAAATCGTGATAAAAAAATTATACCTAATTGAGGGAAAACACTTATTGACAAAAAAATTCTATTAGTGATTGAGGGAAATTAGTTATTGGGAGCATCTTAAAAATTTATTTTTAACTAAGTGTAATTAAAACTGCAAATGGGGAGTACAGTGACATAATACAGATTACAAAGTAACGGACAAGAAGGAATGGAAACAAAAGTTCATGAAATGATAAATGCATGTGTTTTGAAATCAACACTTTATTACGCTGACTATATTCTATAATAACCTGTATTAATGAAACATTTTCACTGATATATTCATTAAAAGTAGTTAAAAATAAGTTAGTATTTATATACTTTTATAAAAAAATTTTCTTGAATTTATTTTTCAAATCAATGCAAAACTAGGTGCCAAAATAGGTAAAGGTAGCGCATATTATAGTTGGTGCCAAAATAGGTAAAGGTAGCGCATATTATAGTTGGTGCCAAAATAGGTAAAGGTAGCGCATATTATAGTTGGTGCCAAAATAGGTAAAGGTAGCGCATATTATACTTGGTGCCAAAATAGGTAAAGATAGCGCATATTATAGTTGGTGCCAAAATAGGTAAAGGTAGCGCATATTATAGTTGGTGCCAAAATAGGTAAAGGTAGCGCATATTATAGTTGGTACCAAAATAAGTCATGTGGTGTAAGCAAACGTTTTATATTGATGAAAGTTGATTCAGCTTGTTTTGCACCCACTTTGGAAAAAATATTAAATAGAAGATTTTAAATAATTACTGGCCTATTTGCACGTACTTTCATACTCTCAATCATAGGGCACGTTTTAAACTTATAATGGTATTTTTCTGTATCTTTTCATGTATAATATAAAATTGGTTTACATCAATAATTACTTATATACTAAAATAGATCGAATTTATTAAAATTTTATTCAGTTATATAGTAATATGTAATAAATTTAACGAATTAACTATATTGTATATTTCATGGAAGTTAAGAAAACGCAATTCTTTTTGCGAGTTAACTAACAATCAGTAACTTACAATATTCATATATAGCATTGTTTTATATTTTATTATATATTTTTCTTAATTTTTATTTTCATAATGACTTTTTGAATTTATATTTCTTCAATTATTGTGTCTATTTTCTTGTCGAGTTAAAATAATGCCCGTTTCAAAATGCTTGAATGAAAATACAAGTGTTGTACATTCATTAAGTGGTTCTATAATGTCGCTCTACCATATTGCTTTTACACATGCAGCATGTGTATAAGCGATATTGTAAAGCCCTCTTCACTAAATACCGTGTCAAACCTTATATCTCTAGTTGCACTTGTATGGGGTACAAGACGAGTACTTCACAATAAGTGTGGTTAGATTTTCCTTCGTGTACAATAATAAAGCACTTTATCTGCACACAACCTTTCATTAGACTTAACTGTTTTTGATGGAACCAATTTATCGGTATAATTCATTATATGCTTACCTAATCTCTTTTTGAAGTGTCTAGTACTATAATTTAATGTTCAATTTCGTTATTTTCTAAAATCTTCGAGCTTTTCGTTTCTTTGTATTTGTATCAAACTTATTGACATATTACATTTTAGTTACGTGTTTTATTCTACGAGTAGTTAGTTAAATACGATATATGAAACATATTTATTTGTGTCTGAAGAGGTGTGCATGCTGATAAAATACTTCACTATCCATGAAAGGAATTACTTTTAATTCTCTTTATATAATTAAATGTTAATAGTTTGTTTATTCAGAAATCATACGAAAATTTCTATTCCTTTTTATTATCTAACTTTCGCTTAGAATTAATTCCCAAATTACTATAGGCTATATATATATATATATATATATATATATATATATATATATATGTATATATGTGTGTGTGTGTGTATGTGTATATATGTATATGTGTATATATATATATATATATATGTGTGTGTGTGTGTGTGTGTGTATGTGCGGGTGTGTGTCATATGATTTTTGATATATTTTACTAACGTTAACGCAGAGAAAAAATTGTAGGTGTGTGCGCTTTCGCCACAAACATTGGCAAAACTCTTTCAGATACACAGTAGCATAGATGGTTAATAAATAGGCCACGGTAAGTTTTTTTAAATTAAAGAAGTACTTGGGGCAAAATATTGATATTAAGATCACTTTCTTAAATTTCATTGAGAATAAATTTATTTGCTGTAATTTATCAAAAGCAATTTTCATGGAAAAATATTAACCTGTTAATATTATATAATTTTATTCCGTAGTTTAAGAGAAATGAAAAATATTTTCAAACTAAATAAATATATGAATAAATATTGTAATGAAGTTCAATGTTATGAATTCGCGGATCAAGGAGTAAGGGTGTATTGCAAAGGCGTCTTGGGGCGGTACATTTTCATATTTTTCTAAAGAAAATATAAGGGATAATGATTTTTTTGAGGCAGCTTTTGCAAATATAAATTTTAAACTAAACTAAGCAAAAACTGATTTGTAGAATAACGTAACAGTCCAAATGGAGACAAATAATTAAAATGTGCCTGCAATTATTTAGGGCCTCAAACGGTTGAAATGACCATAGACGAAATAGTAATTTGATTAGCTGAGAAGCGCCCAACGCACCAATACTACCCTAATAACTTAATTCTGTCGGCTTGAAGGCATTTATTCTTACTATACAGCAAGGCGTAGTTTGTGTCACGGTGGTTTATCAGGGAGGTACTTTCCCCGAATTAATCGGCCAGGGATTTGATTTAGGCCAAGCCGTCGTTTTAATTTTGACTAAAACTTTGGTACCAGAGCCTTTTTTTTCATTGCCCTTTATCTTACCTCAATGAAACTGTGATTAAAATTGCTTTTGAGATGAGGATTAAATGGGACAGGCATAGTAACGAAAAATAGATTTCCTATAGAAGCTGTGTTCTGCAAGAAGAAAAAGTGTTAAAAAGAAATCACACATGGAAGAAGTCAATAAAGGCTAAAATGGACGTTATACTTGCTATCACGATATGGCTGAATAACAAACCAGTTTTACTGATGTTCACTTTTATCGTAATCAAAACCACGACGAGTGCAAGCAATTGTCGAGAAAAGACAAGTGACGTGAAAAAGTCAACAAAAGTCACAAAAGACTGTGGTCACAAAAGTAGACAATTCGTTTTATCTCACACCTTTTTGATATGGCAGTGATAAAAGCACAGCTACAATACAGAATATTGAACGCAGGAAAAGGAATTGCAATGAAAAATATTTTTCAGCTCTGCGAGTTTAAATTTAGTTTGGGAACAAAACTTATTACAGACAATGAAAAAGTAAGTGGTGACGGAGTCAAAGATGAAGAGTATGAAGAGATTAAACTGAAACATTAGCAACGTAAGATTATTTTAAAACCGTACTTATAAGAATTCACTTCCAAAGAACGTTGTACAAAAGCTGCTGCAGACTTACCTGAATATGATACAAAACAATTGCTCTGTAGAAGATGTGGAACCGCCAAACAAACAAGTTCTGAAGTTTGGTCAAAAATGTGATATTTTATGCAAAACAGAACGTGTCATTCCGATTTTGACTAAGTTGTAGAGTATGAGTTTTAGTAATATTTTCGATCGCTATATATATTCCTTACATACCATTGATTATTATTTAACGTTGCCTATATGTTCAGTTTTGTTTTTAAATATTTAATTTTGATAGTCTTGTTAAGAAGTTTTTCTTTTTTTTTTGTTTAATTTCTTATAAATATAAAATGAGTGAAAAAAACGTTAATTACTTTTAGCTTCTAATCGTAATTTATACCCTGAAACTATTCTATATCTTACACGAATTATATAGCAATATCTTTACTTTGTCTTTTAAATAGAATATAACGAAAAACTGATTTTCCGAAAATAAGATATTTTTGACTCTTTTTCTGGTACACGTTAATTTATTACCAATATAATACTAAAATTTCAAAATATTATTATAGAGATTGATTATGTTTTTTAGTTTTAATCATTAATTTTTAAAACGTTATAAAATAGAACGAAGACAAATTTATTGTATGTATATATTTACTGAGTACCACAACTTCATAAATCACTATAAGCCTTCATTATTTTCATTATAAATAATAAAATGAATATTCACTAAATACAACACAACTTCAAAAAATATTTTTCATACGATTAGAATTCAAACTACAAGGTTTCTATATATTTTAGTACGCAAGCAAAAAGGCTTCTTCTGAATATAATTCATACAAAAAGGCTTCCGTATATAGAATTTAAAAAAATCCTTAATAAAATCAAAATACAATTTGTGTTCATCAAATAGAGGTTAATAACGTTATTTTAGATTTAGCTATTAGTTTTTCAAATGTTGCATCTAAAACTGAACGAAAATTCATTACATGAATTTTTAATAACTGAGTAACATAACTTCACAAATCATCAAAAATTGTTATCATTTTCACTTACAAATAAACTAAATAAAAAAAAATGTTAAATTACAAATAAAACTCACATTATCAGGTTTCTGTATACATTACTTTATACTGTTTGTCTCTTAAACTATTTTGAAATATTAATATTAATATTCACCATGTAAATTTATTGTGTATCATATTTTCCAAACGTGTAAATATGTTGTGAATTTTAAAGGAAATTATGGATTAATAGTCATCCCTACAATTTTCCTGTATGCTTTAGATGGAATTCTCAAAAGACTCCTAAGTCAGATCGATGGTCAACGTAAGATTTTTACCAACTATATACCGACTAGTGACTTTCATTTCATTTTTCTTATTAAATTTTCTGTAAGAAAAATTCTCCAATCGTAGACTACTAACCAAAATATGAAATTTAACTGTCTCAAGTGAGGGAAGAGATGAAATATAAGTCAACTCTATGTTACATATTAACAAAACGACAGCATTGTGCCACAGTTAAAAAAATGGTCTTAACATTTCAACTGATAACTGATTTAAGTAATTATTCCATTCAGTAACTCTTAATAAACCTTTTTCCAGCAGGAAATAAGAAATTCTAAATGTCAGTGTCATGAAAGAAAAATCACGAGACAAGTTAGATATTAAGTATATACTGGAAACCCCATTAATGTAATGCAGACATTGAAAGATGATTAACAAGATTGATCGTTTTATACGATCAGCATGTGAAAATAAATTCAAAAAGCTACTTTACCTGAAGAATGCTGTTTAAAGTAAAAATTTGTAGACCAGTGTAAATAGCCATGTACATTTTAGAACTCTCTTGTATTTTCATATCGTCTGCAATATGTTTGTATATTATTTAAAATTTCTATGAGAGTTTTATAATTTTTATTACCTCCACTTATGTTATAACTACTCATTACCAGAACATTCTTAAAAGATCATAAATCCCTTACATCTATTTGGATTCTATAAGTTTACAATATTAAAATTTTCACCTCAATCAGATTTGTCTTAGTGTCAAATCCTAAAAAAGTAAGAAATATAATTTAATTCTTTATAAAATTAATTGGTATAATTTGCTGTTTTTTATGTAGTCACTAATGGTTTCAAAAACCACTTTATTAATAAGGAATTATTTTAGAAAACTGCCAGACCTGAAATGAGATATTAGCTAAGTTTGGAAAACATCTAAATATATGGTATTAATTTTGATATATTAAGTCGATAATCTTATGAATCCATGTTACAAAAATATCCTATGATAAAAACGAGCAGGACCAATTAAAAAAATTGGTCCAAAACTGAAATGAACCATTTACATTTATGGCATAATAATAATAAGACCACTTCTACTGGATGATGCGCAATCAATGGGGAATCATACACAAATGATATATCTTATTTTCTAATTAAATATGGACTGAATGGCAAATAACCAGTAATATCTAAGTTGCAGAAGATTCTTTAATTTTTTTTTTATTGGAAAATCAGAAATCTTCGTTAAATAGCTTATAATATAAATATATAAGAAGAAACGATTATTAATCGAATGATTAAAAAATGTATGTTGATTCTATTTTCTAAATATTACTCTTATTAATCTAAAACCATTAAATTAAATGAATCTTGTAGAAGTATCTAAACAAATCAACTTATTTTGTGAATAAAGAATTTTTCAAATTTCATAGTGCTGTACAGCGAAGTACTAAATGTCAATTCTCTTTCGTCGTTTAATTTGCAGAAGGTCGTTTGTATATTGCAAGCAAAATTATAATTAGCCAATAATATTACATTCTGAAACCAATAATGAATATCAAAATATTCACATCACGTATTCGCTACAGATTTCAAATTTACACAAATATTTAACTTACTTTTTCCCAAATTCAATTACAACCCAAATTAAAAAAGGTCCATTCCGAGCTACAACGCAATAAGAGCAAACATGCCAGCAAATATATTGGCGGTGCATGTTCAAATGCTGAATTCGGTTCATGCGATTACTATATACGAGCCGACCACCCTTCACGGGTTATTTGTTATGTATTGGCAAATTGAATGAGTCGATTCGTACTAACGGTTATGCCCTAGCATAATTTTTATACTCAGCATATCTGAGTTAATTATATATATATATATATATATATATATATATATACATATATATATTTCGGATAATACAATTATACATGTGGACTCTATTGAAAGAAGAGATGGTGTTTTGAAAACAGGTGATAAAATTAAAAATCTGTTCACGAAGTATAACTCATTATAATTTTTACTGTTTCTGATATAATATAAACAGACTAAACAGAGATTGTAAATATTTAATGAAAGTTAGGAATAAATATCACTTATCCTTAAGGTTATATATATTATTAAACTATTTTAAGAACATTAACCTATCTACTAAAAGCTATCTCATTTACATACTCTGTTATTTTCACAAGTTTTCCTATGTGTGATGTAACACAAATTTTCATATGTGTTAACACAAATTTTCTTATGTGTAATGTAAACAATATTTTCTGAATTATACCTCGTCAATATCTTTCAATCGTTAATACATTTATACTAGTTCAAAAATTAAAAAAAGAAATCAGCACATTTATTAAAAAAAATTAACACACGCTCAATTTCAAACTAAAACTAACATATTATTCATATTAGTTTTAGGTTATTAATTTAGAGTAATGTTACTAATAAGTAAAGAAATACGAACATAGTAACAATTTTATTTCTCCTTATTTGATTGAAGTGTTGCAATATATATTTGCCTATCAAAAAACGTGAAATCTATCTAGTTTACAATAGTTGTAAAGTGCAGCACTCAAAAGAGAATCCAACTGGAGAAATCTGCAGAAATCCCTTATGCTTCCCTTATGAATCCCTATTGCTGAAACGTAAAACGGAAGCTACCCTCACAAATGAAATAAAATATCTGAGGATATAAAAGAAACCAAACTAAAAATCTAACTTACATAATTTTTCTTACAGGCAATATTGCATGATCAAATAGGAACGAAATGAACATACTACTACTTTGGGTTCCGGTTTAAACGCAGGTCAAATGTTAATCTGTTAAATTCTGCGTGTTCGGCAAATTTCATGTAGATTCTTTAAAAAATTACCACATTAGAAAGGAATAAACATCTTTACGTATTTCCATTAAATTGAAAAAAATTATAATAGAATATTCAAATTTCCTTTGAGTCTGCATGACGCTAAAAATTGGATCATGACATTTGAATATTCGTGAAGAGGAATGGTCTACAGGCAAATAATTGTTTTTTCTATCAGTAATTAAATCATTTTGAGTAGTTTCGGAAACTTTTGTTTGGACATACGTAGGTAATCACTGAAAATCTGGTCCCTAAGAAAATCCCATAATTAAATTAGAGGGAGAGACGTTTACTTTTCTGTAGTTAAACTTTTATTAACTTACACTTTTTATTGTCTTTTTTTCTTATTTTCTAATAACACTATTAGGGTGAGCAGTGCGGCCACTAATTAACTTAATAATAGATCAGAAGCTCAATACAACAATTTATAAATCGTTGTTTTCTGGCCGGTTCCTGAGCATTTATTATCGAATGGATTTCTATTCCATAACTCTTTTGTTTGAAATTATTCATACAAAAAAGGTGTGAAATAGATATTTATTCCATAAAAGGTATCCAGAAACCGGCCATTAGTCGTGTAATATCGGAACAAAACTCAACTCTTCAAAAGCGTAGCCGCGTTTTACACACACACACACATATATGTATATGTTAGGAATGCCTGAGTGTTCTTTTGTACAACGACTGAAATATTATATCCGCTTAACTAAGCGATCAAGTACAAGCAAAGGGCACGAGATTCCTTCACATAAAAAGCATGTAGTCAATAGGCTTTTTATTTCCCTTAGCGCTGAAGTAATATATTTTTTCTCATTTGTAGTGTCGTTCAGTGGAAAATAAAAAGAGCGCTGAATTATTTTTAGCTCCTTTTTGCTTTGTCTCGTTTATTTGTAAACGAAGTTGCATAGAACAAGATATTTCTCGATAAATTCTCATAAAAATTGCCTTTATTTCGGAATACGTTGTTACGAGGAGCGTAGAATTAAATATTTCAGTGACATGAAGAAGGTCGTGTAACAATGTATGTATATATATATATATATATATATATATATATATATACATATATATATATGTATGTATATATCAAGGCAAGTCACTCGTGTGTTAAAAAATATTTTCTTTATTTATGGTTATACCTAATAAATATATTGCTACGATAATAACCTTTGACGGACAAGCATAACACAAAAAGTAAAAAAAAATTGTCCTGATTAAAAGTTGATGTCGAAATATAATGTATAACCAACAATATTTACGAATATTATATATAGAAATTAGTACGAATATGATATACAGAGATTTTCTAGTTTGTCAAAGCAGGTAAATAAACAAAATGACCAACACTAATGTAAAAAAAAAGAATGAAGTAAAAGTCATTGATGTTTGGAAAGAAATTATATCTACAATTATGAAAGATATTGCAATTTGTATATGTATACTAAATGGTTGAAAATTGTGAAAATTTAAAATTGCATTAATTTTTCTTACTAATACGTGAGAAAGATTACATATTTGAAATATTAATAACACTTTTTAAACCTAATTTTATCGCCATCTGTATGGTAAATGACATTTCAAGACTTAATGTTTGTCAACGGATTAATAATTTAATATGATTTGTTATTTATAGTAAGCAGCCTACAGATGGGGTTAATTTTGACTGAATTTAAAAAATTTCAATTTTTTTTTCAGTGTCAATGTTATTAAATTGAATTTAAATAAACAAAAAATAATTTTTTGTAACATCTTTCAAAAAAGAAATCTGTTCCACCGTGTTTTATTTTCAAAAATTGTAAAATTACCTTTTGTTAATTGCATGCTATTTCCTTCGTCAATTTTTTTTGTTAGTATTTTTGAAGCCCTTTACAAGAGTATATCAAGTCTTGTTAAAACTTTTAAAGTCTGTTGATAATTAATTGTACGTCATAACCATAAAGTTCTGATTAATCTCTCGAAGCGATAAGGATTTCATCTATACATATTTGTAGGAGAAATTTTCTTCAGATTTCTTTAACAGCGAAAATCGCAAGCTCATATTTTCGCTATTTCAAGTTCCAATTTTGAATTTTTGCTAAAAGAAAATTTTAAAAATAATTGAAAAAATTTTGTGGTCAGTTGAAGGTGTTGAATAAAGGGGATAAATATTTGCGGAAGCCTTTTTAAGACAATAGATCTGTGTGAATAAGAAAAAAGCAAAGAGTAATCACTGGTCCTGATCTTTTATTTTGGAAAACAACAAAGAGCTTTCTTTTTAATTTAAACTACTGGATGTGAGTTATCCTGCGGATGACTATTGATCATGGTATCGTGCCTTTTTTCGACGGCGGTTGACTACGAGTCGTGATCCTGCACACTCAACAGCCCCTTCAGGTCATCATCTGGTAGAGTCGCGGAGGACTACAAGATCCACTTTCTGTATTGTCAGTCAGTAAATGAAATTGTTCATACGGGTGGCGAATTTTTGTTAGTCTCGCGAAATGGTAAAAAGGAGATATTTTGTTTTATTTAAAACGCAAAGATATTTGTTGACATGTTTCTAATTTTATAAGTAATTTAATTCGACAATACATTCCGTCAGATTCAATATTATTTTAAAAATTAAGAAGAATTATTTTTTTTTTCTAGTGGTGTTTCTGATATTCACACGTATACGTCACAACACTAGAACCGAATCAATTTCGTTATGAATTAAATAATATACACAATGGATGAATCATAATAGCATTATATTTATTCATTATGTATTGTTAATAAATATTAGTATTAGGATCGAATTTAAGTTTGAGTGCAAGGATAATACTAGAAAGCAGTAATACTGCGGCAAATGATTTCGAAACCTGTTTCGAGCAATTATAGTACTCTCATTACACAAAAATATATGAGGTAAATACTATTTAAAAATATTTACCTAGACAATAACTCATCAGCATAAAATATATTAAATAGACTGTATCCTTTATTGTAACTGAACTTATTACAATATATTTATTTCAATTTTACAAAGATTACAAATTTAAAATTATATATTACATTGGGAAAAATCTTTTCTCTATGACTTTATTTAGTTTATTTCATTAGAATCATCTCTTTGTAATATCCATAATAGACAAAAAGCATGTAGCGAAACCGGCATCCGTATCAAGAAAGTTTCGTCCGTTGCCTGGATATCTTAGTAGAAGACATTAAAAATAATTTAACAAATATTAATTGCCAAAGAACATATTTACTAAAAATATTATTTAAAATTTTCAAACTGTGAATTATTTCAAAAATGTCACAATAAATACCATATAAAAGAAAATGAGACCTTAAATAAACTGATCACCATACTTAGGGAATTCCTGATGTTTCAACGAGTTAAAATATATCATAGTAATCCACTAAAATATTGTGACTTATAATAAATAGTACTGGAACTAGATAATCCAAAAAGTAAAAGTGCAAACATTTAAATCATTTCTCTAAAGTTAAGAGTTCGATTTTGTTAATGATAATGGATTTTTAATGAAAATAAAATTAAAAACGGAATTAAGAGGATTGGAAAAATTTCCCCCTAATTTATGTAATTATTGTAGATATCTTATAAGGTGTGAAGATAACACATATACATTCGATTAATGTGAGTAAAGTGACTCACTGATGTATATATATATATATATATATATATATATATATATATATACAAACTAACAGAAAAACAATGTTTGACTTTAGGTCTACCTTTCGAATATTATTAAAGAATATGATAATTCGAGCTGAAAAATAAGACTTTCATCTAATTGTAGCCTCTGTACAGGAAGGAAACAATTAATAGAGCATTAACGTGCCTGCATGCCCGCATGCAGAAAAGGGTGGCCGAGGTACTTACATTTAGTCGCATTGTTATGCTAGTGGGACTTTTGTGTCGTTAGCTACTTGCGGGTTAAACCGTCTAGTGCAATATTCCCCATTGGTAGTTTACACTATTTACTCACATTATTAAAAAAAAATTCTTCAGGAGAAATGGCGAAATTTGCATATTCCGCTTACTACTGGATATTTTCTCGCCTTTTCTTTAAGTTTCATGTCTTATTTTTTTTATTTTGTTTAATAGAGTAAATTTGCTACTTTAAGTGATACATTTGATTATTCAGTCAAAATAACTTCAATATTTAGGTGTGAAGTAAAAAAAAAATCATTTCTGTTTCACGTCATTTCATTAACTACCTGCAAAAAATATAATTTACATTAATATTCAACAAATATTTCTGGAAAATTAACCACGCAGCTACAAACAAGTACTGTGAAAAGGTTGGCTTGGCAGCTACAGCATTGTTCTCGCTCAAATGGTTCATGTGGAATTAAGACCAATCTGGATCTATTACGAGCACTTATCCTTCCTATCCTTCTTTATGGATCTGAAACTGGAAAATCTTTCGACGTTATTTATGTCTAGTCCAGAAAAACTCGAGGTCCTTCATATGCATTGCCTCCAACACCCCCCCTAGGAGTGTCGCGATTTGACCGCATTTGGAAGAAGAGTATTCGACTGGGCTATAAGAATCAACCAACAAGAACCATGTTAATCCAAAGACGGCGGCTATGATGGTTTGATCACATTTGTCGAATGAAACCAGATCTTGTGTTGATTTAATCACGTTTGTCGGATGAAACCTGATCTTAAAACTTCAACGGACGATCTTCATAAACAATAGGTTATTACAACAGAAGTCAAAACCATCGCCAAAACCGTTAAATATGAAAAAAATTGTGAACTAGGCTTTGAAACATGTAGAGCAATGTATTGTTTAAGAAATCACTTCTCTCATCTGGTCGTCAGCTCTTCTTTAACGGGATTTGTAATTTATATCAATTCTTAAGAATGGAAAACGATTAAATGATCACAATAAAGAATTTAACTGGCATAAGATGTTAACAACAAATTTGAAATTTGCCTACTCACATTATGCTATGTTAAAAGAAGCAAAAATATTCTGTAAAAAAATGCAAAATTTACAATGTCTAGATATCCTTATAATGTATACCCTTTTTTAAAGTTCTCATGAAAGAAGACCAATATTTTATTGAAGGAAATATCAAAAAGCGAAAAAAATAAAAACATACATTAAGAAAATCCTGTAATAAAAGCAAGGTAAGATTTTTAAAATATTCCTTATCTTAAGGTCCATTGTATACCACGTGCTTTTTGACAAAATGATAATAATCTTCGAATTACGTAGAATTTATTTATTTTATTCATCATTTTTAGAGTTCCACAAGTACTTCCTGACGGAAACCCTTGTGATCCTTTTCAGTGGTTACTACAGCCTAGCAACCTAAAAATAACTTATATAATTATTCAAGTATTGACATTATATATCCGTTGAATGCGATTTTCATTGAAATTATTAATCAATGAAAAATGTAATGCAATGACAAAATATTACACAACGAACACTCGACAAATTCTTATTTGCTAGAAATTATGCTCGCGAGCAGACAGTTTATAAGAGGCATAGTAGGACGTTATGATATAAATGGGTGTGCGAGCTCTTATATATTTATTTGAAACTAAAAATTTGGTTAATATAGCATAGTATGATGATGCATAGAATTTTTCATAGCATAGAATTTTGCCGGATGAAAATTAGAAAATGATCGTAAATAATATTACGTCCTTTCGAAATTCGACAGAATAGAAACTAAGCATATCGGGAAAAATACATTATTTAGGTACTAGTAGAATTCGCACTTCGACGGTTCTGTAAATATTTAGGTATTTAAGGGAAAATTAATTTTTCATTAAACTATTAACAAATAATAGTTTATAACTGTGTAAATAAAAATGTTGCGTACAATATTTTAAGGAGACGTAAAACACGGTGATTGTAATATTTTTTCTCACCATTTAAATATATAATATATTACCTAGTACCATATATAATTCATAGATATATCAAAAATAAATTTAAAAATACAAACTTGTTTTTGCACTTGATTTAAGTGAATTCTATGGAATTTATATATATCACGGAGTTTATAGTATACTACGTCGTATGTTTGCCAACTATAACTCGTATAACCTAGTATAACCTCCTTATCCATAATAATTTTCCTTTGAATTTGTTATATCCGCTACTATTGTGAATACTTTTCAGATATTTAAAAATAACAGTTTAGCTGGTGGGTCACAAAACTTGCTTTGATTTTAATGAATTTTAATATAAGGTATAAATATATAAATTGAATATCTTTTTAAACCTAGTACAATATAACTAGAAAACAACCTTTTACCTACTATTTACATAAAATTAAGATTAGAACAAGCGTTTCGTTCTCGTTTCAATTATTTTTACAAAATCTCAAATTTTGTTACAGAAACCTATTTATATGACATACTACTCACGTGACTGGGCGTGCCTTGTGTATCAGTATTACATAACAATACGACTACTTACTACTGACGACAAAGCGTTAATGATTCCGTGTATATATATATATATATATATATATATATATATATATATATATATATATATATATATATACGTATGTATGTACTTTACATAAATGTACTCAAGTATTGTATCGAGAAACTGAATCGTATTAATATCGTAATATTAAGTATTAATATACTGGGAAATAATTTAATTTTTTTTAATATTTCTCACAATAATTTTTACTTTCGTTAAATATGATATATATTCGACAATTTCTTTTTTATTTTTATCGGTATTATTTTATCATTTTCCACCACGTAATTTTCTTTGCTTGAATTATACTTATATTTGTATTATTACGTTTTGCTTGTGCATTGGAAAAACTGTATCTTCTTCGACCGTAGAAATTAGTCCACATAAGATTATGATTACAACATTCTTTCTTATTTGGCAGTTAATATGAATTATAGCAAACGATGACTTTAAACTCCTTACAACTCCTTATAATATAGATGTTTCATGCAATTGTTGACAATTTTAAAGTTGTTAATAAATTAATAAATGATGAAAAAAAATGATCATTACTATCTAGAGAATGCCTTTAAAACAAAGCATGTAACATAGCATTTTTAAAAACAAAAATGAATATTGAGATTAGTTGGACTAAGTTTTTACAGAAACCTTTCATTTACTAGAGACATGCGTAAATACCTAAAAGATTTTAAATATTTAAAATAGATATTCCTACGTTATGGAAGGAAATAGATTAAATCATAAGTTACCTCATCATTAGTACCTGCAACGGGTCAATCCATAGAGTTGACCTGCTACAGGCACTGAAACATTAATTAACTTCAGATATCCCTATTTCAAAATGTAAAAACATCGTATTAAGATTTTGTAAGAATTTATATGTGGGCGTAATTGTGATAATGTTAAAAACCGAGTGCATGCGAAGAACATTTAGTCTTTAACGGTCACATCATTACCGCTTTCATCAAGATAACTTTTATATTTAGTACGGTTTGGTGGACAAACTTCAAATTTTGATAATTTTTGTTCTTGCATATGTGAACAATACAGAGAGTCTTTTTAAGGACAAGAATATCGTAAAAAGCTGTTCTATTATAAAAAAAATAAAAATCTTTTTAGACAAAGAGAACTATGCATTAATATTTTTATTGATATTTAGCGTTATATTCTCATTTGTAAAAGAGTAAAAATCCAATCAGCATTGGACCTCAATTATGAACGCGTAGTAAAATTTAAAACCTTTCATATTTTTACCATCGTGTAGAAAAATTAAGTTTTCATGAAAGATTAAGCATATTGATTTTTAAACTCTTTAAAACGTCCATGAATTATGATAAACCTTAGTCGTTTTACCAGAAAAAAACTTATTCAATTACCTTCATTTTGTCCATTCTTCCTATGGAGAATATATGTTCCCATATATTTGCCACCAGTCTATGGTAGAAGCAAATTTGTACATTCATTTTCATATAAAAAAAATAATTCGAAGCTTACTCCAGTGAAATTTTCTTAACCACCCCTGAGTGACTTCGAAAAAACTTTTCCGCACTGCTAATGAGTACTGCGGGACTTATTAAATGAAATCACGTCTCAACAAAACCTCTACTGCCTAAAGCTTAATAGAAGTTTAATCAGTCATTCTGTGAGCCAAAACAAAAAAGACAACAGAAGTATAATCAGTCACCTGTGAGCCAAAACAATAATTCCTGTGTTGAAAAATAACGCAGAAATCCTTCATCGAAAATTTATATCCACTATATGCAGCTTTAATATTTAAAAATATGTACGTATTATTTTCTAGAATAGAGAAAAAGTCATATTCTAGACAATTTATTTCAATGATTTCATATTGATCAATGCAAATAAGAAAATTTAAACATTTAATTTGAGAAGTTATTTAAGTTAAAGTAGATCTCTTACACACACTTGGGCACGGCTTTATAACAATATCTAGTGAAAGTAATGTGACTGGAATGCAATTCTTGATAAATAATTAAGAGTAATAATAAATTTATGAAAGTGATTTTTCTAATAAAGCATGAAATTTACAACTTGGATCCTACAATTAAATTTCACGATACGAAATATTTCACAATGAACTTATCTAAATTTAAAATAAAAAAGCGTAGTTTTCAAACTTTGAGGGCGGCGAGCTTTCTATGCATGTATAAGTTAACCACTGGATAACGCATCAACACAAAATTTCTAGTCGCGCGGTGGCATAAATTGTGCTACCGTTCCGGGCAAAGTGCTTACGCGCCTTCAGTAAGAAAACGAACGTCGCAGCGAAAGTTTCTCGTAATTTTAAATCAAAATTAAATAAACCATGCCTTTTATGCTATAAAATATTGCCAAAACAGAAGCACTACATCATTACTTCAGAAAAACGGAATTACTTTTCACAAGTAAGTACACTGTTAACTATTATTTAAGCAAGTATATCTTCGTATGTTACAGTCAGTTCGCCGGCAGTGATTCCGCCATATTGTTCATTTTTTCGCCACTAGAGTTGCGTCGCGCCGTTATCGATGACTAAATCGAAACTTTTGTTACTATATACTTATATATAACTTATCATTTCAGGTTCCCGAACTGCCCGCACCGAAAAGAAAAATGGATACAGGTTGCTGGACAATGCGAGTCATGGTTTCCAACGAAATCAAGTACTATTTGTTCCAAACATTTTGCCACTCATTTAGTAGCAACTAACCAAAACAAGAGAAGGCGTTTATTGAAGTCTGCGGTACCAACCCTATATCTACCGGCACATGTAAGATTTTTTTGAATTCTTTATTTATTAACGACAATTGTTTACATTGTGAAGTCATCTTTTTACAAGTATAATTCTTAGTCTTATTCTTAAACGATTTTTAGTTCTCTGAAGGTTGTTATACCATCAACATCTGGCCAGCAATTAGAATCGACATTATTAAATACGGAAAGTCCTTTACCTATAACCAATACTCAAATTCATACACCTCGGAAAAAGAAAATGGCAGAAACGATCCAGAAGTTGAAGATTACATCGGAGCAAAGACTAAAGAAAATTAAACGACTGCAATTTCTAAAAAAAATTAAAATCTAAATCATTCATAACTGAGGAAAATAAGTCAATTCTTAGTAGCGTCGGTGTACAGCCTGCGGATTTAATGAAGCGACAGTTACTTAAGTCAAGTAAAGGATATATTCCAAAAGTAATATATTCTCCAGCCCTAAGATCATTTGCTTTGACTCTGAACTTTTATTCAGCCAAAGCGTATGACTATATACGTAAAACTTTCAATAAGTGTTTACCGTCACCAGGCACTTTAAATAAATGGTATCGCAGTATTGAAGGAAAACCAGGATTCACAAATGAAGCTCTCATTTCTATCAAACTGAAAGCTGAACAATCCAAAACAAAATTATTATGTACACTGGTAATAGATGAGATGGATTTAAGACAAAAGATTGAATGGATTCCTAACGAGAAACGTTTTTGTGGGTACGTAGATTTGGGAACTGGTGTTGAAAGTGATTGCATGGATGTTGCTAAAGAAGCATTAGTTTTTTTATTAGTAGCAATTAACGCAAGCTGGAAAGTGCCTGTTGGATATTTTTTGGTGAATGGTGTAAGCGGTAACCAAAGAGCTTCACTTGTTTTAAAATGCATTGAAACTGTTAGTGAAATAGGAATAGAAATAGCAGCTTTGACTTTTGACGGATGCCCGTCTAATTTATCTATGGTAAAAATCTTAGGCTGTTCATTGGAACCAGATAATTTGAAGACCAATTTCATTAATCCTTCAACTGGAAAACCAATTGCAATTTTTGTTGGATCTATGATACATGCTTAAATTAATTCGCAACTCCTTTGAATCCTATCAAAAATTTTATGATAATACGGGAAGTAAGATTGAGTGGCGTTTTTTGGAAGAATTAAACAGGTTACAGGAATCAGAAAATTTCCACATGGCAAATAATCTAAGAAAAGAGCATATTCATTTCAATAGCAAAATAATGAAAGTAAACTAGCGTCGCAATTATTTAGTAAAAGCGTCTCAGAAACACTTATTTTTTGTGATTCCTATTTAAAATTAAATGAATTTGAATCTGTTTCGGGAACGGTAATTTTTTTAAACATTATAAATGACGTTTTCGATGTATTACATTCAAAAGTTCACCAATACTGATATAAATGAGCCATGAACAAGGAAAATAAGTCTGATTGTTTGACTCTTCTTGAATCCGCTAGTTTTTACTTGAAAACAATTACAACACAATTCTGTGAGCGTCAAAACATAAGAAGTATTAAACTAATAGAGACCAATCGAAAGACTGTATACATAGGATTTTGCGTCTGCATAAATAGTGCAAAATTTTTATTTGAACATTTAGTTAATAACCAAGATGCTGTATTAACGTATTTCCCTATGCATAAGGTCAGTCAAGACCACATCGAGCTATTTTTTCTAATATAAGATGCCATGGAGGTGGTAATAATAATCCGACGGCTAGGCAATTCCAAACTATTTATAAAAAAAATTTAACATACACTGAGCTATCCAACAGTGATCATCAAAATTGCGTTCCACTAGAAAATAGTCATATTTTAAATTGTTCATCGGCGGTACAAAGAATAAATATGACATCCGAAAAATATAAATTTGTCGACGAAGACAGAAATATTAGCGATCATTTTGAAAATGTTCCACTTCTTGATGTCAAATATCTAACACTATCCATATTTTCTGAAAAAGTAATTGAGTATGTTTCTGGTTTCATAGTCCATGCTTTAATTAAAACCATAAAATGTGAAACCTGTATTGGTGCACTTATAGCTTCCCAACCATTATCCAACAGTCTTATAAACATAAAAGATAAAGGTACTTATGTATCCTTCGAAAGATGTTATTAAGATTTGCCGTAGATGTGAATTGGTCCTGAAAAAATGCTTACAAACTTGCAATGGTAAGCACATCAAACCTAAATGTACTACTTGTTTCATAACGCCACAAATTTTGAAATCCTTTATTCCCATATTTTCAACCAACTTTTTCACTAGTTAATAAATCTATTTTATTTGTTGTCGATTGGAAGAGCTTGCTTCTGTAGCTATAAATACGCCTTATGTTTGTAAACATGTATACAATAAAGTAAATAAATTAATAATACATATTATATTATTATTGTATACTCTATACCATTCCGAAAGGGAATGTTTGTAAAAAAACATGTTGACAATTGAGACATTATAAACATATTTTTCTATTCACGTTAAAAATATAATATGGATTTATTTGGCATTTATTACTAAAATTGTTTATTTCTCTGAGATTTGTATAATCGACAAGAAGTGTTATCCTTTTTTTCCAGTAAATTTCACAATTCATATTAGCCAAATAACGGAGTAATATATATATATATATATATATATATATATATATATATATATATATATATATATATATATACATATATATATATATATATGTATATATATATATATATATATATATATATACATATATATATATATATATATATATATATATATATACATATATATATATATATATATATATGTAACATTATTTCGTGCAATAGTTTATTAAGTTAATATAGTGATTATAATTGAATAAAAACCTTCTTTTGATATAACGATGTTTTTACTTTGTTAAAACCCTTACTTTAAAACATATCGAAAATACGTAAGTATCGAGCAAACTACATCTCTATACTACCCCAAGAGACAAAACACTGATTGGCTAACGGTGTCTCGTGGTACATTTACTCTAATGAGTAGTGGTTAGCTTGGTTTTCATACAAACGTGTTATTATGCGCTATCCATTGGTTAACTTATCCATGTTTCTATGTATATTTTTCGGAGTTGATTTTCTACCGATTCTTATAACCCAACTTACAGTTACCGATCAGTAAACACCAGGAAACAGTAAGCTGGCTTCAGTTATCGACGTGTGCATCGCACAAGCGTCGCCCTCTAGCTTTATTTAAATGTCAGCTACGTTTTTAACCTTGGTTTTTTACCTTTTTTTTACGCGTTATATTTAATTGTATAAAATAATGGTAAGAGTTATATATTGAAATTATTATTGTTGATAATTTGTTATTCCTCTTGTATGTACCTAATTACTTGAATAATTAATTTTGTTTAAGATATAACAATTTTTGTTCTATTCGATTGTCATACAACCGACATTAAAAGAAATATGCAAATATATACAAAATATCTTATGATGCAGTCAAGCTGCTTAAAAATAAACAACTAGATAGCAATTTTATTACTCTTTTCAAATTTAAGAATGTTTGTTTTCTAGTTGATATTGGCAAAGATTTTGAAAATAAAACAGAGTGAACGCCATTAATCAAAGAGTAAAAAAATAAAATGAGAGTCTAGTGAGTGCAAAAAGAGTAACGCTACCGGTGAATTTCAATTTTATATTTATAACTTAAATTTGTACATGAAACGTACGCTTAATTAATATAATAAAAAGATTTTTTTTTAATTATTCAGATAGTGATACCCTTAACTTTTGCCCTGTCGTTTTATCATTTCGAAATATCGTTTATACAATTTCAACACAATTTTTAATTTATTCTGGTTCTAAGGTTTAATTTTTTTTTCCAAAAATACTCCAAGTCAGATAAATTAATTGTTTAAAATATTCATGTAAATTTTGTTGTTATTCAATATTAGTAATAATTTTTGCAAAAATAATGCAATTTATAAAAGTAGATAAATTCCACTGAAAAAAGGAGAAATAGGGTGATTTCAAACCAACTATACAGTGTTGACAGATGATTAAATTGGGAAATGGTAATGATTGTATTCGCATATGATAAACAAAGGTGAAAATATCCATCAATAACTAGTCTATTAGGACCCAAATAAAACATTACTAACGACAAGTTTATTGTCCCTGGTAAGCCAAAAGTGTCCGTAAATAGTTTAGATGGATCGGCGCTTAGAGTATAACTAACGTATCTACGAGATAACGGGGCGACATGAACATCACAAGTAAATTAATCACTTCTTATTCGTAGATCTGATTGATGACCGAGTCATTGTTTTTTTGTCTTTCAAACTTAGAGGAAGCCTGGAAGACCGTGTGCCAAAGAAAAAACCTTATAATTTTTATACTTCGTAATTTTTTTTTAATTGTGCCTACATATTTATAAAATGTGCATGACTGATGCATAATAAAGTTCTATTAATAAAGTGTGTTTTATATTACTGTTATTTCATATAATGACTTATATATTTGAAAATGAATACAGAAACCTTTAAAAAAATGTACTCAACTAATTTTATCAAATATTGAATTATCGAATATATTTAGCGTTCATTTTGTGGATATTCATTACTACGTGATTGCGTGCGTCATTGTTATTTCTATTTCATTTAAATTCTTAACCATGACCTAGGTTTACAATATCTTCAGGTGGTTTCGAATCTTTACAAATTGCCCACCAGAAGATTTTGTCATACAACGAAACCTAGGTCGTGGTTAAGAATTTAAAAAAAATTATGTATAATACTACACCAAAAAGTTTCATTTAGTTCTGAATAAAAATTAAGTGCTATTGGATTATCGTCCGACGAAACATTGAATTTTTTTCTTATAATCGTCATAGCTAAAATAATATGAAAACATGATATTTTGTTACGCATGTATATATGTGTACATGTGTATATACATATATGTATATATATATATATATATATATATATATATGTATATATATATATATACATATATATAATTAAAATATAGGTCACTTTCTTAGTGATTTAAGGTGTATTTTACGATTTAGTAAAAATATAAGTTTCCCCAGAAATTTTACCTAGTTTTCAAATTCTTCAATTCAATTTCTTGTAATTTTACAAATTAGATATTTTTAGCAATTAATAGTTTGACGTTAGTTTTATAGAGGAATAACATAATTTATGGCAGAAAATTCCATAGTTAAAAGCAAACTCTTAATATGAACACCAACGTAATTGACAAACGTCAAAAACAGCGCTTCTGTTAGCAATGATTTAGTTTAAAGATATGCTTAACTTTCTAAGATATGAAACACATATACCTCTCTATGCCTTATAAACTTGGCAAATAAATATTACAAAAGAGTAAAATAAATTAAAGATGAATCTTCAATTCAATCTCAGGCTATATGGGAAAATATCTCGTTTTTTCTTTTAATTCATTTTTATTAAAAATAAAAGCGAGGAGATCTCGGCTAAAATATTTTGTGTGATGGATTGGCTGTAGCTTCGTGTGTACTTAGTTGTACTTATATTATATTATCGGTTTGAGAGTGGCGATATACCTATAAACTATGTAAGACTTATGCGTAGTTTGTTTACATGCAATTGTTAAATTTGTATTGCGAACAAAACATTAATTAGTTAATATTTTCTTCAGAAGCGCAAGAGATATTGCTTTCATAAAATGAAGAGTTTGGCTACAAAACTGCAATTATGTGAGTAATATTAATAGAATTGTAATTTAAAAAATAATTTTAAATTTTTAAACCAATCAATAATCGATAATACACATTAGAATTAATATCTGCTCTTGAACATGTAATATATATACTTTATAAAAGAGTTAAACACTGTATGCCATTTAGAAATTTGGTAAAATTTTAACTGATTCCTTAAAATAAATTTTAAACTTTTAATTAGAATCTTGAGGATATTTAGAATTAATTAGTCATCAGAACCGTAAATCGAAAAACATTAATTTCAACTTAATAACATTTTAAAGCACATTACCGGGGCTCTATGGGGGAATTTTTTTAGCCCAAATGTCTGAGTTTTTAAACTGTTTCTTTCGTATTATTGTAAAAAATCTCACCTTCAAAGAATGCATATGCTATTAAACTACTTGACTAATTCTAATGATATTTATATGATTTATTATTATGCATAAGATAATTTGTTTGAAAATATTTCAACGTATTAAAGAAAGTAACGTAAGTATCACAAAACAAAAAAAATCAATTCAAATCAAGTCAAAATCAACTCTTGACATCAAGTATGGTACAACAGGTAAAATAAAGTTAATAATGAATATGTGGTTTGTTTGACTATGTGACATGGACTATCGTTAATCAAGTCCGAACTTATATTATCCTACACACACACATACTCATACACATTCATATATATATATATATATATATATATATATATATATACATATATATATATATATATATATATATATATATATATTTGTGTGTGTGTGTGTGTGTTCCTGTAAAAACTTTAAAATGTTCATGAGTGAAATACCGATGTTAATAGGCTTATGAAACTTGAAACTTATTTCCATTTCAACCCTTTTGATAAGATGATCTGAAGAGAATTTATCCCATATCTTATCTTTATGTATTTGAGAGAGTATGTAAACATACAGAGAAGAACGAATTTTATATTTGAGAGTGCTTGCTTTTCTATATAAAATAAACAAATCCTAAAATAACGAATCTTATACCTACATGTACTAGGCTCCAGTTAATATTATCAAAAACCTCCCACAAAGAACCTTTGACATTTCTTCTAGAGAATTTACACATTCACGTATCTGTCTAGTGAGAATGTGGATTTTACGTGGTGCGCGTACTGCAGAAGGCATGTGTAGCGCGATGGTGCCTCGGGGGATATAGATTCCTTAGTTTAACAGCTAGGTAATGCGAACCGCAATTCTACTCGGCAAGTTTTAACACGTGTTGCTATTTAAATATTTATGAAAATTGAAATCCTGGCAAGGAAAATTCTATATTCACAAGTAAATTGTATTTTTTTCTGAAATTAATTGGAACGTGCGATATGTAATAAGATATAATCCATATTAATTACTTTACGTGCATAAAATATATTCCACACGAATTACTTTATAAACAATGTTGACTTAGGATTACAAATTAACAACTGTCATATAAGTGTAATTTAGAGTTTTATTAGAATATTTAGGGCCTTTCCAGTGTCAATTTCGGTACTGGGGAAGTAAAATTATATGATATTGAACACTAGGAAATGCATTGTTGCAATTTACAAGTTCTTGAATGAAAATAACCAATCATTACCACTACAAGAACTAATGATATTGAGTCATATAAAATATCTATGCATCTAATTCTGCTTCATTGAATGCTTTTAATAAACTTCACTTAGTGTCTTCGGTAATTCACCATCTTCACACAATCTTATTTGTTCGCAAAGCTTTTAATATTCCTTTTCGGGATCTTCTCTATCATATCCAGAAACGATTACACATGCACGCATCCATGGACACATGCCATTTAATACAATAATACTGTAGATTGTAAAAGTCTCTTTATACATTGTTTCTCTCAGTTTTTTTTGTCGATACGCCATATCTCCCTTAATACTTCATCAAAACCAATAACTGAGCTATAATTTTGAAGATTCGGTAAAGCAAAGACAATGGCGAAAAATAAACAAAATACTAAAAGTTAATTTTTTATAAGAAAAATAGGTAATAAATATAGAATAATTTTTTTAAATTTTCTACTTTTAACTTTTTACAATACTGATCGGGCCCTAATGTTATTTCAATGTACATTAGGGCCCGATCAGTATTGTAAAAAGTTAATAAATGCGAAATCTCGTGGTTATCAATGTTGACAATTGAGAAATTTATATAAATGTTTGACTTAACTGAATCTCGTCGAAGTCCGAAATAGTCATATTAATGCCGGTGTTTCGACAACTAAAACTGGTTTTGCAAATATACGTGGAATTATATGTTTATCTCACATACCTAAGCAAATATGGTAACATATCCTGGAGAAAATTCTAGTAACGGTAATTTTGAAATTTTTCAAAGTTAGTAAAGATTCGCTTCAAACTTTGCATAAAGAAATAAAGACTAAAAATTGACCATGTAATATTTTTTTATTTACGATCCTAATACGAATCGATACTTTCAAGGTTTTGGAAATGTACTTATCATAATTGAATATGTCTCTTAGGGATGCAAAACGGAATGAGTCTCAATTTTAATACTTTCATTTGTTTTTTTATTCTATTGCTTCACTTCAAAAATTATATGAATCTCTTGTGTATACCTTTTTCCTATGTTCAGTCCGTATAAAAACAAGATGTACTCAAATGAAACAAAAATACATTCCGATCGAAAAATTATTTTCTCTCCAGGTTTCGCAGTGATACATCGAAAAGTATAGTGTCTAAATTATTTCCAATTGAAAAGTATAGTGTCTAAATTATTACCAATTGAAAAGAATAGTGTTTAAATTATTTCCAATTGAAAAGTATAGTGTCTAAATTATTTCCTTACACGACCGTAAAGTATCTCATTTCCAAGCGTCAAAACGATCTGTATGCAGTGTTTGTACAGGTAAAATAAAGTTGTTAAAATATTTTAGGTATTTTTTATTCAACCAACGTTTCCTCCACTTTGTTTTAATTAACAAAAATATAATAATGTATTGCGACTTTCTTGGTTTCGTTCCTCCCTCACCCCCCCCCCCTCCGGTTTCATTCCACTTCTCTAGGCGTGAATGGGTCCTACCGAACGTCATTAAAATGCACACTACTTGCTTTTATTCATTTTTAAAAACCTTTTCTTAAATCATGAAGTATGACAGTTGAATTTTCATGTATTGAACACTTTTAAAATGATTCATGTTTATTTTAAAGACGTATTTCTATTTTTGACTGAAACCGCTACCTTGTTCAAACTAACTGTATACTATATAAGGAAATATATCAAACTTTCTTCTATAATAGAAGAAAATAACTTTTCATTCACTTCATACGTTCATTTCATAAAAATCGACTTTTTACAACTCATTACTTGCCAAATCCACTTACTCACAAAATCGTTTAAAATTTAAAATTAAAAAAAAAGTAAAATGCTCATTTCCTCTTTTATTTGTGTGCGAAATAATTTATATTGACGCAAAAGCAAAAGAAAAAAGAAAAATATTTGTTGGAAAAGTATCTTTCGGTTTCCCGTACATTTTGTAACACCGGCTTCATAGAACACAGACGTACAGAATGGATAATACGCATACCAACCTACATAAAAACCGCGTCACAAATTATCATGCAAATTCGGGATGCAGAGACACCACCAATGTGATTTGCCTCTCTTCCCGACACATCCTCTGACCAGAGTAACATGTGTAATAATAATTTATGTTCATAGATGGCGTAATTATAGATCAATATAACTTTTATTTTTATACATTTTTTTAATAAACCCGTTATAACAAGAATATTTTATAAAAGAAAATATTATAATAAAACTAGCTGACCCGTGCGAAGTCTTCGCACTATATCGCCATCTAGCGTGTTCCAAGTATACAATTTGGCTAAGATATTTGATGTGTCGCCCACAGATGGCGCTCATGCCAATTGTTATAAAAATTAATTTTATTATTAACAAAAAGATTGTTTTCCAATTTTTTTATATTTTTCGCCCAAAGTAGAAAACATAAGCTTTAAGTGGGTATTTTTTTTATTTTTTTTGGTGCAGTAGTTAAAGAGATCGAGCCGCTCGACCAAAAACACCTTTTAGAAATAACATATTTAGATATGTACCATACAATTTAAAATACTAAAATATTGTTACTGTAATATGCTTACAAAACAAAATTAAAAGTAAATTTGGAAATATAATTGTAAATATTGTAAATTTTGAAATACGATTGTAAAAATAGCACTCTAAAAATAGCTTTGTAACTCTTTGGCTTCACTATGTTATCCAAATTCATTATCTCATATACGTATTTGGACAACTTGTTAATTTGAAGACAATAAAAATGTATTGATGATAATAAAATAGCCCTACTTCTAAGTATTAAGAGATATTTCTTCATAATTTTTTTACCATTAATATATATATATATATATATATATATATATATATATATGTGTGTGTGTGTGTGTGTGTATGTATATATATATATATGTATATAAATATATATATATATATATATATATATATATATATATATATATATGTGTGTGTGTGTGTATATATGTATATCAATAATATGTAATTAATAATAAAATATTTTTTTAACACTTATTGGAGTCTGGTCACCATTATTATCATAGATAGTTTGAAGAATCTTATTTTTAGAGAGAGTAGTGATTTCAATGTGTTATATGCATTCTACCTCAAGATGTTGTTCCATAGTATATTATACTATCAATCGGAGCATGACATACAATATTAAAAATCATTATATTTATTATATAACTCAACTTATATAACACAAACACAAAAATGCTTAAATTTTTATTCATCTCCTTAATGTGATAATTCCACTTCATAGAGCTATCTACATAAAAACCTAAATATTTACAATATTCTGCTCTTTTGACTTCTTTACTATTAAGTAATAACTTTATATATTCGGAATATTTTTTTATTATTTTTATAGCAAGCAGAAGTAATAAACGTAGTTCTATCTATATTAAGAAATATATGGTTAGTACCAAGCCAGATACTTAAACAGTTTAACCAAACAGAAATTCTACTCTGTACTTCAGACCAAATTATTCCAGAACATAAGACAGCTGTATCATCAGCATATAAAACAAGAGAATTTTCCGGCAACAGATTAGAGATATCAATAATATATAATTATTAAAGTGGACGAAAAATTGTAGTTTGAGATACACCAACAGAAACTATCATTTTCACACTAGTATTGTATTAATTTTAACACATTGATATCCTCAAGGTAATCCTTTATCAATTCCAGGGCAACACTTCTTATTCTATTTGCTTCCATTTAATTAAATAAAATTTAATGATCAACTAGGTCAAAAACTTTAGTCAGATTTGGAAATTCAACAATAGTAGGGCAATCAATGTCTAAATTTATATATATATATATATATATATATTAATTTACTTTACACTAAGGTTTTTAACTGTGGCTAAACAAATTGGGGTATTAAAATTTCCGTTGACTTTTGACAATTGTATATTAAAACCATACATACTTGACTGCAAGGGAACGAAAACGAACAACATCTATATAATTCTGGTTGGCAAGTGTACAGTAAGAGACTTCACACCCATCAGATGCAACTATAACTAAATACAGGCAGTGATACTATACGTTCTATGGATAAAAATTATACAAAGAAAGGATTAAATATATAAATGGGATTCGCGAGACATTTTTAAAATGATTGTTACGAACTGCTAACTTCATAATGACCGAACCTCCGATAACGAAGTTAGTTCAAACCTGGTAAATGAAGCCTAAAATAGTCAGAAATTTCAACAGAAATAGTACAGATAGGAAAGACGATGGAACTAAAGAAAGGAAGTTGTAGGTACATACATATATTAATGTAAATGAATAAGATATATATGACAAACATTTATTTGTATTTTGTATATATATATATATATATATATATATATATATATATATATATATATATATATGTTTATATATATATATATATATGTATATATATATATATATATATATATATATATATATATATATATAGTTTGTTAAAAGCTCAATAGCTTCATCTGCCCCTTTAACGAAATGAAAATTATATTCAGAAATTATATTACGTTTAGTTAAAAAATAAATAAACCTTTTGTAAATTATTTTTCCATTATTTAATAACATGGAAAACTTGTGATAACGTCACGTGCACAATACCCATTAAATAATCTTACGTTATCTCTTAGCCAAACTTTATCAAAACATGTTTCCAGTTTAACCGTGAAAACGTACTGTAAAAACAAACCAATTTAAGCGTTTATAATAATATTTAAGAACAAAAATTTACTAAAAATTACTTTCTTGAATTGAAAAGGTCTAAGTCAAATATTTTATTGAAATAAGGTATAGAATATGTGTGTGTGTGTGTATCGTAATTCGGCATCGTAGGATCATAAAGTCAGGTAAAAACTTAAATAAATTCACTCGAAGTAGGATTGATAACACATGCTTGCGCTTGTATTACGTTTTATGATGAGCTGCAAGCATAAAATTCAAGCTGAAACTAAAGACTAAAAGAATGTTGTCGACGTTGTGCTTAATCAAAATCCCTGTGGCCTTAACGCGTAGCGTATTGTGAGGTCCCGTGTTCGACTCCCGGCCGCTCAACGAACTGGGCTCTAGTGGTGTTTGTAATACCGTAACTAAATGCCACATACCAGTAACGAGCAGCAACGCCAGTGATGTAAAAGTTTACGCACATTGAAATCACCAACTTGTCTACTCAGCGTGGCGATTATAGGAATTAATTAACTCTAAGGGTACGCGTACTGAAGAAGCATATATCCAGTGGACTAAGAGAAGCTGAGGATGATGAAGAAAGTTATATTCTCATAAAATACTACAACGATAATGATTAAATTCACTTCAAATGACTATTGAAGTGAAAATAATATGCATGTATTTCCAAATACTACTAAAACTATAAATCACAATTTTGCAACATTCAGAGTAACCCCGCTTTTTATAAAATACCTAGGACGAGTGACCAGAGTTTTCCGATCGAATCACGAGTTTAATTTGTAATATAAGTATATTTAACATTGCTATTTGAAGATAATATCACTTGTTATAAGGTAATCTGAGAATAATAGAAAACTAGCGTGACCCGTGCGAAGTCTTCCCATTATTTATTCCATTATGAAGCTCAGATGACAGATCAAACAAATATTTTACTAAAATTGACATATAGAGGCGCAAGTATCAAAAGCATTGAGCTAAATCGCCACTTTATTTATACGTGAGTGGATTTGAAATTAAACAAAAATTTTACCGACCGTCAATCATATTGACCTTGAGCCGTTAGATGGCAGCATTGCTGTTTTGTGTATATAATTTTAATAATTAATTAATTTGCAAAAACAATAGCAATAATAATTTTTTTAGTTGTGGATGCCGGTAGAGCAAGCAATTATCTATAAAATGATATATAATTTATGTGGATTAGTTGTGAGGTTTTTTCTAAAAAGGGAGTGTGACATCTTAACCTTAGCGTATTAATATATATGAATATATGATAATCTCAGAATGTAGATAGAGAATAATCTGAGAATGTATCAATATTTGTCCCAAAAATAAATAATCTGTGAGTACAAGAAATGTTTACCAAAAGAGTTTCCAAAATCTTTAGCATTTTAAGAAAACTGTATTTTATGAGCTTTATACACATTTTAAAGATACTGTCAACTGTTATGCAAAAAGTAGTAAACAAATGTTCAGATAAAATTTGTGACACCCGTTGTTTCAAATATTCTGCTGTTTGAATGATATTTGTTTAATTTAATAATAAATTTTCATCAAGTAAATAATTTAAAATACATTTCACTTGTTTATGTTATTTACTCTTTTATAGAAGAAAAATAAAAAAATTATTTTTTCAGGTGTAATCTCATTCAGTCCACGCGATCACCGCGGCAACTAATATACAAGAGACTGTGTATAGAATTGAAAAAAAAAACACATTTCAAAAAATGAGAATTGAAATGAAACGCGGTAAAATAAAAAAAAATAAAAGGAAATGATTTAGATAGAAAAACCGGGAAGGGAAATTACGAAAATGGAGTTACGGAAGGATTTTTCTTAGACGACTTCCGAATCAAGATCTTACTTTTTCGATATTTGAGCAGGACAATAAGCACTTTTTAGCAACTAGTAACCAGGATTGGCTTAAGATTCTCACGCGTAGTGCAACTCCATTTAAATTTGACTTATCAACTTCATGTTGCATAAATTATTATATGATACCCAAATAAAAAAGTCAAGTGCCGTAATTAAAACATACAAGATAATTAACTGAAAATAGTAAGTAAAAGGAAGAGCCTTCCACAAAAAGGTGGACCTCTTCGTTCTTGTTTGTTCTAGTCATGTTCCTTTATGGGTTTCTTTATGTGTTTAAAGGCCGCTACGATGTACAAATAAAAAAATACATTTCTTAAGATTGAAAAAATATGCTCGCCAACCCAAATTTTTAAACAACTTTTTATAACGTCTTTATAAAATATATGAGACTGTATTTATAGTCTAAATGGACATTAAACATCATATAAAGTGTAACTCAAACCCATGAAAGGAAAAAGTAATATTTCATATCGTCCTGAAAATTCCTTTTTTAAAATAATTTCAATCTGAGAAATAGAAAATGTCATCACTTTTTCTTTGTTGAAATTTCCATTAAATGGTATAGTTCCATTGTAATTAAATTTAACATTAGTGCAAATGAAAGTGTGAATCGAGCATATCGAATTTGCTAAGAAACGTGTCTTAAAAAAGCCCTCCTGGTGGAAATTACATCAATAATTATACTGATGTTATTGGTTATTCCACATTGCGATTCAAATAAATAAAATTTGTAAACAGGAAATTAAATAAGAAGATTATGACCGAGATTTTGTTTTGAATGATTTACTAAAATAAGATTTAAAATCGTATAATTTTTTATTATATGGAAGAAAGTCACATAAATTCTAGAGTAGTCATCCAAGAGGGTAAACATTTCTGAGTATTCTAAAGAATATACCTCAGATGTAGATTCAGGTTCATCTAAAATCACCGAAGGTGATATTCTTGAACATACAGAAAACTGTAATGACAAGAGTAAAGAAGGCATGTATTCTTAGTCATATTCAATTGCATAAAAAGGAACACAATACTTATAAGAAACTAATCTGTCCATTATTATTAAATGATCAACATGTACAAGAAATTTATTTGTAATTTTGATTATATTATCATAAAACAAATTAATCATTATATGATTTTACTTAAAGTATTTATTTTAGTTTGACTAAATTTTACAGATTAAGTTTAAAAAATCAGGTGGGAGAGAGGTGCTATTTCTGACTTTATAGACATATGGGTTGTTTAAAATGCAACTTTACAATTATGAATTAGTTAACCTTTTTTAAAATATTATGCACTAAAGTAATACATATCGTTAATCCAGGCCACACTATACTTCTAGGCCTTCCGTGTAGATTAGTGCAACTAATGAAATGATCTACACGAGTTTATGGATGAAAAGATATGCATAAATAGATGCATTCAAACTTTCTTATTTCTAATGTTGGTTAGAATATATTAAATAAATTTGTTATAAACACCGTATAAGGTAGAAATTGTTAAAACACTCTTTCTCACGAGTTATGTAAATGGATATATTGCTGACCTAGTGGTGGTTAATCTAACGACAGGCCGGATTTGATATTCCTAGCGAACACAAGTCTCTTGTATTAATTAGTTTAACTATATCGATATTTGTGTTATGGAAATACTTCTCATAGGAACCCTGGAAATGTGGCGAGGGAAGTTAGATTTAATAACTATAATTACTTTTTTTTAATGGTAGTAATATGTAAGGTTGGATTAACAAATGTTTTAATGAATGTTAGTGAGAGTAAGAACTCTCAAGTTCTCATGTAGAGTTCTTACTCTCCATAATATTCAGGAAAAAATTGGTATGAATTACCAATTATTTAGGTCAATTAATTTCATATTAATCTAATTCTTTGTGCAGTAGCAGAGGACTTAGTACAGTAGAGTGAAGTATATTTATTTCACTGAAATAAAGTAGTATTATTTACATCACCGATATTCAAAGATGAGCTCATTAATATACTTTGAAAACAACTATTTAATTTATTTGCGCCTTAATTTCTGAATTATCATCAGATGAGGTGAGCTGTAAAGAATTTGTTAATGATATCATTTTTTTTCAAATTGAATCCATTTTTGTTTACTACAGACATATATCTATTAAAATTAGAAGTAGTACTTTCACTGACATGAATATAATTGAATACCCCGTTTACACACAATTTCGTAACTATATTCTTATAATTAAGATGTCAACGAAGTACTCTAGAACAGGGTCTTTGTCATTAATTAACCACGTCAAAGGATTATGAAATGGTGCTATCTTGAAGAAACAACCAAAAATATAGGTAGGAATATTTTTATGCTGGATATAATGTTTAAAAAGTTTTTTTTTAAATTGTAGATTAGCGATTTATCTTAAAAAGAAATTTTAAATATTTTTTTCAATTTACTAACTTACTTTTTTTTAATTATTGTTTACTTTTACGGATGCTTTTGAAAAAAAATATGCTCTTTATTTTACTTTCATCCTTCGCAATGCTAAGTTCTAAATTTAAGTTTTTCGGATCTATACTACGAACTATATTATTTACTATTATTTGAATAATGATGTTAGCCCATGGTCAATCAGCAATTTCCTTTTTCAAAGAATATGAACTAAGGATTTCCGATTAGAGATCTGTCAGACAACTTTCTCTTCTCAATGCATGTTATGCTACGGACTCATTGTCTCAGGAAAATATATATTTAATTATTAAACCTTTTCCGCTTTTGGATGTCAAGTAAAACCCGTTTTGCAATTAATTAGGAACGTTGTTAATGTTTCACGTCCTTCTTTATAAGAGTTAATGAAGTGACAAAGGACTTGAATCCGGAATTTTTCACTTTGGCAACAAAACTTGTTTCAAACATGTTTGGTATATGTAAACATTAAAATATAAATTATGAAATAAAATAACAAAATGAATTGAGGGGAAATCACTGGAAATGGTAATAAAAGAGGTAATAACATTTCACTCGCAGTATCAGGACGGTTATATATATTTTCAGGAACAGCGACGTCAATTCGGGAAAGTTAATCGGATAACAGTATTAAGGTGATCATCGTAATTCGATAATCGGATAACGGATAACAGGACTGGCCATGTTCAAGTGATCGATGCAGGAAATCTCAGGGAGTTCTTCCAGCAGAGACAGCATTGACATTTTTGACGGGTAAATATGCGGGGTAGAGCGATAACTTCGATAAGTAATCGAACAGGAAACAGTGACCGGATTATAGAACCGGTGAGATTGCGATCAGGAAACAGCGTTTTTTTTAATTTTCAGATATATTTAGGTGGACACAAGCTAAGATAATATTTTTGCTGTACACCCCTCTACACCGAATTATATCGCAACCCTTCAGTTTCTCTCAGTAATTAACTAATTAACCTCCTAATCGCGGTCGCACCAGTGTGTGATTTATTTATTATTAGTGAAAGTAAATTTATCAAAATGTTTCGTCGTTACATTTTGTAGTTCTTGTGTACTTTTTATTCATGTTTAATCTAATAGGTTAAACTTTGTTAATCCATTAATTATTTATCGTTACATACAGATTACCTGTGACATATCGATAAATGCGTGTGTAAATAAAAAAATATTAATAAGTAAATTATAATTAGATAATCTGAAAAAAAATGGCTAATAATCCCACTTCTGATACTACTGTTAGGAAAGTATTTTTAAAAAAATATTAAGTATAATAATTAATACAACACACTCATGTCCGTTACGAATATCGAATACGGTCTGCTGTTAGGACAGATTTGTATGTGTTATTAGCATAATGCTTCTTGGGTCGCATTGCATTTTTCACACAATCCGTAAGAACAGTCAATAATATTTTGGATTTGTGGATAACAAATTCGTTCGTGGGAAAGAGTGTTTGTAATGATCACCACCCATATAAAATGAAACATCATTCCTCAAAATGATTTTGAATCAACAAATAGCAGAAACAGAGTGAGATTCATAAAGAACTTATTAGAATAAATATTTTATTATGATATAGAAATCATACTAAGGAGCTAATAACATCAAATAAATCTAATTACAGTCTTCTAACCATGACAAATAGATACCAACTTGTATTAAAACACATTTATATTTATTCTTAAATGAGACAGGCAAAGATCTGGTATATATTTAATCTTCATTCACATTTCCAATTTTAGAAATTTCTGCATATTTTAACACTGTACCTAGTAGGCTTTTAACGAAATATAAATTTTTTACTTTTAAATTACAAACACTTATAACATAGGTAAGATATAAATAACGGTACTATATTTTTGCAAATGCGAATGATTTTCTATTCTTCTAAATTGTTTTCTGAATGAACAATATGAACACTAGTTTGTAAAAGCGGATTAGAATTATTACCACTAGTTAAATTAATGGATGGTAAATTAGTTAATGATTCATTAATTATTCATTTTTCAAATCAATTATTATTAATATATTTATGGTTTGAAAGAAAAATAAGAAATGTTTAAATAAAATCATAATTAAAACTCAAAAATTATAGTTTTACGAAATGCCTTCCAATTTTCAGACAATTCGATTATTCGATTATTTTTAAAAACAGTATATTGTTTTAATTATAAGTTTTAGTATTATTATTATTATTTATTCTATGAAACAAATCGATAGTCATAGTTTATTTTCACAAAACTATGGTAATTGGTTGATTATTTCGGTTCATGTTGTTATTTTATATATACGATAACTTACTGTAGAATAAATATTACTTAATGCGTACACCAAACACTTTCCACGTAGCACTTTGCAATTACTAACATCCCTGAGCTGTAAATAAAATTTTTGATCAACTCTTATCCTTCTGATCAGCTCTTAGCTTCCTCACTGTACCTGACAATTATTGCTGATTGCGTGTTTATTCACAGTTAAGGAACATTAGTAATTTCAAAGTAATACATGGGAAGTATTAGGTGTATGCAATCAACATTGTCTATTCCACGGTAAAAAAATATTATTAACAGAAGTTAACTACAAATTTGGAAAAGTTTCTTAAGAAAAAAACTCTTTTATGGCTGTATCGATTTGTTTTATAGAATAGGTAATAATATATGAATATTTGTTCAATCAGAACCTTGTAGGATACTCTCTTGTTTAGATTCATTAAGTTATCAAACAATAATCATCTCGATTCACTTTTGCAAGCTAGTATTCATATCAGTAACTTTGAAAGAGATTTAGAAAAATTCGAAAATCCTTCTTATTTGCAGAAACGTAATTATCATTATCCATCTCCTGCCTATGATATTGTAGCATTAATTTCTTTGCATTTCTCATCTAAAACCAGAAAATTGCTATGTTGCAAAAATCCCAATTGTAATTGTATTGTTCAAATCAATATTGTTTTAAAATATGTAGTCAATGTAAAAACAATAAGAAGCAAGATGGAAAACCGATTCCAGTTTTTTCCAGTCACTCCAAAAATTAACATAGTTATAAGACTAGACTCTGTAAATAGATATTTTATTTTAGAAACTACTTATGGTAACAATTTCTTTACGAATCTCTGTCTCTTTATGCTAATTCTTGATTCAACATCCTTTTAAGGGAACATCTTTTTTCTTATCAAGGGGGATGATGTTACGAATACTCTTTGCTAGGAACTGCTGACCTAACACCCTCTCACGGAATGTGCGAAGAATGCAATCCGATATGACATGCCTAATTCTCATGGCAGATATAAACCTGGTTTAACTCCGGATATTTGTTGTGGTGAAACATATCTTGTAGTATTTATTGTAATTAAATAAATATTTGATTTTTAAAAAGACTTAGAAAAAGCTATAATCTATCATCGTGGCGTGTTGGGTTGATTACAATGTATAAAGCCTTTGGCGAAGCAGCGCACCGCGGAGTCGTCGAGCGGGGCTGGACGAGCGTTATGGTTGGCTGTAAGAGGTTGCTCTCGTAGCAGTAAATCCGTTATATGTATCAATTAGATACATCAAAGTATATAAATAAATAAATAAGTTAATACATTAATACCTTAGATTCAAACACTATTTAAGTATACTGAGTTAATAAATAGAGGACAAATTTTTATGTATTATATTTTTAACATCAAGTGAAATCTTGAAAAGGTATCATAATATCACAATTAAAAAAAAATAACATATCACATAAACGAGTTATTCGTCTGTAATATCGTATTAGTTACAATATATATTTATGAAATTTAATGAAAATATGTAGTATTTTATTAGCTAAAAGATAGAAAAAAAACAAACAAAAAAAATAAACAAAAATATTGGATTAATCAATATCCTTAACAATCCGAAACAAGTGAAAATACAAGGAAAAAAATGCCTCATTATATCTTTCTATTTTTCACACAGAAAATACGTAGAGATATTTTCTAGTTTAAACAGTGTTGCACCACATATGAAGGTGCTTTTTTCCTGACGAAATAAACCTGATGAAGAAGCTATATAACTGTGTTAGCCCCTCCCTTCCATAAGGCTCAATGTGATGAAGAGTAAAATAAATTCTAGATTTAATCGTTCGTATTAATTTATTCAGTCCGTATTGCCGATACTCGTACATAATTAAGTAAGGTGGTACGGAGGGCGTCTAACACGCACTTACCCGCACCAGATTCTATATGCAATTATGCCCACCAATGAGTTTACCGACGTTTTTCCCACTATAGTTGCAACGAGATTCAGATGTCCGCACTAAAATAAATATATTATATATTTAGAATCTCAAGTTGTACTTGAATATTTTACGAATACTCTATTTACAAATGCATCTAGTCTATGAGCATTTTATTTCTAAATAGTTATAATACTATTTTAACCACATAATATTTCAAATAGGTTTTATTATTGCGTATTCATTCCAATATTATATACAAGGAAAAATTTATGTTGCTAACAAAATAAATTATTTATTTATTTCAAGCAAATAGAACGTATTTATAAAAAAATTATAATTCCTTAATAACTTATGAAGTTTATGAACACTTTTTTTACAAAAATAATAAATCCATATACGGAATCTGAGTTGTATTAAATCTTAAATTTACTAGCGTAACATACAAACTTAAACCAAATTATAACCTTCTTTGTGTCTGTAAAATTTCTGATAAATGGGAGAATATAACGAAAAATTTAAATTGACTATATTTAATACAATATTGTAAAATAATTATAATTAACGCTAGACTGAAATATGAGAAAGATAGTTTAAACAAACAGCCAAATTTTCTCATCCCACCATAATAAGAAAGATATTGAATAACGTATCGTTTAGCTGAATTATCATCACCCTAAAGTAAAAAATTACTATTGGACTATGCGGTCTTTAATCCTACTTTTGAAGTTTTTCCGTTACAAAATGAGAAAATTACGTGTCACTACTTCATTAAACTTAAGTCAGAACCAAAATTAAGTATGTGATCGGATAGGGAACATTTTAAGAAACGGTAGTCAATGGCAGCTATTGCTAATTGCAGTGCACAAAAGTGTGGTTTGTTAATATTGAAGCTGTTCTTTCAATGGGTGCATATTGTAGCAAATTGTAATGGGCGTTAGCAACTTAAAAGAAGCTACGTGGCTATTTCGAAGGGCAACAGCCATTTCTCCACTTCTTCCATTGATAAAAAGTGACAAACCATCTGGATAAATTTAATACTCACCCCATGGAATAGCTATTCTTGTTCAAAGCGGTATGATTAATCTTTCCTCCAAAACGACATTACCTATGGGACGTGAGATGACCCATGTACAATGAATCAAATATTACTTATCCTCAATCAACTGCGATCAAGTTTCAGACGACATCGATATGCCACAGAGCATCCCCTGTCAACTAATGTGCCGAATGTGACGGTGCAGATCGTAAATCATCTCAGATTATATCTAAAAGAACGAGAGAGAAACATTGCTAGCCCACTGCGCAAAATGGGATACGACATTTATAAACGCAGCAATGTTTTTTATGTGTTATAGATAGTACCGAGCTGTGAAGTGGCCACTTTTCTTGCCTTTTTCAAACCATGTAATAAACGTGTAATACCTTTCTGGGTGATAAGTATATATCAAAATTTCCCAATTAAATCTCTTAAAATTTGCATTAATAATATCATCTCATTTTACAAAAATTTGTAAAAACAAGTTTATTCTTGATTATTTACGATAATTTTACTTATTTTTAGAAGCATCATATGTAATATTTAAAAACTTCAGTTAATTTTTTATGGTTTTGTGATCAATTCGGGAAATTCAAAATAAAACCTCTTCAGGTAAATAAAAGAAATATTATAATTTTCCACTCAAATATTGTTTAGACAAGATTTTAAACGCCATTGTATGCAAGGCGCCGCAATCAAAATCGTTCATCCTAAAGGCTAAGTTTTTTTATTTAAAGAAAAATGCAGTAAAGCTCATTACCGTCTAAGGAAAATTTGTGGGCACAAAACTTTCAATAAAATTTTTTGGTAATCATCAATATGTACTTCTTTTTTATATAATAAAAGCAACATTACCACTAAATTAATAGGAAAAACGAAATTTTAAAATTTTGTAAATGAATTGACCAATAATGGCTGCAAAGTTAAATTTACTTTTTCGAATGATTTACGCAATGCACCTCGAATGGCACCGCGCACCTCGCTCCTCAGTTATTTATACGAAACGGAGCGGGACTTTACATAATTTGTGACATTTAATCTTTCTGTGACTCGAGGTACAATTTCTTAAAATGGTGAACTAAGTTTCGCTTCATTGCGGTATATTTACTCGATTGTCACTGAAGGATAATATTTTTCGTATGTATGCATATCTATTTTAGTTCATTTTGTTTTAGGTGATTACTGTTTTTCATAAATGAAGCTTCACTGTTACCTATTACATATTTATATTTTATTTATCATTGTCATAATATTTTGGAGAAGTATAATAAAATATTTGCTATACAGTAAGGTATACAGTAAGTGCCCAAAGTCTGTTTGAGGATTATCATATCATGAAATTACACACAATATTTTTTCAAAATAATCACATTGAAATCCTACACGCCACAGAAACACATGACAGAGAAGAGGTGATAAATTTATTCCTCATTTTTTTTAAATATTGGGTAAATAATAATTAATGTTTTAAACAAATGGCATGTGCTAGAAATATATATTATCTAACTCTTTTCATATAATGTTTTACTTTGAAAAATTAAAAATAATTCTCAGCCACTGGTCACTACATGTTACTATGTCTAACATGTGTGTATATTTAGGTTCATAATCCGAGTCTAAATAATAACAATATTAATAGTACAGTAATCAGCAGTAATAATAGTAGTACATATAAATCCAGATTTGGGAAAAAGTTTTGATTCAAGTTCGGTTACTAATTCCACATATTTTATACTAACAATATGATGAATAAAAAATCTATTATTTTTGAGGTATTTGTGCTGAATGCAGGTAATAACGATGAAAACAAAATTGAATCAGGGGCTGAAGATCAATTGCATATTCCTAAACCACTAACAATTGCATATTCCTAAACCACTAACAAATTGGAAGATTGATAAATTTAGAAAAGAAAAAAGGGGCATCCAGTGAATATTATTAAAAAAATTTACTACTAGAATAAACAGTTGTGAAAAAAATATATCAAACATTTATTGGTTTGATATAATATGATAAATTAGCTAAAAATATGAATCACTAAATAAAGACGAAAGTAATTAAAAATATTGAAGACTTAAATTACTAGGAATGAAAATAAATACCCTATCCAAGAATATGCAAACAAGGCAGTGGGAGTACGAAAAACAACATATTACCAAATTAAAAATTTAGAAGCAAAAACCTTACATGACAAGTTTCCAAGAAGCCTTGCATAAAAAATTCATAACAGAATACCAAGCAAAATTACGATCACTTTTTTTGCAAACATAAGTAATGAATTGAAAGAGTTCCCAAAAAGATACGTAATTTAGTATGCTCACTGAAAATATTAACTTTATGTTTCACGCTTTGAAAGTAGCTGCTATTATAAATGAAGCATATTCAGATGCTTTGATGAGAAATTTGAGTTGCTCCATATACAAAGCAAAATATCTAAAACTTGAGTGCCAATCATAAAACTAAGACTGAAAATTTGAATGATGTTTGCAATGATCAGGATATTATATGACACAGATAGATTCGCGCATTAAAATAAAGGTGGGTCAAAAAGTTTTAATCGTTACCAAAAAAGAGGAAGTGGTAACCAATCCACGAAAAGTATTTAATGCTTTGTTTGTAAGTTTACCAAACTTCTTTTAACACTATCACAAAATCCATAATCAGTACAATAATATGAAGCGATTGAAGGATTCATATGCCTGTGAACTGTGCAGTTACACATGTTGATTATTCAGAAAGTTATGGGTTGAAATTCCTTAAAAAATTTCAATCCGTGCATTTTAACCAAAGTCAAAGGGGAATATGTCTTCACACGGACAGTATAGGCAGTTTTGATTTTGCAATTTTTTCAGTTAAACCGACATCAATTTTTACAGCTAATTCTTGTTTGAGGCACGAAGCTCTGGTTGTCTGGGCACATATATGTGGTACATCTAAAAGGCTGTCTGAAAAAAAACAATTTATAGATATCTTGCATTTTCAAATAAACTTCCCCACATCTAGATATAGTTACAAATACATTTTTATATGTTTTTATAACTTTTCTAAGACTGTCGGCAAATAACCACAATAAAGTGAAATTTTCAAAAGGCAAACACGGCAAGATTGCCCCTGATGGCCTCGGGGCAGCGATAAAGCGGAAGGTTGATTCTTGGGTCAATAACGTTGTTGATGTTGGTAATGATGATCATTCGTGTGGTCCAAGAAAATTTACATAATGTAGCAATATTTGATGTATCCGAAGAAAGCATCGTTGAAAGATAAAAGAAGAAAACCAGATACATTGCCAACTTTCAGAAGCAATTATGCAGTGCGTCAGGTATTGTGGAAAAAGGTGATCGCACATCTAACATTTCGCAAAGCAAGTTGTTTTTTATGGGGTTGCGGAACATATGCAACCATCTAGGCTTCTTTCTAATTGCCGTTTTAATATTTGATTTGATGCCGCTACCATTTTTGGTGAGCATGTGGTTGTGTAATTTCTATGAAAAGATTGTAACGTTGAGAAATGTCACAATCAATGTAAAATCTGTAGCCTGCCCTTCAGATATAGGAATTTTATCTTGTAAAAGGAGTTCAATAAAAAAATCCGAAAACTACTAGGGATTAATAAACTCTTTGATCTCAAACATTATGGCGGATAAGCATTGATTAAAAGAAATGTTGTAGATTATGTTAGGGAATGCAAAGTTACAAAGCGTTGATTTGTATTGTAAACAATAAATTGTTCCGAATATCGCTATTGATTACCAAAAAAAAGAAGACATAATTAAGAAAAAAAGGTAAGGGAAGATAATATAACCAATTATAATTTTTTGGTTAATAAAATTTATATATATATATATATATATATATATATAATATAAATAGATAATGTGATATTTTTATAGCTAAGAAAGTCGTGTTACGAAAAATAATTGTTCTAATTGCAGATTGACGTTTAGTCACTATCATTCTGGTTTTCTTGTCGTTTCGTGAATACATATTTTTTTGTTTCTCGTAGATACTTAGATGACTTTGCCTATATTTTTAACTCAAATCTTTCGCAAAACTGTTCCAAATTTTGCATCGTTTCTGAACTGCGACATTTGGTAAATCTATTTGAACTTTACTTGCTTACCGGATATCTGAAAAGCACAATGATTTGGAAATGGGTTACCCTTACATTGTATCTTTTTGTAAAAAGGAAGATACTTATCCATTCCTTAGAGATAATACTCGAAGAAAAAATCCATATCGCTGTGATTTCTCAACATTCAATAAATAAACTATGATCAAACAGATTTTTAGAAAGTTTGGAGTCCAGAAGGAAAACCAAAGTCAGACCAGATTTGCAAAAGATCAAAGTTCAAAAATGAAGTCGTCGAAATATCTACGGTAAGCATAAAATAACACATTCACGAAATGACGAGTAAAACGTAATGATAGTAAAACAAAATGTCAATCAACAAATACAAACCTACGTTTTAATCTATGATGGTTAAGATTTTCCCGTATTATGCTCATCACCCTTTTACATTTCCAGTATAATTATATGAAGGGAAAATGGAAAAATTAATTAATTAGTTACGATATTTTAAACAATATCCACATTGTGGTCACAAGTATGCTAATATCAACTTAAAACAATTTCAAAACCGAAATGTCGTTCCGTTGTACCGTGCTCCGTACATGATGCTGCCCCATGGTTTTTTCAAACGTCATCTAACAAAATTTTTGGTACTATAATTTTCTTTTTTGTTGAGAAAATCTCTAGATCTTCTAATAATTTTTGATATACTATACTATATAATTTAGTCGAAAAAAATATATTTCACAAATGCTTGGATAAATTTATTGTGCAAGTTAGTCTACAATAGTAAAAAGCTAATACTATTTATATCGATATAATAAGTAAATTTTAACCAAAGCATTGTCTGTACTGTTAAGGAATCTAGATTTAGTAATTTTGTTTCATCTACATTCAATTCGTAATAAAAGTTATTTACAATAAAACATAACATTTAATAAAATAACGTTCAATTAAGTCCACGTGTCAAATATTTTATAGCATAAATTAAAGTGAAAATTCGGCTAAATAAAATTACCTGTTTATTGTAAAACTACATTTTATAACATTTATGTAATGATTTTAATAACCACAGATATTAACAACCAATGCTTAATACCGCCAACAATAAAGAGCAAACAGATAACGAAGGTAAAAAACAAACTAACATGAAAGTCATGTTAACTTTTTATGATATGAAAACGGAATGCAACATTCTAATGCTTTTATTTCCCTAAAACATAATAGTTACATCAGTATATAAATAATGCTAGTAACCTACCTTGGCAGCAATGGCCCAGCATTAAATTTTACTAAAATGTTCGAGTTTAGGCCATGCACTCGTTGCACCATTTTGGAGTAAATTTTTAGTTCACTTTTCCAGAAGTACATATAATTATTAACAAATTTCATAACGTTATATTATGATTATGAGACTTATTTCAAATATGTGAACTTTTATTATTACGATGCTTTATCTTAGTCCATGAATAAGATCTCTGTTTCTATAAACTATGAATGGCTTGTTTGTCCGTTTCCACCTGCGCCTTTTCCATAAAAAGTGCTCTCTCATCCGTCTATATACAACTGTCGTTTTCCTTTAAAATTGTTTGTAGCAGAAATTTAAGACACATGGTTACAAAATATACAAACGCGAATATACCACAAGAGTTCAAACTAAAAATTTATATAAAAATTCCAGAATGTGCAAAATAAAGTATTCGAAAAATGTTTTTTAACCCATTGTGTCGTGTAAAGTACAATATTAAATATAAGGCAATCGTAAACATATTCGTCATATACTAAGCAATTTACTTATTTTCGTAGACAAAAACAACATTAAAATAAATATTATATAAACTTTATTATTTATATGTATATATATATATGTATATATATATATATATATATATATATATATGTATATATGTATATATATATATATATATAAATATATATGTATATATATATATATAAGTATGTACGGATCCCTGCAAAATGCAAAATTAACATAACTATAATGTTAGTTTGTTCTTCAACTTCAGTAAATGTTCGCTGTTTAGTGTTGGTGGTATTGCGCATATAACATATTTGCTGAATTAATGGATAATAAAGAAAGTTACAAATTTGCGTTTATAATATGACTAAGTGACACATTAAGATCCAAAAGCTAATTATGCAGTTTTCAATCGTCCTACCGTTATCCTTTATTTTGAATCTCGTAAATCATCTTATTTGCGAAACTGTCATCTTTAATATTTTTGGGAATTTTTTGAGGTTTGTGTTTTTCTCCACTTATAGTATAAGATTTCCATCAGCAACTTATTATCAATTCTGTATAAAATAGTCCACACATGAAATAATATATTAGGTAAAATAACATATTTCCCACACCCCCTCCGAATTATCACAGATACATTAGTCGTCACAATATATACAATTACAATTATTCTATAAAATACAGTTTTTGAACATTTAACTGCAATTGCGATTAAAAGAGTGGATATTCGTTTTTAATAATACGTCGACTTTTAGTTCGTGAATTTTCTAGTCGTTTTTTTTCCAGTTCTCGTCCTTTTAATGAAAATTCTTGACAAAGAGGATTTACATTTTAAAGTAGGAATAATCTGCATGTCAAACGGCGGTATTCCCAGTCGTTTAATTTTCATTTCTCTTTTTTTGTGTTATATTTCAGTTCTTATTTTATTCTTTGTTGTGTACCTTAAATAAACGTCAGAATTTCAACAAAAATAGCCAGATTTTCTTAATAACATCGAGACATTGTAAGCACGTGAAAAAGCAAAACATGCAAATACGTGCTCATACATGTCAGGTTCAATAAAGAAAGAAACATTGGCATTCATGGAGACTGCTGACAGAAGTGAAAACTAAAATCTATATAATAACAGTAGGTTTAGATAATAATTTTGTAAAAAACAAAAAATTACTTATTTTATTTTTTAAAATTTAAATCAATAAACAATAAATTTTTAAAATTAAATTTTGTAATATGAGAAAATATTTTTTTCAATTAAAAATTGGTGCATTTTTTGCAACTTTCCCAACCAAAAATTTCAATAATACAAGGGAACCAAAATTTTGCATTAGTTATCACATTTTAAAAATTCAACACACGAATCTAAAATGTAGAATTTTTAATTTAATATTTTCGACAACAATATAATCAAACAATTAGAAATCTGTTTTTCCACGATAGTAAGATAACTCCTAAGCCAATGTTAAATACTCATTGCATTATGTATTGCAGAAGTCAAATATTTAAAAATAAATAATATCAAATTTATAAACGCGAATATTGATACGAATATTGGAAATATTTGAAAATAAATGTGTTTTTCTGTTATTCATTTTTCTATATAAAAATATTAACATATTTAGTGCTCACTGTTATACTACATAATGTTCCAACAATTAAATAATGAAAATAATAATTAATATTTTAAATAAAATATTAATTCATATTTTAATCAAACTGATTAAACCATTTTAATCAAACTAAAACACAATTTAAAGAATGCACAGTATAAACTTCGCTTGTATAGATATACAAAGCACTAACGTTGCACAACATGTCATCCTTATATATACAAATATACTACTATTAACGTATGCCGGTGACGCGAACTCACAGATTTTACTTATTCAAAAAGCGTCCAATGACAACCTTTTGCAGTCGGGTATATAAGCGTTGATGTATACGTGTACCCAGGCCGCGTACAGAGTATATTCAAAATTGTATATATATATATATATATACATATATATATATATATTTATATATATATATATATATATATATATATATATATATATATATATATATATATATATATATATATATATTTGTACAAGTTTGAATATACTTTGTTTGCTGAGCACTATTGTAGAAATCATAAAATATAATAAATTATCTGGTGTTCCCACTGCTGTGTAAATGATTTAAAGAGGTTAAGGGGGTTCTGCAGCTCTAGCCTGCCAAATTCTAATTTTTGCAAATTACACGTCTATACCGTATGTCCATTGTATGTTAATAACAAAAACATTACTATAACTTACAACTCGAAATAAGTGATAAAATTCAATGATTTTGCTATATTTCTGCTATATGTTCCGTAACCTCACTTTCCCATGAAATTGTTTCTTTTAAAATATGTGAATTGCCATTATTATCATCATAGTAATGGCAATTAATGAAAAACGTTAGAAAATTCAAAAATAATTTCCGAACTGCCTTAATAAAAAATATCAGCACTAATTCATGGTTAACTCATCTAAACTACCTACCAGGAAAACATCGTTTATGATATTTGTAGTTACTTATCTATTTGGCGGTTTTTCGTTACAAATGTCGATCACTATGCAGAGGAACTACCAACATATTAATTTTAATTAGAACACACAAACAATTATAAAACTCATGGACTAAGTCTTCAAAGCGGCAGGATGCGCGGGACGATAGAAGCAGTGATACTCGTTTAAACTTCTTTCAGTATTCGACCAATCAAATGGCAGTTGGCTAATGGTAGGCCAATTCAAATATTTTGGCGAGCTACTACGTGGCTCGCGGGACTGCGTTTGACTATCCTTTGCCTAAACCATCTTAGTGACCACGTTTTATTAATTTGGTCGGTTGATTCTGTTATTCAGATTGGATGGTATCTTTGTTGATACGATCACGGAGTACGGTTCTCAGGGATTGTCAGAGACGTTGCTTTTGAAAGATTCTAGTTTGTTGAGATCATTTTGATCAAGGTTCACGTTTCTGAGTCGTAATCAAAGATTGGTAAGACCCAAAAAGGGCAATTTTATTCAAAGCAGTGATTTTATTTTTCTTCCATGAGCACTTGCTGAGAAAGGCAAATGCGGCAAATCCAAGTTCCCCTCTCAGTATGCATATCTTAATTCGGGTATGGATATCGGCAGAAAAGACGATTTGCTTCTTCTGGATTAGCGATCCGAGGTACTTGTTGAAGCTACCTGTCTATCGTGAGCGCTGCTGTCTTATTGGCATTGATTTTCAAGCTATATTAAGTCGTGACGCTAGTAATGTTATTTAGTATATCGTTGGCTCCAGATAAATAATAATGTGATTAGACATTGTTACACATAATATTTAAAGAAATGTTAATTATCTCCTACAATATGCTACTTAAAAAGTACGTTAATTTAACCTATACTTGCCTTTATATATGATAGTTATTGTCTATGCAAGTATCTATTTTCTTTACATTAGGGCAATCTATAAGTAAACTATCTTATACATAGCTATATAGTTTCATAAAATTCAATAATTTTAAAACGATATGCTTATTCCTGGGCATATTAATCTTTTATAACTTAGTAATATGCACGAGTATGCTGCAAAGGGTTAAAATGTTTAGTCTCTGAAAATTACTAATATTTAAACTGAATTCCTAACATTTTAAATTTAATTAAGAGTAGTTTATAACAGTGTTTTTAAAACAATAGTAAAACAAACATTCACGTTCCTGAGAGTATAATAGACATTCCTGTAAAATGCATTTAAAGAAGTCAGTTCCGTTAATGTTAAATAAGAATAACAAGCGGATCTATGGTTCTAAATTGATCTATTTTATTTGTTTACTTGGTATTGCCTAAAAACGGACTTGTTGTTATAATACATGCGTAAAACCTTAGAAACCTATTGAAATCTGCAGAAAAATATAATTTCGTCTTCCCGTATTAATAACAAGAAAATAATATTATTTGTAATATTAAACTAAAAGGTATAAGTTACGAAGAATGTATAAGGTTTCACTGTTTCACAATAATTTCTCTTGAATACCTTATATTCAGTCTCAATATTTTGTGAATTTCGTAATAATATAAATTTTTGTCAATATTGATTGTAACCTAACTCAAATATACTTATAAAATAAGTGAATTAACATAAAATGTGTCTAAAATAACTTCAAGATAAAACATTTTTAAGTGAACATCGAAACGAAAAGTATATTACACGAACCCTTCAAAATTCTTTCTTGCTACATGCTTTTCCTAGGAAAAATTTCGTGCTCTTAGTTCACGTTCAATCACAAACAACAGCTATTTCAATGGCAATGTTGATAATTTAGACTTCTCATGCAAACATTTTTTGCAAAGGATAAGTAAAGCTGGCTCGATTTAATTCGACGAAAGTAAACACAGATTAGAGGAAGATCGAAACAAAGTCATAAAGAGCGACATATAAAGTTTAGTCAATATTTGGTTACTTAAATGAAAACTTTTGGAAACCTATCACATACAAAAAAGAAGCCATATGGTCCATCTATTTGATTTTGTTTCACACTAATTATTATTTAGTCACTCTCCTCCCCATCTGAATATTTCATTATTGAAAACTTGAATGCAGTATAATAATAACTTGTAGTATTAGGAAAGGAATTATTTACTATTTAGTAAATTAATTAATACACATTTTTCTTCTATTATCAGCTAGGTTTCTCCCATTATTTTGAACGATGTATTTTTGTATTACCATATGACGATATATTTTGGAATTACTATTAACCGCTTTAATGAGTGAATCCATGTGAAGGTAGTTGAATCTTGAAAGGTATTATAAAGGAGGAGGACGAAATTGAAAGGTCCCCTTTGCACGTGATATTAATTTCAATATAATACGTCAAGCCGTTGCCGAGTAAAAGGATCTTGATTGACAGACATTTGTACAGAGAAATAAATCCGTATAGTCATAACCTCTTGAAATTCATCGAGTAGTTTTTTTGTCATGCGCATGTAAACACACAGGCATATAGATAAACATTCAAAAACTGTCAATTTCTTCTCCGTAGTTTAAATATATTATTCCCTTGAATTAATTTTTTGGGAATATCTTCTACGTGCAGACTTTTTTCACTTCGCTCGTTTATTATCTAAATAGATACATATCTAAAACCGAACCTAGAAACAAATTTGCCATTTTCATTACAGATCTCATGTTGAAGTCAGGTAATCGCATTAACCGCTCCCTAAAATAGGCCCAATGTGCTGAATGGCAAAATATTGCCCGGCCATAACACTTAGTGTAAACTCACTCATTCCGTTTCGTCGATACATAATAAATAACGCAATAGGGCGGGCGGCACGCGAGGATTACTCGCCCGAGCCCAACGAGTAGGTTATTATGCGCGCCAATGTGTTTGCCGACGTTTTTACCCCTGTTGTTGTTTTAAAATGGAATGAACTTTTTTAATTTCGTCTGTAATGGAATTTCAGATACGTAACTTTAATAAATCTTCAGTAGATTTGGAATCAGTGGCCAGTACGTGACGGGAATAACTTAACATTTTTTGTTAGTGTAAATTTTCTGCCTTTTTTAACGCACACAATGTTTTCTGCTAAGCGAGAGTTTTGTTATCAAAAAATCAAAATGTCTTTATGGGGAGTTTAATACTGGAGATTGAGTTTTTTATTAAAATCTCCTATTTTTATTCAATAGAAAAATCACTTTACTCACAAGATATCGTGTTGTGATTTCAGCAGACTACAAAAAGCTCACATGAAGCTTCCTCCTCTTATTATCGATCAATATAGTGAAAAACACATATTTATAGTTTTATGATTTAATATATTTACTGTATTAAGAAAATCTAGGGAGTTTACTACAAGAAAATGTAAGTAATTCACCTTTAAAGCCACCGTATAAATGACTACAGTTTATCAAGATAGACTACTGTATTGTAGGGTAACCAATTGAAAGTCAAATACTTGACCAGGTCGAAAGAAAAGTTTAAGAAATAGGATTAAAACCAGTTGTTGATACAAACAATTATGTAAATTAATAAATTAGACGATGTGGGTGAAATATTTTTGTGAATGAATCTTAAAATTTAGATAAGGTTCAAATACTCATTTTAACTATGCACAAACGACTGTACACACCTTGACGTATATGCCATATTTATAAAAGCAAAACAATTTTATTTATTACATTAATAAAATACGATAGGTCAAAAAGGATTATTTCAAAATGAAACCAGTATTATTGCAATTTATATTTAGTTTTATTTAAATTTAATGGAGCGAAATGAACACTATTATGAAAATTGTCTACTGCATAATCAAATGGGCATACGATATTATTTTTTTTTACATAATATTGTTAGTAGAAAACTATGTTTAGAAAGAAACGAAACTTTATATTTGTGTGAATAAAAAATTATTGAAGCTGAGTGCTTAAAGTATTTTGAAAATATCAGTATTTTGCTATTTTGGCTTTATTAAGTTAGGAACGTCAAGCACACAATTTTTCGTGTCATTAGTGCGCGTGCAAAACTGCAGTAGTGGTCTCTATGTTATTCGGTCGGTACCTTTGAACAGTATATAAAATCAGAAAACGAATACCATATTAGTGAAGGGTAACGAAGAAGACTATGCTGTAGCTAAAAATACTGAAAGAAAAAAATCGAAATCTTGAAATATTGATTTTACCTAAATGTTATGTTATGTATATTTTTTGTACGATCATCACCATATTTCAAATATCTCTATATTTATTACTTTTATTTATGTTTTTAAAAATCTGCCCATTTATATATTTAAAAACACGCTGGTTCAAGGATATTATGCTAGTGTAAACAAGAAATCGAATGTAAACCGTATAACATTTTAGCTATAAATGAATGAAAGAAGAGAATAATTAGCTTTTTTTACAATAAGACAAAAACCGATGTAGGAAAATGGAATAAAAAAACACATCAGCGACAAATACAGAGAGTTTACGAAAAGAAATTACAAATTTCCCTTTTTTTCTATGTGCAGTTAATCAATTAAAAATAATATTTTAATCAATCACTGTTTCGCTCAAAGTTAGACACTAATACATAGACGAGTTAAAATATAAGTTAATAAATTAAATTCTTTTCTAAATCAAGTAAAAAAAACGATGTAAAAAAAGAAAAAAAAACGTAATATGTTACTTTTTTTCGTTCTCTCGTACAATTATCGTCGTATCAAGACAAAAATCTAAGTAGGAAAATGAAAAAAGAAATACATCAGCAACAAGTAAAAAGTCTGAACGTGAATACATTTCTATACTTTCCACTCTTCCTCTTTGCTGTTATTGAAATGAAAGTAACACTGGTTAATCTCGTTTTCGCTCGGGGTTAGGCACTGAAACTTGACACTAAATCATTGGTGCTAATTTGGTTGTCGTACCTGGTACGGAAAGGACGAACGGCGTCTTTTCTCAAATTATAAATAATATGAAGGATCGCCAATATCACTATACTTTGGTAGTACTGATAGCGTTTAATTTAAATTCAAAAGTAGTTTCTGAAATATTTAAAGTGATGTAAAATCGCATACTAATCAATTATCTTGACATCAAGTTTTGCTTTCTTATTTATTTAACTACATGTAAACATGAAAAATATTGAAAAAGACATTAGATTTAATTTTTATTTCCGCGTGGAAAAAAAGCATTAACCTAACTCACATAAGCTTACGAAAGAAGTGACACTTCCTAAACGTTAAATAATAATCACAAGTTTCCTAGAAGCATGTTCTTTTTTCTCGCCTTTCTAATTAAAACTGATTTTAATGAATTTAGAGCAGCATATTTAACGATTTTTTTACTAGAAGCTCTGTAATTAATAATATCACTCTCTGTAATATCAATATCACATTCATTAACTAATTTTAAATTATGTCGAATACAAAAATAACTAGGTTAAAGGTTCGAAAATCGGTGGCTGACTATCAGTAGATCGACAGATTTGCGTTTTCTGTAGCCGATTGCTACAAGAAAAATTTTTGACGTTTCCTTCATTTATATTTGTAGCACTCGGCTAGTTCCGCCGTCGGCTTGATGCGTTAAGCATTAGAGAAAAATTCCATATTAATGTTAAATAATTTTTATTTTATTCTTATTTTATAACTTGCAAACTATATATATACACACACATATATATATATATATATATATATATATATATATATATATATATATATATATACATTTAAATAAGGGAAACATCATTATTAGCAAAAATTAATTTCGTCCCGAGAAATGAAAGATTAAATATATGAGGGAAGTTAAATCCGGATAGGTGTAATACTGTGAATGTGAGTTAAAGTTAATAATGTTTAAAATCAGAGTGAACTCTACTATTCTCTTTCATGGAATTTATTAGCAGAAAAATTAAACATTTTTTAATTATAACAAATATTAAACTAAACTCGTCATCACGAAGACTAACTTAAAATATTTTATTACTTATTTGTGGTAAATAATCACACGAAAATAAATATTTAAATCAAATTTGGTTATTATTGATGGCTTCTAACGATATCAAAACCAAAGTAATACCTATAGTTTAGATAATGCCTATAATTTAAGGATTATGTATAATATAAATTGAAAGTCACAAACCTGATAAATTATTAAATTTAATTTAATATAAATAAATTGAGGACAAAAATACAATTTCATATCAAATTTTACTGTTTTCTGGTGTAGATTTTCGTTTACTATGTTGTTCTTACTGCGATTCAATTAAGCTACACGGTTTGTATTAAAGGTTATTCGAAGGTTTGTAGAAAATACCTATATAAAACATTAATACCTGCCTTTTTTATAAAACATTAATAAAGGCAACTACTAATTCGAAAACGAGCGTACTAGCAAGCAAAACTTAAATCAAATTGAGGCAAATTGTGAATCACTAATAAAAATGTGATATGTTCACAATTTTATGCTAATTCAATTAAACTGTTATTATGTCATACGTATGGTTGAATGATTTTACATCACAAGGATTAATTAATATAAAAGTGTAACCTTTTGAATTTGCACTATCAAACAAGGTAACCACAGCAACAGTTAAAGAGAGCAGGGACCTTTCTCCAATGCACGAGCGTAAACTTTCTTTTAGCCGGCATACGTTCTATTTTTTTATTTATTTTCGAAAATACCTTCTATTTTTTATTAAAAAAACAATGAATACAATCTATGTATCAATATGAATATTCAGCAATTTTTTCGGTTTTAATCTAATTGATTTTTCAATCTTTTCGGTTTTAATCTAATTGATAAATCAAAGTAGGAATGGATTTCCGAGTTTGGAAACATAGTATTACGTTTGTTCCTTTGAGTACCCTCGATCACGAAAAGTCCCAATCATATACACCCTTCAGATTTTATGAATATATTAAAAAGGTAGTGATATTGCTCGGGTATTAGAATTCTGTCATACAAAATAATATAATAAAGTAATCAGTTCACAAAACTCTTTCATTAATTACAATATATTCGGACTATATTTAAATGAAAATCAGTCCCGATTTCACCCGCAACAATTAAACAGAATTTCGAAAATTAAGTTTCTTTGACCACGAAACCTTTTAATTATTGCTATATAACTGCTATACTCTGATCATTTCTAATTCAAATACAGCTAGAAATTGGCTCTCAAAACCAAGCACATTGGCAAAATATTAGATGGGTATTGATCCGAATTATTTCTTCTTTTTATCTGGTAATTAAAAAAAAATTTATATTTCTTTACCTTTTTTCCGTCGCTCTTGCGATTAACACATTTGTACAGTAATGTACATTTTTAATGTTCATATTTCTTAGCCAGTTATTAAATTGATAAACTTAAGCATTAGGTTAATTAATTTAAATTAAATCGACGTAATAGTGGATAAATCGACAAGAAGCCCTTTACACAGGTGAAATTGGCTTTCTTGGCGAATTAAATATTGAAGACGTTTATGAGCTATTCTGATAAAAAATGGGTAGCTGATCTGAGGTTACCCATTAAGAATTTGACTGATCACTAGACCCAAATATTGCTGTTAAAGAGAAAGGGATAACTACAACATTTATTGATAATTATTGTTGATCAGGGATGCTGATATCAAAATGAAATTTCTTAGAACCAATCCAATATAACCAATCATTTCAAACTTGTTACATATTACGATATACATATTACGTGTAATAAAAGTTTTTATTAACTGTATCAATCAATATGACAAACAGAAGCGAGGAAAGTAGTCCACCTTGAAGATCGTTAGATAAAAAATCAGCTCACTCTGGACAATTTTATACTTCATTTTACTCATGTACGTAATTGTGTCATTGAAAAATACATATATAAAAAGATACATTTATATAATATATATATATAAATACATATATATATATATATATATATATATATATATATAAAAATACATATATATAAAAATACATACATTGAATCTGATATTAAATTATAATACTGAACGAACTACTTCCGAGATTAAAAGTAGTCGACGAAAAACTCGACTAAATTAAAGAGATTCTTTTTCCCGGGATTTTGGATAAAGGGAATAGCATTACCTATTGGAAGGTTTTGAAATCGATGTAGGTCCATATCAGTCGACATGTATGAAGAGCGTTTGGTAACAATGAAACGACTATGCTTGAAACCATGTTAAAAGTCAGAACTGAGTTGTAATTTCTATGGAACTATATTTAAATGGTATAATTTTGTCACTAAAAAAATCCAATATTTACAAGTGTATTATTGAAGACATTAGACAGAGAGATTATGTTATTGAAGACAGTAAATAATAAAAAAGTATACAAGAAGATATATAAGAGGAAATATTAACTTACCGGTTTTTTTAAAGGAAATGACATGCTAATAAAACGCTAGTTAGAATATTAATTCCTTTATTGCTTGCTTACTTTTTCTGTGGCTTTTCTTTAGGAGCCTTGTTAATAATGCGTTGCAGCTTTTCTTTAGTAGTAATGTTTACTTGTCAAAAGTAACTTTGACAGACTAAAATATGATCTTTAATATTGCTGTATATTTATTGTAATAGTACTTTAAACGGATCATATAATAATTTCGATTGTTAATTCATCACATTTTAACTCAACATATTACGAGTATATATATATATGATTTTACACACCCAACTTTAAACACCCAACTGTCATTTTGCAATACTAATTTACTCTCCAAAAACAAATATGCGAGGATTGCTTATTAAATAATAAGTATCCCTAAAGATTTACTTTGAAATCGCAATTAAAATTAATATTACCATTGTTAATAAGAAGCGAGTAAAAATTTATCTAAATGACAAATTAAAAATGCCATGTTAATAGTTATACAGATAAGTTTATTTTAAAAATCGGTAATAGTATTTTTATAATATTAAATATTTGAGCGAATTATAGATGGATGACAAAAATTTAATATTGTTATGCATTTCTTCTTTAAACTTTTATTGTAAAACTATGTCTATTAAAGTGATAGTTAGAAAAATCTAATTCACCATCGATTACTAAGAAGGATATTTATGCAATATTACCACATTTCTTACATTTATCAAAATATAAGGTATATGCTGATGTGTTTCCGTATTAATAAATTGCGACAATTTTTAAATATCAGAAGTGTCAGAATTTAAAAAAAAATAGGTGTTTTGCAATACACTCACGATGCACTATTACGTACTGAAGTGGCGAATTTTCATTTATTTATATACTGTATATATACAGACACATAAATATATATATATATATATATATATATATATATATATATGTACACAGTACCATAGCTACAAATACCAGTTTGAATGAATTTTAATAGATATGTTGGATGCTTATATTTTATAACCTGTATTTTGTAGTTTTTAAATTAAACGAAGAAAGTGCGTATCGCTGCGATCAAACGGTGCGGTTCGTTGTGTGTAATTACTCATTCAAAATAAACATTAAAATATTTATCCATTTTTCCCAAACCATTTTATCTATTTGGAAAATTTAAATAAAAAAAAAGAGAACGTGTTTGGTGCGGTGCGTGCAACTATATGCGACGTTTGTTCGTTTACTAAAATTAGATCAAAATGTGCAAACTTTTTACATACGAAGGATGGGCGCGTATACTCACTTCTTAGATTCTTACCTCCATAGTTATTTACTCGCTTACGTCAAAAAAGGCGATTTTGCTAAAGAATACAGTTATGTCAGAATACAGTTATATTAGCCGTATCTTAATAGATAATCATTAGACCGATATCATCCAAACTCGATCACCATACCTACGCTATTCATCTTCGAGGAATTCTGTGGTATACTTTTAACTTCTCTGTTCGTATTTTAAACAAACTTCTTATGAGACTCCACCGGGAGTATTCTCTTTCCAATAAAAAAGGGTATTGTCAAAATTAGTTTATACTTGGGATGTGAATTAAGAAGTAGGTTTATGCTTTGTATATAGCTGTGTATCACAAATGTAATCAACTACTTACTTATTTAGTAACTTTCCTGGTTACGCAGACAAGTCAAACGAGTTCATACTCGATGAGTTCTCCATTAAAATTAGGGTACGGTTCCATCATTGTACCCCAATTTTATTGAAGAACTTACTTCGCCCTGTCTTATTGAATTATCACTAGACATATATCATTCAAACTCGATCACGGAACCTGTGCTGTTCAGTTTTGTGGAATTCTGCGTACTTTCAATTTCAACGCCGATGACGTGACGTAACACAGAAAAAACAATTCGAGTCGACTTGAGGTTTCTTCCTATTCTGCAGTCTTTCAAAATGTGTCATTTTATATATTATATGATGTCATTTTTTTCAATTATTTGTGAAAGTTTACTAGGTAATTTGTAAAATTTGTATTGTTTTTTATATTTTAATAATATTTCACAAAATATTAAAAATAAAATATAGGCGCGTTTATTTTTTAGATACTGAATAAAATTTATATTTAATTATTTTCTCTTTTTCTATTGTGAATTGCGGAATTTGTTAAAAAAAAAATTATTTTTTTAATAATATGTAATATTTGTTAGAAAATTTCATTCTGCCAAGATATAAGTTTAATTTACTCGTCATTTATCATTGGAATTTAGCGTGTTATTGTGAAAAGTTTTTTGATCTCCGTGAATCAAAAAATATGACAAATTACTCAGAAAATACGTATTATTTGATTGTGTTTAAACTTTTATTCTTAAATTATAATACAAAAACACAAATTAAATTTAATTATTAAATATATACACTAGCAAATTTTCTAAAATTCAGCTCTGACTTTTGCGGTTAAAACAAAACCGCATTTCTCTTCATAAACTGTCCGACTTATATCTAGTTAGAGCTAATATCTGCAGTTGACAGATTTTAAAACTCACCCCGTAAACTTTTTGACGTAGCGCCTTATCTGTGTAGTGGTCGTCAGTAACAAGAAATAAAATGTATAAGGAGAAAGCACTTAAAAACGAGTTCCGCCTTACTTAATCTTTGAACTATTTTGAGGACATTCGCATTTCAACATAAATTGCGAAATAAATCCTTTGAAGACATCGGGGAAGTACTGAATATATAGTTCTTATTCATTAAAGTAATTTAAATAAACATAATCCTACGATTTAAAACCTACGCTTTTTATGATTTGAATTCAAATGCGCCAACTTTGTGTAATTATTATGAATTGGAATATTTATTTGCAAAATAAATAAAACAGTAGTGTCAAATAAAAGAAGGAGACAAAGGTTGAGTGAAGTTAAGGGTAGGGGATGAAAGTTATATTTTTGTAGATATTTAAAAACACAGACATAAAGAAATATGATATGATGGGAAATATTTTTGACCATAATAGGGCACGTAGTTATTGATTTGCCTTTAATAAATATGTATCTCTATATACATTTCGATAAGCAGTTGTGCAAAATCTGCCATTATATTGTCTTATTTGAAGACTCCATGAATTTAAGTATTACTATCCTGTGAACTAATATATCATTGTTTTATTTCCTTCCGTTCTCATCACAATATTGAAACTATTATGATGGTTTTTCTACTAGTAATTTTTATGCTAATAATACTCCTTCAATAAAACTCGCGAAATATTTTCGTCGCTTTTGCCCTGGTTAAAATTTTGCCTGGTAATTAAAATGATTTACTAGATAGTGTGACTTTAAATGTTTAGAAAACCACATAATAGTTTCATTCGAAATAAACACAGTCATTTCATTTATAATAATTAATAAATAATTACTGAATAATCTGCTCCTTTGTCAATGGGGATAGATTTAATTTACTGACAACCGTGCATACTTTGCTGACCGATACTATAATGCAGTAGTTGTTTATTCACCTATGCATATCATCAAATGACGTCAATTCATAAAATTCCTAATTAAAGTTTTTTCACCATATTTGATCACATTCTCATTTTTGGTTACCGAAATATCCAAAATTTCGAATTATTGGATATGGCTACTTAAACACAAGGCGAATCATGATCACATGTTTTTTAAGATCTGCCTATCACATAAGAAAGCACCTCCCGTTTTTTAGTGCGCAAGAAACGATGCTTTAATTCTGACTAAAGATTTAATTTTAATCTGGCGTTTTTGCCAAGAAGTTGCAATGAAAAACATTGGAAAACTAGAACTCCAGATTTAAATAAATATTTTATAGATTTTTAGCAGATATACGTCATATGTCATCTTTTGTTAAATCAACTACTTTTACGTGTAAATGTATTTTTTAAGTAAAGATAAGATACGAAATGTCCAGAAGCGTTAATACGGAAAAACCTTCCAAGTACGAGAAGAATTCACACTAAGAGGGTTTCTTACACTTTTACTACTTATAAATATTTAAGGGCACATAGTAATTTTATCAGACTATTCACAAATATTAATTTTTCGCAATATTGTCTAAAATATCTTTCACAGACGTAAAACATATTGCATATTCCAACCGTTTACAATGTAATCTTTTAATCGGCTCCATGTTTATATATATATATATATATATATATATATATATATATATATATGTATATATACATATATATATATATATATATATATATATATATATATATATATATATATATAATGGTATTAAATATTTTTTTTCATTAATTGCACAATAAAAAGATATTCCAAAATATTCGATAATTTAGTATCCCCCTCACATTATTTTCGACATCACTGAGCCAAAATCATGACAAAAACAGCTTATTGTTTAATTAGATTACATAGAAGGATTATCAAGGATTTTAAATTTTTTTAAATATGCACCGCGTTTTACGCCTGTGCAAGATATAGTAAAAATATATAGGTTGTGAAAAGTGTTTAATTGTAAGTATTTTGGTAGAAATAATATGCACGTTTAAATGTTCATAAGTTGAGTTCTACACTTGACTGGTTTTTTTTTGTATTAATGCTTCCGAGTTGTCACGTGTGGTAAATCCAGATCAACTTGCAGTATTATATTTGACATTGGATCAAAATTTCCCCTCATTATATCAGCATGTTTTTATGTTAAATCTTCTGAGACTATAGTACTCAGCGGATAACTCTAAGGCAACCATGGACGAAGAAGTGAAATTAGTAAAATGTTCTATATTTTAATGTAAATTTTAGATATTTTATTTCAATTTTGCCGCAATATACAACGTAAGCCTTATCGTCTTTAAGTAAAAACTGAGAGGAGCACTTAAGCAACCATGTCGTAATATTACAGCTCGTGTAAAAAGATCTGCTTATTTTTTTAACCTAAACTTAGTAGTATTTTCGGCATTGTTGTACGTATTACGCATTATTGTTGAAAATAACTTATTTACCTATTACATGAGCATTTTCTTAGAAAAGTTGCTACAAATAATTAATATTTTTAGACTTATTCACAATCGAATACTAATATAAACTAATACTAATAAAAACTCAATAATTACCTCTGTTCCAAATTCTAGAAAATAAGACTTTCTGACTCCAAATTTAACTCCCATGCAAACCGATGTAATCAATATATTTGTAATCAGAGTAATTTATAAATATTCACTATTCATTTATTCGTTACAATATCTGAGCTAGATAATTAAGATGACTTCATTTTAGTGCGTTTCAAAATATAATTCAAACGAATAAATCGTAATGGTAGGCTTATCCGTGACAGAACGAATCTTAAAATACAATAGGTAAATAATACCTAATAAATGTCATTACTTTTGTAGAAATGTTTATATTTCTGAAAAATTTCCTTCGCCGAATTCAACCGAGGAAAAAGTACTTTTAAAAGAAATATTGCCGATTGTACCGGCTCAAAAATGAACTCGGTTTATAGATTTAATTCCTTCATCATTTATATTTATTCTGCATTTTATACAATTATTACAGAATTGGGAATACTACTCCATTAAAATAAAAGTGTTTAACTACCTTCTTTTACTAATAGCGGACTTTATTTTAATATTTTATCTATGTTTTTTACTGAACGGCTTACAGTGCAAAAGAAAAGATAGTATTGTTGAAAAGACTTGTATTGAAGATGTTATATTGTTCAATCTATATTTCGTAATAAAAACAATTAATATCTAAAAACTTGAGAAGGACTATAAAAAGCCATAAAAGTTAAATAAAGGCGTTTGTAATGTATCTTCATTTGCCTTCCGTATAATTCCATAATAAAATATAAACAGTGCACCTAGTGAAGTATATGTATTTAAGATCCAAAGTTTCTAATTATGATCTCAATTTTAAGTTAAAAATCAATGACCAAATTATCCTTCATAATAATAAAAGAAAACAAATTCTTTAATATAAAAGACTACAAAATTTACAAAAAATTTCGTTACACTCGCTTAAATTTCTCCATCAAAGTTGCGTCACCGCTACAAAAATTAGCCTCTAAATTAATTTTCTGTATAAATGACAAAATATTATGCAAACGAACATTAACACTTCCCTTTTAAAATGTGTAAAAATACTTCAGCAAGTAATTTCGAAAATTGCACAGTACTTTCATTTATTCTCGATAATTTTCATTACAATTACTGTCTGACGCTAGATAATAGGTAAATATGTTGGAGAATAGGATGTAAATTAATCAATTATACCCTGATTCATAGATATATCGTCACATTGGACAATATCCGGTAAAGTTTCATGAAAGCTCATTCATGAAACTTGCCTTTTAATCGATCTATTTTACCCTGTTATACAAAAAAATTTCATGTTTTAATAACATTTTCAAGGATATAGAAAGAATATTATTATATATAATTTTTTTCAATACCTGAAAGCAAATACCAATTCCTCAAAGAGTTAATATGAAACACCTACATAAAGATCTTTCAAAACTATAATATTTTTGAAATAAAGTTTCGACACACATCGTCATTATCACCGATATAAGGTAGAAGATCCTATGTAATTGATGCAATTCTGTTTAATGTGTTAAGATTTGACATCATATTTAACACATTTTCATATTTAATGGTATGACATTGCAAAGACCACAACGCAAAAACCATGCAAAGATCACGACCCGAACCGTAATCAAGCTGATAAAACAAAAATATGATAACAGATCCGTCGACTTTTTAATTAATTTTAATGTCATTGAACCAATGATTGCTATAATTAATGAGTGCCGAGTTCACTCACCAAATATTCAGGTCATTAAATAATGCTTTATATCATACTTTTTGCATGTAATAATTCGTAACCAGCAAGCACTCAACTCATGTTTGTTGAATTGCCTTGTGACAGTACATACCATGTCGGTAACGAGTATTGCGAAGATCTTGTTTTTTCTGCCAAGAGATTTTTTCTGTGTGTTTAGCAACTAAACCAGTAGACTAGGTAACCGACTATAAGTTGAATCCTTTACACATTAGTCTCAGTAATTTTCCATATTTTGTTTTACATCATGCAGCTCCTATGAATATTGCAAAATACTAAAGAAATAATGTTTAAAGTTGGCAAAACAAACATTTGTGGAGTTGATATATTTTAAAATAATTTATCGACAATTATTTCAGTCATGGTATAAACGGTCTTAAAACTGAAAAAAAAGAATAGGGTATTAAATATATTTGGCGTTAATTTTGTAGAAATTCATTACTTACAATTAAATGAAACTACGTGATGCAGTTTTATTTCTACTTTCTTTGAGATCTTTACGACGGTCCTTGCTATTTGCCCATCTGAAGATGTTGTAATATACATAATCTAGGTCATGGTAAAGAACTTAAAGAAATTAGAAATAATACTAGGTCACGTAGTTTCATTTACTTGTGAATTGAATAGGAATTAGTCACAAAAAAATATTTATTATATAAACATAATATTTTGCACCATATGTAGTTTCCGAAGTTAACTATGATGGATAAACTTTTGTGTGTTATTTGCTTTTGTTGATATCTTTCTTTTTTAAAGTTACATTTCATTTTACTGTATATATTACTTATTCAACAATATTTACAACGTAAAAAATGTTGGGCAATTATCAATCGACTGTAATTCTAGGAGGCATATTACAATTAATACAAGCAAACCAAACAACGAAGTAAATTACATTAACTTCGCTCTTTGCGGGACGGGAATGAGATATTGAACCCATTTTTTATTTCCGTTAAGCGTTCTGATGATAGACCATGATACACTGACCAGGCTATATACACCGAGAAGATATTCAAGTCCGCCATAATTTCTCTTGTTTGTTATAAATGATATTTTTAAACAATATTTTTCTAGAGACATTTGTCCTTTATATTATAATTAAAATAAATTATGAAACTTAACGTGATCTAGATAATTAATATTAGGAATTTTGGTCCGTTGGTATATCCTCGTTCGAGATTTTAAGAACAGTTCTTGTGCTTGTGAAAAAACAACGGAGAAATATCTTTCTATATTGTCCGAGAAATTATGAAAAGGAAATATTACTTTCCAATATACATAAAACTTTGTTTTTGGGGATAATGCACACTTCTATATTGTTGCACAATTATGTATTCAAATTATAAACCGGACATTTTTTTATGCGGAGAATTTTTATTCACAACATTTCTTTTAGTGAAGGACCTACGTGTAGATGAAGACCCTTTTGTAAGTCATATTCATTAAGAACTTGATGTGTATAAACATTTGAGAGTTACATAATATTAGCTTATTCGAATGCAATTTACACTTGGATTACAAATGGATGAAAACAAGTGTATTATGTACTTTTCCCGAAGTTTCACAAAATGTTTTATTCTCAATCACATTTGAAGGTGAATGTCTTCAACATTGTTCAAAGGGTAAATAAGACGTAACGCATTGTTAAGTACTTCCGCTTTATATCTTTAATTTTTTGTGACCAACCTCCACTACACAGATAAATCATTACGCCAAAATTTTGTCTGTCAGCAGCAGATCTTAGCTCTAAATCAACATACGTCGGAATGTTTTTGAAGAGAAACGCGGTTTTGTTTTAACCTTGAAAGATAATGCTAAAATTATGGGAAAATTTATAAGTAAATATATTTAGAATTAAGTTTTCTTCCTGAACAAGTCATTATGGTGGAGTATTAATTGTCATATTTTCCTTTTCATGAAGATTACACCCACGTCTCCTAATAATACATTAAATCATAATGCTAAATTGGTTGGTGAATTAAACTCATTTTCCAAATAATATAAATAGTGTTACACAGATAAAACATAATTAAAAAAGCTCAAATGTTTTATACCATAAAAAATTAACAATTCAGAATTTGATTGTCAAAAAGAGAATATAATTAATTAATCTTTTGGAATCATGATACAAAGCTAAAAGTTTTTTTAAAACCGAATGTATATCATTTTAATATGAAACTATAATAGCAATCTAACAGAATAAATAATAATTTTTACCAAAGGATTAAAAGAAAACCAACATCGATCACATTCTAAATTCAACTGTAATTTTTTTGGTATATGTTACTCCATATCTCCGACATATATACACCAATTTGTTTAATTCTTTTCTTTTATTTGAAGTAACCCCTTGAAAATATGATGAGAATTTAACCATCAAAAATAAATGTACCTAGAATTCCTCAACACTGAAAAGTCCAGGTCTCGTAATGGAATTTATGTGATGTAGGTCTAATTACAATATATTAAAACGGGCTAAGTAAATATGCTCTTTAGCATTATAAGGGTATCATGATGGAACCATAAGGTGGTGGTAGAAACTATTCAGTGGTGAGGAGTAAACTCAAGGAATTTGGACTCGTTTAACTTGTCTTGGCTTTTAAGCAAGAAAGTAACAAAATAAATAGGTGGGTAGGAATGTATGCGATATGCAGGTGTATACAAAGCCATGAAACCACTTTTTTTGTATATTATTTCATATCTCCGACATTAATTATCCAATATTGGTATTTTTATTTGGAAAGTATATATATATATATATATATATATATATATATATGTATATATATATGTATATATATATATATGTGTATATATATATATATATATATATATATATATACATATATAATTAAAGAATGGGTATACGTCCATACTTTGGGTGAAAGAAGTTATTAAATGTTTGACATAATTTTTGTAAGGGAACCCAAGTCACAGCTGGTCATATTAAAATGTCAAAGGAGTATAAAACCCAAGTCACTGCTGGTCATATTATATAGTCAATAAATCGTTTCCCTTTGTGAATTTTTTTGTCGATAAATATTTACATGTTTCATCAAAGAGAAGAAAACTATAGCAGGAAGGAATGTGAACATAAAAAAATGTCAGTTATCATAAGCAAGTCCACTTTTATTTTATTTTTGTAACAAATATTAATCGCAAATAATTGAAAGCCATTAAAAATTAATAAAATATTAAGCATTGTACCTTACGTAGATAGTTTTAAACTAAAATATATTATTTCTTTTCCTATTCCGTATTGAGAATTTCGATACGATATAATGTATATTACATTAAATTCCAAATAATAATTTTATCGGCTTGTTACATCAGGTCGCTATTGCAAACATTAACAAATTCTTCAAATGCCAAACAAAATGGTTCTTTGCATCATTATTACCATCCTCATATTCATTAGCGATTTATTATTTTTGCTTAAAGTTTCCCAAAAAGGAAAAGAAAAGTTAATAATATTTCCACTAAGTACCTGCTTTTTGGGAAACTTTAAATAAAAATAATAAATCGTGCACATACTAATGAATATGAGGATTGTAATAATGATGCAAACAACCATTTTGTGAGGCATTTGAAGAATTTGTTTTTACTATTTAAAAGAAATGACTTGCTAGGGAGTATCTTATGAATATTTCGAGACTTTATTTAAATAATTAGTAACCAGGAAATAGTAACGTACCCACAACGTTACAGAAGTGACTGCGTTTTGATGTTGACCGCATTATTAAACTGTCTTCACTTAATTTGGGCTATAACTTTATATTTATATACTGAAAAACACTCGTTTTACATAATAAACCTTCAACGATTCCGCCGGTGGTTTGTAAATTGGTACCTTCGGTCATGGTACTGTATACATACATATATATATATATATATATATATATATATGTGTGTGTGTGTGTGTGTGTGTGAATGTATGAACGTATTTGATTAATATAAATTTGTATTTATTTTTGGACAATCAATTAAGAAAATTCAATAACAAAAAGAGAAAGCTTTATTAAATGTAATGACTGTATCGATATTGTCAGAAATTGAAACTTTTTAAAATAAATCCTATTTATAATACATACATTTGATTATAACAGATGGCGAAGTTTAACGGACGAGTAGGTGGAGAGATATCTACATATTTGTGTAAATGACAATATCAACGAAATATTTTACTTACAAAAACTTATATTTTTATCGTAGTGAAATAAATTAAACTTATTCTATTTAATTTAAAAAACATCTTGTAAGTCTCTAGAATGCCCGTTTCATAATTTTATGCATTAATATTTCAAATATTTTATGAAATAAGCTTTAGTCTCTATTTAAGATACATATGTAAACAAAAATTGGAATATGCGCTATTTGTTTAAGAAAGTCTTTAAAATTGTTCCGCTAGCAGTTAAATCACTTAATTAAATAGTACGTATGCATTTATAAAAGGTTAAATTTTATATAAGATTCTCGACGTGTTTTTGACAGAACAAAATATAATTGATTAAGAAAAATTTTCGCTTCTCGTCTCTCTCTTATATAAAAACTTCGACTTCGAGTTTCACTCGTAAGTAAGCACTTCGAATTTCGAGACAGCGTGACCCCTTTTGTCTACGAAATCCTGTAGGTAATAGGTATTTATATTAAATAAGTATTACATGTATTTTTGTTATTTTCCCTGATAAAACTTAAAAAAGAACAAAAACAAAAGAAACTTACGATAGTTTGAGCAGCACAAATTATTGTCTTGACATCTGTCTTACTTATAATACTATATTGTTCATATACTGATATGGTAAATTTCTTTACACGACTTTATTTTTCCACTCACTCCTTCAAACGTTTTAGCGACGAATTAGGTTGCCATGTAAAACGTACTTAATACCCTCTCCATAAATTCTTATCTTCTTGAAAGCAAGAAAACAGATTCTGAATTTAAATAAATTGCTGAAAGTTATATACTTACTACGAATATATACACCATGGAAACATTTTTGGATGCAAGACGACCGACAACAACGCATGCGTCTGCCTGCATTCGAAATGCTTATCCAAGCACCCGCTCCTTACCGATTCCGCGAATGTGTGTCCGTTTAAAAAATTAAATTGCGCAATTTAAAATACACGTAGCGTCATCTATTGATATACATATGTAGCTTTCAAATTATTGTGATTATTACGAGTCGAACAACTATGCACTTCTTGGTTATTTTGGAATTAAAACAATTTGTTTTATTATGTTAAAATCAGATGCCAAAATAGTAAGTCAGTTGATTTATGAATTAGTCAGTTGAGTAAAATAGAAACTAGTTATTACTTCAAGTTCACCTTTATATTTATCTATAATTTCTTTTTGCAATTTGGCCCGTAGTTTTTACATAATCTGTATACACAAACACGCAAGACACAAAATAACCAAACATAATTTCCAAAAATTGTTTGAATACAAATTTCATTTATTAATGGTGGAAACCCGCTAATATATGTCTTGTAAATGCTTTGAGCAAGTAAGACACGGAAGGCCACCAGTTTTATTATTTGTACATTTTCAATATGTTCCAATATAATTATTGTCGGATATTGTACACAAATTTTCCAAAAAATTTAATGAAGAAACAGAAAATGTCTAAGTATACCTGATTACGAGTATATGCATCTCAGCAGAAACATTCATAGCTTTATTCACATTTCCATTAGACTTCCATATCCGCAAAAAAACCCTATTGTTCTCACTTTGTCAATACTACTTCAGCCGTTTGTCAGTTAGCGCGTTCTAGCTTTTAAACTATACGTTTATTTTGCTCAAATTTATAAAATAATGTTCCAAGGAGGGGGGAATAATTTACGTTTCCAAAAAAATAGGATGGAGGTTCATGGCACATGCCGGTGATGACAAAATAATTATCCATTATATGCATTTACTGTATCGTACAATACGCATTTGAAGTTGAGTAGGCCATTTTTTATAACTCAGTTCATGACACCCAAAAATATGTAAAAATGGAGAGAAATTAAAATATTTTCATGGAAATAAAACAAGAAATAAACATCTGAAAAACATCATTTCACTTGATAAACACAGATATATTTAACTAAGCACTTACAGAGCCGTAACTTATTACGTACAGAACCCTCATATTTTTATTGCACCACAAATGGTATGGCTTTGTGCGTGACTATTCTCAACGTCTATATCTTACAAGTATTCCATTGCTACTAGAAATTCACAATCAAGAAATTCCAGGACAATATGTATTGGGTTATAAGTATGTATCGGTTTATATATCTCTATGGGACAAGGAGAAATTATTTAAAATTGTTTAATCTGTTTTAAAAACGTGCTCAATTTAAAAAAATATATGTAGTTATTATCTGCTTTTCAGTGTCGTATGTGTGAAAATTAACAATCTCATATTAGGTTATATCCCATATATTTTAATCCATATATTTTAGTAAAGTACGAAACAAGTATGTATGCTTTCTCTAACCAACTTATGGCTACCTACTATTTTGGGATAAGTAAAAGCAGTTGCAGTATGAATACTTTATTGCAGAAATATTCGGTGTTAATTTCTAACAGCTTATTAATTTTTATATTCGCTTGGTAGATTGGTCTTTAGCTCAATGGAAAGGTAGTTTGAAAAATAGTATTTTTGTCAACAAGAAAGCAAATTAATGTTGCATTGTCCAGTTCTGAGCAAGAGAGCGAGTTAATATTGCAATATCCAGTTCTGGGCTACGTTTTAAGTTTAAACTCTCTAGCTCAACGGGAAGACAGTTTAAAACCGCTTGCAAAATTTTGTACCGGATAAAGAATCAAAAGAAGAATAAAGCGAGCTAATAAAAAGATGGTGGAAATAATTAATTTTTTATAAGTGATTCTTATATGGCAACAAAAATGAGTCAGAAAAAAATCGAGATGGACTTCAGAGTGAAATTTAAGGAAAAGTGAAAGGTGAAAAAAAGCATAAACTCCAATATTCTATCTCACAGATTGGAGATTAGAATACAAAAACAAGAACGATAAATAATTTCAGACATATTTAGATTTTTATTGGCATTTCTAAATAGATCTTAAATAAAAATTGAGCTCACTTAAAATTATTAAAATTGTAGTAGAAAAGAAATAAAATTTAAAATCAAATTAAATAAGAAAAATTTGCTTGATTGTTGTCACCGGTCCTTATTTTGTTTTAAACCTTTGGTGAAATCACAACAATATATTGGAAATTCGTATTTACAACGAATAATTCTAATACGTATATTTTCAGAAGTAACTCGTCCATTGCAAAGAGCATTTTATAAAAATAATGTCCGAATTCATATTTATTCTAATGAACATATTGTTCTTTTGGAATCTTAAATTTAGATAAATTGCAAGTGTATTTAATTTTAATATTGAATAACTTTTTTGTTTCACGATCCCCCAACACTTAATTCACTTTTTCAGTCATACATGATCCATTCAGTCATATATAATGTATATTGATTATGATATATCATATATGATGATGTCATATATGATGATATATCCAGGGTAATTTTATAAATGTTGACTTATACTAATTACATAGATGTAGATGTAAACTAAATCTTGATTATCAATAAGTCTTCAATAAGACCTACGATTTTTTTGGTACATAATTATGTTTGACAACTTTAAAACAGTCAACTGTATTGCGTATAGAGCGGGAAAGAATTTTCACTACTAAAGATATCATTTGTCAAAATTTGGTGTCATTTTGCCAATGACATTGATTGGATTGAGAAGTTTTTGTGATATTTTGGTCATGCCTCGTAGTCCTGCCTACTGAGAGGACAATATTATTACTGTCGCTGTCGATCAACCGACAGATTTTTCCTCTTGCTTATTTTATTGTAACCGGTAACAGAAAATGTGGACACAAGACTTTAGTACACGCATAATTCTTTCCATATCACTGCGCCATAATTTGCGGAAATATGTTGACAATAAAAACCTAGCAACATAATCATCTACTTTGATACCTAATTTAAAGCGATATTGTTTTATTTTCATTGTTATTTTTATAATAAAGTCGGTTTGAAAAAATAACCACGTGAGCAAAGCCGCGGATAAAAGCAAGTATTTATAAATAAAACAGATTCTTCTTTTGGACGTTTCTTTATACAAACTTTAAATAAATTAGTGTTTTCTAAAATGTCATTTTGAAATTTATCATGAAAAATCAGAACTATTGCCGTTTTATTTGTTTTCATATACTCAAATGGACTAAATAATTAAAATATTTATTAAAATTTGCTTACTAAAATCAATTATTATAAGGAAAATTTTAGTGAAATGCAATAAATGGTTGAGTAAACAGAATGAAATGCAACCTAATATTAATGAGCCTGCGAGGTTATTCATTTTATTAAGAATGTGGTATTAAAATGACTATCCCAGAAAACTTTAAACTTAAACATATACACGCATTTACACAAAATACGTAAAAACTTGCCAAGCACGAGTAGAACCCGCGCTACGAGGGTTATATTAAACTATTTGCAAATATTAATTTTCCTTAACATAAATGCATTCAGTAGTTTCAGAAATAAGGTGGAATGCAAAATTTTTGAGTGTTTCCTAAATATGTTTTTCTGAATACAATTTAAAATAATTATGTATACCTCATAAATAAATGGCACCCACAAGATATAGATCATTAAAACAATTAAGGCATTTAGGTGTCTTTAAATGTTATATTTAAAAAGTAATATAATTTAGCAAAAAATAAATGGGTTCCTAATTTGCATTACAATGCCAGTTTCTACGTCGTATGGTTTCTGATAAAATCGGTTGAGGATATAGAAAAACTTAAACAGAATATATCATTCATATCATTGTACATAATAAAATAATTATGACATCTGGAATCATTACTGTAGTTTTTCTTCATTATTTTTAATATATTTTTTCAGAATATCTCAGGAGACGCAATATCCAGAATTAATAAAAAAAATATTACTCTTATAACGTGGGATATCGTTTGAAAGGACTAGGTACTTTCAATGGATATCCCACGTTATATATGGGATTTAAAAAAAAATGTCGAATCCATCTTGCTCGCACCCTTGAAAATTTCCATAATTTTTCAGTGCAAACTATTGAAATATCTGCGGGTTGATAATATATTTTTATGTTTTACTGCCATGCAAAATTTTAGTTTTTGACGTCAATCTGTTTCTCAGAAAATATAGTTATGGCAGACAAACGGATATACGCGTGAGCGATCTTACAAATTTCCGTTCTTTCTTCTTCAGTGTTACCTATTAATTAAGTCTGAAATATTATTACGTATATATATATATATATATATATATATATATATATATATACGAAATAAAATATTTCAACTAGATAAACAGCGCAGAAAATATCGGGAATATTTTTATTCAGAATGGCCAGTATACGATCGACTTGCTGCATCATCTCAGCGCAGAATGACAAGCTGATATTAAAAAAGTCATGGGAGAAATTTTGTGGCGGAAAGTTTTCTTTATTTTATTATTGCGTAAAATCTAAATTACTTCATACGCAAATAAAAGAAGAGAAAATGAACGCTGTCTACCAGTAACTGATTTAATGAAAATTTAATCCATTTTTTCATATCAAAATTATTATAATACATGTTTCCAGAATTTAGAGTAAATTTGGAAAAAATTAATGTTTTTCGTCCAAAATGGTAACATGCCATTAAAGTAATATTGTATTGTATAAAAGATTTTTAAAAATCATCATTTAGCTTTCGTAAATGAAGAATTTACCTAAATTTTCCGCAAGAGCAGACTAATATTTTCGTTAAAAGCAGAAAGTTAATATTATGTCATTTGGACTGCTATTAAAATTTTATTTTGTAATTTTCATTTTACCATGCACTTGAAACATATAATCTCGAAAACAACTTCGGTAGAGAAAGAGCGAAGTAATTTTTGTAACAAGAACCATAATTTGGTAACATGTTCAATAATAGTGTTCATCAGAAGTGCAACTCGACTGTAGTGTTAGATTTCTTATTTATTACAGTGCTTTAAAAATGAATGAATTGTAAAAATGGTTATTAGAAGCGAAACTTTTTTAAAAGTTATAATTCCGAAAAAATGAAATCATCTCTTCCCATTTCCTTTCTCCCACCCTCTTTTCTTTCCTCTTTGCCTCACTTTTTCTCCCGCCTTAATGTAAGTATGTAAAAAATAAATTTATAATGATATTAAAATACTTAACTGAAACAAGTTGTTAGGCTTGGTGTACTGGCGATGATCTACATAAGATAACTTTTGGTTAGAGTCTCTTTTCCCAAATTTACACCACACTGGTAATAAAACTTTAACTTCAAAAGTTATAACTAATCTCAATACGGAAATAGGAAAATCAAACCGAAATAATTTATGAATATGTCACTATTCAGACTTAGGAGATTATCTAGATGATACAAACTATATTTTATTTAAAATTGAATTGTTAACAAAATTGTTATACTAAGCTAAATATACTGTAGATTGATCTTAAACTACAGTAGATAATGAATATATTTGGCGTTAATCTTGTCGAAATTCATACTTCACAATTAAATGAAACTACGTGATGAAGTATTATTTCTACTTTCTTTAAGTTTTTTACCACGACCTAGGTTTCGTTGTATTACATCTTCAGGTGGGTTATTAGCAAAAATATTTGCTAATAGCCCACCTGAAAAAAAAGTAGAAATAATCTACATACAGTAGATAGATTATCCTAATATATTTTGCTCATCACTTCAGCTCCAGTTATTTATTGGTTCTGTTCACTAGATATATAATGATATAACACAAAAACTAGAAGGTAACTTCAAGTATATTCACAAACACGTGTTTATTTGTGAGTAGGGACAACTATTACTGTCACAGTGTTGATTCAACCTTCGAGCCGAAAACAGCGAAAGGAACATTATTGTGTCTTGTATTTATGATCGAGTCACGTGTTGCTAGAGAATGCGAAACGGTCCACTGTCTGTAAATATATTAAGGCAACACGTTGCCAAATTTATTCATTGTGCCGCACGTGCGTTTTATAGTCGCCTGTTAGAAATATATGAATAAAAGCTCGTCATTCACCTCTCACTTGGAAATTCAATTATATATATTTTTGGTATCAAATGTATTTGTGGTGGGAACATGTCTGATATCATGTAAAATATAACACGTTATATCTTAAATAATTGCCTAGCTGCTTGAGGAAAATGATACGAGTATAAAAGAAAACTAACGAAATAGATTCCTGAATTTATTTACATGATAAAAATAATGGTATAGCAGCAACGTTTCTACGTAAGTCACGTTTTAACAGTTCTTGCGATAGAGCTAAATGGTTAAAATTACAATCAGTGTAATATTTATGATGAGAGCGTGTCTGATATCATGCAAAATATGAGGCGTCATTCTGGTAATAATTGCTTAGTTGCGTAAAGAAATTTGACCCGGAATGCGGCAAGTCATAAAGGAATTATATTTCAGAGATAAATTTTTTTTAAATGTCATTTGAGAAAAATTGTTTTACCTCAAAATATTTCTATATTATCTAAATTTTCTAGTTTAAATACGATGGAAACATTTATTGGAAAGCATACCTTGACAAGTGCGTTTTATAAAAAAAATAATTTTCATTTTTGAAATTACTGAATGAAATTTTTATTTATCCACAAAATTCAATCTGTACAACATTGATCTGTTTACTGGTACACTTTTCATAACAACGTTTATGTAAGAAAATATTAAGATAAGTATGTACATACATACATGACACATATATACTTATGTGTATTTTGTGCATGCATATAATTACAAATTGTGAAAACATAATTTTACTTTATATATATATATATATATATATATATATATATATATATATATATATATATATATATATGACATAGTCTCTACACAGTGAACATGATAAGAAAATAAATAGAGGAAAATCAGGGTGGGTATAGTAATGGATTTTGAGAGGTATACATTTTTGAGATTACTTTTGACAACGTATATTAACAAAACGTTTTTTATATCGATGTTTAACTTATTCATAAGCTGGTAACATGCACTGGAAATGAGTTTTGATGGAAGTAAGCAGCACGAAGGCAAATAAAAAAAGTTTGCGGCATAAACTTGAGCCAGGAAATGGTGAAGCATTAAATAGAAAACATAAATATAATGAAGTCTTGGAATTATTTATAACATTGAATCTGGGCATTTGCGTATCATAGTATGTATATTGTAGGGATTTTAGTCGCTTTTTATACTTTTGATGTAAGTTTATTGACCGAGTTTTTATTTTAAAGAATTGACCACATATAAGTGCAGAATATTTCTTTACATTTTTTAACCAAAGGTAAGTAAATTGTGAAGCCCTCCCTTAAGATAGGGATAAATTGCACGTCGATTACAAACTTTATATTCCAAAACTCGATTTAAAAATGAAGAAAAACTATAATGAAACGTGATACCTTTTCAAAGGAGAGAAGTGTATAAGCAATATTTTATCACGAATAGTCATAATAAATAAATGATTTTGTTATATGGACCATTATTAAAATGCAACTACTAGAAACTATCGTGAATATAGTACCAGGCCCTACGCGCATGTAAATATATGTTTAATGAGCAACTTAACTCTGTAGATTTTTATTGCACTGTGAGTAAGCATGCGCGTATCGTAACATTTCACTTTCATCACTTTTTCAATAACGCGTCCAAGGAAGTTTGATGTCCATATGTCTGTATCTATAATACGTAAGAAGAAAACTTTGCACCCCTTTTTAAGCGTATTGCGCGCAAAGAGGAATGGGACATTTGCCATAGTTAAATTCATGTGGAGAATTATTCGGTTCTATTAGTTACATATTTCTTAATCAAAACATACTTATATAGAACTAAGTAGATTCTTCTTATTACCTACATTCAAATCAAGGCAATGGAAAATTGTTTCAAGATTGACATGGCTTTCGTGCACCATCTATAATGAAAATAGGTCTTGAACTGTAAAAAAAATATAATATTCTCGAGAAATATTTTCCATTTGTCAATATAATTCATTGTGCAAAAGGCTTTTAAAAAGTATTTTTTCGTATTTCGTGTCGTAATTTAGTTTTTAAACATTCCTTTAATTGAATAATTATAAAATAATGAGTATTAAATTATTTTCCATATTAAATAAACATGTAAAAAAATACACTTAGTATTAAAGTTTTGATTTAATCTGAATACGATTAACAGATCTTACATCATATGAAGACGACAGTCAATGAGATATTTGCGTTTGTCCAACACGGAAATATGTGTTATCCTTATCGATCACGTAATAAAATGAGACAAGTGTAATTATAATAGAAACGATTACCACAAACGCCTTTGTGGTAATCGTTTTCATAGAATAAAAATCTGTGACTTCATCGAATTTCCGATAATATAAAATGGAAATACCAATGTATATTTAGCAGGAAGCTATATTTTATATGTAATGTGTGTTAGAAATTATATTATTTAAATATTAATAAATGGAGAGAAAACGTTTTAAGCATATTACGCGCACGGAGGAGTGTGAGATTAATCATAATTAAAGTTTGCATAGAGAAAGTGCGCCGAAAGCAAACATTTATATATAATATTAAAATAAATTAAAAGATTAAGAGGTTCATTGTTTACATTTATACTATCAGTGTGAAACACATAATAATTTGTGGTCAAGCTGTCGCAAAGATTTGAGCTTTTTCTCGAAGAATTTTAAAATGTCCTGTGTGTGAATTTTGTGTGCTTTCAAACTTTCCTTTTTCAACAGTTTGTGGAGTGGAAATACAGTTTGCTTGCTATACCCCCAATGTAAAAGGAAAATTTTGTAGAAACAATCTGAACTCTACTCTCTATTAGTGTTTTCAAGAAAGTGAATTGGTGGAATTTCGAGAACTGGGCGACCACCAGTTTTATATTTTTTTTTAAATATTCATTATAATTAAAATTGTTTCAAATATTAATTGTATTATATCCTGTATATATCAAACAGTTTCTTCAGACAACAGCATCTACTAACATTTCTTACACATGTGCCTAAAATTGTAGAAACTTTTGGAGTGTTACAGATTAATTGACATGTTTTTTAATTCCATGTGTCATATAAGGTATCAATTTAAAAAGAACATTATATGAAGATACCATAATGATGTTATCAGAATTTTATGTAAATTATTATATCCTCTTTTTTAATATTCACCTTCATCTCCCAAACTCTGTTACTTCTAAAATTAAAATGATAAAAGAGGCATTAGTCTAAATTCATTTAAAATTTTCTGGAGAACTACAGCAACGATTCTCCATCACATAGTTTTGTGAGAAATTAATGTACCCGTGAAAGAATATTATTACAATTATATGCCCCAGAAAGAATATTAATATTTAGAAAAAAAATCAATGGGATACTGCGTACTTTTAAATGTTTCCATGTCCTAAAGTGTTCATGGAATCCTGGCAGTGTGAGCTCCAGTCGTACTTAACAGGTAATTCTATTCTATAAATACTTCCTTTCTTTTAAGAAATATACAATGACGTAATCAAACGTAATTATTTATTTATTTATAATTATGTCAAGAATTGTCTGGTAAAGTGTTTTCCCTATTGTATACTCGTACCGCTCCCAAACCCCATCTTGATTTTTTTGTCCTTTAATTATACCGTACCAATTTATTTAAAAATATTTTTTTGGGTGGGTGCATTTTTAATTTATTAAGTTTTCTAATAGTTTAACTTTTTAAAATTTTCATCTCATGCAGCAATAAAATGTCTATACAATGAAGGTAAGTCTTTAATTATAAGATTAAATAATTTACACAATTATAAAAGTTAATAAAAAAAGTTAATAATAGTCAGAATTTAACACAAGAAAATTGAAACTTGAAAAGGTAACTGGAAAGAAAAATCAATTAGTGAAATCTAAACGAAAAGCCTTATAGGATTGAAGGAGTAAAATATTTTATGTTAATAGAAAGAAATGTTTGTAAAAGCATTGAAAAAAACCTGTGTAAGTTCATATATGATTAGAATAAATAAATGAATTTATTTTGATGTGTCAAGAAACTCCTATTAACCTTTGTCTGAGAATACTTGTTTGCGAAATCACTGTCTATTTCGTAGATAATTTTAATACGACACTAATTTCTTAAATATATGGTTTAACTAAATTTAAAATTCAAGAAGGGTGTAAATGCTAATTATTTTTATATACTGAGTTGCTCAGAAGTAAAAATTTAGAGAATTCAAAGCTATGGATTAATTTAAAAAATATTCTCCTAATTTCTTTAGCATAAAACCGTATTAACTCGGAATAAGGCGGTAAGTAAATATATCTCTATATTGAATAAACAAAAAAAAAACTATGGAAATAATTTGCGGAGACAATTCCTGTTTTGTGCTATAACCTATTTATTGAATACTAGCGTTGAATTCACTCGTGGACTGATTGGCTTATTACAAATTTTCCAAAACTATAAAGAAGGCAAACTCGAAATTTGACATGGATGTTTTTCGTGGCACCAAGAAAAATAAATTTGAAGTATCTCCCTGACTGGATGAAAATGAGACTCATTTTCTGATTCCCACCATTCTCTTCCTGGTTTTCTTCCTAAATCTGGTTCCCTCCGTTCTTTTTCTTGACATGTGTGAATGGGTGTACGTGTGAGAAATTAATTTTGAGTTTTACCAAAAGAAAATGTTGAAAATTAATTACAGTGTTTATTTCTCTGAAAATAGGGCGGTTAACATAATTTGATTCAGACCGCTGGCTACGATTTTAAATCAGCTTATATAAGTTTATATTTGTCAATAACAACTAACATCATAAATTTGAGCTATAATAATATATTTGATGATACGAAAAAAATTATATAATTTATATAGCACTTACTATTTTTGCAACGCCGTATAATTACTTAGCTTCTTATACCTTCGCATCATCTCTTGCATAAATATTTTAAGTTGAAAAAATGGAACAAATCCATTTCGTTCTATTTAAGTCTTTCTCTTCTCTAATTAATTTAAAAGACGTCTTTCATTTCATTAATAACTTCTTCATATTTATTTCGTTTCACTGGATACTTTACAAGAAATTGGTATTCACCAATTCTCATTCGTGCTTTGTACACAATATATTTGTGGCCACTCACATTATCATCATTCTAATATAAATCTAACTGATTCATTCACCTACTAGTGGATCGTTCATATTTTGTTTTCGATTATATTTATCCAGTAATATTTGCATATCTACATGTTTAATATATCCTAATCATCTCATTATGACTTTTCCGTCTTGAATATTATTTTCTTTAACCATTAATTCTTGTGTCAGAGTCAGGATTTTCAATTCTGTCGCTTAAATTGTTTTCGCGGTACTAATGTAAATAAACGTGTTGACAATTCGATGTATTGAGTTTGTTGTGCTTTCAAATTCTACGAATAAGGTATGTTTTATAAAAATAAGGTACGTTTTTATATAAAATAGGAAACAATTTTGTAGTTATATGATTCAACACTATTAACGTTGAAGTAAATCTAACTGTTTATTCTTCTTACCTGATTAAATAAACATTTCCACGTAATTCATATTGAATGCCACCAGCAAAAAAATTCCTTAATGGCTTTGTGCTAATCATAGTCAGCCCTCCATGAATCATAAAGTTTCCCCAATGATACGGAACTAGCTCGGAAATGAAACTTACGTCGCCACTCTTCGATTGGGATTCATTAAAATTCTACATTGACCACAAAAATGCCATAAAATTGTGTGTGTGTATGTAATAATTACATCGAACTAATTTACAAGTCCTGAAACTAACCTCAAACGTGATAACCAAATCGAAGTCGAAACATTAGCATAACAAAGCATTTCCGAGCAAAGCTGCGGGTGGGAGCTATATAGCTTCTAAGTAAGAATTAAACTAATAGCAATTTATGAAGTCAATGTATAGAATGTTCAGTAAAAGTAAAAGAGAGACAAACGGTTTAATAAATATACATCAAAATGATAAAATATACCGTTTTCAAAAAAATCACCAATTTGATAGAGTAATTAGGAATATTAGACACTCATGAAATCCTTCAGTGACAAATTTATCAAAATATCATTCCCTTTAAATACTTTTTAGATAATTTTAAGTATTGCCAGCCTTTTTACTATTAACTTTCCGATGAAAGTCATCGAAAAAGATTTAACCGTATTATTAGTTTTGGTTGATAACTTAGAAGATTGAATTCATAAATCGTGTCCAGTGCTTAATCATGGAAATAATCCTTCTAATTTTTTCCATTTGTTCCTAATACCAATAATGTGTGGTGCATACTTGCAAAATATGCACTATGCATATTGCATTTATATAAATGGTATATATGTTTTATATTATTCTCTATCGATGATCTCAGGTGTCCCTCTTTTATGAAATTGCTAAACTTACTTCTATCAAATTTGGAAGTTTGATTTTACGAATCGTTTTTATTTTCTTCTCTATCCGGATGCCAACTGTACAAAAAATTTGAGTTGTATTATCATTTTATCCTCATTGTGAAAGAAAAGAACAATTTTTCCATCTTTCCATTTCCATTTTTCCAGGATTTCCAATTTGTTGATTGTCCAATCTTATAATTTCTATGCTGCAAAAATATTGTGTATCTCTTCATCATTTAACTTTAATCATGACCAAATGGTACTTTTACATGTCACATATATAGTACTTAATCAAATTTATTATTTTAGCGATACTGTTTCCTTCAGCTTTCAGCGTCTCATCAATTTACAATTTTAGACATATCCTGATATACTATGCTTTGTATTTAATATTCAACCAAGACGACGCCCGATACGCCCATAATATTCAACGACATGTGGCTTTAACCATATTGATCGTTAGCGGCTGCTAATGTGGTTAAAACGTCCATTTTTTTCTTTTAAAAATATTTATTAAGGAGCATTGCCTCCTTCAACATTAAAGTAGGACAGAGAGTCCTTATTTTTGCTATCGTGGATATTTCCATCACATAATTTTAGGTGCACTTTTCTCTATTACTTCTGTGCACTCTTCTGTTATTATATAAAAATTAAAGAGTTACTTGTTTAATGCGTCAGAATTGAAGAAGTTATGGTATAGTTTATGATTTAAGTTCTTCAAACATTATTACTCTTGAAAGATTTAAACACTTCGAAATTTTTACTTTAGTAACTTGAAAATTGTTTCCTATACTTACACACATTTACTGAGATATGTACGTATTAGGAACTAGAAGTTATATATGTTATCTCAACTAAGAATTTTATCATTTTAAAGATTATGGATTTAAGTTTAATATAAAGACTCCGACTGTTACAAAAATTTAATTAAAGAAATAATTTGTTCAGGGTTAAGATATGTTCCGCTTGATCAGTCTGCTATCCGATAAATCTCCCAACTATGAAGCAAGTTTTATTCTATGAATGCTAATTTTGCTCTGATGAAAGCGATATAATATGGTTCATAGTTAAACGTTGAAACTTAACAGCTTTAACCACAAATCTAGTGTAAATTCTTCTTTTCCTAATTTGTTAATTTGAATTTTCCACATAAACATCTTTTCCATTTTTATAATTATTTTTTGACTTTTATTTGTTCTTGTAAACAGATGTTAGTAGTAAGATTTTCTTCAAAATACACTTTTTCAATAGTTTCTACGGCTTCAATAGTTTCTTCTACTACGAACTAAATTACACATTTATCAAATTTCACTTCTGCCTATAATTGATTATGGAGACGTGTGTTATTCTAATCAAAATAAACATTTACTTAATACATTAGAACAACTTCAAAACCTTTGTATTCGATACATTATCGGCTATAAAAAATGTGACCGTAAATCCGAGTATCGTTCATGCCTTAAATAGTTAAAGATTCGTAATCGACGCAACCTCCATCTTCTACATTTTACATATAATATCCTCAATAAACCCGTTACACTTTCTTATCTTAAATCTAGATTCCAATATCTGCCATTCCACGACCTCGAACTACGAAAAACAAGTTTACTCTGCTAATCCCTCAGGATAGAACGGAATTTTGTGGAGAATCTTTCAACGTATAGTCTACTCTATTGTGAAATGAACTAACTACAAATATATATCTGCGTTCAAAAGTCGTCTGAAAATCTTCAATTATAACCCATCCTTGACCCTCCCTAATAATAAAGTATCATTTTGCTTCGATTTTTAATTATTCTGGTTTTATTACCAAACATTATTACGTATTTCATATTTTAAGAGAAATTAATTAATTTTTAAAAATCACTTACAGTCTGCCACAGCACTCAGTCTTCTCGTCTAATTCATTGTGCTTGGCTCTAAGACATTGCTCTTTTAGAAATAAGTCTACCACAAAGTGAGTTGGAATTATGCACTGCCAATTGCACCTTTATTTTCTTTCAATTACACTTCATTACTCAATTTCATATTTATTTCATCGACCTTTTGTTCATCTGTGTTTTCATTTATCTTGAGCAAACTACTCAATTAACGAACTCGTTTTTCTAGAGAATTATTTCAATTTTGATGTTACTTTCGATTTTACTGTATTTATTTCTCCACATAATGACACTTGATTTAAGGTCTCTATTAATATGCAAAGCGGAAAGGGTCCATGTGTTTGTCTGTCGAAAGTGTTTGTCCATTTGTTTTTGTACTTTAATCCCAGACATTTTTTCCAAAGTAGGAAAAAATATTTTTTAGAAACAATTTCTATAAAAAACAAGTTTGTTCCAAAAATTGCATACTTTGAGGAAGGTGACATGCTACATATCATTACAGTGCGATTCATATGCAAGATGATTTATTTTATAATATAATGCACGACCCTAAAATTGTTTACCTCACGGAATTTCAGGCTTATTTTTAATCATATTGGGTATTTATTATTTATTTAAAAAAACATTTTAAACGTATATTTCTTATCCTACAATAAGCACAACGTATTAATCTTATTTAATAATCTGCTCTTGTAGAAGTTTATGTTCATAATTTTCTCATTATTTGCAGATAATAGTTTTTAAGCAGTCTTCGTCTCAATCTAATTAAAACAACAATTTAAGAAAATTGATTTAGGACGTAATTGCTTAATTATAAAATGGCAATAAAATTTTTCCAAATATCTAGTAAACATAGAAAAAGATGAAAATGTAAAAGCTGTAAATATCACCGGAGGACATCCATTTTTAGAAGAAAATTAAAAAAACAAACTTCTTATATCGTCTAAAAGCCCTAACAAATATCTCCCCATCTATTCAAGGCTCGAGGTGAAATAAACTGCGATTTTAATATTAATATTAAATAATATAAATATTCAATCGACAAATTATGTGAAATTAATTTCACATAATTTGTCGATTGACATTTGCAGAACGGAGCCGACACATTTAGTGTGGCCGCGGTGGAAAAGGCGGCGCACTGAGGCAGAATGTCTCACAACTCATTGACGAGGTTGGCTTTCTACGCGACGGATGTGTCTCAGCGAATGCTGTCGAATGTAATTCATTTCCATTTGTTGACTTAGTGCAGCATTTTTCAATGGTATATTTTTGTAGTTTGTGTACCTTGTAGCAGTAGATTTTTATGTTCATAATATTTGATTATATTTATTGTTTTAAATGCTGTTATTCAGATTTAATATAATATCGGCTGACGTAGGTTGGTTTTAAAAAAATCGGTCCTTAAACGAAATGTATTTTGCCATCGCTATAAAAAAAATCCAAGGACAAACCTTCAAGGATGTGAAAATCGATTTGGGTGAAAAATGTATTTCTGGTGCTCAATTTTATGTCGCTTTGTATAGATGACGCAGTGAGGGAAACCCGTATATCTGTACGAGAGAAAAAAGTGAAGACAAAAATATATTCTAAAGCGATTTTAGAAACTGACTTTGTTCAGAATTTTAAAATACTTCAGTTAACGCGTAATTAAAAAAATAATTTAACACGGATTTAATCTCATTGCAGGTTATCCTTAAAGCTTTGATATCCATAAGTAGTACACTCATTATGACTCCCGAGTGACGCTTCACATTATATATTAATTTAAAATAAAATACATAAATGCCTTCAAGAATTATTTTAATAAACTGTTCAAATGTTAACCCTAAGTCGGTCAAATTTCTTTACCATTTGTCCGTCTTCACATTATATATTAATTTAAAATAAAATACATAAATTCCATAAAGAATTATTGTAATAAACTGTTCAACTTTTTAACAATAGTCGGTCAAACTTGTTTACCGGAGTCGGTCAAATTTGTTTATTTATAATTTTCAAAAATTCCAGAAAGTTCAGCATTATATAAATTGCAAAACCTCCTTTTAGTTAAGTTAGTATATTTTAACATGTAAACACAGTACACTGAATCTTTCTTGTATACTTCCACGGTAAGGATCCAGTGGAATTTAATCCTCATCATTCAATGTTATGTTTGATATCTTCCTTTCCTCTAACATTCTATATAATTTATCGTTCCAGAAAATCTCATTGCTGCATTTCAAAATTAACGCAAGCTATATTGACGCAATGAGAAAACATTTTTTATTTTTATTGCTAAGTCATAAAAACTGCGTAAATAAGTATTGTACTTATTATGCGTAACATTGATTGTATTGTCCCGCGATTCACATATAATTTATAAGAAACATTGACAGGAACAACGAATTGAAGAAAAATATTACCTACTTGGTATCCTTCACTATGTCTTAAGAGATTTAATTAAGCCTGATAAATTTTGCTGATGTATTGACAAATTAAATACAATGATAGTGTTATGTACTAAAAAGGAATTTACTGTATACTTAACTCAAAATTCTACCATGATTTTATATAAATTAATCTCACTTCGTAAGCCTTAATTAATAAAATTAATCTCACCTCGATTTACATTTATTTCCACAAAATTAAAGAAATTAATCTCATCTCGTGTAGCTTTCTAAGCTTTTAGTGACCCTGTTCAATAATTATTTTGTGAAATTTGATTAGACAATAATTATTTATATTAAAAAAATGTTGTCATTAATTTTAGTATTTCAAGTAATTAAATTTATCGGTGATGCCAGAATACATCTGTAAATTCGGTATTCGAAAATATCACGAATAATAATGTTTTTAAAATAAAATGGAATATGAAAATAAAAATTAGACAAGTGATTAGATAATAATTTCGCTGTTGATCATACTCTGTCTCTGAATACAAATGTAGATACAATCTCAGTAAGACTCAATGCTTTTGTTACGTTTATTGCCTTTTCAGCTTATAGGTTCAGTTCTCGAAAGCTCAGATACCAGCAAGGGAAATTATAAAAAAGTTTGTTATAAACATTTAAAGTACATACGAAGTTCTTTTAAAACTTTAATTAAATGAAGAAAATGTTGCTTTTACACCCTTAGCTATAATTTTTCTAATATGTTGATTTTATTTTAGTAAGAATAACATCGATATTTCGCTCCCTTACGAATCAAATCAATTTCCTTATATTCCCAGGTTTAGATTTTATATATTTTAAAATGATCTTAAACGTGTATTGGCGCACTTGTTTATAATTTATTTTGGCACAATATCATTTCTGTGAATGTTCCGCCCGTGCTAACTTGAGCCAAGATTAAATATTTTACCTGGAAATACAACCAAAAGACGTTACTTTTAATTATAACGGTCCGCGGGTGATGTCAGCCCGAGTGGAGGACTCTTATAATAATTTCAGCATCTTATCTTTCCCTAAAAATCCTTCCCACACCGAGCGTCGGCCAAAAGTAATAACGAGTGTAGACAAAAGCTCCTTTGTTAATTGCATTGTTTTATAATTATTTTAAACATCGCAACGTTTGTCTTACGAGATATTACTGAGAAGGGTTTAAACTGTTTCGTGTTAAACGTTTATGATACACTGTATGGACTCCACGTAGTTGAATATTATGTGATTTTAAGGACAATAAATATGTAAAAAAAATTAAAGTCAGTGTGAGTTACACGTGACTACACTTTTTACTCCTTAAATTGAATTTCGCAAATTTTTTTGTGTTAATTGTAGCTTTGTAAATTTTTTGTGTTAATTTTAGTAAAATTTGATTAGCATTTGCAAAGAAATCAATCATTCTACAAATTTAAATGTTCTACAAAAAGCCTAAAGCATAAATATCTGTTCTGATATTAAAGAAGTTGGGAAGTTTTTGAGGATTGAGTGATAAACTTACGTATCTGAGATGACTTTCTTTTAAAGAAACTTTTCATAAACTGTTAAAACAGGTCAAACTAATCAGTCGATATTAATGGCCTGATATTTTAAAAATAAGAGATAATTCGGAAAAATCCCTATTGGCTTTGAAGAACTTTTTTTTTCATTTATTATCTTTTTCTAGTTGAAAAATTTAACAAAAGTTTCGATCAAAATAACGTAATAACAATTCCGGATAAATTATCACTTATTTTATACATTAATAGGGTATATCGATATAGTTGTGGTAGTGAGTGTGGCTAGCAGATTAATTTGTTGTTTTTATTTCATTTATGTTCTTAATATAGAAACAAACTGATGACCTAGTTTGTACAAAAAGTAAGAGTTGACAGAGGGACTTACTTAAATCGAAAAGCAGAATCCTTTTTGACTTATTTCAATTTAAATTTTAAGCTCCAAAGAATTGTCTACGAGATGAAATTTATAATATTTTGCAATAAAAATATTGAAGAAATAAAAGCAGTTGATCCTTTAAATAAAACCTTTTAAGTACGAGTAGACCTAGCACAATGAATTTTCTGTACTTATCATAAATACTCGTGAGTACATAAACATGTCTTGTACATAAATATATGTCTTTACTTATCATAAATATAGTAGTTGAGAAATTTTAGGACAGATGTTTTATTTTAGAAAGATTGTTTACAAATATTAATATTATTTTTCGTTACCTAATACATCGAGAATTAATTAAAAACTATGCGATGTGGAATCATCGCCATAGCTTCTCTGTAAACAAAAAGGAAACTTTTATGAGTACTTGTATTTTCATAATTTTTATTTCAATATATTCAGAAATATGGGAGTGGAATATACTTTTTCAAATATATCTCAAAAATTTCCACAGATATGCTATATAAAGTTTTAAAAAATTTTGACATTCTCACAACATACCTTTTTAAACCAACCCCATACCTAACTTACCTTTTCAAAGTAACTTAATAGAAATTATCGAGTCACGTCTCGATATTTCTATTTTTTTTAACTTTAATTTCTGTACCTGAAATGTAAAAAGAAACGGAATGTTCAAAAACTAAAGGTTTTAAATTCTTGAAAAATTAATATAATGCATTTGATCAAGATTTGTCAATTTCAAAGGAAATATGTATTCTTCCAATCCATAATATTGTGGTATGCGCCGAAAAAAGTTTAAAAATTTCAAAGTATCTGAAGTTTAAGTTTAAACTGAAAATGATACAAATATTTAATTCATTGAAGTTCCAAATATTACTCCCGACTATATCTGCATAAAATTTATTTATGGATATGGTAGTTAGGGTGAAAAATTTGAGTATTTGCTGGTTAATGAACAAGTTGCTAGTTAAAGCATAATATTGGTATCACTACCTGATGGTGCCCTAACCCTGAACCATAACAAATCCCTCGCATATTCATTAATTTTTAACTGTACATACTGTTCATTTGTTATAACCTTTTTAAGTAGAAATTTTAAATTGCCAATAGTAATATCACATACTAACCCACATATACCTTTATATTTGACACTCAAAATATAGAGGTATTAGATAAGCAGATAAAAAGCACAAAATTTCTTGTGACAATTATCAAGAATTGAAACTTATCTTTTTTTAGAAAATAATATTTAATATTATTTTCTAAAAACAGAAATAAGCTCTTAAAATTAAACGGAAAACGGAGGAAAAATGTTAAATTTTATAAGTTGTAAGGTGTTCTTGAACAGTGAAAAAATACTAGATAAATTATATAAATGATAAAACAACATTAATATTTCTATACTGTTTAATATAAAGAGTGTATAACTTTTAAAGTTCATTTATACTCAAATGTATACGAAATCCTCGAAGGGCGAATTTCGGGGTAAATACTATTCTACGTTTGCACGTAATACGTTGTATTAAATTATGAAATTTAATGAGAATCTATCGAATAGACGAAGTGTGAAAGCTTGCCATGCATAGTTACTTTTGTATTTAAAATATTATATATAAGTAGGATAAGAAAATAACCAAAAACAAAAGATACAAAAAATTATGAATTTGGATGATCAATGGTGGCAATAGAATATAGTTGGTTTAAAGTAGAGCATATTCAAATCTTAAATTCAATGCCAGCTCCGTAAATGAAAATAATATGTAAATAATGAAGGAAAGTTACAAAACAACAATGCACAAAGGGCATCCTGAGATTGTATACTGCTATCCAGAATAAGGACGTGGCCCGTAGTAATAAAATATATGCATATATATATTTATATATACATATACTCGTATATATATATATATATATATATATACATATATATGTATATATATGTATGTATATGCATATATACATATATATATATATATATATATATATATATATATATATATATATATATATGTAAATATATACTATATAAAATATATACTATAACGTATGATTCTGACTTTGGTCGCTATATGTGATTAAGAATGTCTTTTGGTGTGTATTTAAAAAAGTGATATATTTCAAATTACAATTAATATAAAAGATAATATTAATTTTCATTTTCGCGTTTCAATAAGCAACATTTTCACTTCGTATAACATTAAAGTGCATTGTATTAAAATTATAATGTGGTCACAGAAATATCACATTTTTTTTCATTGTTAGATTGATGATGGATTATTTAATTGCCATAGTAAATTTAAATTCTATTAAGGTCTGATTGGTAAAGATTTTGCTAACTTTTTGTAAATTTGAAAATCAACAAATACTATTTTATTTTTCGTTATTAAATTTTTAAAATACAAACTTAACCAAGTAAAAATTGATTTGTCCTTTAATAAACACTAAAGTATTTAAAACATGTTTTGCGCTTATGCTCAAACACTTGGGAAAAACTGCTAAAGAATAACTCCTGAATATTATCAACATACCTTGTCAATCTGGAAATATACCTAAAGAATGGAATACTACAATAATTGTACCAATTATCAAACCGACAAAGATGCATGTAAGTGCTCCAGCTATCATCCAATTACATTTACAAGTATTCTTTGCAAATTAACTGAGCCCCTTATATATTCATGGATTCTCCTCTGGCTCATCGAAAACAAAAAAAATTAATTTCTGCCAAGCAGTTTACAGAGCTCAACCATCAACAACAGACCAGCTAGTCTTGCTCTGCTAGTCAATAATTGACTCTTTCCAAGACAAACCTTCAAAAAAGAACACTGTTATTTTCCTGGATATGATATCTGCCTTTGATTGTGTATGGAGGCCAAAGCTAATTAAAATTGTACACAACTAAGGAATAAAAGGAAAAGACATCAGGGTCAAATAAAACAATATCTTCTAAAAAGAAAAGGCTTTCGGCTGGTGTTTCACAAGGGTCGTTTCTCAGTTCACTTCTATTTCAGCCTTACTTAGACAACATCTACCGCCACATCTCTAAAAATACAAAAGTGGCATGCTATGCAGATAAAATTGTCATTTTGAACCGCAGCAAAAGCATCAACAAGTCCAGTGGATCCATACTCACATGGACTTAGAGTTCAATAAAATTGTCGATTCATTGGTAAAAAATCTAGAAATTCAAATCAGGCTTCTGGTTTTACGGTTAACGTCACTTGCAGATGCAAATGCCTATGCAAAATTAAAATTAATAGCACTTCCCAAAATTGAACTAAAATATCAAATAACAAATCTCAACACCGACAGGCAAATAACCAACAGAGGAGGACATGTACTCAGACTCGGCTGCCGATATTGCGAAAGCGATCTGAAAATATTATCAAATTTATTGTTTGTTCATGAGGACACGTCAACAACAACAAGATCGGTGTTGGTTGAACAGAAGGAAGACCCAAAATAATTCATCACAAAACTAAAAGGCTTTATATAAATCATTCATCAAAGGCGCATTAAAGGTCACCGTAATAACCAAGGGACAAATTATCGTATAGGTCACAAATATTTTTTGCGAGGAAAAAATATTTGATTTATTAACGATAGATTTTATAGTAGTTATTTATGACACGGTAGAATTATGAACAAAGGAAGATACATGTATACCAGAGAATTAGGTAGACCAAGGAAGGTGAATATTTTTTGGTCTTTAAACAAAGGAAAAAAGTGTTCTTTATCAGGGAAAGATTAATTTTTCTTTTTGAACTTCGCAAGTTATTTGCCTTAATTACATTGCAAGTTGATTTGAAAAGAAACCCACTGGATCTTAAACTACAATTTTATAAATTACCTACTCACGAGAATACCTGAAGGGGATATAAGAAATGTGTCGTGGTAGGTTACGAAATTTTTATTTAAATTATATGTCATATTTTCAAAACTCCCTGAAAATAAAACTCCCTGAAAATAAATAAAATATCAAATGCAGACCTAGGCATATGATAAGCATACAGCAGAATATTATACTTATATAAGAGGCAATATTTAATACATTATCACCTTAACAAAGGCTCAAGAATTTAGCTTCGTCGTTGGCTGCGAGAGATTAAATATTGGGAAACTTTTCAAATGCACCCTGTATTGTCCTCGCTTTCCAAAATTATTTGCCCCGGGAATAAAACGCCGACGCTGCTATTCGTTCGTCGGCGCTGTCTCATTATTTTCGAAACTAACTAAGTAGAAAGTGGTTTGTTACGTTTTTGTTTAGAGAGACCGACGACCGACGCGTTGTCGATGCGTATGTAAAGTTGAGCTGGCTTTGAGCTAACAGACCAGACCTTCGTTCACCTTCGTTCTCTAACACATTCGACTGCAGTTTTTATCATTTACGCTTTTAAAACTCGTGTTTCCATACATGCATTGATAACATAGATATAGCTAAGTATTTCGAAAAAAAAGGCATTTATAAAATATCTACTTACATTATGGTCATATGGTCACAAAATGACGAAAAGTCGGTTCAGTTGTTCAGCATATATATATATATATATATATATATATATATATATGTATATATATATATGTATATATATATATATATATATATATATATATATATATATATATATATGTGTGTATATGCCTATTTAAATATATACATACGTGCTCGCACACAAACAAAATTATGTACGTATATAAAGTCTATTAGAAATTTCCTATTAATAAATATATACTTTCATTTTCACTGGTAATAACGCGTATGTAGACTTTATAACCAATGCCGCGCGTAACTTTTTTTTTAAATGACTGTGTGACCTTTCTCCATCTTTGAACACATACTGTTAAAATGTCATTTTCTGTACGAGCTTTGAAGGAAGTCGTCGAAAATGAACCTAACATAAGATAAATAGAATGTTATTTTAAACAATTTTTAATTTTTATAGAATATAAAAATATAAAATATTTCATTTAAACAATTTTAAAACAGAAAAATGTATAATGAAATTTGAAATCATAATACAAAATGAAAAGCTATCTTCTTAACCGTATATGTAATAGGTTTATAATATATCAAGAATTGTTAACAAAAAATAAAAATACGAAGTAACTGTAATGATATACATAAAGATTTTTATAAACATTACGAAGAAATAATTAACACTCACGGATTCGTAATTGTATAGCCATTGTATCAAAAGATAAAAAATAAATTGTCAACTGACGTTGGCATTCATTCTTTATTATTATTAAAGTGAATGCCGCATACGGACTTTATGAATGTTACAATTTTTTCGAACCTTTGTGTACAGAGGATATAAAGGGTATGTCCTTCCATTTTTAATAAAAAAATTTGCAGTTTAAAAATAAAAAAAAGTTTCTTTGCCTTATTAACAATTTTATTTGAATTTTTAAATAATTAATTTTTTTTATGTATGTATATGTGAAAATGCATGTACGTTGTAAAAAGAAAGACAAAGAAAAAAGAGAGATAGAAAGAGAGAGAAAGATCATAAGACAGGCATCAATTTGGCACCGATCCCTAAAATCTAAGAAACTATCAGTATTTAGCAAACGTATTGCAAAAAATCCAACTAATTACTAATTTTTTATTGTTTTTTACGACAAAAGGAAAAAAAAGAACCTTATTGCATCACTTCGTTGTCCAGCTAACTGTCTGTTTGGACCCTTTTTCTAAGGAATACGTAGAGGTATCAAGTTACAATTTATATGAAATACTTGCAACAGACATCAAATACTTTTTTTTTAAATCAAGCTTCCAAGTCAATGCAATAAAAATATAGCCATTTGTGTCGCATATTTATATAATACTTCTCGTTGATTCTAAGAATCATGAATTTGGCAAGAAGCAAAATCTCATAGCACAAGTAGAGGAAAATTAGTTCAAATCAAATGCACAAAACAAAAGAAAAGGAAGAAATAAGAAAATCCGTGACGTGTTACATAGCATAATTTTTTTTAACATGCGCCTATGAAAGATATTAGATATTAGCTAGACAATATATTTTCGTTCTAAAAAATTACAATTTTGTAAATAGTTTGATAGGAATATTGTGTATAAATAATTATTTATAAATTCTTAAATATGTATTGTAATGTGATTTCCACTCTTGCTTGATAGGTTTTTTATTATTTTATAAATGTTTCCATTTTTATTCATTGCTTTTTGAAAGTAAGTAAATTTGTTTTTCAGTAACATTTTTCGCGACAAAACTGCATATAGTGCACATTAAAAATATAAAAAATGTTTTGTTGGGTAAATCCATATCTGATATTTAATATTGTAAATGTCATACACAATACTCACAGTGCTATTTTTTCTGTCAATATTATATTGCTAAGTTCTTTGATAAATGGAATCTCAATAGAATGACTGAACCATCAATTTAATTTCTTTTCCCACTAATAACTAGACGATTCGCACGTCACGAACGCATGCAGACGAACACGTGGGAATAGAAACAAAAAAAATAATCTCAAAACATTAATATCAACCAATCACGAAAAATACAAAAAATAAAGGTATTATCATTTACTATAATACAATTTATTGATCAATTGCGAGTTAACAAGGCAAATTTACAATCACAATTCCTACTCAAATATTATTTTCCAAAACTGGGTTACCTCACCATGTTGCATTGATTAAAGTAGTTGTCCAAGCACGTTGATAAAAATGTTCGCTGTATTTTACATATATTATTCAAACTGTGAATATGTGACTTATTGTAAATTTTTTTACTGCGTGGTTTTGATAATAATCGCTTTCAAAATTTATACAATTAACATTACAAGTAAAGTAGTTATTTAAACACAATTTAAATTTTATTTGAAAAATAAGACGAGCAATTTATTTGAAAAACTAAGTCAATATAAAATGATGTTACATTAATATATTGAAAAAAAAATGTTAACTGCTTATTTTAATAAAAATGACTCTCAAAAATTGTACTATTAACATTACAAGTACCTAGGAAAATAGTAATTTCACAAAACTTTTCATTGTATTTTAAAAATGCCAATAAAAAATTAATTATATATAAATTAAAAAAATATTTAGCGTTTAGTTTTGGCAAAAATCGCTTTAAAAAATGATACTCTATAACGGAAAAAATTGATATTGCAAACATTTCATTTCATTTAAAAATCACAATGGAAAAGGCAAAAAATATTTTTTAACACATTGTTAAAATAATAGTATATTAACGTTTAAAAACATTATATTAAAAAAAAAATTTACAATAATTTCTTGATCTTACTTTTATAGCGTATCGTGAACACATGAAAAATGGTTATAGAAGTAATATATTTTTTTGCGCTCGACAGTAAAAAAATAACCTGTAACTTATTGCTTTCACGTTTCCAATCACGCCAGTGATTTATAACGCTATTAAAGCTAAAGATCAAATACTCTTGACTTGATTACGTATTTGACTTTCAGTTGGTAACTCATTATCACAGCAGTTTAATGTTGAAAACATGCATTTATTAAAACGTACTGAATTTGTCATGTCATTAGCACTTTTGAGAGATAGTAACCTAAATATCCTTAGTCCTTGGAACTGATAAAATATTCACGAGAAGTCTCTTTTTTCCGGATTTAATTAAATTCCGAAAATTGTTGAAAGTGTTTTTTTGGCAAATACGATTTAGTCTGAAAAATTAATTTGAAAATGTAATTTTTGTTTAACAGACTAAATCGTATTTGCCAAAAAAACACAGAACGTTGAAACCAAAATAGAATGCTAAACAATATAATTGAAATCAGTAGAATATTTCCCTTAATGCTCGTTGTTGATGTGTTTCATCAACCCGAAAAAAATTCCAGTTATCTGAAAATATTACTTTTACTTAACAAGCTCAATCGTATTTATTCAATAATACTGGAAACAATATTAAAATCGGTGGAAAATTTATTAAAATTCGGCTTTAAAATTCAATTAGAGAAAAAATTAAAAAGTTCTTTCCGTGCCAAAACAGCAACAAGTGAAAAAATTCGGTAAACAAATTGACACAAGCAATGACGTACTTAACATAGCCCGGGCGGATTATCCTTGCATGCTTTCCCCCTCACTATGTTATTTATTATGAATCGACGAAACGGAATGAGTGAGTTTACTAACGAGTGTGCCCTGATACAAAATTGCGGTGTTCTTTAATAAAAACAGGACATTCATTTCTAATTCAATTTGTTGTGAAAATTTATCAATATTATCATAAAAAATCGTTTAGACTAGATAGAGATATAAGTTAATATATTGAATATTTTTTGAAAATTCTATGTCGGTCTTAAAAATTTTTTCAAAGAAACCAAAATAGTTCTTCTTAAATTGTTCAATACTTAGTTTGCTTGTCTGTTAAAAAGTATATTAAAATCTTAGCTAACCTTTTATTTTATTTTTATGTTCGTAAATAGAAACTGTCGAGAATATGAAATATTATCCAGTTTAAACTTCAACAAAAATATAAATTACTTTTTCCTGTTCAATGGTACTTTTGAGAAGTATAATCTAATAAATAATAAAAACGTCCGTTATGAAAGTTACTGAATAAGGAAAATGTAATCTATTTTTTTTCATTCCTATCCTACTTTTCAATATGAAAAGTAAACGCATGCAGTGGAGTGGTACGTTTAAACTTCCTAATATAACGATACATCCGTGCGCGTATGTATGTGTGCGTGAGGAAGTGCGCGCGTGCTCGCTTGCGTAGTGCGTTCGTGCGTTCGTGCGTGTGATCGGGCGTGCGTGTATGCATGCGTACGCACGTACGCTGCATGCTGCGCGCATGTGTGTGTGTACATATACATGCGGTAATAAAAAGAGATTTAAAAATTGGGATGTCATTTAAAAACAAAAGGTGACCATAAAATTAGGACAATCAAATAAACAGCAAACTACGCGACGATCTTAATTTCGTCTTCCTGAAAGAACCAATTGAGCATAATTGAACTGGAAAATGCTTAAAAATGAATTAAGTTATATAACAGGCAAATCAATCGAAAACTTATGATTTCCACTTGTGATATGTAAAACGTAAAATATCCTGTCAATTTATACAAAATGACTATTAATATGAAACAAAAGCAAACAAGTATTACGTGTGGCTGTTATTTTCACATGTGAAATAGCTTTCCCACTATTGCCGTTTTACTAAATAGTGGCTAACATTTACATCTTGTCCTTTTATGACTTCTGTTCAATCTCCGCCTACTATACATTTACTCAGCATAAACTCAGGCTCAACTCACTTATTCTTCGTAAACTAAAATATTGACCAGTTTACGCATATTTCCCGTTGTTGTCATTTCATATAACGGTTAATGTTTGAAATCGTGCGTACATAATTTTGGTCACGTAAAATAGCGTTAAAATACAATAGTAGTATTTGATCTACATAAGTTACACAATATAAAATTTAGTGTCATCAATATTAAGACAGTTTAGCACAATAAGTTCTAAACATTGTGTTAAAAAGTTGTATATTTTTTTGAAGTACGAAATGTTTATTTTTGGTTCTATATAATATATAAATATATACTATTGTAAACTTTATCATAGGCACTTTTTAAGATGAACATTTTCACGACATTTTGTTTCCAGGTAACGATTTATGTTGCACATGCCGACGAATATTTGTAATCTATCCATTGATAAAAATCGGAGCAAAATCCGTTTAAAAGTTATTGAGAAAGTTGCGTATATATGGACAGACGCGGCTAGGGACTTTGTTTTATAGCGTATATTAATATTAAAATTATGTTAAAACTTTTTCAGTCTCAAACTTTCTTGTTCGACCAGTTAATAAAAGTGGTCATTACAGAATTTAGAATTCTATTTCGGTGTTAAACTACAAAGGCTTCCAAAAGAAACTGATATAAGACCTTTATTATTCTTCCTGAAATCTGCCGTCAATTTTGATAATTTCTGAAATAATATTTCCTTGTTCTTAATGTAGGAGCATGGAATTGCGGGTGCAAGGCTTTTGTTTAAATGTAGGATAATTATTTAGAAATAGCTAAACAAATAGAAAAAACCCGCCAAGTGAAAGTATAACTGGCACACCGATAGTTCCTTATCATGACCGACAGACATTAAGAATCTCAATGAGTTAGCTGTTTAATAAATTTTAATTGCCGTACACCATTTGCATTGCTTTTCAGGAGACATCTTCTGTTATAAAGTAAATTATTTAAAATACAAAAGTAAATAAGAGAATGTCTCTACTTATTTCTATGGACAACTTTAAAAACAGATTAAAAATTGTACCCAGAATTCAAAAAAGACTTTTGTAAATTCCAATATGTTTGCAAAAGATAATATTTCAATATGTTTGAAATCGTGCCAATTAAAATCTGTAGTTTAATCTCTCATTCCTTATTAACTGGGAATTGTAAACAAACTTTCATTAATCGCGCAATCTATTATTTTTACCACACGTTTTTTTGTGCACGTTCAAATAAAAAAAGTCCATAAACTCACTTTAAGACCCAAATTACCGATTAAGAGAGCAGATTGGCAATGTCACTAATTATTTCTCCTTTTTATCTCCGGGCTACGAAACAATTAATAATTTCTTTTTTTTTTCACGGTGCTCTTGTATGAAACAACTTTTAAATAAAAATTTTTTGGCCTATTTAAATATCTACATCTTGTTAAGCTAGACAGCAATATTCAGATTTCTTGGAGCCAGTTATTACATTAAATACACTTCACGACAAATTAACTAATTATAATTAAATAAACAGTTTAGCGCAAACGGAAAAATGTCTAAAAGTAATTTTAAAATCATGGAAAGACATATAAATTGTATTTGTATATATTGGGGTAACGTTGAAAATATTTATTTAAGTAGGGCACAAATCAAACATTTGATTAATTTCATTGAAAAATCCGTTCACACTTTTCGGGCATGTAAACAAATAAACAAATATAAACAATAACAACTGGAAAGAAAATCATCTAAAACTCTGTTTATTTTTTCGCTCTCTGAAGAATCAACAAGATTGTTTAAATTAATTAAACATTAATGCAAAAGAAAATTTTGTAAAATAATTAAGGAATAAGCTAAAGACTAATCAGAAAATTATCTTGAATTTAAACGATGAGGAATAATAAGGTTTTGGTTAAGCAGTTGATTTAATTTTAATTAGTTAGCCTGCGTTGAAGTATATTTAATGTAATAACCGGCTTCTTGAAATGTGAATATAACTGTTTAGCTTAACAAAATGTACATATTTAAATAAGACAAAAATGTTTTATGTTCAAGTTGTTAAACCCAAGAGCGGCGAGAAAAAATTAAAGAAATACTTAAATTTTGTTTAGTCGGGACATAAAACGGGGAAATAATTAAGGATATTGCCCATCTGCCCTCTTAATTGTTTGGCTTGGGTTTTAGAGCGAGTTTATGAACTTTTTTAATTTGAACCTGCGTGCGAGATTAAGTTTATGACGAAGGAGCAATCAAACTACAGATTTTCATGGACATATTCTCTTGTGCAAAGATACTTAAATGTATGGACGACTTTTTTGTCTTTGTTGTGCAAACATATTTATATTTACGGAAGACTTCTTTATTTGAGCTTTCTCTTATGTAACCACTGTTTTTGTTTTAAACATTTTCCCGTTCTATTATTTTCTCTTGCTTCACTCGGCAACAAGAAATCAGGATTTTCGTGTGGTTTACTGTTTATTCCATTGCCCAAAATACATAGTCAGTTTGTATTTCTATGGCTGTTTGATGTCTTTATTCTATATTTATTACTTGTATGTATATATGTATACACACATATACACATATATACGACCACGTAGGTACCGATGCATGAGGATATTTCATCGTGCCAATATGCGCATGGTACTTCATTATATAGGCTTACTTTTTGCGTTGAAATGTAGGACAAGTATGTACATTTTCGTATTGATTATTGGCTTTTGTATGCAACTTGTCAAATTTTTATTGACGAGGCAAAGTTTTTCTGAAAAATGTCCTTTAGAGAGACAAAGGTAATTAAATTTTTTATTGAAGTTTAAACTAGATCATATTTTACATTGTTGAGAGTTTCTATTTATGAATCCCCAAAATCAGAACAAAGATAGCTACCTTTCCAATGACACCAAGTATTATCCCACTATAAGTCATAATTCAAATGTATTTAATAGTTCCTTCATGCTGCTTTAACAAACATACAGATATTCGTCTGTATTAGAATTTTAGACCCAAATTTTAATAAATCTTCTACTGATTTAATTTTTGTTACAAGTAACAAATATTTTGGTTTTAACATCCAGTATTTTTAAACAAGTGAGGTTGAGCTTGTTAAGCAAAAGTAGTTATTTGAAATAATCGGAAATTTTTTTCGGGTTTTAATGTAACCCAAAAAAAGCATTAAGGTAAAATTCGTGAGTATTTGTTACTTCAAATTACTAAGGATATTTGGTTACTATTTCTGGAATTTGTTAATAACGTGAAAAATCCAATAATGAAGCTTTTGTTTTAAAAAACTGTAAGTCAAATACTAAGCGATTAAATTTCTGATGTGATTTTAAGCACTACCTGTGTAAAAGGAATAAATAACGATATATTTCATCTATCTTGTGCGGAAAAATATACTCCATTCATACCCGTTTCTATGTCGTTAGGACAATCTATGCAATTTTGTGAGGTACGCTCAACTTTGAAATTATTTAGAATTACCGGTTCAAAAATATGACTGTAGATTTGTTTGTTAGCTTGCAATCGATCAGTATTCAGGGCTATATTAAATCATATTATGTTTATTATTTTTGTGCTATTTGTTTTTATATGTTTAAATTTCATAACCATTTCTTTGTCCATTCACACATGTCCAAAAATTTTAGTTGAATAATAAATTAACAGCAAAATCAATAGAGAGAAAACAAAATAAATTGAACGTCCACTTATTATATTGAGCCTCCATTTAACAAAAACAGTTTATGAAATAATAAAAAAAATTAATACTAAGAAAAGTGTTGTGTATGACAAAGACACAAGATAAATTGTAGTTATTTATATATAAGTTAAGAAATTGAAGAAACTGATCATTTTCATTCGGGAATAAAATACAATAATGAAAGTTAACAATAAAGCTAGAATATTTAGAGATAATAATATAGACTAAAAGGGATACTTGTTTTTAAAATCTCTAAAATGTCTCAATTGCATTTAACTAAATGATTAACCCAGGAAATAGGTATACCTTGGCATATTTGATAACATATTTGAAAAAGTATTTACATTATTACCAGGAAAATAATACATCTTTATTAAATAGAAGTTTTATCAATTTTCTACTAAGGTGTTTTGTTAAATAATATAAACAAACAACAGTATACTTCTCATCTACGGCTTTCATTAAATAGGTTATATGATTACTTGAAGGAAAATCTCGATATTGATGTACAGGAATGTAGTCAAATATCTCGGCGGATAAAAAACAATTTGAAGCTTGTCCCGTGAATTTTTCCTTATTGAATTTGAAACGTGATATTCTATCATTTTAAATGAGGTAAATTTTCAATATCATTTTTTCTGCTACCTTACAAATTTCAATTATGTCACTGGATGGATAGATTAAACTGCCCTTAATTTTCAATTTAATATATGTATGTTATTTTATTAATAATCAAAGCACTTAGTATATGTCATATTTTTTAATATTTATTAAACTATGCATAAAAAACCCTGCGATATACATAATCACTTGAATTGTAAATCCGGAGAATTTTTCAACCAGGGGAAGATTTTATCTTCTTCTTTGTCGTATTTAAAAAAAAAAGTTAAGTTCACAACCATCAACGAATTTTCGTCCGATGGTTTAATCAATCTGATAATATTAATTTGTCATTACTAAAGTCGTTTATGTCAATGTGTATAAGAAGTTTCATATAAATTGATTTAAAATGCCTTGATGTAGGATTATTGTTACACATCGTGTGATGTGACATTGCAAAATAATAATCCGAAATGGTCTTGGTTGACCTTGTACAACAAAAATAAACAAATTGTCTGGTTTTAATGTAGTTTGGGCAAAAAATCGTAAAATATATAACAACCAATGAAACCAAGGAATCCTGATTTCCTTGGACTATTGATTAACAAAATTCCATTAAGACATTTTATAGATTTTAAATATGAGCAACCTTTTTGAAAAGTAGAATATATTTTTCCTTCGTTATTATCTGCCAACGACATCTTATAATCTAACGCACCTATATGACTGGAATTCAGGTCATAAAACCAAGTGTTCATTAGCCTTATAAAGTCTTCAGTAGTTTCACTTACTTGAAATTCCTGAAGGCTTAAATCTACACGATAAAATTTTATTGTATATACCACACTAACGGTAAATAATTTGCTGACCAACTTTACCTTCATTATTTGATTTTGGAATAAGACATATTTGCGCTAAAGTTGATTCGCAGTGATTTTTTTTCTTTAATTGAATTTTGTTAAGTTGTGTCAAATAACTTCAATCTATTTTATTTTCTTCGGCGTCAACACTTACTTGGTACGCTCGAAGAGTGTCTCTTGTTAGCTTGAATATATGTAAAGAATTTAGAGAACAGAAGCTGTTAGTTTATTTAATTAATGAAAAAATTTATTTTTTGTGTTGTGTAGATGAAAAAATTTGTCTAAAAAATTATTTTTTCTCGAATATCCATATGTTCAGCCTGAAAATGAACAGTGTCATTGAACAATAAATATTCGATATGTATAAAACAATATTGTATATGAAATTATATTGTCATCTTTTTGAGATATGAACATCGTGATAGATATGAACATCGTGATAGGCTTTGAAAACAGTCAATGAACTGCTTTAAATAAAATCATGTTCTGAAAAGTGTGTGTGTATTCCGTTTAGTGGATTACATCCATTTTTCTTTAATAAAAATGTCATTAGGCAGTGAAAAACAAAAGTAAATAAAAGTGTGTTTTTTAATGAAATAACCCGTCCAATTCAGTCCTATAATCGACACAAGGGCCAAAATCAAAAAAGTTAAAATGTTGATGTTTACAAACCTGGATCATAATTTTGCAACAATCTCCTAAATTAGGTCACTTTGTTTCTTTTAGTTTTTTTCTTCTGTTCTGCTTAAGATTGTAACACCTATTTGTTATGTGTAATTGCCGCATCCAAGGTTTTGGTTTGTAAAATATGATAATTGAAACTCTATGATTTCACAAGAAATATTGAAAGATGCAAATAGCTTTTAACAATCAATACAGTCTTTGTTTGAAGGATATGTTATTTTTATTTGACATATGGTATCACTTTGAATACTGGGGTTTACCCAAGAATAGCGTAATCAGATCGACCAATCATCCTTAATATAAGCAAAACATCTGTCACTACATAACATTTTGATTAACAGCTAATGGGAAATTAACAGCTAATGGGAAGCGTATGCTAATAAAATAAATAAGAAGCTTAAAGAAATTCCAATTAAGGTGTCAAATATCATAATACTGTTTCACTTCGATGTTATAATTTTAGTTTCTAGATTTTAAATAAGGCATTGTTGGAGCAAAATTTTTCATTAAATATATGAAACATACTTACCATCGATCGTTCTTGGTACTTAATTAGTAATTTTGTAATAATATGTATCGATTTTTCTAATATAACCTTAAGCACTGACAAAAAGCGTGTTACCAGAGTCGCTGATTCTACATTCTGCATTTCAAATATTCAAACAGTAGATTTATCTTTCCATTTTCAAGGTACAAAGTGTTTTATCAGTATCTGAGAAATCACAGCCTAAATAATAACATCCTAAAAAAGCATATGAAAGGCCCCTAATACATGACCAGCCAGCTATTTTTACAAGGCCTTAGTCTTCGGATATGCTGCCTTATCTCGACACAGATATATTATCTATTTATTTAGATCTTCTAATTATTTAATTTGCTTTTTACTTATTTTTATATCCATTGATAAAGTATTAAAAGTTAATATTTCATTTACATAATTTACTAGCTAATTGTAAGACATTATATTATATCTTAAAAAAATAAATAAAGTATATTGTTTGTTCCCTTCAGATTCATCGGTGGCTTTAATTCGAAAAAAATTTCCTTTCGTAAGGCCAAACATAATATGAGTGTAATAATTTATGTAATAGACACAATTAACTTCGATATTCTATAAAATGATACGGTGAAGTATTTTGTAGGTTCTGGCGGTTGGTCGACTAACCCACTTCTATTAGTAGGTATAAAAATTTATTCAAAAGAATATTTTATTATATAGCAAAAATTTTGGTTTGGCTTTGATCCTGTTTTAATTTTTTAAAAAGGCTGTTTTTTAATACTTGTAAGGCTAAGAAAATGGTCATTATTTTTTACTGTTATCTGTTTATATTTTGAAAGGAATAACACAGACATGAACAGAATGTTGTACACGGCTATACCTTTTTGTAAAATTAAATAGATAAATGAACACTATAATATATAATGTATAGTAAGACAAAGTTACTTGAAGGTGGATATGGGATTAAGCGTAATGACTAGATTCAAACGCTAGATTATTTCTAGCATATTTCAGATATGTTTTATTTTTGCCCGGACGTTTTTTGTGTCTTGCTCTAATTGAGTTCTTGTAGTGAGTTTTTCCCGGTTTAATAAAATGACGTTAATTAATGCTGTTTGTTCTTTGGACGTAGGTTTTTCAAGGAAGGAAACATGTAGGAAATATATTTTTGCTAACCGATTATTTTAGCGCTGGCTAGAGGTAAGGTTATAAAAACGTAAAAAGTAATAAAATCCTTCATTAATCTCAGCACTCTTATTTCTTTAAACGACAGATATTCTTTCTAGATAATTTAGAAAGAGTCCGCTAGATATTATATAATAAAACTGATCAAGACACATATTGATAAATATAAATTTGTCTCAATATTTTTTTCGTGAATTGTCATCACTTAAACCGCATTCATATCTTGTATTTTTTTTGCGTGGTGCTCTTTTAAAGATCGAAAAATATTAAATAAAAATTAGGATACATTTTTTTGCGATAATTTTACGATAATTTTCACGTCCTTTTGCGAAGAAACAATTTTTTCTGTCATGGAGACTATAGAAAATTCTTTTCATTTTGTTCTTATTTTAAGCAGATTTCTTGTCAATGATTAATATAATTTTTCATAAAATTTTAAATTAGTTGTTACGTATTGAAATGAGCGAAACAAGTGAAACGTACTCATATTTCTAATTATGTGCTGTGAACTGCAAAAAACCATAACTTGCATTCTTTTATCAGGTCTGTAAGTTTCATTATTCAACTTTAATTGATTTTTAAATAGAAAAAAATATTAATTTCATACCTTCCTATTACATAAATCGCACTTATTCTACATTGATGAAGAGCCAGCATAGATTCTAAAAAAAGGTGATAAATTGGTAAAATGGTTTAAGCTACTGGACTTTAATAGTTATTTAGGATCATAAAGAGTATATTAGTATGTATCGTTGATGGAATCATCAGACTTATACCTTTTAAGATGTTATATTTCTTATATACCAGAATTAAAAAAAAAATAAATGAGAATTTTTGGTTCTTTACAGTACGTTCTCTAATAAAAAAATTATTTTGTTCCCAAATAAATTTACCCTTTCATGAACGTACATTCTAACGAAATAGAAAAATGAATGCCCTAATTAACGCTGTATTTTTTAGAGGACTTCATCCTTTTTATATATATTTTTCTATTTTTACATATGCACTGCAATTTTATGTAAACACTACATATTTATTTTCTCATTCTACGTCGTGGCTTGTATCAGTTTACAAGATATGTAAAATGAAATCAGTGTTTTTTTTCATATTTTATAAAAACAGAAATTTACTCAACAAACCAGTAGAGACGTTTTTAACGTAAACTTGTTTTAAGATGATTTAAAAATCCTTTAAGAAAGGGCAAAAATAAAATTCATCAATTTAAATCTCTCATTACATAACATGGAATACAGATATTTGTAACTTAGAATTAAAATATCAATTCTTACTTCAAACCAATCCTAAAACAAAACAGAATAAAGAAAAATCTATATTACTCGTCACATTATAACCCATTCGTATAGAATACATGAAAGAAAAATAATACTGTGAGCAATCACGTTATGTACAATAAATAGGTTATATTGCTACAAAAAGAAAGAGTATGGCTGCAGGTATCATTTATACGTGAAATAGAAAGAAAGTGCACCCGTAAATAAAAGAAGCATTTATGAGACTTATTGAGCTCGATAAGTTTGCATTTTAAAAATCTCATAACGAGAAATGCAATAGTATTTATTGATATTCAAACTTAGGAAAAGGTAGCGAAAATTGTTAACAACTACTCTTTATTGAAATTTGAGTTGCTTATATACACATTACACTTATAATTATTCACACTTAAATGAAACTACGTGATATAGTATTATTCCTACTTTCTTTAATTTCTTTAGCACGACCTAGGTTTCGTTGTATTACAACATCTTCAGGTGGGATATTAGCAAAGATAATATCCTACGTTTGCTAATATCCCACCTGAAGATATTGTAATACAACGAAACCTATGTCGTGGTAAAGAAATTAAAGAAAGTAGAAATAATACTACATCACGTAGTTTCATTTAAGTGTGAATAATGAATTTCTACAAAATTAACGCCAAATATATTCAATACTTATAATTATATAAAATATTTTAATGGTATTTTTGTTCCAACAATTAATTTTTTTTTATATTCGTGGAAGTTATGTCAAGTGAAGGAGTTTCTTTTTGAAATACGAAAATAGACATTTATTTTAAAAAAAATGTTATATTTTTGATAATACAATAAATTTACGAAATGAATTATATCACCTTTTTAATTAAATACCAGAAGATATTCTTAAAGATATTTAGGGGCAAAAGTCAGAATTATTCGTTTTAGTATATATTTTATTACCTCAAGCTACATCCAATCTCTGGACATATAATCTCGAGTGGCAGTTTTAAGGTTGTTATTTTGTAACTTCCCTTTGTTATTTATGTCTTCATTTATGAAGCTGGCGACGAATTTATAATTTGAATATGTCTTACTTTAAACTGCTTATATTCTATTGTCACAATTACTCATCCAGTTCATCAATTTTTTTCAGAATTTATTGTATTTCGTTACATTTGTTATCCTAATTACATATAATATTTTAAGTACAAAAGTAACTTTGTATGTCATGCTTTCACACTTTATATACTTCATGGATTCTAATAAATTTCCTAAACTAATCGAACGCATTACGTTCAAACATAGAATAATATTTGTCTCTGAACACACCCCACGACTGTTCCTTACACACTTGATTATAGTCAACATTCCAGTGTATGCAGTATTTTTATTAAACTGTATTCAAATATTAATATTATTATTCACCAAAAAAACTTGTTGCCTAGTACATCTTCCACGGGCGTAAAAACGAATACCTCAAAACAGTGAAATTTAGTAGTTTTGGAGGATATTTTTTGTGGATATTTTTACAAAACCTCAACAAATGGTATAAATTTCTAAAAAAAAAGATCGTTTTGGAATATTTAGAACTTGCTCTTTTAACTGATACCTTGACAATTGTAATTTGAAATGTTTAAGAAATTTCGTGGGTTTTCTTTAGCCTTCTACAATTTCCGTAGTAATATTTTTGAGACTTTGTATGCTTTATCGTTTCAGGAAAATTAAAGTTTCTACTAAAAAAAGCTATGACTGACGAACAGATGGATTGATCTGTCCGTCAGTGACCTTATAGTATGTGGGGTTCCTCTTTTCCCTTAGGAATGAAGCCCTAAAAATATACAATTGTTTAATAAATAACAAATATGGAAGGTAATGGTTATTATTTATGGTTAGTGAACAGTGAGATGGGACTACTGTTATCACCATTTAATTAACAGTTCGTTCGTCAATCAACAAATATTTATAAATTTCATACCTTAACTACTTGATTATAAATCACTTTTACGCGAGGGTAATCACCAATAATAGTTATTATTTGAATGAATTAAATAGTTTTATTATTTATAATTTTAATTTAAATTTCTGATACCTAAAAACTCTTTAAAAAACTTTCGACGCATAACCCGGAAATTATGGCTTCAGTAATACTTTTTCTTTTAAGCAAAAAAAAATTCAAGTGTAATATTTAAAATTTTCACCCATTTTTTACGCATATTTTTAGAAAGGAGTTCACCTTTGATCTACATATATGAGCTGAAATATAATAAACACATCAAAGACAGCGAAGGATCAGCAAGGAAATAATTATCTTGTGACTTATACAATTCATGTTTTCATATTCTAGTCTATCGTAAAAATTTTATTATAAATTATATTTCACAATTTCGTTTGCTGATAGAATCGCGCATTTTCAATAAATTGTGTCACTTAAAATAGTTGATTAAAACCACTCAGAGCTTGCAAAACTACGTATACTTCACGCGGAAAAATATGCGATATCCTTAATTTAGTAATGAAAACCATTCGAGTGTAATAAGCTCTAATTCAGACTTACTTTAGTTTTTTTTATATATTTGCTTTTCCCACACGTGTGTTTACAAAAAATATTCAAATGCTTTTGGACGTGACATTCAATTCGTATGGTACAAACGTTTAACACGAAACTGTTTAAACACTTCTCAGTAATATCTCGTAAGATAAACATCGCAACGTTTAAAAGAATTATAAAGCAATGAAATAAATCAAGGATCTTTTGTCTACACTCATTAAAACTTTTAGCCAATGCTCTGAGTGAGAAGGATTTTTAAAGAACAATAAGCTGCTGAAATTATTGTAAAAGGCCTGACATCGCCTTTGATAATTAAAAGTAACTTTTGTCGGTTGTGTTTCAAGGTAAAATATTTAATCTCGACTTCCATAGTGCGGTCGGAACATTCACAGAATTTTATTGTGATAAAATAAGTTATAAACAATGCCTATTATGCGTTCAAGCAAATTTTAAAACAAATCAAATCTGAACCTAGGAACAACTACAATAGACCTCATTAAAGTTGAAAATTATTTTCATTAGAATACAAATTTTCAAAACAACTTGTAAATGGAATGCGGTCATGGCAATTCGGTAATGACGTAATTTATATAGCTCGAATATAATACATATACAGACTTATTTAATTCGTCTTGGTGAAAAACAAAGTCCAACATGGTGATCGGAGTCGTATCATAAAATTTAAAGATGGCTATATAATCGTCATAATGGTAAGAAAGAAATACCTCGTGTTTTATCTCGTTTGGATAATTGGGTCTTTAATTTTATTTTTTCCAACTTTTAAAGTGGAAAAAATAAAATTATTAAAAAAAAAATTTGTCTTATCACAGCAACAAAACAGACATAATAACTCTATTTCCTCGAATGGCGTGTTACAAACTTTCTTATTTATTAATAAACATCAAAATAGTGATGTGATTTGTTGCCTTTGCTAATTTGTTCGTACCTTATTTAACATACAACGATCTGCGTTTCATACAAATGACTCTGATAAAATGTTTCTTTTAATTTTCTTCATTTTAATAAAAGCTCGTTTTTTAAAGGGTTTTTTTTACTAAAATATGAATACGATTAGATTTACCAGCGATGCCATCCCGGTATGGATATCGCATTTAATTTCTCCTTTTTTTTAAATAGACAACATTTTTATTGAATTTATCACTTTAATTTGTAATTACATATGCAAAATTTATCGGACTTTAATTAATAGTTTATTTCATGGCAAATTGTGTAAAATACAAATGTGGTGATATTTTTTCCGTATCAAATAGTATTGACAGAAACTTAGAATACTTCTTTTAAATTATATGCTTCTTTGTGTTTCTTTGTAATTAAGAGCGGAGAAATACAATCAATGTCATTTACTGATCCTAAGCACAATATATTCCTACACAATATTAAAGTAGATACATGTAAATCAACAGATATTTTCAATATAGTGACAAAGACAGAAAAATATTTTCTCATTATATCAATATAACCTGCTTTTATTTTAAAATCCAGTAATCAGGTTTTCTGCCTTGGGAAAGAATATAAAAAAAATTAAATTCGAAAGCGATAACCATACTGTGTAATACTTTAAGTCTTATACTTTTTTTGTCCTAAATTCTATACATATCACTTAAGTCGCCATGTCGTTCTTGAATAAAAGTCCTTCATATATATGAACACTAGAGTTTGGTATTTAATAATAGTTGCAATAAAGAAAAATAAGGAATTAGTATTGAAATTCCAAACCGAATATTTGTCAAATTACAAAGTAATCACGAATAAATATTTCCTTCTATTGCGAAGTTAACATTTATCGGAAAAAGAATTAAATATCAATATCCAACTTAAACCAAAACGCCATTTGATACTGGCCCTATTATGTTTCAATTGTTATTCCCCTCCTTTTCAATTAATTCTGGACACCATTAAAATTTGCCTCTGTAGCGGCGTTGGTACGCAATTATTTGAAATAGTCATTTTATTTCTCAATTCGCAATTATCGTTTTTAACGACCTCAAGTTATTAAAATTGTTTGTTTATTTTATGCTAGCAGTAAAAGCATACCACTTACAGAAATTAAGACGCTTGAAATTGAATCACATTTTATTTGGCATAAATGAAGAAAGAATTAACAGGACGAATGCAAATAAATACTACGCCGAACCAGTGATAGACACGTCGGTGGTGTCCCTCGTACTGTTTTCTATCGTTCCTAAAAAAATTGGAATTTGTATGCTGGAATGAACGGAGATTGTCACAATTATCCAACAATTGCAATTATCTTACAACATAAAGCCCGATGGGCTTTTCTTGATGAAGAATTTGAGACTTGCAAAGCCTACCTACTTGATACAAACTTTTATATAAAAGTATCTATTTATTAAACGAGCATTAGTTTAGTTGCAAATGTAAAGCGTTATGTGATGATTAACGCTGTTAATACAGTTTTTTAAAAAAACGTAATAGGAATAGAAATGGAAAGGAAAAAGATAACAGTGTGCATATAATTGCAAATATAAGAGGTGTAAAAACAATAATAACAAATATATATAAAAATAGAGGTGTAAAAACAAGTAATATAGAAATGTCGGCATAGCCTCACTGGCATACACAAATTTCCATTTAACATATGCTGATGAGTTAATTAGTTAAGCTGACATTTCTTTATCAGCAGCGGTTATAATCCGTCTGACAGTAAATTCAGAAAATGATATGTAATGATATAAGAAAAGGAAGATATTGAAGAAGTCTTTAAATGACAAGGGTTTAAGTCCATAGGCAAGACCGATTGGTTCAACTTTTGAATTAATTTACATAACTATTTCCAATGTATATGGTTTTTACATGACTGCTTCTTTGTCTTAAAACATACTAACTTAATCCAAAGGATGGTCCTGCTATTTATATTAAGTCTATCTAGAATTTAGAACTATCTAGAATTTTAGAAAAATATAAATATATATTTTTGTTACATTTCAGAATCTTTCATAAAATGTGAAAAGTTTTGCAATTAGGTTTCACTAACGTAAAATGATTTTAATCACATAGTTATTTGCCGTTAAACTGAGATATAAAATTTCTGTTCAAAGTTCTTTCCTAATAATGCTTTAGTATATATTTTTTTCTTCGTTATATTTTATCGACGGAAGTATAAACTGGTTTTCACTATTGCCTCATTCAAAGGGAGCAACATACAATTTTCTGGAAGAAAAACATTTTTCTTTTAAATATATTTCCATAATCTTGGCGATTTGGAATTTTTCGCTTTTATTTGATTGGAAAATAGATTTTTTAAAACAAAAGTGCGGCAATCCGCATTCTGTTAAATATAAACAACGGTATCTAAAACAATGAAAAGTATTAAATATTATAAACATAAAAGGGTACAGCTACGAGTAATATAAAATACAAAAATATACCATCGAGAAATGCTATAGTAAGTCAACAATCAGAAAATAATCGCATTCAAGAGTATTAGTTGTTAAATGTTCGTTGCGTATAGAGCCGACCGCATTGGAAAGCTGCACGACATGCTACCTCTTCCTCTTGTCCACGTAGTAGCTAAACGCCGCGACCCCGTGAAGAAAATGTCGACAGTTTTAGGGATCTTAGCGTATACAATATAATAAATAAACCGGCCTCTTTTACCTTGTACCGTATAAGCAGTTTTTCCTGACTTCTATTACATTTTTTATCACTGCTCTGCCCTTATAAATCGTAGCGCGATGATATTTACCATGCAATTTTCCTCAAAATTTCAGCTTTTTAGTACAAAAATATTTATTTTAGATTTTTCATATTTTGAAGAAGATTCCTCAGATTATTGCGAACAAATAAATGCACAAACAAACTTTTCCGTTTTATATATTATAATAGATTTATAATTAAATTCTAATAAATATTAATAGAGAATTAAAGGAAAATCGGAAGAAAAATCAACATTTGAAATACTTTTTCAGGAAAAACGAATCCATTTATTAAGTAATTTGCTCAAGGAGAATGGAGACATATGCACATAGGGTCGATATAGTAAGTATGGAGTTGAAGAATGAAGTATAGTTGAATTCTTTCAATAAAGTTTAAGTCTTTCTTCTAATAAAGAAGCAATGGGCAGTAAATAATTGTTTATAGATATTTTGAAGGAAAGTGATATTTTATTATTCCGCACGAGGATGTATTCTTATAAATAGTAAATATATCTCAACAATAATAGGAATTAAAGTTCAATATACAACAATTTGAAATTTTCCGTAAGTATGCGTTTAATAAATGTTATCTTAAAATTTCAATTAAATAAATAAATGAAAAGAAAAATAATTATGACAAAATAATACTGACATTAGCTCTTCTAACTTCGCGTCCATAAAGCGTTTAAATCGTGAATATAGACTTGCTACAAGAAATTTAAATATATTTACGTATTTCTCTTATTTTATTAAATAATTTTTACTTCTTATTTTACTTCATTTAAAATTTTGTACCTTACTTTGTCCTTTCTTTAAGTCGTTTAAGCTAAATAAAATCGCCTATTAGATTAATAAACGAAGACCAAGTTAAAAAGCAATCATTAGCAAATTGTGTGAGATAGGACCACTTTCAAAATGCAAGTCGCCGGAAAAAAATTAATAGGTAATCTTCTCATCCTTAAAATCTCCTGGTAAGCTTTAATGAATACGCAATATTTAAGAAGTGCACATTTTATAATTGGAGACGTAATGATCTTTAATCTGTCTGAAATATATAATACAATTTTCAATAACGTTAAATTAAAAGATATGTTATACTCTTGTAAAACTAAACAAAAAAGTTGATCCAGGTGTACTAATGCATCAGCATAACAATTTTTTATTTACCATGATACATATCACTAGCCAATGAAAGAGTGAGAATCAAAGAAATAAATATATAAAAAATAGTTATAATCGTAAATAGTTGTATTCGTAAACCGTTATAATTATGAATAAGTGAGTACTTTGCGGTAGGGAATAATATGGCGTCGCTATAAGTGTATAATCGGTGGAATTTTTCAAACCTAAAACAGTATAAAATTTGTTTTAATCCTGTCACGCTTGCGTGAGTAAGATTTCCTATATCATTAAAGGTAAAATATTTCTGGAAACAAAATACTGTCTTAGACTTTACTGTCGATATCCATGTAGTCAATATTTCCTTAAAAAATACACTACGAGTTGTAAATTCAAACTAAAAGAGAGTTTAACAAAAACAAAAAGTAGCTTTTTTCAAAGACTAGTTTATAAAAGCTAAAGATAAATCTATTTAAAATAATGTCACTCGCTACATATTGGTATTGGTGGTTTTTAATATTCAAGAAAAAATCTATAATTTTTTAAAAAGAAAGTCAAAATGTGAATTTAAAAAGTTTAGACAATTAAAGTGAAATAGTATTGATCAATTATTTTAATGATATAACTGTGCATAAAATCATGTCATTGCAAAATAATGTGTAAAACGTAATTAAATTGGATTGAGGGTCAAGGGGGAATAATAATGTCATAACATGTAAAAATTTACGTGTAAACAAACGTTTCTTGAAGAGACATCAAAATATGTAAAACCTATGAAGATTTTCAGAGGCAAATTTACATCAAAATATTTATTTTTAAAAATATGAGACACAGTATAATTTTTCGAGAACGATATCCGCTTTCTTAATTAAAACTTTATTAAATTTAAAATCACCTGTGTAATAATTACTTATATTGTCAAAACTCAAGCTCAGCACACTAGTCGGAAACAAAGCACGATTACGCAATAAGTTTTAACATGTATGTAAAGAAAATCACCGTACTCATCAAATATTTAATAAATAGTGTATCACATGGATGAATTGAATCAGCTTAAGTGGGTATTCGATTTATTCACCCAACTTGGCATAATTAAATTCTTTAAATCCTCTTTTAATTTGATATTTGATAATTTCATATAACCTTATTAAAAAGTCATAAATGTTTAATAAATAATTTTGGTGGTAAAATAATCCAATTTTAATTTTTAATTAGATAATGAATAACAGTATAAAATTATAATAACAAACATATTTATAACTACTTTACAATTTTTTTACAACATTTTTTGCTACAAAACTTAGGAATGTTACTACATTCCGAATTAATGATTGCATTAAATACCGAACCTAAAAGCAATAATTTTTCTTGTCAGATATATGGCTTCACGACATAATCCAATACGTCACTGTATTGCAATCGTGTGTTAATTGCCTTTAATTTGTTTTATCTTGTACCTTTTGTTACAACCCATAAAAAATAAAAGAAATTATAAAGACAAAGAAAACATTTAAGAATGAAGTCAGTAAACATTAAAAATGTAACAAAGTAGTTTATTTCACAAGCTACGAAAGCATGTGTTCAATATAATAAGTTTTTAGATATTCTTACAAGTAGCAAAATTTTAAATGTGAACTAATAAATCATTTTTACCATAACGTTGGAAAAGTGTGTATGATTATCTCAAAAAAAATTCGATTAACCTGCCAAATTCAAATTATATCATGTTCATATCACCTAGCGTTGTCAGTTTAACTTCACTCATATTTTTGATCTGCATGAAAATGCTAAATAACAGCAAAGAATACTACTTAGTGCTTCCTTAGATTAATTTATACAAATACTCCTACAGACTACATCAATGACAAATCCAATTAAGGTTCAAACGACAAATTATTTTATTATAACTTTTCGAATCTGTCGTTAATAATAAAGTAATACCTTGTTTCACGAGCGCAGCCAGCCCTCCTCCGAGATGAACACGTTGAATTAGTATTTAAGTAAATAAAGACAAATGGCAAGTCAAAGAGATTTCAAAGAGCCTCTTGAGAGATCAAAACTTTACGCGAAGTACTCTCCCCACGAAGCTGTACTTTTAAAGATGTCTACATTGAATTGAAATGTTTTAAAATAATGAGGGTCAATAAGTCGTTTTTTTGGCTCTAAATATAACTTCACTAATTTTCACTTACAATTTTTATATGACGGCAAGTGCGCAACACTTCCTTATTAAAATCTTTGAAAAAATATACTGAGACACAAAATATATACCCATAAGGAGTAGACCAAGGAAATATTGATAATAGAGGAGGTTAATATTCATACGAAACAATAAATTTTATTATTCTAGGTTTAATAGTTTTAGCACATGATATTTAAAATTTTTTTTAATTTTTGTTACCGCACATGAAAAAAAAACTTGTTCGGTATTATTAATATTTCTGCTTTTTTATTGACCAAAACTTTTTATTGAACATTCGTCTTTCTAAGTAAAATATTGTTCATTCTTTATTATTGGCAACATGAAAATTAAAAGGTGAAACATGTGCATTTTTTTAATTACAAAACATGAAAAGTGATTTTTTTTACAATGGTAATGTAAAAAAAGTGTAACAACCTTGTGGAACTTTATTTCAAAAATATTTACAATTCACAAGATTACAAAAAGGTATAATTTTCTGGTACTAAGTCATTTTATAATATGTTTTTTATTCCTAAACCCATATCATTGATTTTTTTTCGGTCATGGTAAAATGAAACAATTGATGATCATACCGCATGTATCATATTTTTTTATTACAGTAAAAGCTCAAAAGGCCTTTCCCTAGATTTTGTGCATAACTAGCATCGTCTTACAAAATTTCTTCTTACATTTCGTGTGGACCGTTCATAGTTTTTTATCACTTCAGACACTTAGTGTAATTTTTGTCTTAATTGTTGTTCATTATCGTTAGCAGTCTCATAGATTGCCTCCTTGCAATATCCCCATAGAAAATAGTCCAATGGATTGAGGTCTGGCAAACGTGGTGGCCATGAAATTTTATCGCCATGTCCTATCCATTAATTTGCGTAAGTTGCATTTAAGTATTCAGTTAGTATTCAGTTACTATAACAATTGCTTTAACCGTAAGCATCTCTGCGTATGTGGAGTTATTTCAATATAGCAGGTATTTTTCGAATGTTTACAGACTTAATTGTAACAATGTTACCTTTTTGGAATTTGTGTGATTAGTAGATGTTTTCAAAATAAAATTGTATAATGTTGCCATATTTTTTTTAAAATAGCACTGTCCAAAAATCACTTTTTATGTTCTGTATTTTAAAAAATGCATATGTTTCAGCGTTTAATTTTTATGTTACCAATAATAAGGAATGAATAACATTTTAATTAGGAAAACAACGGTTTTGTATGTACTATTGTACCCCTCTTTCTACGACATTTTGTTGGACTACTCCTTACGGGACTTACTGTATAAAAATAAAAGTATCGCGCCACTGTGCTCACAATAAAAATAAAGTTGAATTAAATGAATACATGTTTTGTCATAAGTAAATTCACGCTGCGGTGAAAGAATACTTTATGAAGAACATGTTTTGACTTGGTCAAGAGTAAGCTAAGAGGGCAAAAGTGTATATATGTTACAATTCAGTTTTTATATTTATGTTAAAGAGTTCTTTTTTTATAATTATAGTGCATATAAAAATACTGAACAGACAATTGTGATTATTTGAATAAAGTACTAGTGCTAGTGCTGTTGTAAGTTCCAGACAACGTTCGTTATATTTTTAAAATAAACTAATATAGTAAATCTTGTCAATATGAAGGATATTAACTATGGCATTCATTAAAAAAAATAAACATGATGACTGCAAGACGTGTAACCAATCCGCAAGCTATTAAATTCTTAATGGTTAAAAATCAACAACTTAAAACAATTCAAAAGTTTATCCTAAATGTTACCTTGCAGCTTATAAGAAAAGTAAAATAAAAATATCACGAAACAGCAAAACAGTTTCCGTCAGTTCAGAAAATGAGAAAGATAAGGATTTTATTTCTGTTTCTAAGCCTTATAATGAAACGTACATAGATCTATAAATAATGCCATGTACAAGTAGTGAACCAAGCGAAGCTGTCATTACTGTAGATATAAAAAGAACGAAAGAAACACATTATATTTATATTATTTTCAATCTACAAAAAATCTTAAAAATATGAAATTATCATCGCATGATGAAGCTTTAATTTATTCTAATATATTTTCGCCATCAGAAGCGAGATGCTGTGAATCCCATTTAATTGAACTACTCGCTGAGAACAATTTTAAACAGATGAAAGTATTATCTGCTTCTAAAACCATGTCCAAAATCGAAATAAGAAAAATTGCGCCCATGATTTGTTTCGATTTTGAAAATAAATAGTATCATTTGACGGGTGTGTCCAAAATAGATTTCGATACTATAGCAAACTACATAAAAATAAAGATTCGTTCAAACCCAAGCCGTCGTTAGAGAAAAAGCGAGTCTATTAGTAAAACTACGAACAGGTTTTTCTCATAAAATATTGCCAGTTCTATTCGAGATGACAAGAGAGAGAGATGAGGATAGATTTCGGTAAATATATTGTTATGGCTACCAAAGCACTCGTATCGGAATTTGTGCCGCTATATCTTGGCATAAAATATATAAGCCAAAAAGATTTTATAAAAACACATCCAAAAGATACTGCTATAAGACTATTTTCAGATAACAGAGATATTGTCGTTATATTTATTTTTCATGTTTATTTACATTTAAAAATCAACAATTATGCATGCACAGACCAGGTGTTAAGCTTATCATTTTCTTAACTACAACTTCATACATATGAGAAGTCCTTGGACCATATTATGCAGACGCCAAAAAAGGATGCATCTATTTTAAAGTCTGCTATGACAACCGCATCTTCTAACATCGAAAACTGGCTTGCAACTGATATTTTAGTAATTGATAGAGGTTTCCGCGTTAGTGTGGAGCTTCTGGATTTATTGCAAAAATGCCTCATTTTTTACAAAATATAGACCAATTCACCACTTAATTAGCTAAGAAGTCAAGATTGATTATATCGATACGTTGGGTTATTGAAGTTGTCCATGGTTTACTTCAAATGTGGAATAATTTGGGACAAGTGATTCCCAATTCTCAATAACACTGATTGGTGATTTTGTACTCGACTTTGAATATAATGGCACTTGATTTTGATATTGCTTTTGTTCAATAGTTTTGCGCCATTATTAATGCTTTTTAATCACAATTAAATGAAACTACGTGATGTAGTATTATGTCTACTTTCTTCAAGTTTTTTACCACGACCTAGGTTTCGTTGTATTACAACGTCTTCAGGTGGGCTATTAGCGAAGATTCAAGCAAAGATCCAGCTTTTCACTCACCTAGAATCTGTAAGAGTAACGAAAGTATGATTATTGCTGATAGCGTGCTAAACCTTGTAAAACAAATTAACGAATAAAGTAAATCTTAAAACTAAAATCTTAAAACTAGACGAAACGGCAAATTATTTAGCAAAAAATATAAAAACAAATATTGAAGGATTTTCCTAGGTTAACCGACGATGAACTATATAACTTAATCCTTGATGTCTATCAAATAAAGCAAGGTAAATCATACAGTGAAGGGCACATTAGTGATTCAGGTTTTTATGAATTGTTTACTCATAAAGAACGTAATGATATTTTATTCGCATGCAGTTGTAGTCTAGGCATACGTCTTCAAAAATCTATAGTACCTGGATTCAATACAGTAATTCCTACATGCCACCCATTTCTTCTTGGTAATAGCAATGTAAAGTGGGAGCACGTGTTTTCGGTTGTTTTGCACATGTTGCTTTCCTATTGCGTTATCTAGGTTATCAAAGATATGTTGAAGAGAAGAAAAACAGCAATGTTGATTACAGTGATTATATTTCCGATGCAGATGCTTCTCATTGGTTGGAAAGCGATGAAGCTAACGTAGAACAATCTGTAATCTAATTTTATTTAATTTTTACTTCTTTGTAAAAATTATACTTCAGAATAATATTTTAGTCTGATTTGCAGTTATGTCACGCTTCATAACTGCTACGTTTATATTGAATTTCTTATATAATTCGCACTATATTCTATTTGTAGAAGTTTAGTATAGTTAGAACGTTTAGAATTTTCTTAGGGTACCAAACCCCCTGTGGACCCTCATCTTTTTGCTACCAAATGCCAACCGATACATAATTTAAATTTAAATATTTATGAACCATCTTTATTTTGTCATCGACGAGAATTTTGTAGCAATTTCGCTGTTTGCTATGAATTTTGCTGAATTAAATCTTGAAAGTCATGACGTAAGTTATATTTCCAAACATTCTAGTTTTATTTATTTGCTCCTAAAAAGCTGGGAAATATTTTTTTACTTTATGTAGAGTAAGGCAATCCGTGCCGACTTGCATCGAAAAATGTTCATACAAGTTGTGCGGAAGAAGCGGCGCTTTCTCGCGGTATTTGTCAGTTGTTCTCGGGTGGTCGGGTAATTAAGACCGTTATTCGTAGATTGTTTTACATTCAGAAAAGGGCAGTAAAATTAAGAAGCTATAGAAAAAGTGTTCATATGATTGGAGAGGTATATAATCAAATAACAGGTGCAAAGTTACTGTTTAACTTTTCTTACTGTTTTATTATTTAACATTTGCAAAGTTAAATTGACTTTTAGTGAAAACGAAAATCTTGTCATTAGAAAGTGTATTATATTCTTGGAAAAAGCTAAAACACCTACCAGAGCTATATCTGTGTGAAGACTTTTGGATCTTCGTGGATCTTCATGAGTTACATAAAAATTCCAAGAAAACACAAGATTTTTATAAACACCGCGAGAAGGACTTTCAAAATAATTCAGATAATTTGTTAAATATAGCACACACTAATGCTTTGGAATGAATGAATATAGAGGAAGATAAAATGTTCTTTTGAATACTCCTTTTACTTCTTTTTGTAAAAACGAAGACCCAAGGCGTCACACAGAAAAGTGGCCAAGAAAAAATAAAGGGCAAGAGAGAGAAAACTAAAAGAAGAGGGAGAATACTCGAGCAAAGTGTCCCGAGTATATCATTATCTCATATTACATAAGACTATATAACTTCAAGAAAAACACGATAAACCTACAAGCTCTCTGATAAAAACCTAAAGGAACTTTTGGCGTCGACATCTCAATTCATAAATATTGAAACTATTACAAAAAGGAAAGAGTCTTCAAAAAATAAAAATTTTTGCTTTTAAAAGACATTAGAGTAATATAAAACTGTTAATAATTTTATTTACAAAGCAGCCCTGAGAAAAATTTAGCAAACTCCTATGATACTTGTCAGAAGAAATTGCCTTCATATCACTCTTTGCTAATGAAGTTAATGAACAAGGTAAGGGAAATACTTTAGTGAACTTAAAAAGAAAGAAGAAATATCGAATTATTTGTATGGTGGGAATACATAGTTTTGTTTGGCATATTGTTTTTTCTAGGTTAAATTTTATAGATTATATTATTTTATTGTCGCAGAAAAATCATTGAGTGAATTTATGTCCGTCAAGAGCATATATTTGTTTCATCAGTTAACAACTGATGAACATTTCCTCTTGAAACACGTTTCTACGTGGAAAGAAGACGCTGCCTTTCTGGAGGCAAAAAGAAAGGTCCCTTTTGAAGAGCAGTTAATGATATAGATTAAAAAGCTGTAAAACTTATGGAAGACCTTCGTAGTTTAATCACTGCAGAGGAAGAACGAAAGCAATTTTTGTTACGCTGTGTTCAAGAACACAGAACATTATATCCAGATTTTAAAAAAGAGACATTTAAAAGGATATATATATATATATATATATATATATATATATATATATATATATATATGTATATATATATATATATATATATATATATAAATATAGCACTAAGTATAATTATTATAGCTACATTATATGACATCGATTTTGATGCTAATTTGAACTTTGAGCTGACAGCCTGAAATAAATCATGTTAGCCACCTATTTTTTCGGGAAATGCTCTGTTTCTTTCATAATTGTTCTGGCTAAAATTTAAAAATTATTCTTTCTATTTATAAAAAATATTTCAGATTCCTGTTTAGATTTTATAACAAGATTTTTTTGTTGAGATTCCAATAACAGTCTTTTGTTTTCGTGTATCATTTCAAGAAAACATGTTGTTGTGTTAAATTGTGTCTTATTGTTATCATTATTCATTTTTCAACTTTTATGATTTATTTAACTTAGTGATTGATTTATTAGCTATTATTCATTTATTTCACTCGTTAACCTATGCCTTTATTGTTCATGCACTTCTTGCCCTGAAATGAAAATTTTGTAAAGTTTAATAAAACCTAATTCAAAATGAATCCAATTGAAAAGAAAAAACAATAAAAAAATACATTAAACCTGTTAAGTATGAGTAAAACTCGCACTGCTAAGGTTCCAAAGATACTTAAGCACATGTAAATATTTAATTTTACACAGCATTACCATTGAACTATTTATAAATAGTAGTATTATTTCCGAATGATTTAGAATCATTGCTGCAGTTCTCCTTAAAACTTGAAACAAACTTAGAATCAACCTTTTTTATGATTTTGACTTTAAAAATCTCCGTGATGGTGAGTTGGAGGGGAACGGAGACATGTTGTTTAGGGATATGTTGAATAAGGTTATTACTTAAAATTATACTAAAAATATTATATACTACCTATACTTAAAATTCTAATTACAATATTATGATATTTACATATAACTTCCTTCGTAAATTAGTACCATATATGACACATGAAATTAGGGAAACATATCCGTCTGTCTCTTAATACCTCAAAGTCCAAAATTGTCTACAATTTGAGACAGGTGACTAAGAAACGTTGTATGCAATTGCTGTCGTCTGGAGGTCTCAATTAATATTTAGCGAAATGTAAAAAAAGAAATACAAGTGTGTTCCCATGAATGTAAATGGAAACCGCAAATTTCTTTATCACATGTCAGTTCGTGTATTTTACTGTTTTTTCTTTATTTCTAATCTTGTTTTCGAAATAACTGGTTCGAAAAATCCATTACATTTAAGATTGATATTTAACAGCTCGCCGTTTTCTGGTTATATATTTTGTTACAAAAATTTTGTTTTCTTTCATAGTACTCATTCAACTTTTGAAATAGATATAAAAACCTTCCATCAATACCACCCCCTTATGAGGCCGTCTCAAAAATTACACTTTCCATAATCCTTCACTACACTCACCCTAATTTTCCTCTATCACGTTGACAGTGTGTGGCATATACAATATGAAAGCACATGTGTGTAAATAATGGTGTGCATAATATGTAATTATACATGTGTACAATGTATGTTTAAGTTTATATGTGAAAATTTAAAATAGGCCAATGTAATGCACATTATATTTTATCAATAAATAAATGTTTAATTTAAAAATTTCAAGTTAAAATTTATAAGTAACTAATTTTAATCTAATCAATTTTATTAAGATATGTACTATAACAAGTTTTCTACATCAACTGAAAATTAAAAATTTAGTTTATAGAGAAATAATTTTGAGTTATTACAATTTGACTGCAAATTATATTAAAAAAAAATTAATCTCAGAAATAAATTTCAAATATTACCTACAACATTTCGTGTTAATTTTCTTTATATAACAAGAAGAATATTCCCAGGCACCTCATATTTCACACGTTCTCATCACAAATATTACATCAATTGTAGTTTTAACTATTTGGCTCTAACACAAGAATTGTTGAAGTGTAAATTGTATAGAAATATTGCTAGGATTCCACTACTTTTATTAGTTAAATAAATTTAGAAATCTATTTCGTCCATTTCCTTCCATGCTCCGTGTTAATTTTCTCATGTCAAACACATTTCGCCACAAATACGTTTGATACTAAAATATTTATAATTAAGTTCGCAAGTGAGAGGAGGATGGCGAACATTTCCTCATTTATTTTTAACGAAGGAAAATAAAATCCACACGCTGCACAATGAATAAATTCGGCAACGCTCCGTCTCGACGTATTTACAGGCGGCGGATCGCTTCACGTTCTCCAGCAACACGTGACTCGATCATAAATATGGGATACACTTAATACACTTAGAGCAAGTTTGTGATCGCCAGACTTTCTACATTTTATAAAAGCTGAAAGTTTCTCAGCACCTGCTCCCAACACAGGTAAGAACGATGGGCCACTATGAAATTAAGGTTATCGGGGTTTGGCAGGTTAAAGGTTGCAAAAGGTGTATAAAGTGCCAACATAAATTTATCAAATAATGAAGCGTAATTTTCACATATTTTCCTCGGAATAATATTCAAAATCACGTCATCCATTGCCGGACACTGCCAGACACCCTTAAACTTTAATAAATTGTGATTGTACATACGTTATAATAGAAAAGTTGAATTTTACTAATAAAAGATGTTTCCTTAGCAGCTGAATAGTTTCTACAGTTATAACCCCTGGTCAGACAAACAAATAGGATAGCTATAAGTGCAATATACATGTAAGTAAGTGCGAGCGAGATAGTGACTTAAGTCTATTGTCAAACTTCACTGCGCATCATATGTTTACACTGCGCAACTTTCGTTTATAACTCAGTATATATATATATATATATATATATATATATATATATATATATATATATATATACATTTTATTATTTGTTTGTACAGTTTATGAATTAAATGTTATTTAGTTTTGATAAAAAATAATTATGGGAGACATACTAATTTATGTTTTTTCTAAAAAAAGTAGTGGCAAAATAATATTGTTTTCTAAAGAGACGTTGAATGAATGTCAATCAGTTTTGATCCTGTGAAAAATACATAAATTTAATACATATTCTGGGTACGACTCTGAAGAACTCAACGAGTAGCAGAAAAATTATTGATATTGTCAATGTCTTTCATTAGTTATCAAAGTGTCGAAGAACTTGAAACAGAAAACACATACTTACATTGAAAAGTCTAGTTTATGTCCAGAAAACTATACAGAAATCTATACTAGAGTCGCTTATGATAATTTTGACCGTTTTGTTGAAGCTACTAGTGGAAGGGATAGTTTATATGACACTGTAAGGATTATTTACAAAAACATCGAGTTAAATACGTCCGAAGAATCAGAAATATCCGAAACAGAGTTCCTATTAACGAATTAAATTCACCAAACAAAAATAAAAGAAAAAGGAGAACTTTCGACGCCTTGTCTTCAGAGGTAATTTCCTATCCAAAAAAAAAACGAAAATGATTGAAAAGGTAATTGGACGTATACATTTTATTATTCAGTGTTTGCAAATACATACTTCTAGAATAAAACTACCCAACTAGCCCTTAGGGATCATCTTGTTAATCTCCAAACTAGCTCTTGGGTATGTGCTTACCTTCATGAATACTTTAATCAATTGTATTATATATAGACAATTAGATCTTATTCCAGTTTTACACTACATATGCAAAGAAGTTTCACTGTTAACATATAAATTTATGAGCTAAAATTTATGGTTTAAATATTTAATTAAAAAATGCAACCCAACACACTCACACAATTAAATCTTATTTAACCATAAACATATTAGTGCTTGCAATAACTGTAAAAAACAATAGTACAATCTGTTGTTATTTATTGTGGCATTGACTACATCACTAATTAATTGTATCTGCAGATTTTATTGTATATTTTCATTAATGAAACTGATTTTGATAATTTCTTATATAATCGAAAAGATCTTGAAAAGGCCAGTCTTCACTGTAACACGGAGATATTATATATATATATATATATATATATATATATATATATATATATATAATTACACAGAAATTGATAATATCTGGAGGATTAATCTTGTGGTAAAATTACCTTATGTTCCTATTTTGGTTTAATAGTCGGATTTATGATAGTGATATTCCGTAACAACATATTTATTACTTAACAAGCATAAATGCTTCACCAACTAGTAATTCTGTAGTTTTGCAAATCATGTATCAAAGAAAAAAAATTGCTGAAAAATTAAATCAATCATCCATACAAGTTACATATGATTTGACAATAGCGAAAGTAGCCTAAGAATATAAGCGACGGAAAAACCTACATTTAATCATTCATTTAAAAATTTAGGACAGTTTCACATTATGTTGGCTTATTTTAAGGCAAATGGTAAGACGATAAGTCACTGTTGGTTAACAAATGTAATAGTGGAAAGTAGTTTTGTCTAAAATTACAAATTTGTTCTTTATTTGTAATCAACATAACTATACTCGATGGACTGTGAAATATTCTGATAACTTGATGAAAGTAGCAGAAACTCATCCTGATTTATATGAAGTACGTAAACACGATTGTTTTAGTATTAAAAGGACAACCAAGCCATTTTCGACACAACCTATTTATCTGGTTTTAGATCAGAGAATTCGAATAGGTGGTTCAATTCAAGAGCTTAGAATTCAGCGAGTTCTGTTTGACCGTATGCTGGAAATCCCGATGGATTAAAATGTGGGTATTTCAAAAATTTCGTCCTACTCTATTACCAGAGTGTATTTACCTATGTGCTATTTGGATGGTACTATTTGTTAGATGGATAAATCTACCTTAACCCGGCGTCATTGTGGCTACTAAACAGAACTTAGCCATTGTGGCCGGGTAAGTTGTACCCATGTGCATTATTGTACACTGAATCAAGCTTATGTCAATATTAGTTTTCTATATTAGGGAAATAGGTAATTATAAACATTACTTATAAAAATTAAACATTAATTTATCATAAATTGAGCAAATTATTATCAAATTATATCTTCTCATTCTGAGATCATTTTTTTAGAACGTAACTTAAAAATATATTCAAAAATAAAAAATAATTAACATTTAGAAACAGAACATAAAATTTTCTTTAGTACATAAACATGAAATCAGGAGCTATATAAAACAAAGCTTATTTATTACTAACATACTGACTTATTCGATATCGAGATCAACGCAACTTTGGCATAATGGAATAATGTGCTGCATACAAATAGGCTTGTTACAGTTATTGCAGTTTTGCCTAGTTTTTTTGTCTTTAGCAGAAGGACAGTGTTTGCACCTCCTGTATGTTTTCGAAGTTTTATTCGAAGGGTAGGTCATAACTTCACCAACTTGTTCGTGAATACGTTTACGTAAGCCTCTCGGTAAGTTCTCCATATTTTTTCTCACGCGAAGATGACCTTCAAGCATTGATAGACCGAGTTTTCTAAGGAAATCACGTCGGTTTGTTTTCGAGTTATTATTTTCACGAAAAATAATCACGCTATTTATTGCAGCTATATTCATGACCGCATAAAATACTGTCATTGGCCAGCGTTTAGAGTTTCGAGATACATCATAGGTAGCACAGAGCCCATCAACCACATCGACGCCAGCTTTCGTAGAATTATAGAATGTGATTATCTCTGGTTTCCTTTTTCACCACTAGCAGGATCAATGTTTTGGTCATGATGAAGGGAAGACAATACCAGCACTACTTTAGACCGATTAGAACGATTAGAACGCTTAGGCGATTAGAACGATTTAGTCCGGCTAAGTATAACAAGCCAAACAAAGCTAATAGTTCGTCTATAGTTGTCTCTTTCAATAAATACTGAAGCGATTGTTTATTGTTGGACAATTGTCTCTGTTTAATCTTAGCATTAGTATGACGAAGTATTTGTTCCAGCATATTATTAGTTATAAAGCGTCTCCAACGCTCTATTTCAGTCTTATCATTTTGCGCAATAAGCTTTACCCCAGGTTTTTGTAATATTATGTTTTCTGACCTTGTGCGAACGTTGGTCCGAGGAGGTTGCGAAGACCATTTGGTGGAATTGTCTTTACCAATATAAAACTGCTGGTTACTTGTTGAAACGATTGCTTCTTGCTCATCATCACTGCATTCTTGTTCCGTATCACTGCCTTGACTTCGCTCTGAAAGATGGTCGATTTCACCCTCATCGTCTGAGCTGCACTGTTCATTGTCACTAACGTTAGCTTGTTCAAACAAGGCTAGGAGTCGACTTTGTTCCTTTTCATAAGACATGGTTCATAAAACTGTGAAAAACGATATGCAATTTATCAATAAACAATAAAAAACAACAAACAAACTGTCTATATAAATGTTACATAGCCGTTGTGGCCGGGTATAACTTACCCGCGAGCTCTTTATACACGTGTAAACTCCGTCATCGCCGCAGCAACACTAAATAGACAAGTGAATACGCGAAAAGAGGTCAACAACCGCAGCTACTGCAACGGACAATTTACGCGCGCATTTTGTTTTAAAGTTATGACCGTTTTAAAATGCGACGGGTATTAGATACCCAGCAACAATGACGCCGCGTTAATGAAGTGTTTGGAAGAAGAGGTCCAAGAGGTATTTTGTTGTTCATCCAGTAATGATGAACAACAAAATACTTTTGATACTATGCAGCAGTTTTTATGTAAGGTATACTATCTTGGTGCAATAATTGATGTTGATGCTGCTCGGCCTCAACTGTCCGAGCAGCCTCAAATGTTAATGGAGTGTATAACCGTAAACAAATCTGTAAAATTTTGATGCTAGCAGTCTGCCACCCAGTAAACCGAGTTGTTTCAGCAATCTCTGTGAGCAAACTACTTATTCACTACATACAAGAAAACAACCAGTACCATTTTAAATGGTTTTGAAGGGGATCAGTTGTCAAATTATGTCTGCGATTCACTGAAAACTCCCTTAGGTAAATATACACTTATTAAAATTTTTATACATAATTTTTAGCTATTCATAATTATATTAACTTTTTTACATTTATATAGAAACTAACGAAGAAAACGATACTGAAAAAGATTAAGAAACCTAATGGCAGTGACGAAAATAATGATGATATCGGTAAAAATGGATAAAATAATTAAACATGTCTTAAAATCTCGTAATAAGCTTATAAGTCCATATTTTCTTTTATTTTTACATAATGATTATAAATACTATTAAACTACTTTTTCATTAAATTTTTTAACTTTACTTATGAATCAACAAACATATATTAATGAAATGTCGAACTTTGCATTAAACTGAATTTTGAAAATAAAGTTCTTGAAATTCCAAAACATTATTACTAATTAATTTGGTTTATTTTGTAATCATTTATGAATATGAAGTGAAAAATTATTCACTTTTTAAACATTATTTTTTGAAACATGAATACAATTATTCGATCTATCCAAATAACTATCTCATTCGTATAACTATCTCATCTTGTATGTATATTGCCTCGCGCTCGCACCTATAGCTATCGTATATGTTTGTCTGGCCAGGGGTTAAAATAATCGAAACTATCGAGCTACTGAGGAAACATCTTCTAATAGTTACTCAAGTAACATTTATAAAATTCAGCTTTTACACTGTAACATAAGTACAATTAAAATTTATTATAGTTTAAGGGTGTCTGAGAAGGGGTTGCCACGATGTTAAGTGTCTGGCAATGGATGACATGATTTCTAATTATTACGAAGAAAATGTAAAAAAATTACTGTTTATTATTTGATATATATATATGTTGATATTTTATACACTTCTGCCATCTTTTACTTGCCAAAGCCACGATGACCCAAACTCCATAGTAGCTCATCGTTCTTACCAGTGTTGGGAGCATAAGCTGCGAAACTTTCAGCTTTTCTAAATTAAGGAAGGTCTGGCGATCACGGGCTCTTAGACTATGATGTCTACCTTTCGCTGCATTTATTTGTACTCGGAGTAGGATGGGATCGAAACTGTAACAATAATGGCCTCTTCGTTACTCTCACTCGTCCGTTTGTCACTCACAAACGGACGCGTGCCTGTGAGTATCTCTGCTGTTATCTTGTGGGTTTTCTGTTATGTCGTTGGTTGTGTGTTGTCTGTGTGTAATATTTTCTTGAAAAGAACCCGTAAAATTTGGTACAAAATACCAGTTTAAATTTTAAAATGATGAGCGTAAGTTAAGTCACATTTGAAAACATATATATAATGCTTCTCTACTTAACGGAATAGGGAAATAAAATGATTTGTTTCTGCTTAATATATAGAAGGTTGTACCTTCTCTTTATTTTTTTTAACATTTAGCTAAGATTTAATGGTTATCTTAACCTGAAGGACCCACTTCATAAATAGGTAGAGAAATGAAAATGTAAAAACCATGAGGAATCGGTTACTGCCGATCAGTGACGATTTTTAACTACAGAAATCTAAAGAAATGAAACATTTTTAATGTTATATATTCTATAATTAAAAGAAAATAAACTTTTATATTGACACATTTTATTACGTATTTTCACAACATTAATGAACAGTCAATTAAACGTCTGATAATGAAGATCTTATAGTACAAGGAAACGAAATTTAAAGGTTCCCCAGCAAAATCACTCTTCTAAACTAAAATCCTTTCAGATTTTGATTGAATGTTGGTTAAAAGTATGATTTAGTTACCATGAACGAAACTCAAATGTCGCCAAAAAAATATTCACAGCACCATAATTTTAAATCAGAACGGTCGTTTACTTATTTGTCAATATTAGTACAATTATTTTGTTTTCAAAGAGAATAGAAGACCTTAAATAGCATGAACATTTGCAAAATTATTAAAATTTTATTAAAAATGTTGATTTCGGAAGACGACTTCAATAATTTATCAAAATTCAGAAAGTTGTATGTGACAGTTCCGTATATAACAGACAATAATAAAGTAAATAAACCTGCTAATTATGAGAAGAACTCACACTAAGATGATTTTCATTCATTTATGTAAACATAAAAGTTAAAAATAAACCAGTCAAGCGCGAGGAGAGTTCGCCCTGCGAGGGTTCCGTACCTATTTACCCTCTAATCAATATCGGGTTGCCTAATAAATTTGTAACCCCGAATTTTTGTCAGCAATTATTACTAAAAAAATGATATGTTACACTAAACTTAATTTAAGTATGCGCCATTATTATCTACTACTTGCCATTAGTCAGTTGGCCGTGACAATATGCCTTTCTTGTAAAATACAGGTGACTCTGATACAAAAAACTGTGCGAGGCCGTTTTGGAGATCTTGAACGTCGAATTTTTTTCACGTAAATGGTTACTTAGAGCCCTGAATAAATGTTAATCAGAGGGAGCAATATCCGGTAAGTATGATAGATGAGTAAGGTGATTCCAGCCGAGCTCCTCTAATTTATCACGAGTACATTTTACAACATGTGGTCTAGCATTACCATGTAGAAAAAAAAACTCGATCCTATAGAATACTCAATTTGATAGCTAATCGGTCCAATTGTTCACAGTAAATATATGCAGTAATTGTAATTCCTTTTGGAAGCAACTCCCAATAAATTCCTTCCCTTGACATTCCAACAACAGCTGGGTACCAACTTTTGGCACTTATTTCACATTTGGATACTGAAACTCCTGTTTCTCCGACACCCAGATATTGACGTTTGCGTGTATAGAAGTGTAACCTACTTCTCATTGCCAATTTACTGACTGATTCGACCAGTCGAAGTTAAGTTTCAATGTCTATAACTGTTGGCAAGTATCAAGTCTGCACTAAAAGTGAGACAAATAGGATGACAACTCACACCGTATTTGGAAACTTGTCCCATTTCGTGCAAATGTGTTTCTATAATACCATGACTGCTGTGTAGCTCATCTGCCAATTGACAAGTAGTCAGTCGAGGATCATTCTCAATTAGGCGTCGTAATCGTTGAACGTTCAATTCAATAGGGCATCCGGTACCGGGTTCGTCCTGAAGATTGTAATCCTCATTCCTGGACTTTCTGAACCAAATCATTGCCGTAGCGTAAGACACCGTGGAATCGCCCATCGCATGATATATATTATTTGTGGCAGAGTCTGCATCGTGACCCAGAGGAAATTTGTAAACTAATAAAATCCGTAACTGACATCATGTTAATTTCACTATCTTTTAAATATTTCACTTAAAGGTTCGGCCTGAATGTTGTCGACTGACAGACCTTTGGCCAATATTTTTATTAATTGTAAAATTCAAAACTATGTCGTCTATTTAATCTAAATTATGTATTTCTGTGATAACTAAATCATTTGGAAACACATTTTTCCATCGATTACCTGTTCCACCAATCGTTTTTTATTAATGTCTGTCAATAATGGAAGTTTAAATAGAGTAATCAACATCCTGATTTACAATCTTCAAACCTTGCTTTGTAACATACTCGAGTTGCTGCTGTTATAAAATATTTTTAAATGTTTAGATTGTCCGCTATTCACTTTCAGAGAGATCATTCATTCATAATCTTCAGCCAAAATTTCATAATTTCCCACAGAACAGCAATCCATCAAATTACTTCACGATAATGTTTAATATCTCTAGAGATTATGATCTACAAATTTCATAAATTAACGCTGTGGAGGTTAAGTTTTTAAATATAATAAATACTTATCAATTATGTAATACCATTTCTTGCAGAACTTAATAAATAATGGGCATCTGCTGCTTCAGATTTTTTTTCACTCTTAGATATTTTTAATTCAATTTTGAAAGTGGGATGGTATAATTTTGCGGCTATATCTATTGAAACAAAATTTAAATAGCTTCTACAAAAATATATAAACAACAAATAAGTCAAAATACGTTTATAAGGGTGATCCAATTAAGTCCTTAATAATATGTTAACTTAATCACGTGAAAACAAAATTTGTTTGACATATATATTAAAAATTTAATAAGAAATATTAAATTTTTCCTGCCAATCTAACTTAGCAAGTCTTGGCGCAGTTATATGGAAAAGAATCCTGTGATTACTAAAGTTTCGTTCACACATTTAATATTACCACTTGCCACATAACAAATAAGAAAAAAATCTGTCAGTTACTCGATAGCGACCGAAATATTTTTGTGCCTAACGACAGCTATATACGCACGATCGCTGTAATATAAAAACTTCTCAATCCAATCAACGTCCATCGGAAACAAATACATCAACTTTGATTAATGGCGTATCCAGCAGTGGAAATTCTTTCTCACCTTGGAGAAAATGTTGATGTAGTATAGTTGATTGCATCAGAAATATGTCAAAAATTATTTTGTACCTGAAGAGCGTGAGAAAAAATCATAGGTCTTATTGAAGATTACCAGGTATTCAATATTTAGTTACAATTACATATTTACAAAATTGCGTATGAAAATCTAGGTTATAATATATTTTATCTATTTTTGTTATATTCTGACGTAATTTATATATGCTCTTGGTATAAGTCAACGCTTATATAGCTACCCTCGAAACAGTGAATCACTGAAATAATAAATTAAGTTTTCGGTGTCATAAACCCATACAAAATTATTCGATATTAAAATTAAATTCTGTTGTAATTTAGGTAAGTTAAGTCCAAAAGTTCAGATTGTTCATTTAAAATAAACACGAATTTAAATACTGTTTCTCTACGAGGTACATTGAAACGTGTAAGTTACTTCTAACAATATGTATAACGGTTTTGTTGGAATTAGTCGAAGTAAATAGAAACTGCATTATTTTGTTGTGGTTTCACCGCATTAAATAAAATAAGGGCATCAACATCAGCTAAGCAAAAGCCTTTTCTTAATTTATTTTAAATTTTATTTCTCTTTTAATATAATATTACCCATTTTAAAGAATATCAATTTTATTATTTTAAGAAATGAAATTAAAAATATACATAAAATATTTTAACAATTTTAAGTTATGTAAAACAAAATGTTAAGTTCAATCAGAACTTAAACTATAAGGATTCTGTACGTAGATAGTCACGGTTATGTACGTTCTAATCATTAACGCATATAGCTATTTAGTTACGTGATGTTCTTCAGATAATTATCCCATGTTTTATTTCCATGACGAGATTTTTGTTTTTCGCCATTTTTACATATTTTGAACGCAATAAAATCAAATTTAAACTATAATTCGCAAATCAGTTTCAAACGTATTTTTCAATGACACTATTAAAGGAATATAAACATTAACTCTTTTGTCACAATTTGCATTTGCCTACCTAGACTTCAACCCCAATTTTTTATTCACACGTTAATTCTTTCCGTGCTTTTGAATGTTATTTTACATAAATTGAAAAATTTTATGAAAAATAATATATAGTTTAGAGTAAGTGCATGCTGACAGATAAATAAACTATGTATTATAAACGAATCGAGAACGACAGGGTTTTTTCGGTATTCTGGACACAGAACTTTAATGGAAATGTGAATAAATTTATGAGTGCATCTGCTAATACGCAGAGAATCGGGGATATTAATACTTATTATTTTCCATAATTAAATGGCTTTCAAAATTTTCGCGTAGTGGCCAGCTAAAACAATAAAGAAACGTATTTAAGATGTCCAATCAGTAAAACCATTAGTTTTACGTGTCTTACTCTCTGAAAGTATTTGCGAAAAAAAAATAAGTGAGAGGGGGTGGGGCAGAGCTGGAGAATAAATGATGTTTGCTCCTTGCGTATTTGAATAACTATACATCACGTAAAAACTGTGGATTAAATAGCGAAAAAAATTATAAAACAATATAGAGGTTAACTTGAAGTAATAATAACTTTGTTTCATCATAATATATTTAATGAATACGAAAATATGAGAATTGGACATTTTCAAAAATTTCCTTACCTTGCATTATTACAAAAACAACAAAAATTGCTTTAATTACTCGACTTATCGTAATCACACAAAAATATCTAGGATTCGTAAGTATATCAATTATATAGTATGATTCAAATCAAATATATATTAGTATGACCTTACGTGTATTTTAGACTGTGTAATGAAGTTTTCAATCCGGACATATTTTTGGAACGGGCTGGACTCGAGGTGACGTATAAAGTGGTTCATAAGAGCTGGGTGTTTGAATTATCAACCTGAATGTGGGCAGACATATGAGGGCAGAGGTCCTTGTCGGTCGTATCTTGCACATAATTTTTTTCAAGGTACGTATACATAAATCTACGCACGTAATAATTTTGTTAATTTGGTATATATAAACATTCAGGGTAGATCATTATAATATTGATTTAGGAATGTTTGCTTGTTTTTTTCTAACTGTTTATTTGTTTGCGCATCACGTAAAAGCAAAAAGGCTAAATGGATGAGGATTTGTCTAGTGTATTATTATAATTTATTGTGCTGAATGCATAGTAATCGTTAGGTTTTTCTGAATCGGTACTGATCTGTCTTTGTAATTTCTCTTTGTCAATAATTCTACTCTGAAAATTCAAAATTCTGGTATTTTTCCTTATTTTATTATTTACGACCAAAACAATATTTTGTTCACTTGCGTTGTTAGAGTCATATTTCCGAAGTTTTTCCCAATATTTTATTTGTTGATAGAATTTTAATTTTAAAACTGATTTTCCATATTCATTGATGTATTCATCAAAATTAATATGCATAATTAGTGTTCAATACATAAACGAGGAAAGACACAATCCTTACAAGATTACTGACAAATCCCTGCATTTGATTAAACGTTCTTTAAAGGAAAAGTAGAAACAATACTATGTCAAAAACAATAATTAAAAAGCAAGACAACAGATAATAATAAAATATTTATTACTTACAAATTTTGACAAAGCATGGTTGAGAAAACGGGAGCAAAATGGAATTAAGGGACATAAGTACTCCGTGATTATAAGATGATGACTGTTAGATGGCCTTTACAGAAGTTATGTTTTCGTATCAGAATTTAGTAGATACCGACGATTTGCGGCTTGGGTACAAAAGAACTTTTCATGAGAGGTGGTTGAATATCAGGGAGAAAGGAGACTCAGTAGGTTTGCAGAGCATAAAACTGCACCGTGAGCTCACAAGTAACTAAATCTTCTCCTATGTAACGTAATGAAAACAGATATTTTAAAAAAAAAAAACTATTTTTTTTTTAGTTTAGCATAATAAAACATTACGTTTTTATTTTCCTTCCGTCCACCTTTTTCTCCTAATTAATTTTGATAGTTCTATGTGTAATAAGACTATTGCAGTCTTATTAAGAAAAATGTGTAATATTATCAAACTAATATTTCTAAACAAAACTGTTAAAATATTTCAGAAAATGTAGTAAAATTATATTTTCCTTTCTTTTGATTCGTTCAATTTAAAGACTACGCCCACATTCAGTGTGTTCAATTTCTCCAGTAGTAAAATCCCACTTCTAAAAGATTTCAATTAAATTTAAATCGTATATTTTTTCTCGCAGTGCTCAAAGCCGTAGCCGTCATTTCATAACAAAATATGCTTTATAAAAATCTTTCAATCGTCCTAGTAATCTAAAGAGAGTCGTAAGACGGCAAGTGAAAATGATTTATTAAAATACGGCGTTAAAGTGAATGTATTATTTGACGGAAAACTGTTTAAAGGCACGTTGTCATATTTTGAATGCCGCTTTTACTTATCATTTTGATTATTTATTACATTAAGAACTCGGATGTTTTCTGCCATTTATTCTCTAAAAGTATCTTAAAAAGCCCTGACTGATTCGACGTTGAAGGAGTATTTGAATGTTTTTAGTTTCTTGCGGGTTAAATATTACAATCGATATTGCTGCATCCATTTTGAGCACAATCGAGGTTCATATCAAAGTTTTTCTCCATTTTACATTCATAAATGTGTTGTATAACGGAGAGAGTGAATAGTAGCTTCGTGTTTTCTTTTCTTCTCTGTTAGGAAACAACTTCTTTTATTTCTAGGGTTTGGTACATGCACAATGCAAAAAATCGGGATTCATAAAATTACTCATATCTCTTCGTTTTTCTATTTAACATGGTCCTCCTTCCTGGAAGTCCTATGAGTAAAAAACTTGAAATTTCGATAATGATAAAAGATATTATTCAACAAATATCTTAATAGCTAACACTCAAATTTATTTATATTGAAATTTTGGAGAAAGCAAATAAATTACTTTAACTAACCTTTCACATGAAATCACTTTTTGGTACAGATTAATTCAACTATTTATCTGAAGTAGATACTTGTATAATGTCATGGAAGTAGGACTAAAACTGTAGAAATTACGAGCATGTGACAGAAAGATGGACACACATGGGTATAAGGACTATAAGTGTTCCGTGTTTGAATACTTAAACTTAAAAATTATATTATATACATAGATTTTATTGTAATATGATCGCCCAATTCCTAATGGAATAAGTTTTAAATTTAACTATGAAATCTTATTAGAAAATTCAACTCGAAGAAAGAAAAATTTAGTCATAATTTAAAACAAAATGTTTATATGGTCCGCGTTGTGTTTACAACAAGAAGAAAAAATATTTGCAAGGTATTAACACCATCGGTCATTAATTTAATAAACTGATTAATCATGTAATAGAGTTCAATCATAAAACGCTTTCGATTCCGAAAATAAAAAAAAAAAACAAATAAGCCATTTCCATTTCACTTATCCTCTTTCGAGCTATTTATGTATTATGTTAGTAATTTTGATGATAATTAACAGATGATTTTTTATTAATCTTGAACATTAAGTAGTTATTAATTAGTAAGCTAATTAAACTGACAACCACACGCCTCTTTCATCGGCGTTGTTCGTTTTTCGTCTTTTGCTATCTACCTATTGCTGTGATAAATCCAAAATGTAAGTAATAGTGTCAAATCTTAAAAATGCAAAGATTTACAACCGAATTGAGTTGATAGAAGCTTCTGTAATACCAGTATCAAAATGAGTTTGTAATAACGAAAATAAGTGCACTAACTAGTTTATATTATCCTAAAATAAATTCAGTTTATTGCATCCTCCTTCTTAGGATTATGTGAATATTCTGACTGTTGCAATTGTCCTACGACTTATGTCTGGTAGGTTTCCTATATAAAGTATTTGAGAATTGCTAGAGCTGACTATTTGATTCAACCTTTTATACAAAATAAATAGTACGTATTTATGGAACAGGCATTTAATCTAGGCGGTAATGTATTGTCTCAAGTGATAATAGTTTCTATAAAAGAACAAGTATTTACATTGGATCGATACAATTTTGAATAATTGATAGATTCGGAACATTGCGAGGAATGCTGAAAGATAGGAAAGGAGGCACACGCGTTGAATAACGAGTGTTTAAGTCCACAGTTATAGCTGTATTATTCAATCGTTGTTTCAAATTTCGTAACAACTGACGATATACACGATTTTTACGTAGATTTATGTAAAAAGGGTCAAACTACTTCTGTATAATAAAACATGTTTACTTAAACAAAATGAGGTTCCGCTATTTATATTAAGGTGAGTTTTTTAGAATGTTCAAAAGTTATATATACATACATGTATATATATATATATATATATATATATATATATATATATATATATATATATATATATATATTTTTATTTTTTCTTTTTTCTTTCAATTTTAGAATGTTTCATTATATGAGAATAATTTCGTTACAATTGTCGATATACATAGTTTTTACGTAGATACATATAAAAAGAGTCAGAGTGATTAGTTCTGAGTATGAAAACATACAAACTTAAACAAAGTGAAGCTTCTGCTATTTATATTAAAACTAATTTAGTAAAATGTTCAAAAGTTATAAATATATATTTTCTTTAAATTTCAGAATTTTCATTAAATAAGAAAGAAATTTGATGGTCGGTCACGAGTTATAGAAATCATATTGAACCGTTTATTTACAAGGTTATTGGACGCGTTCATATTAACGTTTATCTTTTATTTTTAATGAATATTCATTATGTAGTGTCTTCGTTAGATGGTGCGGTAAATACGATTGTTTATGACGAGAGTTCTACTCGCTGGAATATTTGCGTATCACAATTATGGGAATACTAACTCTGAAAAGAGATTTCATCTGCATAAATGATTTTTAATAGAAATATTACAAACTTTCGTAGACAGTTATTTCCTATATATTATTTTTACATTTTCATATTCCTCATTTTGTCTCCTTTGGATAGAAGTACAAAACTGGTTTCCATCACTGTGTCATCTAGACAAAACAATATAAATTTGACCGAGAAAAAAATATTTGTGAATAGTTTAATGTGAACGATGTTTACCTTTAAATATTTACAAGTACTTAAGTGTTTTCCAAAACCAGAGAGTGCGAAATTTATTCGTATTTAACAGGTTATTTTATTGTGTAAATTCTTCCTTTCTCGTTATAATTATCTTTTGGGAATATTACCCAATGCCTCAATTAAGTGAAATACTATTTAATTACATGCAATTACAACAATAAAAATGAAAGTTTCCAATCAATAAAAATGTATTTGTGATTGCAATCAATAAAAATGAAAGTTTCCAAATAAATTTTTCTTAGATGTGCCAATTGTGTTATTAATTATCTAGATATTTAAACTTACTGAAAAACAGCGTTTGATTTTAATTTATTTTCGAGGGTCGTTTGTAAAAGTCTTTCACCACTGTGAACTCATACCATTAGTTACTGCCACCTTGCTTCCTTATCTATGTTATACCATGTAATTATTTTTTCTTAAAAGGGATTTCTATAATTCTATATTTCTAATTTTTTATTCTTATTTTCCTCTAAATTGGGTTTTAATTTCAATTTATTAAGGTTGGTAATAGTTTAATTTTACAAAATTTCTCATGGAACAGTAATTGTATGTATAGTAAAAGTATATATTAATGAATAAAATAAATAATTAATAGCTAATAAATCAAACAATTAAATTGTATCTGTTAAAAAATATAAAATAATTAATGATAATTAGTTACATTTAAACACAACACAACGCTAACTTTAAACGATAACTGGAAACAAATGTCAGTTAGAGGTCTCTGAGTAAAAAAAAGTCATTGGAATGAATGAATCTAAAATACATATATTAAGTAAAAATAAATGTTTATAAATGCTTGGAAAAGTATGTTGTGTAAGTCTATATAAGTTTAGGTTGAACAAACAAATTCGTTGTGTTAAGAAACACTTAGTTAAGTTTGTTCGAGAGTACTTGTTTATCCTGCATACACAATTTTAATTCTACATTTGTTAAGACCAATTATATGGCGTACTTCCAACTACAATTCAAGGAAGGCGTAAACTCTACGCTGTGCTTATATGCCAAATTGTTCGGAAGAACAAACTTAGAGAAGTCAAAATTTTGGATTTGAAAAAGTTTTCACTTATTTCCTTTTCCATTAGCTTAAAATTGAATCAAGGCAACCGGGTATCAAATATGAATAGTAGTTTTTGGTAATATCCCGGTCAATATGTCTCAACATGGAAGAAACGGAAAAAATTGTGTAATTAATTTACGGAGACGCGTTTACCCAATAATTTATTTAGTGAATACTTTTAATAAATAGTTTATTGGGTAAAATAATAATGACAAGAAAGGTTAGAAAATCAAATTTGTTCTGCTTTTGAAAATATTATAAGGGTTGTTACATGTTGAAAATATTATACCAGCATAAGGCAGTTACCATTCACTCACGGACTGGTTGATTCATTGCGAATTCTGTAAAATTAAAAACGCATATCTCTCGTTAATCCCTGCCTGCATGAAAATGGAGGTAAACATTATATGGAAATTTGGAAAAACTAGAAAATATAGGACAAATTAACTGATTAGAGAATCACTTCCTGCACAGTCTTCACTTTCTCTACCTGCTCTTAATAAATTGAAATATTCTCGTAGCCTTAGTTTTTAGATCTTAGGTCTAAATTATGAACTTTAAGTTTGCACCGCCATGTACCTCGTAATGAAAATCTCTTCGTTTGCGTGTGTGTGTGTGTGTGCAAGCGTGCGCGCGTGCATGCGTGCGTGCTTGCGTCCGTTCGTTCATACGTATGTGCGTGAGTGCGTGCGTGCGGGTGCGCGTGCGTGCGTGTGTGAATGTGTGTGTGTGTAGGCGTGTGTATGGAGGAGTGTGTTCGTATGTGTGTGTGTGCATGTATGTGTGTATGGCATATGGTGATATCGAATAAGGCAAAATATATCTATCTTAAACGAGGACAAGATAGGATATGTTTCCAAGAACTAATAAGAGTATTAAAACGTTTGTTAAAGATATTTTTATTTTAAGCAGAAAACATTGTTGAATTGTGTATTTCGCTGAAAATTAGACAGCCAATATTGTTTGTTTCAGGCCATCATCTAAGATTTTGTGTTAGCATTTATTCATTTTATTATATTTGTGAATAGCAATCGACGTCATGAAATCTTGTCATATTATTTATGTTTGGTGATATATATATGTAGGTCATGAGATATAATATGAAAAAAATGACACATCAATATAATTATTTAGCTTTTTATACATTCGCATTATCGTTTGCGTAAACATTTTAAGCTGCGAAAACAGAATACAATCATTCTGTTCTACATATTTCTTTCTGCATTCTAATAATTTTTAAGTACCTCTTTCGTTTCGTTAATAACTTTCTCATATTTATTTCGCTTCACTTAATATTAAACGTTGCCTTAGGTTTCACTAATTCTTATTCGTAATTTGCAAACACTTTTTGTGATTGCTCACATTGCCACTTTTATAATATAACTCCATCTGATTCATTTACCTACTCATGAATCGTTCACCTCTTCTCTTCACACTGATTTATTTGGCATTAATATTTATCCATCAATATTTGCCTCTTGAGATTTTTAATTTGTCCAAATCATCCCAAAGTTCTTTTTCTATCTTTATAATCAAACTTTCTTCAACAGTTCAATCTTGTTTTGAAAATCTGGATAATTAATTCTATCGCGTAAATATTGTTTGTGATTTCAAGCAAATGAATATGTTGCAATTCTGATCTGAATACATGCTTGTTGCTTTTTCAATTATCTACTAAAAATAAGACACCTAATAGCATAAATTATGAAACAATCTTAGAAATTTGTGAATCAACACTACTAATCTTCAAATAAATTTAACTTTTTACCCTGCTTATTTTATTACGTTTACATTTTCAAATAATTAATATTTTAAAGCCAACAGTAAAAATTTTTCCTGGTTAGCTTTATACAAATCTAAATCCACCGATAATGAATCACAAAATTTCCCAAATGATTCGTTGCCAATTAGGTATTAAAACTTACGTCAAAACTTTTCGATTTGTAGTCCAGGAAAATTCAGCGCTTACCGCAAAAATGTTACGAAATTCTCGCAGATTACAACATCCAAATGGCTCATAAATATTTAAATTGAAATAAGGTTACCGTCGATCGTTTGGCAGTGAAATTTTAAAACATTTCAAATCAATCTAATATATACGATCTCTCCAAAAATGGTATTGCTTGATGGCAAGAGTATTTCGCATACAATTTTTATTTCTGAGGAGTATCCTTGGAATGTCTTCGACATATAATTCGATTGTGTTTTATTCAATGCATATCCAAAATTTTCCTGTGGCATGGACGCTGGCCATGCTTGTTGAACAAGATGTTACTTTAATAATAAAGACGAATTCGAAGATTCACAATGACATTATTTTTGCTTGAAGATTAAGAGACCCACTCTAATTGATGTAGTCTATATAAGTATCTATGTAAATTATGTTCTATTTTCTGCCTTCGTTGTGCATTGCATATATTTAATTCACCTTTTGAAGCAGATAAAAATATGAATAATACTGAACTAACAGAATTCATATATTTGTTATATATTTTGCCTCATTCAATATCATCACATGTCATACACATACACACACACCTATGCACACACGCCTACACACACACACACACACACACACACGGAAGCACGCACTCACACACGCACGCAAGCACGTACACACGCACACACGCATGCACGCATGACATACACACACACACACACACACACACACAAACGAAGAGATTTCCGCAGCGACCCTAGGCTACGACAATATTTCAATTTATTAAATAACAGGTAGAGAATGTGAAGACTGTGCAGGAAGTGATTCTCTAACCAGTTAATTTGCCCTATTTTTTTTAGTTTTTCCAAATGTCCATACAATCTTTACTTTCATTTTCATACAGTCAGGGATTAACTTTTTACGAAGAACGAATTTGATTTTCTAACCTTTCGTATCATTATTATTTTAACCAATAAACTATCTAATAAAAGTATTAATAAATAAAAATACCTCTTTGGGTAAAACGTGATTTGTCTCCGTAAATTAATTCCTCAAATGTTTCCGTTTATTCCATTTTGAGACATATTTACCAGGATATTTCCAAAAATTACTATTCATATTTTATATCGAGTTGCCTTGATTCGATGTTATGCTAATGAAAAAGGAAATAAGTAAAAACTTTTTCAAATACAAAATTTTGACTTCTCTATGTTTGTTGTTCCGAACAATTTGGCGTATAAATATAGCGTAGAGTTTACACCGTTCTTGAATTTTAGCTAGTAGCACGCCGTATGTTTGGTCTTAACAAATGTTTATGCAGGCATATAAATATCGTGAATTTATAAAAAATTCTGACAACTACGTTATGGTATATTCATATACCATCTTTTATACATTGGTACTCTACACGACATATAGAACTAAAGTAACATGTCCGTCTGCTTCTTAATCGGTCACAGTCCCAAATTTTCCACAATTTTAGGTCTGTTTGTAAAAATTGTTAGTAGTGGATGCTATCGTCTGGATATCCCAATCAATATTTAGCAAAATATAAAAAAACAAAAACAAGTATGTACCGCTACATACATACGAAGTGGGGGCAAATATTTTTGATCACACGTCATTTCGTGGACTATTATTTTTTCTATTATAAAATGAAATGAAACTTCGATAATTTTTTTTTAATCCAGTTTTCGAAATTTCTAACCAGTGACCAAGAAATTGGATACGATGAGATAGTAATTTATTCCTATTTCCTCCTTTCCAATTTCTTGGACACTAGTTAGAAAAATAAAACAAAAATTAGACTTATATGTAAATAGATTTTAAAATAAAAAATTCTCTCGATGAGCTTGCTTACAAGTATCGAAATACGACTAAAAATCTTAAACCCTTGCTTATTCCAGCAGAAACTTATCCATATTTAATTAATTAAATAATCCAACACTCAATTATATTTAAATTTTATACTAAATGCGTCACTTTTGTCTTGACTGTAGATTACATTGCAAATTTTTTTATATTTTTATTTTCATTCAGGCTACTTACTTTAATCAGAACTCATTTCCAGTATATGTGGAGCTTGTGAAATAAATTAGACTTCGATATAAAACTTGTTCTATCAATATACTCATTCAAGTCTCGTCTAAAATTTAACAGCCTTTGTATTCCCTTAAAACACTCGACCTGATTCTTCTCTATTTATGTTCTTATCATATCCACGGTGGCCCATATCACATATGTACAAGATAAAAGTATATGTTTATGTGTGCATATGTGTGTTCACAATGTGTAATTAAATGAGTGTACAAAATATGTATGAGTTCATATGTGTTATGTACATATAAATTATAATATTTTCTCAAATAAATATTTTGATGAAAATTGCAAATGAACCAACGTTTACTTTGAACTTTGTTAATAATAATAAATAAAGGGTTAATTATAAAATTTCAATATTATGAATTTCATTATTTTACGACATTAAAATTTATAATTACTTGAATTTAGTAAATTTTATTAGAACCAATGTTATTAAGGTACGTAATCCAACAAATTTTCTCATTACATGAATCCTAAAATATTGAGTTCATGCAAATATAATCTTGAGATACTAAAATTTGTTTGCAAATTATATTAAAGAAAAATGATTTCATGTCAGTTTTATTTATATAACTAGGAATCATTTTTAGAACGATACCTCATTTTTTGCATGGTATCAGTCACGATCTCACCATGGTTATGCTATATTAAATTCTCATCATAAATAGCTAAAGTTATGAAATAAATAAATTTAGAAGTCAATTTCGACCATTTCCATTCTGTTATTTTTTCTTATATAGGTCGATAATTATTTATGGTAGGACGCGACTCATTTATCATGGTATCAGACATATTCTCAACATAAATACATCGGTTACAAAAATATGTATAGCTGAATTCGTCAGAGAGGGATGAATGGCGAGATTTCTTTTATATATTTTTAACAAGCGACAATAACTCTAACATTAATAAATGTACAATTAATAAATTTGGAACTTTCCGCACGATATGTTTACAACCGGTGGACCACTTCACGTTCTCTAGCTCGGTCATAAATATGTGATACACTTAATGACGTTTGCCTATTGCTTCATCTTTTTGCCTTCGCATCGAATATCGAATCGAAACTGTAACAGTGGTACGCCTTCTGTCACTTTTATTCACAAATTAACACTTGCTTGTGAATGCCCCTGCAGTTACCTTGCGGGCTTTCTTTTTATGTAGATATTTAATAAACAGAATCAATAAACAACTGGAGCTTTAGTTATTACCAAAATATATTATGATAATTTATTAAAAGCGTATTTATTTATTAATATCTATCGATTTTCTACGGTGGTTTAAGGGCAATCTATAATGCATTTGGCGTCATATGATAATTTATGCAAAGATTCAATTTTAATTAATTTATAATTGATATTCTCTGGATACGATCCTAACTTAGAATAGTGAAATTTTCAAAAATGTTTCCTATAGAGGATAGATCTAACTTTTGAAGTTAAATTTTATTACCACAATAATGTAAATTTGGAAAAATATACTCTAACGAATAGTGTCTGTTTCTTGACACCAGGAAAGCGGGTGAGGGAGAGAAAGTGAAAATTGCATACAATTAATTGTTTTAGAAAAAGGATTTGGTGTAAAAAAAATAGTTAGTAATAACACTTAATAAAGTTTCGCTTCTAATAAACATGGTTGCAATTAATCCCTTTTTAAAGGACTCTAATATACAGGAAATTTAAGTGTACTATTAAATTACTATTTCTAACGATATACTGTTTTAAGCATCTTTCCAAATTATAGTTTTAGGTGGTTCTTTTTCTTACATTTGAGTTTATCGTAATCACGTATGTAGTAAAATAAATATTCCAAAAAAAATTTAAATAGCAATTCAAATAAAATACGTTAATTTTCCGCTGTTGATCAAAATGTAACATCCCCGCTGCTGAAAATTTATACTACATCTTTCTTTACACGAAAAAATTTAATTAAAACTTTTCATAACCTATTATGCAATACAATATAGTTTAAATGGAAGATAACTGACCAAAGACAGCCTATACTTGAAGTGATGCTTCAGCTCGGGGTTCAATTCTAAGAATAATTTCTTCCTAAGACATTTTTTTATTACTTTGGTATTAAAATATTATCGACATTTTCATGACATTTTCAGATTACGTTCAAAGAGGAAATTTCCCATTACGTCACTGTCAAAAAATTTCATAAATTTCCAGAGAAATATAAATTACTTTGAATTGGTACACTTTGAGTTTATTTCGACGTGTCAACGAGGGTTATCTTCTAATAAAATGTTTCCATATAAATCCCACAAACACACCATATTTTAATTATAATTGGAAAGAATCGATAAATACCTCTTTGTTTAGTATATTAGAATGTTTCTTTTTAAATAAACTGAAAGCAAAATAGTAAAACCGTTTTCCTTTCATACCGAATGTAACTACTTTGAAAAATTATATTAATTGCCAAATATTTAACAAAAACCTAAAAGTTAATACTTCTCTCAATATTATTTATTATTTTTAAGTTAGGCAGACACCTACATACAAATACAGAGACACTTCAGATTCGTCTTCAAAATGAATGACGAAAATAATTTGTAACTTTCTCGATGTGAAGAAATAATTATCTCCATTTTGTTAGCCAAAAAAATATTTTATATTACACGTTTTCTTAAAATATAATTACATTTGAAAGTTTTAATATCATAAACAAAATTTATAAGTAGAGAAAGTCCTAGAAATTAATAAATTACCAGTATAATAATTATTCGTTTTGCGAAATAATACTTGTATCGCTCACTATTCCAAGCGAAATAGGTTGTTACGTGCATCGCGCAGTATATCGCTTCTTTAAATTTTTTTTTTATATTTAATTAGATTTAATTTATATACCCATCGGAAGCGCCTATTTTCAAAATTTGCTGGTTGCAGAAATGAAATTGAAAAAACTATGAAACGTAAGACGGATCAACACAGTCAACTTTGTAGTATCAGTCAATGACTGTGATGATAAAGTTATTAGATGTTTTTTCCTACAGAAATCTAAGAAGAAAAATATTTTTAATCCAAAATTTTCCCTGCCTGGAAGAAAGAAAAGATTTCCATCGCTTTTAGATAGCTTTACAAAATGCGAATGAATAATATGAAAACTTTGATATTGAAAACCTTATGGAACAAGGAAACGAAATTTAAACGTTTCTTAGCAAATATCACTCTCCTTCACCTAAAATAACTATTCTAAAATTACCTTCAGATTTTGCTCGCCTTTTGCTGAAAAATATACTGAAAAAAACATAGATGTCGCAAAAAAAATCTTCACATTACCATTGATAGTAAATAAAAATGGCTCTTTGCTTATTTGTCAACATTAGTAAAATATTTTTGTTTGGAAGAATAATAACAGCCAGAATAGTAGTCATTAGTTATTGTGAAAATTTGCAAGATGATTAAAAATTTATGAAAAAGTTTACTCTAAAACAAGTCTGCGATATTTATATCAAGATTTATAAAATGACTAAAAGTGACATAAAGTAATACCGTAAATAGGTCTGCTACTTTTGAGGAGAACTAATATTACGAGGATACCCTATCCAATTAGGTACACGTAGAAGTTTAAAATAAACCTATCAAGCAGGAGTAGAACTTTCACTACGAGGATTCCGCAAACTTTAGGCTCTTATAAACATAGTATTACATACGTAGTATTTCCATCAAACTATTCACAAATATTAATTTTGCAAAAGATAAACACATTGCCTACTATATTTTTAAACACGTGCATATTTCAAAAATTGTCTCATCTAGAATCATTTTAATGGTGTTTCTACAACCTGTGCACGGGTTTCTAAAAACCATATTTTTTGTAATATTGAGTCGAGTAGTTTCAAAAAAGGGGGAAGGGGGGTATTTTTTCTAATTATTTTCACTATATACTAAAAAATACCCTACGTAAAATTATAAAAATTGATGGATTTCAAATAATTTTGTTAACAAGCCCCTTCAAACAGCACTCCACACTATGCGTAAAAAGAAAAAAGTTCAAATATTTAATTCACCCTTTCAATAAAATTTTTCTATGGCTATTTTTAAGTGTTTGCTATTGAGACATGTCGAAGAAAAACGGCTTTAGGAGACGGAGAGACAAACACGTTACGGAGCTTATGAGGGTTCTGTTTTCCCTTTTGTGGTAAGGAACTCTAAAAAAGGGAACATGATTCTTTTTATTAAAATATTTCACATATTATTTTTAACACTACCTTTTAACATTGCCTAGCGTATGTTTCACAGTGGAAAAATTAAATAAGATTGGATCTACCTCTTTAGTTTTTTAATGGAAATTAAGCAAAATAATTTGCCATTATTTACTGCACCCCGCTATAGTAATTTTTTGCTCCATTTTTTCACCTATCACAAAAAGTCTTCAAAGGAGTATAAAAGTTAATCAATGTTTCCTCTGGTATATAACTTTTGTAATTTTGGAGACATATCTCGTAAAGAGTAGACCATATTAGAAAAATACAAATGATATTTCTATTAAATCTTGAAAGTTATTTGTAGTTTTTTTATTTTACGTACGCAACATGTAGACGGATTAATGTAGACGGATCGACGGACAAACATAACGAAAGTATGAAAGTTGCTTTTCGTCTTCTGAACACTAGAAAATATTTCACCAAAATTAAAGCCGTTTTTATTCCGATGAATTATTTCGATGGTTTGATGAAAAAATACGTTTACAATTATTATCTAATAGCATTAATATATAAATTTTATTGATCTTCTTATATATCTAATATATACTATTCGAGAATCAACAGAAAAGTAATATCTCGGTAGATCTCCATTTCTTGTATTTTACCAATTTGGAGATCTTTTGGGTAACATACCATGTGATGTATGGCAGTATTTCAGATTGAAATACATTTTTTGTAGGAATGGATTAAAACCTAAAAAACAAATGTTTTATTAGCGGTTAACGTTTAGGAATGCCATATAACCTTATTTACTATTCAAGTTGGAATTATATATTGATTGAACTCATTGCCACTTCTTTTCGTTTCTAGTTGTGCGAAATAAATTTTTAGTACCCAATCTCATTTTCACATTTTGTTAATGTCGATAATATGGAGATACTAATAAAATAATGCATTCGTAGTTTGTTATATTAAATATGGTGAATGCTAACATGAACGTTACACTAATTGCATTACAGGGACCAGGAGCATTCATAATTTTGCACGTCATGTCAATTAAATGTACAAACATGTACCTTTATTTGAAATTTAATTCCATGATTTAAAATTGATTGAATTTTCCGAAAGTTTAGAAAAAAAGGGAAACAATTTTGTTATAAATTTAACTAAAAATTATTATATTAAATGATCGTCCACGTTTATAATATAACTAACAAACGTAATGCGCCGTGACGATCTTGCATATAAGGACAATAAAGGTCTGATGAAAAACGTGAACTGTGGAAAATGATTTCTGATGTACCGCTTTTTGTCTTCGGGAAGTCCATTGATAAAATATTGAGAAGTTCCATATTGGTTTTGTCGTCAACCTGTCGGGTCCATTAGTCGTAGCCACGTAGCTGCTGAACTATGGCAAATATAAATCTAACATTTATGCCATTTAAGTGGAATTATAATATAAAACTAATTTATATGTTATTTAGTAAAAATTGTTGGTATCGATATTTTCATGCATAGTTTAGCTATTTAGCACGGTGTTAGAAACTATCGACATAAGTTTGATCTACAAGTATATCTTTTGGGAATATTTTTTCCAGCAAATATTTATTCCACCTATTGTTGATAAATATCTCATAATATTACAAGTATAGATAGACCAATCAATATCCTGAGTAACAATCTTACAATCTTCGTTTTTAATATGCACGAATACTAAAATATTATATATACATAATCTTTAGTATTTAGTGTACATAATCTTTAGTATAAATATCATAATTTTCCACGACAAAACTATCTATTGAATTACCTCACAATAATGTCTGTTCTGACTAAAATATGATCTCCAAATTTTCATAAATTGACATTTTGAACATTAAGCTTGCAAATCTACAAAATTTTTATCAAAAATCAAACACAATTTCTTACTAATAACTTAATGAGTTCATGTGAACATATTGAGATATTTTCAATCTGAAATTGAAAGTAGCCAAGTTTGATATAAATCTAAATGCGGTTTTAGGGATAATGAAATTAAATTAGGTCTATTTTTTTCATTTATTTAGGAGCAACAAAATATTACTGACATGCAACTGAAAAATTGAATAAGAAATATCAGTAGCGAAAAATGTTCCAATAGTAATCAGTTTATACTTTCATTCTGTCTCGGAAAATGATGACACAGTGATATGGAAAATAATCCTAATATTACTAAAGCCTTTTTCACAAATTTGATATTGTCTCTTGGCATCAAATAAGTAAGAGGAAAAAGCTGTCCGTTGCTCGATAGCGAGGCAATATTGTTGTGCTCAGCGACAGCAAAATAGGCGTGAGCCCTGAAATGTTATAAAAACTTCTCAATCCAATCAACGTCCATCGGAACCAAACACATCAACTTTGATAAATGGCGTATTTCGCAGTGGAAATTCTTTCTCACCTTGGGAGAAATATTGATGTAGTACAGTTGCTTGCGTTTTTAAGATGTCAAAAATGATTTTGTAACGATAGACCTTCGGGAAAAGTTGTAAGCTTTGCTGAAAACTTCCTGATATTCGACATTTAGTTAGAATGAAATATTTATAAAATTGCCTATCCAAATACATTTTTATTATTTCTTGTTATATTCTCGTGTAATTTATATATACTTTTCGCGTAAGTCGACATTTATATAGTTACCCTTGATAGAGTGAAATATAAATGGATTGATATACGGAAAAGTAGATTGAATATCCAGGGATCATAACGAATATTTATTAGATTATTTGCTGCTAAAATTAAACAGTCTTATAATTTATATATGCTTAAATTTACAATAATAAATCATGTAAATTTAAAATGAAAATAAAGCATAGCAGTATTTTTAATATTATTCTTTGAAATATATAATTTACTTCTTACAATATGTGTGATAATTTTAGAATTATTTGAAGTAAAGAGAAATTTTAAACTTGTTGAGGTTTCATCACAGGTTTAAAAAAAAATAAGAAAAGGGAAGTCAGGGAAGCAAAATTCTTTTATTTAATTTTTCTTTAAATAATTTGACCTACTTTAATGAAGATCAATTTTATTTTTTCGACTTAGGAAATTATTGTAACACAACGTAATCTAGGTCGTGGTAAAGAACTCAAAGAAAGTAGAAATAATACTACATCACCTAGTTTCATTTAATTGTGGATATTATTATTTATTATATTTTATATTGATCTCATTATTTTTTTTATATTCCACTCTCCGCTCTGTGAAACAAGCAAATACATCTTCATTCTTACGCTCTATCTTTAATTTTTCCCTTTGTCTCTCTCCTTAGCATTTCACTATGACAACCGTAGAAATTTATTTGACTCTGTACCTTCGCTTATTAAAATACTATAAGTAAATGGCTTTTTTCCTGTTATCTGCTTTAGTGCCTTTTTCAAAAACCAAAATTGGTGATTTTCTAAATCAATATATAATATTGTACCTAAGGTTTAAATTTTCTCCCTTTCCATATCGAAAAACTTCTTATGGGAAATTCTCGTCAAAAAAAGCTCTTTTAAAAAATATCAAGCAATTCAGTATTATGTCTAAATAAAAAGGTGCAGAATTAAATGCAATAAAATCATATACTGATAATCATACAAATCCTTATATAATATTTACATCAAATTTAATGATAAATTTACTTAAACTTCTCATTTCTTTTCTGAACAATTTATGAAATTACTTAAGTGAAAAAAAATTGCTTAAGTGATATTCTATTGTTTAAAGACATTTTGAGTATTTCCTATTGCAATTGTTCCTTTCCCAAAGGAAGATTGAAAAAAAATACAAGTTTATTTGCAATCGAGTGTCTAATTTCTGGTCTGGTTTATTTATAAGTGGAAGTTCAGGCCTATGTCCCAATGGACACTCCAGTTCATTGGATGTCACTTCCGCAGTAGAAGGGGCCGGCACGTAAGGTGTTATAAAACTTGGACATTAAGTTTTAGTTTGAGCTTTATTTCGCAGCAGCTTGTGTTGTGTTTTGGGAATTAATGGACCCTGTCGTTCGTACCAAATTATTTACGAGCAAGGGTCAACTTTTGCATTGTTCACGTAATAAATGTAAATGTATTATTCGACTTTTTTAATTTTTAAACTTTCTTCAAGGAAGTTGGAAGAACTAAATCAATATAATCTTTGTTACAAATAAACTTATGTTACTGTCACAGTGTTAGAAAATTGTTATTTTTTTGATTTCTTAAACTGGGAAATGGCATGATTTTCATAAATTTTTTCGAAAACCTAAAAAAATTGAATTAAGATCAAAGATTTTGTCTGAACCCACGAAATCCATAATGAAATTGTGATTTATTGAATTCAAATGGTTTCAATGTTTGATTCTGTGACTAATTTATTGATATGAAATGAAATTTTATAACAATTTCATGGTATTATATATAAAAAAAATTATTAAATACAATCGAACCTAAAATTACGAAGGTTCTCTGCGTAGTTAGTTACGGTTTTGTACGTGCTTAGTCAGGTACCTATGTCTGTAATTATCTAGTTACCTGATGTTTTTCAGATATGTATCCCATATTTTATTTCCCTGACGTGATTTTATTTTCCCGACATTTTTGTATTTTTTTGAGTTCAGTTAACACAAATTTTAAAAAAATATTTGCATGTAAACGTTAATGGTTTTGTATCATAATTTTTTTTCCTACTTTGGAATATTATTTTACATGAGTGGTACAAATCCTATGCAAAAATAATTTAAAGCTTAGAAGTTATTGCGTGCCGAGGAATAAACGGGAGATATAGTACAGACGAATTGAGAAGATAAGATTTTTTCGTATACACCGTCCGGTGTATTCGAAAAAATCTTATCTTCTCAATCCAAATTCCGTATAATAAATATTTCCATTACACGGAAGTATAATGGAAATATTTATAAAGTTGTTAATATTTTTGTTGATACGCAGACAAACATGAATATTTATACTATGTATTTTTTTAATTAAATGCCAAATTGACTCATATTATCCGACTAAAAAAATAATGAAATATATAGAATGTAAACAAACGACAAAACCGTTAGCTTTGCGTATCTTAATCCCTAAAAGTATCTGAGAAACAAATAATCTAGGGAGGGAGGGTCAGATCTGGAAAATAAATTATATGTCTTTGTTTATACACATCATGTAAAAAGTCGAGATCAAATTTAGAAATTAACTCGAAATAATAACTTGTTTCTATTCTCTGGTCCAATTACTTATTCCAATGATTTGAGAATTTAGCTTGTGATGAGTTAGGTTAGTTTACCATAGAAACTTCAAATTACTCATAGCAATAAAGCAAACTAAGTTATTTTTATGTAAAGTAAAAAATGAAATCGTTACAGGTATAATGACAAAAATCAAAATCAGTTGAATATTCCCAACTCTGGACTGACAAATATTATTAATTTATTTTTGGGGAAAGAAATATACTTAAATAAGTTATTAATAGACATCTACTCAAGAAAAACGTAATGTAAAATTTATGATTTTACGAAGAGCGAAAGTGCGATTAGAACTATCAGTTGACCTCATCAAGCTAACGTATAGAAAGAACAATGTAATTTTTGTGTAATGTGATGTAATTTGATATTCGTGTAAAGCAAGAGAACGCAATGTTTGTTAAAACAATTTTTTCGAGATTTCGACTTTGAACCCGTGAACGACTTGATGTATGTATTTCAATAGTTAACACTTAAAATATTCATAAATAAATTTAATAAATTAACAGAAAATATACATTTTTTTATTTTCATATTTACGCGAGATAATAATTCGAAGACGAAAATATCAGAATTCCAAAAATATAATTTTGAAAATCATGGAAAATATCTATAGATATTATTTAAAGTGTGGATAAAAAATATCTTACCTACCTTTATCTCCAAAGCTGCTAAAATAATATTTATGAACAAAAAGCTTTACTAGAAATTTACCTAAAATTTACTAGAAATCGTTAGGAACGATTCAAATTTCATAGTTTCTGAAACACATTTACGACTTTGAAAAATATACCAGTTAATACATTTACGTGGTAACATAATAGTAACATCTGTTAACAATCCAATAGTGTATGAAAACCTAACAGAGTGAGTTTTGCTTGAAATTCACAGATTCTATTATTGAGAAAAATTTTAATGACAAAAATTAATTTTCATCTAAGTCAGTACCTTTCTTTACAAATGCTTAGAATTTTTTTTTATTTCTTCAAACAAGTTTAAACGTTTGTTCTTGTTCAGAGTTTAGAAAATAATTAATTCTTATCAAATTAACAGCCAACTAATTAATTTCTTTGAATATTAAATTACTTAATGAAAGTTAAAAAATTTAATTCATGTATTGGTTAATTATTTTCTGATACATTACCACGTTATTTGATTTAATTAAAGGAGATCAATATATAATTCCCGTAAAGAGTATCTAAACATACCAGATCACGAATGGAATTTTATAATTCCGTATCTCCCCTCAGCGCGGGTCCCCAAATTGACTTTTCCTCTTTTCGAATCGACGTCGAAAAATATGAATGCCTCTGTGTTTACTTTTGCGTCGTCAGCATTTCCTCTATCGACGTAGCTTTACTCACATAACCAAATGTATATTCTGTGTACCCGCGTAATTTCAATCTCCGAACACTTGACGAGACCAAATATTATAAGACGTGAAAACATGATTTCCTCAAAGGAAAAAAGCACTACGCTCTATTTCGTGCATTTGCCGAGGGAAGATTAGGGCTTGACGTATTAGTGAATGCGGATACCACGCCACCACGAGCTCTGTTTACGCTTCGGTTGTCTGAAACATCTATCTTGTGGGAAGCGTTGCGCGCTCACCGTGATTTACGTTATTTCGTATTTCATAAGGTCACAAAAATTTCCTGTTGAATTATGTTTATCGTAGATCAATATCGCTTTAATTGGCGAATTATGGTGAATGATATATGGAAAGATGCATGAGGAGGGACCGATAAATGTTAAAAAAATTACATTTGGCATTTTTAAAACATAAATTTAAATATATAACTCTTGAAATAGTAGGTTGGGAAAATATATTAATTTTAATATTTTCCTTCCCGACGATGTGAAAATGTTTGTCAGTCCAAACATATATGAATATCAATGCCTTTATTTATTAACCCATTCAGTATATATCTATAAGTACGAAGACTCTGATAATAATTAAATCAAGAAAGGTTTAATACATGATAAACCATGAATTTAAGAGTTGCTCTTTAGAGATTTTTTTACGATGATAAGACCTCGGTATATTCTTAGTTTGAAATATATTACATTCAGTTCATGATGGAGATAGAGTGAATAATTTTTGTTGAGATAACAGAATATACTTAATCATACAAACCGGAGGAAAGGATATTTATTAAACAGATAGTAAAAATAACAAAATTTATTAAAAGTGAAACCATATTTTTATAAAAGGAATATTTAAAACAATTATATTACGTGAGACCCTGTTCCTTAGGCCTAATACCTAAAGATTTAAGACGTACTTTATTTTATTAAGAACTAAAAAAATTATAGTAGACAAGACTGAACAAAAACTTAACAGATTTATATATATATATATATATATATATATATATATATATATATACATATATATATATATATATATGTATGTATATATACACGTACATATATATAAAAATTCATAAATCCAAATTACCTTTTTTTTCCTTTAAAAGGTGTGTACTATTTTTTTTAAATCACTATTTTTTGTCACCATTTTTTTCAATATTGTTTGAAATAGTCTGTAGCATAATCATTAAAATTTCTAACTATAAACCCTATTGAACACGTCAACCTAACAGACTAATAACTCATACGACACTGGTACTTTTATTCGATTCGTGGCAAACTGTCAGCAAAATTATTGTGATAGACGTAAGGAACACAAATAAAAAAAATTATAACAAATACATGAAATATATAAAAATAACCACGTTTTATTTCTAAAATAAGTAAACAATAACAGGGTCTAATTTTTTTGCGTCAATTTCAAACAAAAATCTTCAAAAATAAGAAATATTTTTTGAACAATGATGTATATTTGCAAGTTTCACTGTTCCACTCTATTACTCTAATAAATCAATGAGATGTATTATTGCAGAAGAGAGAAAAAACATTTATATACTTCTTCGATTACAAAACTTGCAAACTGAAATATACGTTTCTTTAAAGAGGTATAAAAATATACTATATTCAAATATATAAATAATAAACAAGACAAACAAACAGTGTTGAAAATAATTTTTAAATAAAAATATTTGAACACTTTTGAGAAGCTGAGTTTCTTGTAACAGAATACAGTGGATCCAAAGTTTTGCAGCTTGGGCACAGAACGATTTTCATAAAAAAATAGAGCGTAGCTCTGAACCGTAAGCTGATAAGTTCCGAAATTTGCTCCTAAATAACGTAATCGAAACATATATATTTCTTCAATTCTTTAGGAAAAAGTACTTTTTTGTTTGGGGGTCTGATAAAAACAATGCATTTAAATCTTTACCTTCCCTCGGCGTTTGTTTTTTTTAATTATATTATATAAATTTTCATGTAATAAGACCATCGTGGTCTTATTAAAAATGTGTATAGGATTAAACAAATATTTGTTCAATTTAATGACTATTCGCTTATTAATTTCATTAAATTTCCTCAAAACTAAAGTTCTGTATATATACACTAAAGAAATCACATAAATTAAAATTATTTCAAGACAATCGTTAAAGACAGCCATTATTCTTGGAGCACTCAGCGCTGGTGTCCGCAACTTCACAATGAAGTACGCTTCATAAAAATATTTCAATTGGCTTAGAAATGGAGGGAGGATCATGAGAAAGCAAGAGTAAATGATTTATTAAGCTGAGGCGCTTTAGGTCGTTGACGTGGATGAATTATTTGACGGAAAACTATTTAAAGACCTATTGTCATATTGTGAATGCCTCTTTTAATTATGATTTTGATTATTTATTACATTAAGAACTCAGATGTTTTGTTCCATTTTCGCATTCATTCTTTTAAAGGATTCTAAATGGCTATGATTCATTTGTCGTTGAAAGAAGTGTTCAAGATATTTTTGCTTCAACAGTTGGGGCAGAAATTTGACTTATGGTTCATATTTTTTTCTTGCCCCTTAAATATTACTATTGATGTAATATCAATCGTGTATTTTAAGCACAGTTGACTCTCATATTTAGGTTTATCTTTCTTTTACCTTCGTAAATGTATTATATTATCGAATGAGTGTTAATAGTAGTTCAATATTTTCTTTTTTCTTTCTTTTTGACTTCGTACTTACACAGTGCTTAGTTATAACAAAGAGTCGAGCACTTTTATTTGGAATCCCATCTTTTATTTCTAGGTTTCGGTACCTATATAGTACAAAAAAAGACAATTATAAAATTACTCACTTGTCTCTTCAGTCGTTTTTTTTTCAAAAGTCCTTTATCGTAAAAACTTTAAATTTTTCAAAACGATTAAACAAATTAGCCTATTTAATCGTAATAACTAACAATCAAATTTATTTATACTGAAATTTTAGACAAAGCGAACAAATAGGCGAAATTGTCTTTTTCTTATTAATTGTATATATAATATCAGATTGAAAATAAGGGTATCCAGTAATGTTTAACTTAATTTGGAATATAAATATATATATATTTATTTATATATATATATATATATATATATATATATATATATATATATATATATATATATATATATATATATATATATATATATACACACTGAAATATAGCATATGCATTTCCACTTAAAAAAAACTACGGAATGCAAAAATTATACGAATAATATAATTCCAAGAAGCTTAGTTAAATTGTTTTGAAATTTGGAATGACCAGATCATAGAGTTTTAGAAAAAATAATAACATTTTTACAGTAATAAGAGTACATAAAAAGCTATATGTTTACATGTCGAATACTAACGTTTGCAAATATTTTAAAAGAAATATAGTATTTCTGTTAAAATATTTGCAAACGTACTTAAGTATTTAAACTTTATGTTCTAAATGTTCTCGTAAACTAAATGAAAATTTTTAGAAAATGCTTCATTTCTCCCACAAAATGTATCTATAACTCGAACTAATTTTTTTCGAAATACCTAAACGTATAAACTTTTATACTCTTAATGTTTTATTCTATGTGTATATTTCTTTTAACTTCACCAAAGTATTCGTTAGTGATATTAAAAAAATTTAGGATAAATAAATTAAATCTTTTTTTTGAAACTGGATTTAAAAAATATTCGGTTTAAATAAATTTTTAGTGTTGGGACACACATTAATCTCAATATCATATTCTAGTGTAATATCATGGTTTTAGACACACTTTTCTTTAAGATCCTTGTAATAGACTAATGTGATTTGATATGTTTAGCGTCCTCTTTTACTTTTCCTCTGTTTTACAGAATTTAGTTCGTTAAAATTTGATGAAAACGCAGACTTGAAACAAACATGGTAATGAAAGTATTAAAATATAACTATAATTTATCTGTATCTTCATATATGTTAATAATAAGTTTGAAAGCGATATCAAACTAATATGATTTAACTCGTATTAACTTCATTCGAATTTCTGATGGATTTCATATAATAGTCACGCAAGAACCGTAGATTCGCTTAATAAATGAAAAAAAAATATTTAAGAAGACCCTGGAAAAATATGATGAAAAAATTACCATAACATTATCGAAAAATGAATTTCTGATAAAGCAGTTTTTTTTTCATTGAATACGATATTTGAAAAATAATTTTCATCCTCCTATCAAAAAGAAATATGAAAGAATTTGTTTTTCTTAGAAATATACTTACTTTTTCGTGATTTATTTTCAGCAATCCTTCTAATAAATATTTTGCGGATAATACATTTAATAGAATAAAAAGTAATATTTCCACATTTTTTGCAATAATTCATTTTCAACGATTGCAGTTATTTTACAATAATTTATTAAATATTATAATTATAAATGTAGTAGCTACGACGAAACTTATCGAATAGAAAAATGGATTTCCTTATCGATCCTCTTCCATTTTTGCAGTATCTTAAAAAATTATTCCATTTACCATAAGTTTAATTTTCCACTTTCATTTTTAATCCTTAATTACGTACTAAGAAAATAAAATAATTTACATATTATCATTAGGAAAAGAAAATAATAAGAATTAAAGGTGGTTTTCATACACTTTTATAAGGTCGATATTGATGTAATTATTCGATATTTATGTATTCATGGCAATATAAAAATTTTATAAAATTAAAAAAAACAATTTGTACCAAAGCCAAAAAAAACCGCAAACAATAAAATAATTTTTGAATTAAATTTTTACGTACTTCTAGATATCCGAAATATTTAAAATTTTGCATATGTATCAAAAAACGATCACAATAAAATAATGTCATAAAATAAAACAAAAAACTTGAAAAATAACGGGATTTTTAAATTAAATATCACTCACTTCTAAACGACAAAATTATTTATAAATTTGTACATATATCACGAAGCGATCAAAACAAAATAATTTCATTATATTAAAATTAAAATTTACAGTTTTAAAACAAAAATAAAAAGTAAAAGAAGTAAAAATAAGTTAATAGTTTCAAATACTAACAGAACATTCTTTAACTTCCAAGGTCTTAATTTATGTAGATTAAAGTATTTTATCATAAAACAAAGATATTTACACATTAACGATGGACGAGAAAATGAGGGTATAAAGTTTTATGGACTTAATATTTTCTAGCTGAAATCAATCCTGAATTAAGTAGCAGTAATGAAAATATAATATTTATAAAAGTTTTCAATTTTTCTTGAAAATATATGGATTCAACAATTCAAAAAACACGTTTCAATTTATGGAGTAGAATTAGTTTAATGTGAATTTAAATAACGAATTAAAATTTAAAAAACGAATTTCCCGTTACCCAATATTAAGAAATGTTGAAGTAAAAAGCAAAGGATCAGACCTCAAATAAAAATCTCTATAACTCTTCATATCACCATTTTATCTCCTATTGGAGCATTATTGATAGTATAAAACATAATACTGACTATTCGTAGCAAATACACGACAGATAAACTATGCTACAAGCAATAACTTTTTATTGCAAAAATTCATTAGATAGTTTGGATAGTATTTACACGTCGACTAAAATGAAAGAGAGTTAAACAAAAGCACGCGTTTAGGAAATTATTTCAATAGTTAACAAGCTTATTATTTCAAGGGATACTTTTAAAATACACGCTTTCTTATATTATAATATCATGGACAACAAGTTTGTGTAACTGCTGAATATTGTAAAATAAAAATTACCATATAGGTTACCCTCGGATATATGGGCATACATAATTTTAAGGGAGTCGATATTTTTATTAACTTTATGGAGAAAATAGAATTCTGTTCGGTCATAAATTTCATATGCCCTGTCATTAATACCCGTGCTTCTACATTTTCTATTGGTTCTTTAATATTTTCTAAAGGATAAAAAATATATATAAAGATAAATGTATTTATGTGGTTAAATTCGAGTGTTTAATTTTTTTGTAATAACGAGAAATAAGAGTTTTGTTGGCATGCAAACTTATAGAAAGAGAGAAAGGGGGGCAAAAATATTTAAAAAGTATTTTTTAACAACATTTTAATATATTAATAATTAAATGACCCGTCGTTACTCTTAAAGCAAGAGATTTTTTTATTAATTTTCTGTTAATACTATTATCAATTTTTGAAATTTAAAACGAGAAAAAAAACGGCAAAAACTTGTACAGAAAAAAAAATAAGTGTAAAAACAAGTCCTACAGAATCGGATGGTTGGGACAGGTTTTAAGACAGGAAGATCTGGACCTAGTTAAAAAACTGACGTTCGCAAAGATTGAATGTACAAGGAGAAGAGGAAAATCACCTAAAAAGTGGTTGGACAGTGTAGAGAAGGACTTAACAATTTTGAGAGTCAACAGGTGGAGAACCCTTACATCAAGGTGTACTGCCTGGACGGAGCAGATAGGGAAAACCTTAGCCTGCACCAGGCTGTAGTCCTGACAAAGAAGAAGAAGTACGAATGTCAATGTCAGATTACATTTTATTTTTAATGAACTTAGACAATGGTCACAAATGAAAAAATATATATCCAATGATTATCTTTTGTAATCGTTACTGAAGTTATAACGTATTTCATCAGATATTTGTTGTAATTTTTATTTCTTATCACAATGGTTAATACATAAAAATATAATATATGCGCATTTATGAAGGTTTTTTTACTTTGTTTTATACTTTCAAAATTTATTTTATTTTTTGTCCTTTCCTAATAGTCAATGACTGATTTTTTGTAAAAATATTACAAATTAATCCTCAAAAACACTTATTAAGAAAAAATTTAGATAAATTTTAGAGTTCTGTATTTGAAATGTATAAAACGGAGGTCTGTGTGTTGGTCACAGCCATTTATCTTAAAAAAAACAACTCAATGTCATAATTTAAAATTTGGCACATAGACATATGTAGAAATAGACATACGTAAGGGCGTAAGACAGGGCGATCCTTTATCTCCAGCCATATTTATAAGAGTACTCCAGAGTACAATTTACTTTTACAATTTATTTGTATGTATGTGATATATAAATAAATAGTTAACATTTAAAAATATTTATATACAAATTCCAATAAACTTTATTAACTTCGTATTTCGCGTGTTATTTTAAAATACAAACTGGAAAAATCTCTATAAAATCTTTTCTAGTTTTATGTGGCATGTCTCAAGAGATATGTTGAGAAATATGTAAAAAAACATGTTCCACCCTCTTGTTACCGAAAATACTAAACCAAAAGCGATGAAAATAGCAGGGCTCCTAGAAACTCATTTATAGTTTACAGGAAAACTATGATTCTTGATCTTATAGCAATTGAGAAATTCACCATATAATACATAATTAAATATATTTAAACAGTTCAACAGAAATAATACATGTTTAAACCTTCATATTTATTTAGTAAAGTTTATACGGTTTATATATAATATATCATTGTTTTTGCGAGCTCCGTTCATAGGTAAAAGGCATTGTGGAAAGAATGAACTGGTTCGATTCCTTCCACTTTTTAACTAAGAAATAATAAAAATCATATGATAATAGTTTATATACCCTTACGTGTTGAAAATGTTATATTTATTTATCTAGGTGTGTACGCAAATTTTGTTTTTCGAGACCCATTCATAGATTAAACCTTTTGTGCAAAGAATCAAGTGGATCTACTTCTTTTACTTATCAGTTACGACATAGTAAGAAACAAGATAAATATTAGTAAATAATTTAGTTGAATTAATACTTTAATACTTTTACATGGTCCAAGTTTTATATTTATTAATCTAAATTTATACGTTATCATCATAGTGTAATTTTTATTCTTTTATTCAACTTTTTTTCATAGAATTAGAGACAATTTTTCGTTGTTCAGTCAAAACGTCGGGACATAGTGAATACTTAGTTTATAATATCTAGGTTTACTCATTAAATAGATAATTACCGCGAAAAAACCCGATTCAAATCAAATAAAATACTTTAAATTTTTTTATATATTTATTTCCCTTATGCATGTGTCGATAAACACTCTTCAAGTACAAAAGACGCAGCATCCACTTCGTATAGCATAAACGTTTAACGTGAAAAAATATAAGCCCTTCCTAGTAATATCTCGTAAGACAAACATCGCGATATTTAAAATAATTATAAAACAATAAAGTTAACAAAGGAGCTTTTGTTTACACTCATTATAACTTTCGGCTGACTCTCAGAGTGGGAAGGACTTCTGGGAAAAGATAAGATGCTTAAATTAATATAAAAGCCTCCCTCGTTAGGCGATGCCTACCGCGGTCTCTGATAATTAAGATTATCGTTTACTGGTTGTATTTCCAGGTAAAATATTTAATCTTGACTCGGGTTACCCCCCTTAGCCCGGCCGGAGTGTTCACAAAATAGTACTGTGAGCAAATAAATTATAGACAACTGCTGTAATACGCTTATGATAAATTTAAAATTAATGAAATCTGAACATTAGGCTTTGAAGATATTATATAACTTTATATAATAATTGATACAATTCATAAGTGAGTCAATTTTTGAAGCTACTCTTACTAAAACTGATATATTCAGAAAATTTGTGGAACCAAAAATGGGTTTAGTCATAATCAAAGTTAATTATTTTGATATAAATAAAAATTTTCAACAAAATTAACATTATTTTGTTATTATCTAAATCTATCAGTGATTCCTTCTACAGCAGGACCTGATTTTATGTAAGTTAAAATAAATATATATTTTTTCATGAATACCTCTTTAACTGTTTTATTGTATTAACATTTTTCTTTAATTGGTTATAACTTGGTCATGAAGTATTGAACTTTATTAAATTATTTATTTCATAGTAAATTGTGTAATATACTAAAAGAGGTATTATGATTTTTTCGGCTTTCCACATTGTTTCCTTTAATGCTTCTTGTAAATTACATATAAAATGTTGTTTTTGTACAATCGATATTAATTAACTCACCTACAGTCTTTACTACATATGCAACATTACAAAGCTGGCTAGTTCAATAGATTTGCATGAGTATCAAGAAATGACAATATTTTCTGATTGTATTTATATGACTTGCATTTATCTTGTATTGTCCTAATGAGAGTTTATCCCTACGATAAAAAAAATAAACAATATAAATTAAAAAAAAATTAGTTCTCTATGCATTAATATAGAATAGGTACTATTTATGTACTAAATTAATACTTATCTATCATCCACACATTCAAACACCAGAATCTTTATTATCTAGTAGTAGGAATAAAAATAAAAGATAAATTAGTATTGGAGTTTTATGGCGAAAATTTGATAATTTACGAAATATATGTGAGAAAATTGTTTCCTGTATCATAAAACAGAAATTTGTCAAAAAATATATTAAATGCAATTATACTAGGACAAAAACTCATTAACATCGAAATTATCATGGTGCAATCAATATTCTTTTCCTTTTTATTGAATTCCCAGTAAAATTAACATTCGCCTCTGTTGCGGCGGTGGTACACAATTGTTAAAAATGGTAAGTTTATTTCTTAACTCGCAATTTTCGTTCTTTTAATAGCTGAGTAAGGATTTTAAGATCCCGAAAGTGTTATCTGCTATTGCTCCTCATTTTCCATATTTTTTTATAAATTTAATATTGCATAACTTATTTTAATAATTCATAACAATTTATTTTAATTTTAGTGTAATTAAAATAAATTGTTCAATCGTCTAACTATTTTCGTCTACGTTATTTTCGCAAACTAATAAGTATTTTTTAATAATAACCAATGGTGAATTACTTTTAATAGTTTCATTAAAATATGCTCATCAACGCCTATGTATGGTATTATTCCAAAATTGTTATTTGTATGGGCTTTATTTGTATGGGAGACATAAACGTATTAAAAACGACTTTCACTTCAATTATTAGACCTAAAGATTTGAATTAGATAAAATTTTGCTATCCTGCAAAGAATATCAGAGAAATTTTAAAAAATAAACGTAAATAATTTAAAACCAATTTAGACAGCAAATGATTTATAAACAATTGTTGAGTTGAAATTATTTATAAAAAATTGTATAAAAAAGAAACCTATCTGGTTTCTTTTTTATAATAAATTCAAGAGGGTAAAATTAAAATAAAAAAGTAATCAATGACCTCGGACGATTTTCAACAAGCGTAAACTGTAATGTAATCATCCTTGTCATGTCAGGATTATAATTCACGTAGTGAGTTTTAAGGTAATAGCAAGTAAATATAAGCTATTTTAAACTTTTAGATACTTTCCTTTCCCTTTGATAAGTATTATCTCTTTTTTGTCTTTCTGTTTTTGGATTATTATTTTATGGGCTTTAATAGAAATAAACCGTTAACAAATAATACAAAACTATCGAAATACATATATATGGCAGCCTCAAAATCTGTTTGTAATGATAACATCAAACATACTAATGACAACAACGAGTATACTCGTAATGACGACATTAAGTACACTTTTATTGACAACAAAAACTATACATATATTGACTACAAGTTTATTTGTAATGACAAGAGAAAGCAAACTTTTAGCGACAACAACAAGTGTATACTTGTTGTTGTCGCTAAAAGTTTGCTTATACCAGTTTATGGCTATAACCAGTATACTTGTAATGACAATGGCACGTATGCTTGTAATGACAAGTATACTTGCCATGACAGAAAGAAATATACTTTTAACGACAAAAACACGTATGCTTGTAATAAAAATAAGAAGTATGATTTCAGTGACAAGAACAAGTATACTTATAATGACAACAATAAAGTTTTAATGACAACATAAGTACACTTTTAATTTCTTGTATATGTCAACATTCGTACTTAAAATTTTCTTGTATATGTCAACGAAAAGTTATTTACAAAAAGTTTACTTACTATTTTAAAATTAATATCTTAAAATTTACTTGGATTATTGTAATGACCTTTAAATTGGGGAGTAGCACTAATATTTTTTTTCTTTTTGACGCCTTCATAACTTTATCAAAATATTGCAGTTACTTTACGATAATTGTGGGTTAAATTACAATAAATTTATAAAAGAATATGGAATCGTTTAATAAAGTATCATTAAATCCAATTCACTATATTTGAAAGGTTTTCTTTGGTTTGTCTTTGGAATTTAACTCTTATGATGGCAAAATATACTTTGATTGAAAATCGATTTTTTTGAAAGCAAAAGTAAATTACTTGGCATCATCAAATCATTTATTATATTAAATATGCATATAAGCGCCTAAAACATTAAAAAATATTAAACATTATAAATATTAAAACTTACTGCCATAAATTTAATGAAATATAAAAATATGCAATTGGAAAATACTGTACTATGTCCACATTAAAAAATGAGTCCCACTCAAAATCGTTCCTTGGGACACATCCGGTCACATAGCGTAGAGAGCCAACCGCGCGAATGAGCAGCCCGACATACTACTTTAGCCCTCACCCCTCCCCCCCACTCTCACTAAACGACTCTGTTCAGTTTGGCTAGACATTGGGTATTAGGACGGGGTATATTGGCGGGAATACCATACAATAAATAAACCGTCCTCCCTCTACCTTGCATCGTTTAAGTAGTTTTCCCAAGTTGTATTATATCTTCTATTACTGTTTTTCTCTTTCATATTATACCATTATGACATGGAGCATATGATCTTCTTCAAAGTATTACTTTTCTGAAATAAAACTTTTAAAAGTTGCAGTTCCATAGATTATTTCGATCGAGCAAAGTTTTCCGCTTTATATATAACTATACTTTTGTAATTAAATTCAAGTAAATGTAAATAAAGTATTACAGGAGAATTGAAAGTAATATCAATATTTGAAATATTTCTACAGACCAAGTAATTTCTTGGTTTGTCCAAAAAGATGGAAATACGACCGATGATAAATTTCAATAAAATAAATAGGGTGTTGAAGAATAAAGTACTAAATAACTGAATGAAAATAGAAGTGAAATTGATGATTCTTAAATCTATGTAAATACTTTGAAGTTAACTTGTATAAATGAATAAACTGTGTAATTAAATAACAGGAAAAATTCAAAATATAACCGGTTTATAAAAAACCTATTTAAAAAATCCACCTAAGGATATAAATCTTGGGTTATCAATGGAAGGAAAAGTTAAAATTAAAAATATCAGTTTACGTTGTACATTTGTTTTGCCTTTTCTCTAATTTGTTAAGTAAAAGAATCATAACTATCAACATATTATTTTTTGGAGAATTATTCTAATTGAATATTAAAGTTTTCAGCAAGAGAGATATAGATAAACATGAATCGTTACGAAAATAGCAAATAATTTTAAAAGCAATAAATTAAAAACGATCTAAAAAATTAGTTTACAAAGGAAACTCGTCGAAAAAATATATGAATTTCTCATCCGTCAAACCACGTCATGATAAATAATGTTTTTATAATGAATCAGATAAAAAAGGATCGTTATATTAATTATGTATGCGTATATATATATATATATATATATATATATATATATATATAAATATATATGTATATAAATATAAAGCTCATATCAAATATAAGTATACACAACATTCATGCAATAACGTGAAATTTTAAAGAAAAAAATAAATTAAAGAATATAATTAGGCTATAAAGAAGACAGAGAGAAAGAAAAGCAAATATTTGAAAAGATTTTTTCCATTTTGAAAATTGAACCATTGCACATACTCGCTCAGTCATAACTGAGCGAGCATGTAATAGTATTGAATGGACTAACGTCGACGTAAGCGTATCATTAGCCAATATTTATTTACATAAAACTATATAGTAACTGTAGCATACTATATGTTTCGAGTCGTAAATTCTGACTAAATAACAATTATGTAAAAAATGGGAGCAATTTTTCTTTCGAGCTGCACTTTAAAAGCTATTGATATGAATATTTTAAAGAAGGTCACTGGCTGCTCTATAGAATTTATATACTTTTAAAGTAGAGAATTTTCAGTTATATGTGCAAAAGATGAAAATAAGAACAGAGCAAGAATAACATTTTCGAGAGGTGATTTCGAGTAATTCCTATTAACGATACATTCATATTTATACCAAATGTGGTAACGAAATATTATGTAAGAGATGGGGTAAAAAACTATTAAATTACATTGAGTAGTTTCATAGCTAATAATATCAAGTGTCAGTAGGACATAAAAAACAAATAATTGCAAAATCTAAAAAGAATTGTGCGTGAAACAATTGAACTAAAAAGTGAAAAGAAAAGACATTACAGTAAAAACAAGATGTAACTTTTCATTACGAATCCCAATAATTGATTGCTATGGACCTTCGACCATAACATATTGTATTCATCTAAGGAATATTTAGGTTCAATGATTCCATCAAATTTGGCAGCCTTGTGTGATGGCATGCTGATCCAAATCATCAACAAAATACATCGTAATCTAAATGTATATTTTAATTTATTAAATGCAGTTTATTGATGGTCTAAAATTCCCAGAATTTAATAAACACTAGTACATTTCATGCAATTGGAAGTAAATATGTAATAAAATCTACACATTTCTTAACTAATATTATTCCTTGAAAAGTACTACTTTAAAATCATATCTCCTTTTTTCATCGACTTCAGAAAGAAGGAAGTTATCAAATCCACCCGTATGTATGTAATATTATTGTTACTACATAAATACATTAATTTATCTTATCATATAATATTATTACATATTATTTTCGTTCAATGGTCAACATATATAATTGTATCGAATTATTAATATAATGTTATTAACTAATATTACTTACTACCTTACTTGCAAATAAACATGAGGAAATAAAAACTAATTATAAAAAATACTTATTATTTATTCCCTAAAATTTTATTGTATTTTTATTATTTCGTAATTTTAAGTGATGTAGAGACCTATCTACATTTTGTAGTCGGTTTGGAGGGTTTTTTTAATTAGTTTTCATATCGACGCAAAATTAGCTGTTAAAATTTATATAAATGAAATAAAAATCCTGCTAATGTGGAGCCTAAATGGATGTTTTATTTTTAGCATTAAAGCATTAATGATTTTAAGTAATCTAATAATCAAAATTCTGTTAACATATACCCAAAGTCGATGCATTATTTCTACAAGAAAACAATGTTAATTTTATAAAGTCATCTAATTACACTTTTTGAAACAAAACAAGAATCCCCTTAACATAATACTAGAGCCATTTACTGGCAAGCGTGTAGCCTTTTACCGGCAAACGTTTCTTATTTATACTAGCAACTATTTACACTAGCAACTACCGTACATGATGAATTGCTAGCAATTCTACGATATTTTGTGGAAAGGTAAGGTTTTGGAACCGATAGAAACAAGTTTAGTGAATCTATGAAACAGGAATTGTTTAGGACCATCGACAGAAAAAAACCCTGGAAGACATATATACCCTTTACCCACATCAATATGAGACATGCAGGGAAAATTTTGAAGGCAACAGGCAATTCAATGATAAAGCATTGGACCTAATTTATGGCGTCCAACATAAAAAATTTAATAAAACTAATAATAGGGTTAATATCACAAATAGGGAATTTTTTTTCATCGTGGAATAATAGGATGCCCGCAGACATCGTTTCAACTTGAAGTTACCCAAAAAGTAAATTTAAAAAAAATAATATTTTCATTGGTAGCACTTTAAAAAAAACTTCTTCAAAGTAGGAACATTTTCTCGTTTTGAAGTAGGTAAATAGATTTTTTGCTTTACTTTGTTTTTTACTTATATTTCGACACCACAAATGTTTATATTATAAAATTTGAATTACGTTTTATAAGAATCTTCGGTATTCAATTACGACACAGGTTTTATTGGTCAGAAATATTTGACAAATTTTATATAGTTTTAAGTTTCAAAGTATATTAAGTTTATTACATACTTGAGGATTTCATTGCGATAGTTATTGTTTAATAACCGTACCTTTACAGGAATTATCATAATGAGGTTTCCACCACCACTAATAATTCAACCGTGAAATGAGGCTTTGTGACATTCTTTCCAATTAATGTCGGTGAGCTTTTAAAGTTGCTATGCCACTTCTACTGATGTTCATCCAGGTACACTATTTATGGGGAATAACTTTGATTTAAATAACATGCAGGTTTGATTTAGTTTTGTTATGTTCGAGGATAGTTTTCCAGCGATGGTAAATTTGTTCGAAATGTTTACTATACGTATATTTATTTACGTCATATATTGATTTCAAAAACACATAAGGTAAATTTCCCAGAATTATACCTTGAACTGAAGTCATGACTGCTACTAGTTATAAATATAATATAGAATATTACTATATGTGTAAGTGAACTGAAGTTTGAATCTATTTGAAAGAATAACCAGAAATTTTGCACAAAAAAATTTTTTTACGTTTGAATTTAAAATAAAAGTTGAATTCTGTTTTAAATGAAGTAAATTTTGGAACTAAAAAGTATTTAGAATCTATCAAACATTTCTGAGCAATGAAGCCCACTTGTCATAATTGAATCCCCAGCTTATTACCACAAATAATTAGGATTTTAGAAATTACATATTTTACTTCGATCTAACAGAAAGTGAAAGATTATTATATTAATAGTATGTATGTGAATTCTACACGAAGTAGATGAAGTAATTGGTAACAATTCAATATACACAGTTTCTGTAAATTTTTACAAGCAGGTAAAATGTTACTAATTAAAATCATAATGAAATAAACCAATATAATAATATATAACTTCAATTTAAATACTTGTAAACCTATTTATATTTTAGAATGTGGAAACAAATATTTATTAAAAGGAAATGCAAATAAATAAAACTTATGAATAGTTATTTTAGACGAACTCAAGCTTGCAGCTTAACGAAATAATATTTGTTTCTGTACATGATAAATGAATGTATCATAAGAACCAAATATGATATTTGGAAAAGCAATTAGCATTAAACTCATCAACTGGTTTAAAAATAAATGTAGATTCCTACTAAAATATATAGACCTCATTTAAAAATTAAAAACCGCCAATTAAAAGGGTATACCTCAAGTCTCCTATTGTTTATTAATAAAAAAATGATTTGTAAAATTTAAAAAGTGCAAATGAAATGGAGTTAGTGGAAAATAGCCAAGCAAGAAAAAAACAGTTTAAATAGAACGTTTGTTATTAACATTAAACTATTTCGCAAGACATTATGAAATTGTATAAGTTTTCATTCTGAAATTTTAAAAATTAATAACCAAAAATCTGTTAAAAATTATGTACCGTAAACTTATACATCCTACTTACGTACTTATATTGGTAAATAGAACTACAGGCGGACCAAGGAAAGGAGACACATGTTATTTTCAAAGGTAAATATTGATCATAATAAGTAATGGTGTAATTTTTTAGAAAAATGTCAATACAGTTATGATTATTTACATGTAAAAGCTCGAGGCTGGCACGCTAGTCTAAAATAAATAACACATTCACACGGTAGACAATAAAGGCTTTAATGTGTGTGTAAAAAAATCATCGTACCCACAAAGCACTTAATTAATAGATATGCCACTCGGCTTTAATTCTAAAGGCGCGGATTAGTTTCACACACTTAACGTGGTATTTTTAGTATTCCGAATCGTTTTTTTTCAATGAAATTTTTTATACTTCTTCAAAAATACGAGTATATTTGTTATAAAAAAGCAGAAACCAACAATTAAGCTTAGAATATATATCATTCCGCGGCATGATCACGTACGTCGATGTATTGCAATCGTCTTTAATTCATGAAACTTTTTTACTCATAAAAAGAAATAGAAAAAATTGAGAAAAACGTGAGCGAAAATCGTTAGAAAATTAAAGAAATCACCCAAAGATCAAACTCATGTCATAAGGAATGTAATTGAATAGCCTACTCCTTGGAAGCACTTGTTAAATATAGCCAGTTTTTTATGTTCATATGCAAACTTAAAATTACTTTGTCATTAATTGCGTTAAGTTACATATTTCTAAATTTGTTCCCTAGTTTATTTTACAATATAACCTATTTTTGGAAGCAGATTTAAAAAAATAATTAACTAGTTTAGTACATACAGGTTTCATAGAAATAAAGGTGTTATTTCTATTAAAACTACGAAAATAGTTTGCATAATAAAAATACAAAATTCTAATTTCAACACAAAAATGCGCTGTTGAAGAAAATTATATTATGAAGATAAAAAAGGAAAATTGGAATGGTTTAGACATGTTAAACAAGTGAACTTTTTCGGCATTTATATTTGTCAATGTTACCTACATAAATGAATAAATATAAATAGTGAAAAAATAAAGCAAAAAGAATATGAACAATCCACAAATATATGAATGACATATTTGGGTATCACTGGTTTATTCAAAATTATAATTGAAAGATGGTAAGGTGAGTGCTCAAAAAAAAATACTATGTTAATTACAAATGAAAATTAATGAAGCAAAAATAACTAAACATGAAGAAGTAATTGACCAAATGAAAGATGTATTTAGTGTCTATTAGTCAAAAAAGTAAATAGAAAAGGGGAATGTTCTTCCTTCTTCACCGCTTTTAATATTTACGCAAAAGATTAGGTGAATGTAAACAGTTAAATATAATACGGATATTTATAATAATTTTTAATATTAAATATCGTGTAGTCTTTTATTTCGTAATCTATACATACACCACCAAAATATTTATTATGGCTAGATTTCTTGATATCGGTGGTTAAACCTATATATCGTAATTTAAATCCTTAACTGGTGATCTGAAATAGATAATGTTAGTCGTTGGATTTTCAGAATATACCCTCTGAATGATTTTCGATATATACATTTTTTTTAATAAATTAAAAATTCCTCTTTGATATACAGCATTACCGTAGCTTTAACCATTCTGACCATGTCTCTAAATAGTTTGGCTTGTAAAACAAACTTGACAAAACGTACGTTTTAACAAATAGCCAGAACAATACTGCAATCATCAGAATAAAGTGCACTGCCATCGATGCTGTAGAAAGGTAGTTGTGTCTGGGATAAAAAATTGAAATGGTAAAGGATAATCAAGATCAAAGACCAGCGTGAGCCGTCTACTCCAAGACTGAGTTCGCCTTCAAGAAGGAAATCAGTGTCGAACAGAAGGCTCCCATAAAGACCAGTTTGTTATATCAGTTTTAAAAAAGTATGTCCTTCACTGATGGATTTTGAATGAAAATGAAAGGTATTCTGCGGTATGATATAAAATGATCGAACCAGTGTTGCAATATAAAAAAATATTACATTGTCATTTACCTCTCAACAAACAAACAAATTTTGCTTAAGACAAATAACCTATAATTCTCCTACATTTATTTTCAATACCTTTGTCAATTAAAAAATCATTATTTCCTTCTAATATTTTAAGATTAAAGTTCACATCCATAGGGGTCCACATTTTTTAACAAACTACTCATTTTAAATTTTTGTAAAACGTTTTCAAGGAATTCCTTTTGACTCAACTCAGTAATTTTATTTTCTAAATCCTGTTTTACGTGTGTGCCTAAGAAGCTCAATACCAAGCCTATGTCTTTCATTTCAAATTTAATGTTTAACATTGACTTAAGGCCATATATCGTTTTATCACATCCAAAAGTTAACAAGTCGTCAACATATAATAATAAAAGAGATATCTCACCATCATAGTTATACTTAGTATACAAACAACAGCCACTTTGGGACCTGATAAAACCTTATTTCATTATTTCAGCGTTAAGTGTATCGTTCCAGTATTTGGGAGATACAAGATTGTCCTATGTTTGTTTATTATCCGGCACCGGCTCAAAAATGCACAAAATGCTTATAAAAATCTTGAAGATACATCAACACCTTTGTTATGACGAATTTTTCAGAAATCTCTTCTCCCGTCTGTTTTAGTTTATTTATCAAATCTTCTATTTTAGACAAAAAGAAACAAACATCTCTGTGCTCTCCTCGTATTTTTATTCGAAGAAACGCTTTTGCACGATATGGATGCGTGTTTTAGATTTTTGTTCGTAAACGCCAGGCGGTTTTTATCACATCTTCGCGGGCATAGTGCAAGTTATAATATGCATCAGCACGTATTACGACATTCTTATTACAAGCCACATTTAGCTTTTGCGTCTTTCTGGTCCCATGCAGCTTCATCAGCGCCGGCCTCCGGTTTGGCGCTCTTCCCTTCTACTACTTCTAGTAAATCTTAACTTCTAGTAAAAAAATAGATTGAAACTTCAATAGATACCAATTCGATGCTCCTTCTAGCTTGATATGCAAGCCAGGTATTTTAAAGTTATCTTCCATCGTCGTGTTCGACCTGCTCGTCCCGTCCTTGCTCAACAAGATAAGTTTTCCTTCCCGCCGGCTTAACCTCAAAACGCAGTCACGCCGCGCCAATGCAAATGGTATTTTTGACGAAACAGTAATCTTTCCTTTGTTTTACTTAATCACGACAAGATAACGTGTATGAGTCCGTAACCTGATGAATTTTGAATGGACGAAAAAGGTATTCTGCGGCAAAAGAACCTAATATTTTTTTAACTTAACTTTTACTTTTGCACACTGACGTTAGAAGCTTGAACTGGCAAAACACCATTAAACCAGTGTTGACATAGAAAAAAATATTATATTGTCCTTTACCTATCAATATCCACAAAATTTAATTAGTTCCAAGAGCTATCGGGCTGAGAGCTAAGCTGGTGACGTTACAATAGGTTTAGGGAAACTAAAATAGGCGTGGGTTGGCCATACGATGCTTAAACAAAGCTCGTTGTGCAGAGCAGTGATAAAAGAGGGAGAGAAAAGATGTAGCAGCCTAGCTTCTTCGATTCGCCTTTATGCCAAAAAAAGTAAGGAACCATATTTTCAGAATCATAATATTGATTTCTCCAATTTCGTTTAGAATCGCGCTGGAAGAAGTTTCCAGACAAACATTGAGAGTTTAAAATAATAACTATGTTTCTCAGTAATTATAAATAACTTAAAAAAATTTAATTAATACTATTGTAATAGTTAAACTATTACAATTACAAAAAAACAAATTCAACACATTCATTTTTAATTACCACTCTTATATCGCATTCCAACTCATTTGTGAAAAAACAGTAAAAATAAATGATACTGTGGTAATCCAAATAATTACATGTTATTTCACGTAATAAGGTCGAAATATTCAAATATTTCAAAAACGTGACTGTTACGCGAAACGATAACGCGTAGAATAATATAACTAGTTAAATACGAATATTACTTGCAGTAGAATAGAATAACAAGTTACATATAAGTAGAACTTGAACTACACAAGGAAAAAAAAATGATATTTCCAAAAATTATTGTTTTCCAACATAAAAATATATTTTGTAACATTCTTTCACAGGTATATAAATTTTGATAAATAAATTAACTCCTTTTTATCCGATTTAGAAACCTTGCTCTAGATACTGGCAAACCTTAGACAAACTTCTATCAACGCATTTTTTCACAATTTTGTTTTTAAGAGTCTAAAGTTTGAAGAGGAAAGAGACAATATTTTATGGGAAGACTCAAAAATTACATGGGAATTTACATAAAATTGTGATGAACTTGTTAGGGAATCCTTATAAAACTTGTTTTTTTTTAATTTACACCCCACGTAAATCGTGGAATTAAAAAAAAAAGCACCGCACGTAGGTCTCTTAGTTTGTCACGGCTTAAACCTTTATATAATTTTAGGTGTATGTGTAAGATATTTTGTTAATAGATGCTATTTAATGAATATTTCAATTAATATTTAGCAAAATGTAAAAAACCGTATTCAAAAATGAACCTCTCCATATATATATAAAATGGGCGTCAACACTTTTTGATTGCGTGGAATTGCTTGGAATGCAATATTTATTTTCTTTTAGAAAGAAGTTGAGGTTTCGTTCAACGTTTTTAATTTTAAAATCCCAGTTTGATAACATAAAGCTTCAAATTTACACGCAAATTTCCCCTACAAAAACCTAAAAAAATAATACCTAAAAATATAATACCTAAAAATTCTATCTAATTTTTCGAATTAGGTTAATTCCTCACATTCCCATCGCAATAAATTACATTAGGAATTGATTTTTATGTTTTCTACGTCATGACACATATGTCAGATAATTTACACATCGATATAAAAAACTTTCTGCAATTATACGTGTTCAAAGTCGTCTCAAAAAGTTATATCTTTTATAATACCTTACTACACTTACCCTCATTCTCCGCTGATATGATATTCAAAATAATATAACATTTCTATATAATATTTCTACAAGTAAGTGTGTATGAGCATGTTGCACATTTACCGGAATAACGTATTATCTCATAAAAATTTAATTTCATTTTTTACTTTCGTCCAAACTGTCGTATTTTATTCTACATACTGCAAAAAAGTGATGTCTTTCCCTAAAAAAGGCACAAAGTTACGATCGAAAGAGTCGACAACTTCAATTTTAACGTTGTCTTTTTCGATTAGCCAATCGGGTACGACAACGTGATCTTTAAGTTGTTACCTGACAGAACAGCAGTGAAGAGCTCCCAGTTTTCGGAAAAAACGTGACATCACGAATATACCAGGTTTGTTCTACAAAGGTTTGTTTTAGTTATTTTTTTATTTTAATTCAGTTAAGATCTGGCCCCATGAACACTTCAAATGCATTCATTGTTACGATTAAAGCAGCGAGAAAAAAAATTACACCTTTTAATTTCAACGAAATGTGCTATGACGATTTTTACGATTGGAAAAGCTTGTGTCGCTAAATAAATTTTGCGGTAACCAAGGACCAAGGCAGTAATCCAATAAAATTGACAGTAATAAAAGTAATCAGTGTTCGGAAGGATGATTTCCATGCCATGTTTAAAAAAAAATTTATGCTTAAGACACTTTAAACAATTTCGAAAAGCTATTGTGGTAAAAAGGAAGAAAAATATCACTATAAACTTTATGAAAGCATTTACTTTAGAACCTGGGCTGGTAGAAAAGAAAAAGTCTGATCTCATAGATTTAATTAAAAAAATTTATTTCCTAGGTATTACAACTTTTTTATGAAGCTTTGTAGTTTTATATACGTTTTCCGTCTTTACTTTTATTAATTTTAAGGTACACAAGACTTTTTCTTTTTATTATAAAAAAAGGATACCAATTAATCCTGTAATTATAAGTAGATGTGTTTCTTGTGATTAAGTCTTTTATTAGAGAGAAATAATTCATGCTCATTTTTAAGACTTATGGAAGTTCCTAATTATTAGTATTGTATCATAAATGACCAATGATATGGTTTAATGTTTAATTTTATTATAAATAAGTAGTTACATAAAGACATTTTATAAGCGTTTTGTTAAGTAAATTATTGAGAAGGAAAACAATGCTCAATACTAAGATCATTTCAATTAGTAGTATAACATGTCATGAAAATTATCGATGTCATTTAATGACCAAAAATAATATAAATTCTATTGCTGTTACGAAAATTAGGATGTTGTGCTAGATGTGTTTTAAAAAATCTTTATAATAGGGAGGTAACCTATAGTTTAGCACCTATTATGGAGTAATAGTAAATGGTAAGTCTCCATAAATAGCCAATTGTTACCAATTTTGGTTTCGTTTAGACTTTATTCATTCCTTGTGTTACTCAAAGTATTATAATTTTAAAAACTATGATCGAACTAAAAAAGTTTTAATTTTGATTTTTATGTGCACTTATTGTTATAACAGTTAGAGTTATCTCAGATAACTTCCGAAAAAAATGTAATGCAATGTCATTGTATTTATTGACAAAAATTTATTTTGAGACAACACTGTCTTTTTGCCAATAATATTCTACTATGCAAATTTTAGAAGTCAATTTCAATCATTACCAGTAGCTTTACTTCTACCCTTTTTTAGGCCATTATTTTTAAAATTACCTCTAATATTTCCCATTATATCAGACATATTCTCATCATAACTATGTTAATTTTACGATTTTAACCATTGGTTCTATTAAAAGAACTGTTGAAAAAGGTGAAAAAAAATTACCTTGTAGCCAGACAATTATTCCTAGCATGACGCGTCATATTTCGCATGATATCAGTCATTTTCTCACCATAAATACATTTGATACAAAAATGTGAATCACTGAATTTGCAAAGGAGGGACAGACGTCGAGCTTTCCTTTAAATGTTTTTAACAGGCGACAATAGAAACCACCCGCTTACGATAAATAACTTTTGCAACATGACGCCTAAACACGTTAAGAGACGGAACCACATGTGACTCGATCATAAATATTTGACATACTTAATGATGTTTACTTTTCGTAGCCAGTCTTCGTTTTCTGGCCTAACGGCAGATCGAAACTGTATTAAAAAGTAACAAAAACGTCCTTGGACTTCTTCGGACATAAACTGATATTTGTTTGTAAATACGCTGAATTAATCTTATAGGTTTTATTTTATGTAGGTATCTGGTAAACAGAGCCAGTGAACTACTGGAGCTTTATGATGGCAGAAATAAATTGTGATGATTGTCTTCAGCGTGTTTTTGCTGATGGTATCTGTCAGTTACCTGCTATGGTTTAAGAGTAATCAATATTATATTTCTCAGCGTATTGAAACTTATACAAAGATACTATTATATATAATTTATCATTGGCCTCATCTGAATAATCTCTTCAGTTTGAATACGGAAATACTCGCAAATTTGGTAGTTAGGTTCTCACATTTCTAGAGTAATATTATTTACGACTTGAATTTGAGCTTTTTTGCCACGATAATGTAAATTTGAGAAAAGTTTGAGGAATAAGGCTTTAAAAAAAAGAAAGATATGTATAGCACACCGCTAGTATGAAAAAAGACACGTAACATCTTAAAAATCCTAATATAAATAACATCATATAATGAAATAAAAATGTTGTATAAATAATTTGGTTTATATATTCTTAATATCCCAGACTTAGTTGTGTATTTCAAACAAGTTATAATTCTTTTAGAAATGTTTATATTTTTTTGCATTTTCAATAAAATTCGTAATATCGGATATTCGAGGTCAGATTTATTTTTTAATGAATAAATCGAATACTTTAATTTATTATAAAATCATAATAAATGTAATAAATATTATAGTAACGAACAAAAATGTATCTTTCTAATTTAGGTATAAAACCTCTTAATACTCGAGGTGAATTAGTAAAATGTACAGTTTAAATAATAAAATCCGTTTGGAAATATTGATATTTGTATATTTACAATTCAAAATAATTAGATGTATAATTTTATAAATGGGGCTCTTAATATTTGATATACGATATCAGGTTATTTGAAGGAGTAAATTGAAATTATAACATACAAAATTTTAAAAATATATTACAAAATTTATACTATTTCTCATAAATAGCTATACAAACTTGCAAAAAATATTTAATATATTAATATTTTAAGCAAATTAATTTAACAAATAATTGAAATTATTTTTAATCTGACGTAGAACCGAGCCTGGTTTGAATTAATTCACGTTACAGACGTACTTTTCAACATAGGGAATTATATTATGGCAAAAGGAAAAAGATAAATAGGAGAAAGAGAGCTTATTACGGATTCACCCTAATAAATATTTTGATTTTATTTCTTCGTAATAATAACATTTAACGAAGTTTCACATCAAAAACGTATGTTGACAATTCGCACTTTTTTAAAGTACTATGATAGGTAAATAATTTTTAAGATCGTACTGTTTTAAAATATGTTAGCAAATAGTTTTCGTACGAAATATGATCCGTAATGATGAGATTCCGTAGGACAACTCCTTGTTACCGATGTAGTTCGTAAGATTGGTATACTGAACTGACAACGAGTAGAGCACATGAAGTATAGAACTGACGATCATTAGGGAGGAGAAGACCTCGGTAGACCGATAGATGATGTGGTAAAGTTTGGCGAGAGCCATGGGATGCAAAATGAATCTATGGGAGTAGCCTATGAATCTATGGGAGGAGGGAAAGTATCGTTTTATGTAGTACTTTTACTGTTATATTATGTACATGTATAGTAACATAAAAATTTCAAAGTGAAATTTTTGAAAAATTAAATAAAGTGAAAATAACCCCTGGTTTTCATAAAAGTATAACTTTTCTGTTGCTGAAAAGTAAGGTTAATATCTTATTTGCCTAAGTGAATTGCCTGAAGATTTTTTTTTAATCTATTATGAAATATACGAGTATTATTATCCCAATGAAGAATAACTGGTGAAATCTCTGGTAGTGTCCGCTTGAAATGTTTCCTTAGCTCGAAACAATTAATAGATAGTATGGAAGATATATACAATCATAGCGTATTTCTAGGGATTTTGTTTTTTATATAAAAAATAACATTACTACCCAAATCTCCACGAAAATTTAAAAATGTTTGTCTCAAATCTTGTTTTCACGTGTTTACGGTAAAAGAAATTAATTTTGGGCTACATTACAAATAAATAATTTATTTTTTTGTTATTGCAATTTTCTTATTTAACGTATTTTCTTAAACAATATACATTTAAAGGTTTCATCATAATAACATATAAAAACGTAAGATATGCATACATTGTTAGTAAAATCGGTGTTTGTAACTGCGAAATAACGATTTTTTTTACTTACTCTTCAAGATCGAATAAGGAGTTACGTACGTCGTGTATTGCTTTGATCATATCTCGCGGCACTCAATATACATGCACTGCAGTATGATTAATTATTGCGTTAAAGCGGAAATAGTGTATCTCAAAAAGGGAATAAGATACGAAAGAGAAATTACTGTTTATTAGTATCTTTTTGTACTCAAAAACACATAGAAGTTGGTTTGCTACACCAATTCAAAAGAAAAAATGGTAAATATAAATTAAAAATTATATTAGAAGATTCTTCTAATGATACTTTTATTGACTGAATATCTAATGAAATGTTCACCCACGTTTTACGTGTATCGATTTTCCCACAAAAACTTCTAATTTTTTTTTCAACATTGTGATTTTATTAATTGATATTTCTGCATAAAGAACTGGAATTTAAAATATTTTGAGAAGTCAAAAACTACTTTATTCTCACATCTATTAACCTCTTATGACGAGAAAACGCTTCATATAATGCAAGTATTTACAAACATTTAAATATTAATTCTAGTACATTGTAATTAATTGGTTGTTAATTTAAATGTGTTTAAATTAACAACCAATTAAATACAGAATTTGTGAGAATATTAGAGGGAGTTAATTGAACTTAACAATGTGGATTTGCAAATTAATTACCTTTTGATAAAATATCACTTTAGATGATGTTAACAGAGAATTGCCTCCTTTAATTCTAGTACATGTGTAAATAGTACCAGTAAATATATAAGTATAAACCTAGCGGAACGGGAATCGATTTTATAGTACCCCATCTCTTCTCGACGTGGGTCGTTAAATTGATTTTTCTTCTTTTTTAATCGATATTGAAAATAAATAATGCCTCCGCCTTAACATTCCCGTCCTCAGTATTTCCTCCTTGGAAATGGCGTTATTCATGCAACTAAATTTACGTTTTATGTACAAGCGTAATTTTCACCTTTTAACACTTGATGGAAACAAATATTATAAAACGTGAAAATATGATTCAATCAAGGAAAAAAATCACTACGCTCTATTCGCGCATTTGCCAGGGGAAGCTCTTGAGGTATTCGTGAATGCCGATACCGCGCCCCCGCTAGCTCTACGTTTTGCCTGTCTGAAATATCCCTCTTTTGAAGAACGACCCACACCCATCGTGATTTCCGCTTTCTATTATATTATGAGATCATATAAAATTTCCATTCGAATTAGGTTTGGTGTAGATCAATACCATTTGGAGTACTATCCCAAGTGATAGACGGAGCTTCATTTTATTTCGAACTATGAAAATATAGCACATCAAAGTAAGTATCGCGCATAAACATACGGGTTGTTTACATTGATTTATTAAAGTGTACGGGTCAAAATAATGTAAAATGTTTTATTGAATTAGATATGAAATGACTTGTTTTTATTTTATAAATAATTTATGATATTCAATTCTTTTTTATTTGCGAAACGGCCATAAATTTACAATCCATAAAATTAGACATGGTTAAAATATGTTAAAGCTCAAATTAGCTTTTGAAAATCAAACAGCTGTCTTTATATATCTCCCACTTATGGCTTCAACTGAAGCCATGGATTATTTAGTGTTTGGTAGTGTCCTCAACTAAGGTCACCTCATAAAGGTTTATAAAAACTTTTCGCGATATTTGTTCTGTTGTAAATTGTTCTCGCAGGAAAAATAATTTATTTGTTCCCTAACAATATTTGTATCTACAACTGCTTCAGATTCTTTTTTATTCACAATTAAATGAAACTACGTGATGTAATATTATTTCTACTTTCTTTAATTTCTTTACCACGATCTAGATTTCGTTGTATTACAACATCTTCGGGTGGTATATGAGCAAAGATCTTTCCTAATATCCCACCTGAAGATGTTGTAATACAACGAAACCTAGGTCGCGGTAAAGAAATTAAAGAAAGTAGAAATATTAATACATCACATAGTTTCATTTAATTGTGAATAATTAATTTCTACAAAATTAATGCCAAATATATTCAATATTGTTTTTCATGTTAAGTACTGAATTTTTCTACAGATACCAGACAAAACTTTCAAAAATAAGACAATTTTTATTAAGAAAGAATTTTATCTGGTGTCGATGGAACAGAAATATTTAGTCAATTTAGGGTTCTAGGCAACTTGTAAATAGTTTGGCTAGTTATTAAGTGAGAAACCAGTCGACAGATATAATAAAAAACTTATTAACTACAAACATCGACGTGACGTATTTGATGAAAAGGAAACAAGATGGAACTAAAGCCCTTAAAAATATTTATAAAAGGCAAGTTTCTGGTATCATGATCTAATTAATTTCATAGTCTTGTAACTTAGACAGAGAAGGACTTTCTATATAATGTAGTTATGTGTTTTTTAGTAAGAAGACTAAATTAGTTTTCAGAATCTATTCCTAAATCGTGACAGAAAAATAACTAAATCTGTTCCAAATAACGTAATATAACTAAATTTTTTAGTTGATTTATTTCAATAGTATTCAAAATGAGGTATTTTGTAGTTTTATGTCTAACAAAAACAATGTTTTTGCTAGCTTTCCCTCCGCGTTTTTCTTCTATATTTATTGTATAATCCTTTTAACATTAAGAATAAAATGTCTAAAAAATATTCGCGAAGAAAATTGGTAAATTAACGATAGTTCGGAAGACAAAGTAAAATGACATTTTCCTTTCTTTTGACAAATTTAAATTAATATCTATATGCACAATCATCTTGTTAAATTCAGACTTTATATTCTTCTTTAAGTCCTAGATTAAAATGAAATCATATAAGTTAAAATTATTTCAAGACAATCATTAAAAACAGCCATTGTTCTCGCTGCGCACAGCGCCATTGCTCGTCGCTTCACAATGAAATACGCTTCATAAAAATCTTTCAATCGGCTTTGTAATGGAGGGAGGATCGTGAGACAGCAAGTGAAAATGATTTATTAAGCCGAGGCTTTAGGGCTTTGAAGAGGATAAATTATTTGATGGAAAACTATTTAAAGACCCATTGTCATATTTTGAATGCCTCTTTTATCTATTATTTTGAATATTTATTACATTAAGGCTCAGCTGTTTTGTTTCATTATAGCATTAATTTTATAAAAATATCCTAAAAGGCCGTGATCGATTCGACGGTGAAGGAAATTTTTACGGAATTTCTGTTGCCAGCATCTAACAAGAATACGATGAATTATTCACAATTGGCTCTTGTGCATTAAATATTTGTAAAGATAGTACTTGGTACATTTTGGGTGAAGCCGGTTTTCTTTATTTTATTATTGGTGAATGAGGTAGACACTGTGAGTACTAAAAGTGGTCACGAAATTCTTCTTTCGAATATATACTTACGCAGAATATTTAGTTATAGCAGGAAGCCATACTCTTTTATTTGAATACAAGTCTTTTGTTTTTAAAGAAAAAAAGAAACAACATAATTGTAAATTCAGTATATATATCTGTTCCTCTATCTTTTTTGTCACATTTGTTTTCTTTTAACTTTACGACGCAAATATTTTAAATTTGGCATGGTGATAAAAAATATTAACCGGCATATATATCAATAGTTCAAACTCAATATTTATATGGAAACTTTAAGATGGAAAAATAAAAATTTTTTTTTTTTCATTTTATTGGCATAATTTCCTTTTTTAATTTTATCGTGTATCGTTTGGGTTTAAGACTGATTGTAAGGATGTTCAACATAATTAATACTTTTGACATTATTTTAAGTAGAGATACGCTAAAAAATAATAGGTCTACTAACCCGTTTTTAATACAACTGGAATTGAAAATTATTTATTTAATTAATAACCCGTTATTAATTTAATTTCTAGAAGCTTACTTAGTGTTTCTAGATAAACATTGACAATCATAATAGGTGATAGAAATGTTCACGATAAAATAAATCCCTGCAAGGCACAATAGAATACATTGTGAATAATAATATTTGTAAATAGCTTAATAGACGTAATGCATATCTTTATTTGTGCAACAATATTTGTGAATAGTTTAAAAGACCTGCAATATACTAGGTATTGCAGGTCTTGGTAAAAAATTTTTAACGATGATCCTGGGTCATATCGGTACAGAGTCATTTTTAAAATAATGAAAATACATGCAAAGCAAAATATTTACATTGCTAATGACAATATTAGTGAATAGTTGAATAAACATTATGCAAACGATTAAATGTTTTATCTTTTCATGCACCTGAATGTGAATGGAATATTTCCACTTTTTATGGTGCAAGGTCTATTTCCAATTTCATTCTCATTCTTGAATTCATCAATTTCATAAATATCCCCTTACCCACAAGAAATCGCTTACACTTTTAATATTCCTTTGTTCATGTTTACAAGACATTTTCTTTATTCTTGAATTATATTAAAATGGCGCATATCCATCAAATTTCTTTACATAAAAAGTTATTGTGGAAACTTTCAACACACACATCCCGTAATAATATTACATCAATCACATTTAATTTTATGATATTCTTCCCTTATTTATAATGTACAATAAACATTTTGTATTCAATAGTGTAAGTACACTATCGATATATTTTCCAAATATATTTTCTACGAAAAAATTATGTATATATGTTTTAGTGTAATATTTTCATCAAATCGTCATTAATCTTGCCAAACATATTTCTTTGTGCTTGGTTTCTCAAAGATATGTCCTTTTGCCTATTGGCATCATCTCGTATATTACCTTCCTTTGCTAATATTGCTTCGAAATAAGCAAAATTGTTAATTTACTTTATAACTCCAAAATATATGATCATTTGACATATTTATATAAGATAATTTGTACTAAAATTATTTTCTTATTATCAATAATTTTCTCAGCTATATTCATTTGTAATTTGACATCAGCGTCTACATTTACTTTCTTTGCTAGCATTCTTTCTGAATGAAGAAATTGATTTATTTACTCTATAACACGTTTTCTGAACAAATCCACTCATTCATTTACTCTGTGACTGCACCATTCACCATTATTTTATATCTTGCTTTCGTGGTCATTGTTTACGCAATCATTACTTTGTATTCATAAATACTCACATGTAAGGTTGATGTTTTGTATTTAGATACACATGTCAGCATTATTGAATCATCCTTCTTATTCTACACTGGAAATATCATGACAAGGTAACCTCATTTCACCTTCTGCTAACCTCATATCGAGAATTTATACAGAGTTTATTGGAATCTACGATCATTGGTTGTTGGAGAAAAGAAGTTTTTATACATACAATTAATTTAAAATGCAATAAAAGTAATTAATAAGGAAAAGCAATTGCAAGAAATTATAAAGAAAAACATCACGAAGAGAAAGGATATCTTGATAAAGGTGAAAGCAACTTCGTCAAAGTATTCTTTTTTTTCAATTTAATTTGACACTAAAAAAAATTATTTCAACTGACTTTCGGGAATCATTCTTAAAAAAATAAAAAACTTTCGGGAATCGTTCTTCAAAAGTATTCTTTTTTTTCAATTTAATTTGACACTAAAAAAATCATTTCAATTGACTTTCGGGAATCATTTAATTAGAATATATTACTCATGATCCACCTAACAAAAAAACTTATTATTTTGCCAACTTTTTCAGAATCCAAATTTCTGTGATTGTAGACATTTCAAATAGATTTCTTAAATATCGGATTGTTAAGAAGACAAAAAACGGTTTCATTTTTGTTTCTTGTCTTTTCCTCCAAAAAAATTGTAGTCATATGCTGTTAAAACATTCATGATCATATGCTGTTTAAACAATATTTACTTTCCATTCTCAAGCTTATTACTTTTCTAAAAAAAATATATTATTAACAACTAATAAATTATGACACAATTTTTTTCAAATTTCAATGGAGTTGGGCAATAGAAGCTGAATAAGCTTGCAATTGTTTCTGTTGTGTAAAACGTCATTTGAAAATTTGCATACTAACGATAATTCCAAACAAAGCTGCGAAAAAAATGGTTTGGTTTTGTAGTTATTAAAATTCATCATTGTAATGTTATATTCGCATAAGCCTTTTTGAATTAAATTTGTTTTCCTTTGGTCATAAATTAAGTGCTTATGTTGCATAAATTTTAACTTTAAAACTGATTCTGGATTTTTTGATACATTTCATTTCTGTTGTTAAATTAAGGTAAGTACCATAATAATAGGGGAGTTTCAAAACCACACAGGTAAATGTGTGGTTTTGAAACTTTAAGATGTTTCTTCTATTGATAAAATACCCATATATTTTATCAATAGAAGAATGCTTCATAGATTTTATCGCTAACGTAAATGTTAAGACAGATCACATAAAAATTGATAGATTTAGTATCAAAAGCTCTATGAGCGGAGCACATGCAGTAGATGAGTAAATGGTTTTTAGTTAGAATTTGGGCTTTTGTGTAATATTTAGTGTCTGATATTATAGGTGTTGTTGCATAATTAATAAAATCACGACTTTGTGTTAACTCGTAAATTATGATTATATTGAGTGAAAACAATAAATATAATTTGCAATAACTTTAAAATTTCTAAAAAACAGGGCATTAAGCTTTCATGATTTATATAAAACTACTTTAAATATTTTGCATAAAATTTAATGTCCTTGTTACTTTTCCTTTCCTCTTCATTTACGAAACAGAATAAAATTACATCATTTAATTGATATGAAAAATAAATTATAAAATAATATAACTGACTCCTAAAAGTTGACGTGAACATAATGTACATAAAGATTTCTCGACGTATATGAGGTCTAGAATTAACTACAATACTCACTAATAACTAACACGTCAACGTTCATAAAATTGGCAGTACTGTAGAAGTAATAATTTGTAATTTTTTCTTTAACAAATAAATTTTATTGTTCACTAGTGACATAAGTAGAGATTACCCTAATTACCATCTTAAATTATAAATGCAGGTATTTTGTAACTTTTTTTATACACACTTAAATGCGTTTGATAGAATAAGAATGGCCCTGATGTCTTCAATAGTCATTAGTACTATAGTTCTTCTAATGAAAAATATATTGATTCATAGATTTTATCGCTAACGTAAATATGTAATAAACACTTGTAAACAAGTGTAGTAAATACTTGTTAAGCAAGTAAATCTGCTATATTTTATGAAAGATCATTAAATTACGACTTTTATATTCAAATCATAAATTATACATAAAGAAATACTTGAAGTGGAATCTGGACATTGCTAGATATAAGCGTTATGTAAGTGAATACGTAACAGGTAATTATTGCTAGCGTAGACGAAAAAAGAAGAGTGAACAACACAATTTCTAAAAGCATAATTCCAAACTTATTTTCTAAAAGATATCATTCATCATCTACAAATGTATAAGAAACATTTGGTGGTTTCGCATTCTCCCTTAATTGATCCATATATAGGCGATCTACTCCATCATAACTCAGAATTGTTAAATTCATTAGAATTATCAAGTCATAACCGACGGAGAACACTCAAAGTTAGATGTCAGTCCCAGTAGCGGTGTAAATAAGAGATTGATGGATGCTGTTGTCGCGTCTTAAGTGATGCTTTCGCCTAATTGATCGTCGACCATTTCGCCAAGCAAACACATTGCCTCAATCCGTCGATCGATTCTTAAATGAAGTTTCAAGCAGTTTCTTTAGGTATATACACTCTGAGAGTTTGTCATAAGAATGCAATGAAAAATTAATTATTTCCATGCTCGAAATAAGAATTTTTCTTACTTTAAATATATGTTTACTAAAGAAAAAGGTTTTTTCTGTGCTATATTTCATGATTAGAGGAACTCACAACATAAGAAGTTATGTTCACGTAGTCAAATTTATTTTTCCAGGTATTAATTACAGTCAAGTACTCGGATATATGTTATAGTTAATCGTGTTATGTTTCAGATTATTAGCAGATTTAGGTCTTTGCCAGAATGTCTGTAGGCTGCAAAATAAATTGGATTTTTTGATACAGTGTAAGAATATTTATATTTTTACTATGGTTAAAATAAATGTCAAGTAAAAATTATATATTTTTTTAAATTTTCTTACTAGTCTGAAAATCTTGTAAGTATACACTCTAAGGAATGATATAACTAATCTCTTAATTAAATCTGATAAGTAAAATTGACATGATGTAAAATCACAGAGGTAGAATTTTATAACATATTTTATTTATAAACCTTTCATTCGTAAATACAGACTTCTTTGCCTACAATGCTCGATTATACGTGGAAATAAAAAAAATTCACGTGTTTGGTTGTAGCGGGTTGATGATATCGCGTCCTATCTGCACTGTGTCTTTCTGAGACTAAACTGTTTATTTCAAATAAACACATTATATTCTTATAACCGTGTGTAAAAATATAAAGTAAAATTTGAGTTTAAATATTATCTTAAACAATAATCGTTAGTTACAAGCATCCTGAAAATAAAAAAAAGGTTTCAAGCATTTTATTGCCTATGACTTATGTAGAACAAACAAAGGCTGAACATAAACTCCGCAACAAATATCAGATTATTTAAATGTTATTGCGAATAGGATTCTTGCTTAACAGCAGCAATCGTAATTAAAAATTAAAATAAATAACAACGAAATAACAAATGTACATTTCAGGTATGTAATAATCTCAAATATATTAAAATTATAAATTCCAAATCCCATTACGCAATGGATTCAACACGTTAATTCTGGCCAAAATACCAAAAGAATCAATAATATTAGCATAAACATTGATGGTTTGCCATAGTGTGCTGAATTTCACGAAAGCAATACTTGTTCCATTGTTTATTATGAACGGGTTATTCTCATGATTGTTTGGTTTAACCATTTTGAAAGGGAGAATAACCCATATTTTCTATTTATGTAGATAATTTCCAATCTCACACAAAATATGTATAATAGTGGCAACAGGCCGTTACTGAAAAATATATTTATGTGTTTGCGTAATACGACAAATACAAATTTCAATACGTACAAGTAGCTTACGGTCTGATGGGATGCTTATTCTAAGAGAAGTTGTAAAATAAATAGACAAGTTGTGTTATTCATTATCACATATTTTCATAGAAGTGTTTCGATACATTATTTTAAATAAGGAAGTGAAAGAAAAAAATGTATATTTTCGGATTTTTTTATTTACTCAATTAACTCTTATTTTCATTTTATTCTCATTAAGTATAATGTAACAAATCACACCAATTTTTATATTTTGCAAATAGTTCATTTTAATTTTGTTATTTCATTTTAGAAATGTGTTTCTTCATGGTTTTTAAAGCTTCATTTTCCTAGAGTGTGTGATATTTCATTTTCTTGAATTTGATATAAATAATGAATTGAAATTTTTTTTAAGATAAAAAGGGTTACTTCAGAATGGATTGAGATTTTTCACATTCTTGAAAAACATATTCCTTTCAGAATAATAAAAGGAATCACAAATAAGTAATAACAATTTTTTTATGCGGTTTAACTACGCTAACGACTGAATTCTAAATTCATCAGGGAATACGTAATCAAAATAATGTTTTATTTGTAATCTGATCCGTATGAAATATTCCATAGTTTACTTTCCGAATATTCAGGTTAAACATATTAGCACGAACAAAAATTGTGCGTTTCGGCTCTGATGCGCGACTAGAGTTTATTCCTTAGGTACAAATGTCTTGAAATGGAAAAAGTTACACTGTATGTAAATATAAATATCAATATCATTACATGTAAATGAAAAATTATTTAATAAAAAATGCTAACAAAATAATTATAGTGTAGATTATTAAAAAGAAGATAAATCAAATTATAATAAATTTATGTACGAAGAATCTGTACGTGATTATATATCTACTGTGAAATAAACAAGGGGAAGGGGAAGGGGAAGGGGAAGGGGAAGGGGAAGGGGAAGGGGAAGGGGAAGGGGAAGGGGAAGGGGAAGGGGAAGGGGAAGGGGAAGGGGAAGGGGAAGGGGAAGGGGAAGGGGAAGGGGAAGGGGAAGGGGAAGGGGAAGGGGAAGGGGAAGGGGAAGGGGAAGGGGAAGGGGAAGGGGAAGGGGAAGGGGAAGGGGAAGGGGAAGGGGAAGGGGAAGGGGAAGGGGAAGGGGAAGGGGAAGGGGAAGGGGAAGGGGAAGGGGAAGGGGAAGGGGAAGGGGAAGGGGAAGGGGAAGGGGAAGGGGAAGGGGAAGGGGAAGGGGAAGGGGAAGGGGAAGGGGAAGGGGAAGGGGAAGGGGAAGGGGAAGGGGAAGGGGAAGGGGAAGGGGAAGGGGAAGGGGAAGGGGAAGGGGAAGGGGAAGGGGAAGGGGAAGGGGAAGGGGAAGGGGAAGGGGAAGGGGAAGGGGAAGGGGAAGGGGAAGGGGAAGGGGAAGGGGAAGGGGAAGGGGAAGGGGAAGGGGAAGGGGAAGGGGAAGGGGGAGGGGGAGGGGAAGGGGAAGGGGAATTATAAAAACTTTTCTAATTATTTTAGTTTTTATCAAAATTAAAAATTGATATTAAAGTTAAAAATTTAAATTTACAATTTTTGAAAGTTTCACTTCTACCGCGTGTTAATTGCACACATGATTATTTTTTTGTCCCTTCGCTCTACTAGCGTTATTACATAGATCTGTTTTATTACCTCTAATTGCGTTATGGGTTTGAGATCTTGAATAGTTATCCAATTCTGATTATAATACCGTGATATGGCATCACCATAGTAACTTCTCAATGACTAGCTGTGAACATGACTACATTAGTCTCATCTAACTACTTTCAATAAATCCTTTTGTTAGATATTATATACGATAGGATCTGATAATGGAAGGGGAAGGTGTATGTGGGATCTTTTAATGGCTACCAGTAAGCTCATTTGGCTTATTTCATTAGACTCTTTGGTTACATATCATAATCAGATGTACCTGATGGTGGAGAAGAGTGGAGATCATGGAAACTTCTCAATGGCTAACAGTAAACCCATCGACTTTATGGCGTTCTTACTTATGAGAAATATGACAATATGTAATCAAATAACTCAAAATGAGTTATTTGATTACATATTTTAACAAGGAGAGTGTCATGATGGCGAAGGGGTGAGACCATGGGAACTTTTCAATCACTAACAGTAAATTCATCGAGTTTGGCATCGTTTGACTTATTTCAAAGAGTTCTTGGGTTACATATTGTAAGTTACATATTATAAGGAGTTCTTATGACCGAGGAGGTAGGTGAGCATGGGAATCTCTCAATAATTAAGTGTAAATCTATTAAGTTTAGGCTCGAATGAAGATGTGATTATTGAGAGGGGAGGTGATCATGAGAAATTTTCAATGACCAACGGTAAACATTTCGAGTTTGGTCTCGTTTCATTCCCAATAAGTACTTTGGTTACATATTGTAATCAGGATGGTTTGATGATGGTGGAGGTACGGGGCAATGAGAACTTGCGTATTGCTGATAATAAACTTTTGTAGCATATTTATTAGCTTTTATATCTATTTCATTTATTAAAATAAAATTTATTTCCTTTTACCTGTATATAAACATGTTTACTAGTTAAAAATCGTGTTTATAAATTAATCAAATAGGGATTTAAAATTAAATGAAACTACGTGATATAGTATTATTTCTACTTTCTTTAATTTCTTTACCACGACCTATGTTTCGTTGTATTACAACATCTTCAGATGGGATATTAGCAAAGATTACCTCTTAGGAACAACCAACAGCATTTATATGTTTCAAAGACAATAGCGGAAGCCTGGTTTGTGCGGATTTTTCCATTGCTTATGTTAGTGAGTTTATTGGCGGGGCGCAGTGTAGGTTTTATTATATTTCCGAGAGTTATACAATATACCAGTATTTTAGTGAAGGTAATAAATTCAATTGCAACTTTACGGTGTATGTAATAAATTTAAATGGAATTTATTATCGGTAATATATTTATACAAAAGCAAGGGTATTTAAAAGTAAGGACAAGATAATACACTGATTCTACATATCTCCGATTTTATGTATTCATAAATTTATTTATTTATTTATTTTAATTTTTTTTTATTATATATACTTATATTTATATGTGTATTTGTGCTGAAACAATTTCCAGGGTACTGTAGTATCAATGTTGTATATTTATATTGTATCTAGAAGATATTAAGAATGGGTGATGATATTATATTTAGTTGTTCATTTAATATATTGACCTTGGTATCTTTTTTAGGTCTGTTTATTTCTAATGTTTCCAGGATATTAAGATTATTACCTTTTGTATTTATTTGTAATATATAGGGGGCATTATCAGTATGGGGATGATGGTTATTTTCAATGATATGTTTAGCAAAGTGAGATGTGTCTGGTTTATTATTTCGCCACCTGACAATGTGTTCTTTATATCTTCTATTAAAATCTTTTCTTGTTTGACCTATGTAAACACTATTACAGTCGTTACATTTAAGTTTATAGATACCGCTCCTTTCATGTTTATCTATTTTTTTTTTTCTTATTAATAAGGGTTTTACCCAAGTTATTTAAAGTACTATACGTACATGTTATATTATTTATATTTTTATTATTATTTAATAATTTTCCAAAATTTGAGTGATGCATTACCTATGTCTGGGATAGATTTATAGTAAATATTATTATTATTTGGTACGACCGGGTATATTTCTTGTATTAGTATGTTTCTTAATTTATTATGGAACAGTTTTGTGACAATTGATGGGTCATAATTATTATTTATTGCGATTTGTTTTATAATTTGTATTTCTTTACTTAGATTAGGTTTTTCTAGAGGGATGGTTAAGGCTCTGTAAATCATGGAATGGAAGGCTGCTAACTTATGGGACCAAGTGTGTTGAGATTGACCATTAATTATGGAGTCTGGAAATGTGTCTTTTCTAAACATACTAAATTTATGTGTATTATTTTTGCGTTCTATTGTTATATTTAAAAAGTTAAGTCTATTATCGGACTCTACTTCTAAAGTGAATTTGATATTATTGTGTAGGGAGTTAGCAAAATTAACAAACTGGTCTAACTGTCGCTGTGTACCTTTCCAGCAGATAAGGATGTCATCAACGTATCTATAATAGTATAATATATTAGTCGTTAATTTACTGTTTAAGAGGCTGGTTTCTAGATTGTTCGTAAATAACTCGGCTAAAAGGGGACTGAGGGGGGAGCCCATTGCAAGGCTATTGACTTGATGAAAACAATTTTTATCGAATAGGAAATAATTTTGGTCTATGCATAATTTAAAGAGGTCTCTAATTTCCGATGCTTCAATGGGGTTTAACTTTTTCTTTTCTAGGATATCTGAAATTATATTTAAGCCATCTTTTGTTGGTTATATTAGAAATTAATTTTGCTAAGTCGATTGATACTAATTTACAATTGGGTGTTAGGTGTATATTTTTAATTTTATTACAGAGATCAATAGAGTTTTAATGGTATATTTAGGCGCAAATCCGGTTTTATTTCGGAAGATCTTATTCAGGTGAAAAGCTAATTTTTTTGTGGGTGCGTTTGTGTATGAGACAACAGGCCGTATGGGTATATTAGATTTATGAATTTTAGGTTGTCCATATAGTATTGAGGGTCTAGGGTTCTTTTCTATACCTTTATGTTTCGCGAATTCGTTAGGAAATATGATGTTACAGGTTTTAATTAATTGTTTTATCATTTTATTTATAAAATCAACAATTAATAATAAAGAACTAGAACTTTCAAATAAAGGATTTAAATATAATATTCCTACCGCACCATCAAGAAAAAACATAGAATCACTAGTAGTAGATACCACCATTGCATTCAGTAACCAGGAGGCACTTACTAAACACAAACCTGCTGATATAATATGTAAAGAATACTCTAAGACCAAGACACAACAGACAACAAAATTTTGACACAACGTAATTTACAAATTAAAATTAATAAAGATAAACTCATCCTATCTAAAGCAGATAAAGGCAAAACTATAGGTATTCTAGACCAAAGTGAATATAAAAATAAAGTGTACGATTTCTTTAAACCAGATGACTTCACAAAACTAAAAAGGGACCCCACCATGATATTTGCAGATACCGTAAAACAATTAATTAAAACCTGTAACATCATATTTCCTAGCGAATTCGCGAAACATAAAGTTATAGAAAAGAACCCTAGACCCCTAATGCTATATGGACAACCTAAAATTCATAAACCAAATATATCCATACGATCTGTTGTCTCATACAAAAACGCACCCACAAAAAAATTAGCTTTTCGCCTGAATAAGATCTTCTAAAATAAAACCGGATTTGCGCCTAAATATACCATTAAAAACTCTGTTGATCTCTGTAATAAAATTAAAAATATACATCTAACATTAAATTGTAAATTAGTATCACTCAACGTAGTAAACTTATTTTCTAATAGACCACCAAAAGATTGCTTAAATATCACTTCAGATAACCTAGAAAAGAAAAAGTTAAACCCTATTGAAGCATCGGAAATTAGAGACCTCTTTAAATTATTTATAGACCAAAATTATTTCCTATTCGATAAAAATTTTTTTCAACAAGTCAATGGCCTTGCAATGTGCTCCTCCCTCAGTCCCCTTTTAGCCGAGTTATTTATGAACAATCTAAAAACCAGCCTCTTAAACAGTAAATTAACGATTAATATATTATACTATTATAGATACGTTGATGACATCCTTACCTGCTGGAAAGGTACACAGCGACAATTAAATCAGTTTGTTAACTTTGCTAACTCCCTACACAAAACTATCAAATTCACTTTAGAAGTAGAATCCGATAATAAACTTAACTTTTTAGATATAACAATAGAACGCAAAAATAATAAACATAAATTTAATATATTCAGAAAAGACATATTTCCAGACTCCATGATTAATTGTCAATCTCAACACCCTTGGTCCCATAAGTTAGCAGACTTCCATTCCATAAGTCACAGAGCCTTAACCATCCCTCTAGAAATACCTAATCTTAGTAAAGAAATAAAAATTATAAAACAAATCGCAATAAATGATAATTATGACCCATCAATTGTCACAAAACTGTACCATAATAAATTAAGAAAAATACTAATACAGGAAATATACCCGGTCGTACCAAATAAAAATAATATTTACTATAAATCTATCTCATACATAGGTAATGTATCACTCAAATTTGGAAAACTATTAAATAATAATAAAAATATAAATAATATAACATGTACGTATAGTAATTTAAATAACTTGGGTAAAACCATTATTAATAATAAAGAAAAAATAGATAAACATAAAAAGAGTTGTATCTATAAACTTAAATATAACGACTGTAATAGTGTATACATAAGTCAAACAGGAAGAGATTTTAATACAAGATATAAAGAACACATTGCCAGCTGGCGAAATAATAAACCAGACACATCTCACTTTGCTAAACATCTCATTGAAAATAACATCATCCCCATACTAATAATGCCCCCTATATATTACAAATAAATACAAAAGGTAATAAACCTAATATCCTAGAAACATTAGGAATAAACAGACATAAAAAAGATACCAAGGTTAATATATTAAATGAACAACTTAATATAATATCATCACCCATTCTTAATATCTTCTAGATACAATATAAATATACAACATTGATACTACAGTACCCTGGAAATTGTTTCAGCACAAGTACACATATAAATATAAGTATATATAATAAAAAAAAATTAAAAGTAATAAATAAATAAATATATGAATACACAAAACAGGAGATATGTAGAATGAGCGTATTACGTTGTCCTTACTTTTAAATACCCTTGCTTTTTTATAAATATATTACCGATAATAACTTCCATTTCAATTTATTACATACACCGTAAAGTTTGCATTGTATAACCTCACACAATAACAACAATTGAATTTACTACCCTCACTAAAATACTGGTATATTGTATAACTCTCGGAAATATAATAAAACCTATACTGCGCCCCTCCAATAAACTCACTAACATAAGTAATGGAAAAATCCGCACAAACCAGGCTTCCGCTATTGTGTTTGAAACATATAAATGTTCTTGGTTGTTCGTAAGAGTTAATCCTTGCTAATATCCCACCTGAAGATGTTGTAATACAACGAAACCTAGGTCGTGGTAAAGAAATTTAAGAAATAAATAATACTACATCACGTAGTTTCATTTAATTGTGAATAATAAATTTCTACAAAATTAACGCCAAATATATTCAATATTCAAAAATATGGATTATTTTTAAGTTTAATTTTCATGTAAAAATATGGTCATTAATTATTTCCAAAATAATCGTTCCGTAAATATAATAATTTCCTTTTTTTTTAAATTAAATCTAATGGAACAAGTTTAAAATAATAGAAAAGTGGAGTAAATAATATGATTTTCAACTAAGAAGTATAAATCTCAATTCTTACTCCCAACGATATATCTGATTAACGAAATCTACGGTGTACATCCTAAACTTTAAAATTTTTTTCATCCATTTGAAAACAAAAATTGGCAAAATTTACAAAATATCTCTGATAATATAAACGCAAAAGCCGCGGTTTTCCGTCGTTTGCAAAAGTGCAAACTAAAAAAAAATATTTCACAAAATTTAGCAGAGAGATAACGTAAGTCTCAATAAAGGGTATGGCCTACGTAACATTGTCACAATTTTAATAAGGCGTATGGGAATTTACTTTTTTCTTATATGTATATATATATATATATATATATATATATATATATATATATATATATATATGTATATATATATATATATAAAATGTTCAGTTAATGCATTTTAAAAGTTACAACGGTAGAACCTTTCAAATGCACTAACTGCACAGTGGACTTAATCATAAGTTTACACTCATGGGCTTCAGGATAAGTAAGCGACGCTAGCATGAACGCTAGCATAACGCGATGAAGCGGAAGGGGCTCATATCACTGACGGACATCTGGGTTTACAAAGATTTTCCGCTGCTCCCAATTTCCAATGGTAAATATCATCACAATAACTCTTAATATTGATATTTTTACTAGGTAATTTTAATAATCACAAAATATCATCTACCGAGCATCAGATTTGATGATAAATACCTTTTTACACAAAGTATAGGATAACAGTTAGTATTTATATGGGAGTTTCCGGAATTATGGAAAGGAGGAAAATTTTGATTAACGTTTTAAAATTATCCTAAAATAAGTAAAATTTTCATGAAAAAATTAGCTCATGTAATAATTTAGTTTTGTTGTTTAAATTTCAGTGTGTAGGATTCGTTATTCTTGCAAATATGTTATGTTTAGCGAAATTGGCAATAACAGCTGGATATGCCTAATAATGAATATAGAAGCCAAGACGGAAAATGTAAATTTATTCAATTTGCTTGTCATGAAAGCGGAATAGGATACTTAACTTTTTTTCCATACAGCATATGTCTGTGTAACAAAGTTGGTTGTTATATGTTTTCCTGTTTTCATTTTTATCTTTCAAAGGAAATATTTTCTAAAATTTTATTACGATTACCATAATTTATATCTTATAATAGCTGGATAGTTGGTTAAACTTTGTATAAAGAAACAAAGCTGGAAAATTTTATATATTTTGACGATTGTGTGATGTAAATAAAGTTGTTGGAAAAGGAATTGAATGAAAGTCTTTAAATTCAAAATAAGTAAGAATTCAACCTCTGCATTTTCCTGATACACATCAAAATATACATTCTGGTAAAGATATCGAGATTTGTCCATTTAAAAAAGCCAGTGTCAAAAACTGAAAGAATATTATTACTACAATTTGATGCCAATATACTCAATTCTTTGGTATGGTTCTGGAGTGACCTGTCTTTTAATTCACTTATCGTCGTTTATGACGTTAAGAGTGCCTTACAATTTTCAAAATGGACCAAAATATCGATTAAAAAATATAAGTTAAATAATGGGATGATAAATTTGATTCACGAATCCTTGAAAACGTTGAAGAAGACCTAAGTTGAGTTAAATGAAAACACAAGCACACGATGAAACACGAGAGTACCATTGATACGAATAATTCTAAAAAAGTCGTAGGCTGAATGTTCCATATTTGTCTCGTTTGATTTTCTTTCAACATGTTAGATTTATCGAAACGTCGAGAACAATTATAGAAATGGGATGAAAAATGTTTATTCAAGCTTAAGATTTAAAACGATATTTACGGAATCATAAAAAAACACCTGGTGATGACAGATTTTCAGTACTATATAAGTGATTACATTCCAGTGATTAAAGTTGAATTATCGCCTAGTAAATATGTACACAGGTGATATTTACAGAATAATGATAATAAATTTATAACAATCATCCGGTAAGTTAATTAAAACTTCGTCACTACATTTTTAATTCCATTTGGAAGTGGTTATTTTGAAAGGATGCATAAATAGGAATATATGTTGGGTGATAATTCAAATTAAGTTAGTGGAATAAAATATAAGTGTATTTTAAATCGAAATCAAAAGGATATTAATAGGGTCTAAGTCTTTCCCGGACACAAATTATCTTGTTCTTGAAGAAGATTATTTATATAAAAGATATATATGCATGTATTTATTTTCAAGTAAACATGTAATAAGCGATGTCGTACAATAATACCTTTTCAAAAAGTGATCCAAATTTTTTTACGATAGAGGGCAAAATATATAAAATGATGCAGCAAACATACAATAAATAAAATATTATTTATTCTTAATCAAGAGCGATCGAGGTCTAAGCTACATCGATATATCAAGACGCATTCCCTGTCAAATTATGTGTTGAATGTGACATCCCAAACCATAAATCGTATAAATAATTACAGGTGAATCGATTCGACCGGTCGATTGTGGGGAAATCGAACAAAGTATGAAGCGACGAGTTATGATGGATATATTACATTTAATGGTCGTATTGTGAACGTACAATTGATTTTATTACGGACACTTAGATTCATGTCATGTTAAATAAAATACTATAATTCAAAAGGACCATTTTTGAGACAATTTTGGCTTTTGAAAAAATTATCATATAGTTGAATTTTGAATTTTGAAATTTTGAATTTAAACCTTCATTTGAAATTATTTGCAATACCTGTGATACAGTAAAAAATCTGTAAAACTTCATCAACATCGGTTTCCCTATTTAAGAGGTTAAAATACTGTGCATGCGAAAGTTTAAATTTTTGATATATTGAAAAAAAATAGCCGCTGACTTAAAATTCCAAACTTATTTAGTCGTGTATGTACATTTTGTTAAACAATCTCTATTGGCTATTTTATTAAAAAAATTTTGCTCGTTTATTCCCAGAATTATTCTCTCAAAAAAACAAAACATAATTAAATTTCTATCCGGAATGTCATTAAATCATCATACGTCTTTTTATGGAGTATAGAGCGACAGTTCACCGCAAGGCGGGATGGTTTTCCTCTTGAATATCCGCTATTTTAAAATTATAATAGCGCAAAAGATCGGGAATCATGTACTATTTTATTTTTACTGAGAAATTCTATTTTTAGTGAGAAATTCTTACCTAGACTCTTAATTCCCTCTTTCCCAAAATGAGATATTCTTCCCTAGACTCTTAATTCCCTATTTTTCAAAATTTGTTTTAGAGCCTTAAACCACTATATTAAATTAAAAAAAATATTTATGGGAATAGCTCTTTGTACTTCAATAACCACTCTATGACATAGTTGTTAATAAATAATTATAAAACCGTTAGCTTTTGTAAAGAATATTTTGTAAGTTTTGCCAATGTTTGTTTACAAATTGATAAGAAATTTTAAAGTTTAAAATGTAAACCGTAGACTTCGTTATCAGATATATTTTTGGGAGTAAGAATTGCAATTCATATTTCTTAGTTGAAAATCAAATTATTTACTCCACTTTTATGTTATTATAAACTTATTCCATAATATTTAATTTTAAAAATACGAAATTATTCAAGACTATATTTTTACATGAAGATTAAACTTAAAAATAATCCATATGTTATTAATTTATAATGAAATTTTTTTTTGTAATAATAAACAAGTTTACATAAAGATGAAAAAAGATATTTCATTTAAATAAATAAAAAAGATATAAAAACTAATAAATATGATTCAAAGGTTTATTGTCAGCAATAAGGAAATTCCCGTTGCCCCATATCTCCACCATCATCAAACCATCCTGGTTACAATATGTAACCTAAGGACTTATTGGGAATGAATCGAGACAAAATTCGAAACGTTTGTAGTTGGCCATTGAAAATTTCCCATGACCACCTCCCTTCTCCATAGTCAGATCCTCACAAGATCATAAACTTAATAGATTTATTCTTATTTATTGAGAGATTCCCATGATCACCTACCTCCTCGATCGTAAGAACATTTGAAATAAGTTAGAACAGCATAAAGTAGATTGGTTTACGCTTAACCATTGAGAAGTTTGCGCATATGCGTGCTGTTTTATTAATTATAATTTATATGTTTTTTTTGTAAGAAATAAATACAAGTTGTGTGGTTTTAGGAAACCACGATGAAAGTGAAACTTTTTTTCAGATTGTAGGCATTTAATTGAGAATTTTTCGAAAGCTACTTGATTTAGGATTTTAAAAGTAATATTAACTTAAGACGTGAAAAAGGAAATGATAATAGTAGACAAGATATATAACTATGAATGTTTATTTTACACTGCGTACTAAAGTACAGAATACATAAATAAATACAATATTCGGTATGATATATATATACATATTAAAAACGTAGATCAATATTTATATAAATCATTGAATTATTTTAAATTTCGATTATTTGATCACTAACTTCATCTTCGCTTTGAGTCTCACAGTTTATAAATGTAAATAATATTTTGTGGTAACTAAAATAAGTAAACATTGACATGCATTCTATTTTTTCAATGTGTCTGGTAAAAACTGCATCGATCGTAGTGCCATACCAACGCTGCACAGCTGATGAGAGCTATAGGTACCGCCATATTGGTTTCTTTACCCCCAATCCGCGGCCGACTGTAATGCGACATGCGATAGGTAAACGAAATATTCTGAGGCGATACAATAAAAGTTTCACTTTAAAAATTATTTTTAAAACGTTTGTCGCATTCCTTGTAATATATAATAAACAGAAACTTGTTCAAATATTTATTTCGTACAATTCTTAGCTTATAAATAAATTTTTTAAAAATAAAAACGTTGTTAAATATTAAACAATTTATTGGCAATAGTTCTTAAATAGTTTTACGGTGATTGCTCACTAGTTAGCGCCGCAATAAATATTTTGTTTCAATCCGTTTCAAACCCATTTATCTCCTAAACGATTCGACCGATTTATATAAAGTTTTCTGCAAAATATTTGGGACTAATCGGCGATGATTCTTAGATAGGTGTTATGCTGATTACTCATCAGGCACAGCAGCAAACATTTTGTCGTCAACGAATGTTCCCATTTATCTCCGAAATGGTTTAACCGATATAGACACGACTTTTGGAAAATATTTGGAACTAATCGGTGTGGTTCTCAGACAGGTGTTATGGTGTTAGCTCACCAGGGGGCACTGCAACATTTTGTTGCAAATGAATATTCCCATTTATCTCCAAAATCATTTGACCAATGTAGGCAGGTTTTTTGCAAAATATTCGGGAATAATCGGCGACGATTCTTAGATAGGTGTTATAGTATTCGCTCACAGGGGCGCTACAACATTTTGTTGAAGACGAATGCTCTCATTTTTCTCCAAAACCGTTTGTGATTTAACGGTGAAGGTTATGAGTCAGGCGTTATGCTTTTAAATCAGGGAGCGTCGCAATAAACATTTTTGATCGACCTAGATAAACTATTTTGTGGCCTTTCTTCGATTTCTTCGATGTGATCTACATAACATGCCACACTATTGTGTGGATAGTTGAAAAGTTTTGCTTTGATTTAGATCAGTCATTACTACGCCGTTTAAAGATAAGCTTACTCTTTGGTGAATATTTTTAGAAGCGTATTTGTTAATACTAAAAATAAAAAGAAGAATTTAAATTTTGATTAAGCCTACGACAAATGTACGCGTTTTAATCGGAAAAGACGGACTACGGTGGATGTAGCCCTTTTAATTTAAAAATGATAATTAAAATTAAAATTAATTTAAAAAGAATGTAAGAACTAAAAGAAAGTAAGAACCTGTTAATAAAATTACAAATCCAAGAATATCCGTCGGGGCTGTCATGCCTGCCTATGCTTAAAATTTTTCAGGTTTATTCAGTTCGTAACTAACTGAAATTATTTTAAGTGCCAAATAGATTTTCTCTGCTGCTATAATGTGATTGATATTGAGAACGGAAATAGCAATGGTACCCCTAACGGATTTTCTTGGGTTTGTAATTATATTAATAGGTTCTTACTTTATTTTTGTTGCGGCAACTAGCTACTGTGTTCTTCAAGAAAAGAGGTAAACGTACAAGATCTATATTTATTTGTCTTGCATGAAAGCTGCAACTAAAATAAAAATGACAGTATGCTTAATTTTCTTAGACTCCGCCATTTTATGCTTCATAAACCTAAGCTTAAGAAAGATATTATTTTCCTTATTGAAATAAAAATAAAATCAATGTTTTTTTATTTTTTTATTTATTGAGTATCCATAGCTTCCAACGCACAAATTGCACTTCAAAATCCTGTGTTGTGTCCTCCGCCAATAGAATAACGGTTTGCCGACTCGGCAACACAAAGTAGGTATAAAAAATGAATACTTCACATTGAGAGTCGTCTCATTTACTCAGAAGCATGTGAAGGCTATCATGAAATTTTGACTTTCTAATCGACATTCTTCCAAATTTGGAATCCAAAATTGGTTTAGAAAAAATATAAACAATAAGAATATTTTAAATTATGCCATGTTACCGTTTACGAAACCAAAAACGACTGACTAAATATCAAACTAATTAGGTCAGAGCTTTAAATTACAACCTTGTGGTAAATAATTACACGTATTGCGAATAGTTCTCAAATTTATTTCTCAAAACTCCTACATTCAAATATGATATAGTCAAATATAATATACAGAGAAATAATTAATGATCCAATTTAGTACGGTATCCCAACATTCCCACTGTTGTCAGTCTATTCATCATGTGGAGGTCACAGCACTCCACAAATGGTTCAAAACAGAACTTAAAGGTTTTCATACGTTATGAGAACAATAAGTGTCAAGCCAAGTAAACACTACAACAATGATGTCATATTTTATATGAAAACAAGTAAATAGAGAATCGGGTAAAATTGTGACAACTGTTATTTAGAATACTGAAATAAATACTTCATTTGGCTCCCTTTGTATATTTTTTGTCACTAAAAAAATTCCTTGTACGCATCTAGCCATTAGCATAAGCCGCTTCGGGTATGCTCGGCGACAGATCAGTGTACTCAGCGGTGGGATGAGCACGACAGAACGAAGAGAGCATCGAGTGGCGGCGGGTGAAATTTTGGCATCATGTAGCGTGATACGCTCCGCGTATTTTCCACGACAGCCTGAATATATATACATATATATATATATACATATATATATATATATATATATATATATATATATATATATATACATATATATATATATATGTATATATATATATATATATATATACACACACACACACACACATATACTTTAAAGTTAAACCCAATTTAAAAATTGTTCGTTCGTAAAATGAGGGCAGCGTATATGATATGTATACATTTATAAATGCTGAGTTAACTATAAACAGTTATTATAATTTTACAAAGCAGTAATATTGGAGTTTTCATGTGTCGTAGATACGATTACCTGCTTAAAGTATACTTCTAGGAATTTCCATGAAAACATTTAGCAAACAAAACAAAAATAACGTAAAAATTAACGGATGTAATGCTATTATTAACATACCTAATAAATAAAAACAATAAAATTCAAAATAAAAGCCTAAACGTACGTCATTGTTCCAGCTTATTAGCAAAAAAAACGCATTTCTTGTCAAAACCGCATTGCAGTACATATAAAAACAACATAGAAAAACAATTTTCTTTCATTACGAACCTGAAAAAGAGGCCACGTAATTTTTATCCACTACTTTCTATAAAACTTAATTTTCTGAATAGTAAAACAATTTCTAAAGCTAAGCGTTCGTATGAACTGATTCATTCCATATTGCAAATATATTATTAAGTTAGGCAATACGGCGGACGTCTCAAACGTAGCACTTACCTTTTCAGAAAACTTATTATTTTGGTACATATCGTCAATGAATTTACCGATATTTTTCTCATTGTTGCCATATTACCTTGTAAGAAGCGTTTTTTTAAGTTTGAGATTCAGAAGTCAAAACTTAAATCCATTAATAATAATATAAATATTAATCCACCATAAATATAAATATAATTTTATCATTAATATAAATACAGATCATTATACCTTTAATAATTTTATTTTAAAATGGCTAATGATATTATTAAAAATATAAAACTTCAAATAAATTTTTACGCATCAATGTAACGTCGTGATTTATTTACCATATAGAAATATTAAGCAATAATCACTTTCATAAACCAATATAGTTACATATTAACTTTTGAAAATTAGACGCACTTATTGAAGTTATACTTCTTTAGGCGCGTTATGAAAAAATGATGAGAGTGAAATTTTAAGATTCGTCACACAAAATTTACAGTATGAAGTTGCAGCGGTTTCAGTCTCGAAACAAAAGCTATTGGCACCATCGTCGCCTCTGTTCACTGTTTTCATATTCATAGTATTTATCCACATGTTTCTAGTGTCTACATTCACATACGTGTTTTAGTTTTATATAAGTGCGATTTAAATATGTGCTGATAAATTATATTCAATAGTGATTTAAATTCAATATTTTGATTAATATATTTACTATTCGTAAATATTAGTGAAAAAATTGTGTTTATAGACGTTTTCAAGTGCTCCAATGTAATTGAGGTTATCTATCCGTATGTATTATTTAATGATGCCAAAGAATTATAACTTCTCACGCGCGTACATAAGTACACGCACCCTTTTTTTTAAATATCAAAGACATACGTTGAGTTTAAGGTAATGGATTTAAATTCATAATGATAAAAGTTTAAGTTAATTCATTTCAAATAACCCTTTTCTACCTTTTTTCTTTCTGATAAATATGAGAAAATGTTTATCTATAAAAAAACAGGCTAGGACGAATTAAAAACAATTGAAAATAATTTTCTGAAATTATTATTAACACTTGTTAGCTATTCTTTAGAAATATTTTTTAAGAAAGTTACTTTTAACAAACCGCAACTTTATTTTACTCCACCATAACTTTGGTTTATTACCATTACTCTGACATGAAAGTAATAATCAGAAATATATACTTCATAACCGTAATCCTGAAGTAGTTCCTTTTACAGAAATAAGAAATATAGGTTTCACAGTTTTGTGTTTTGTCCGTCAGAAGTAAAAGTGAATATGTAATCAGATAAAGAAGGTATGAAGAAACGAGCTATTAAGGGCTATTATTGCCTAATTGGGAGCGCCATAAATTGATAGTAAATAGTGAGTATCACAGATATTTTATTATGTAATCATGTAGCTTTTAAATATACTTCTGAAGTTTTCCAGTTACAAAAATAGTAAGAATAAATATGACCGCTTTGTTGTAGGTTGAAAATGAAAGTGGACCTGTAACCAGGTAATGAAGATTTAAGAAAACGGGCTGACAATAAGTGGTACTTATTAATTAGGTCATTAAAGCCGTATTAACATCCTCTTTATTTAAAAACTATAATTGAATGCCCTTTTGTACTTTTAATAAAGAAAATTACGCTGATTAGCAACTTATTTGAGACAATGTAACTAGGTCGAAGGCCATCACTTCTTCTGTTGAGAAGGATGAAATTATATAGAGAATTTAAACTCCTCACTCCAAGCACTCTATTCCTTGGAGTCATTATAAATTTTTAATAGTTATTCATCCTTAAAAATGATATAAGTTATAAGACATGAAATGTGATAATCCATGTAGAATGAATCAAACTTTACTTATCCTCAATCTGCTTCTATCAAAATTTAGACAAATCAATTTATCATGACGCACCCCCTGTCAAATTAAGTCGAATATAACAGCGCAAGTCGTAAATCACCTCAGATTACCAGTAAAAATCCCAGCGAAATATTACTAACCTATTGCAGATAGCGAGAAGTGAATTGTATAAATTTAGCAGTATATATAAATAGACAGCCCCTCATTTTAAACTATCGACTTTTATTTTTAAGCTATTTAATAAACGTCACTTCCCCGTGTGATGTGGTTAAAATAAAAGGAGTTATCATTTTTATTAATGATACGACTGTAATGATTTACGACCTTAATGACTTACGGCAAAATTACTCACTAATTGGCCCGCTATTTTATTCGCATGTAGACTTCTATGACATGTTATTAGGTTAACAGTAACGTTAATACACGTAACGCGATCTATCGTAATACTTACAATATTCCATAAACAATATTTTAATGTGTACCATTTTCTTATTTCTCTATATCATTTTTCGTAAATATTTTCAAGTTGTGTTCATTTCGATCATTGTTACATAATTGTGACGTCATCTCTTGTTGTGATAAGGACACTTAACGTTTGCATAATTACTGGCAATGGGTAGTTAGGTACTTCTTTTTTGTCCATATACTAATGCAATGTAAATGAATTTTGGAAATTATAAAATATCTTGTGATAGAGTTAGAACCAATAAATTGAAAACTAAATGTTTTTAGTTAATCTTTATATCCTTCTGAAATAATATCAAAATTTTATTAGCATTTTTTACGTTATGCGTACACACACAAAACACAGATGGACAGGAATCCGAAAAACAATATTTTTATATTATATTACTTCTGTTATGTTCCCCCAAATATTTTTTTTGTAAACACCTTTTATATTTGGTCAGGCTAATCCTAGTTTTATTACATATAAAGATAAAAAAGTACGTAACATCCAAATTTATACAACCGAATACTAAACCTTCAAAAGTAATTAAATTACAAATATTGTGATCAGACTAAAATTTCAAATTAATTGAGGAAATAAAATAAGTCCATATCGAATACATACAGACGTCTGCCCCCATACGTCTCCCGCATTCAAATTGCTTACTTAAGCAATTACCAGCACTGCACCAGTCCATACTTTACCCCTGGCCAGACCATTTTGTCAATGTAATAAATAATATAATAATAAATATCTTCTACATACTTAGAAGACATTTATAAAATAAAGCAGGCCTTTTCTACAGTGTTATGAACTCTTTAGTTTCACAAAAGTTTAGTGCAATATTTAAAAATGATTCAGTAGATTTGTACTAGCAAAGATACTTTAGGTAATGTGTTTACATGGAGAATAAATATAAACAATAATATCTGGTTTAATAAAAATGCGATATCTTTTAAACTCTTAAATATTTATAAGTGAAGGGAGACCCTTGCAGTACGAGTTATTCTTGTGTTTAGAAAGATTATTTTAATATAATGGCAATTTCGGTTATAAGCATTTAAAGTAGAATGTAGTATATTGAGTCAAAGAGTAAATCAAATTAATCTGAAAATCTTTCAAACTTTAATACAAATTTTGGTTTCTCGCAATTTATAATTTAAAATTAAAGTATTTTTTGCAAGTTTAGAGTCAGAAGCAGTGATTGTTATTGGTCCGGATTTTCTTTTTATCTACTTCTGTAAATCAACTGAAACATACTTACAGATGCTAACAGTTTATTTTCTGAAATCTACAATTATATTATTGTAAAAAATATATTGTTTTTCCAGTTATTTATATATTTTATGAATGCATAGTTATGAATGAAGTAACAACAAACTGAAAATTATAAGTTTTAAAATTATGACTCGGAAATAACAAAAATAATATTAGTTGATTTTTTTAAATATGAACCGCTTTGGTACATTTTCTTTCTGAATCATTAGGTTTACTTGGCTTTAATACTAAATAACTATCGAAAATACTTACTCGTATAAGTTTTATATTTTAGCTATGAATATTAAAATGAATTACTATTACAACTTACAATTTTAATGTTAATCACGAATTTTTGAATTATTTAAATTTTATCAATTTGCTTTTTTTTAGAAACTCTCAACATTATTTTAACAAATTGTAAAAAATATAATTCACACTCATTATATGGTTAACAAATTGTTCATGATTAATCTTAAGATGCGGCAATTGTTCGAGTTTACCAGTATCTTATATCGTCGTTGGTTTTTATTATTTCCTGTAACAGTCCACGTTTTCTAATAATTCCTAGTTACAGTGTTTAAATTCGTTTTTCTATCATAAATTATGGTTCTCTTCTCTCTCCTTGAACTTATTAAATATGTTTTCGAGTTTTATCTATTTCTTAATAATCTCAGGTGGTACTTCATAAAATGTAGAAAATCTTTTACATCTAATCATAATAAAGCAAATTGAATAAAATATTTGTCGCCAAGACTTTTATATGGCCCAAAATAGTCAAGAAGATAATGCTAGTTATGGTTTTTTAACATTTTATTTCCTCCCTTACGAGCAAGACTAAAATACAACGACCCGGATCAAATGCTGAGTAGAAATATTTTTGAGGAAGGTTTTAAAATTTGTTATGCGCAGATACTGGCACTAACTCAATATTACTTGAGTAAATATTTATCTAAAGGGATAAAATAATATTGAATGAAGTTTTTTAGTATATGTTTTCAATAAGGTTTTGATAAATTATAGAATTTTTAATTTATTAACAACATAATCCAGTATTTTTGTATCCTATAAAATTTAAATGGAATATTAAAAAAATTCCGTACTGTTTAATTGACAGATTCCATAAAACTTTAATATAGATTTGCACAAAGTGAATATTTTTATAGCATTTGACCTCTATATATTCTTAAGCCAGAAATTGACGTTATTTTGTCACACTTTAAACCACATCCGTATTTCAGTTACCAACATTGATACAAATTCCCGATTAACTGTGAAAGCATAAAACTTTTTCACTTAATTATTCAATACTTAATACTCAGTAATCATAACAAGCGTATTGACGTAATAAAATGCCGACAAGATTAGTATTTTTTACAGTATTTATATTTTTGAGTAGAAAGTTTCAGGAATATTCAGTTTTAAGTCACATCCAAATTAATAGAAGTTAACATCACGAGTTTATTTAGTCAGTATATTTTGCATTTTATTGTCATATTATTACAAAAGAAAATTTATTTGGCGATAAAAATGACAAACGCTTCAAATGTTTAAATGTATATTGCCAAAATCGCAAAGAAATTCGTACAATATATGTTTCATTATTATATTGAAATCCAAAGGATTATTAATTAAACAATAACTTAGATCAAGTTTTAATAAATTGGAAATTTAAAAAATGCTATTTCTAAAATAATAGCCAAGTGCACAGAGAGTTCAAATTTAATTTAATTAATATTATTGATTGAGGCGGCCAATTAATTTTTAACAAATAGGAGAAAAAACTCAACCTCGTATTTTGAAATGTATTGCCAAACTTGTAGGAAATTTATTTTCTTTATAATTTCGACGTTGTTATAAACGTCTGAGAATATTTCGAAATTTTCCTATTCAGCCTTTTCAGCTTGTAAATTTCAGGTCGTTTTCTGTTAAACAGCTTAAAAATTCAAAAACTACATATGTTGGTTCTTCATATCATCAATATCACTTAATACCCACATTGAAATATGATGGCGATTCTTAAAGTATTTAAAGTACTAATAAATGTTGTGCAATAGTGTTAAAGATCAATTACCTTTTATTATTAGTAGTAATTTTTTGAATACAAAGAAAATACGAAAGTAAAAATTAATAAAAAAAAATAAGAAAACCAAGATATAAGATATTAAAAAATACGTTTACTCAGAATAGATTACGTTCATCAAACTATAATTGTGAAGAATAGAGCAAGTCCTCTTCAGATGATCTGATCAGCAGAAAAAAAAAGAATACAAATGATACATCAATTTTCTAAGTAGTTTCTTTACGTTGCATTAGGATAAAGCTTATATTTAGAAGGTGCGCATAAATACTATGAAATAAATAACAAAAATTTAAATCAGATTTCTTAAATCCACTAAAATCTATTATTGTAAGAACCAAAACTTGCCCGGTTAAATAAAAGATTGTCTCTTTTTTTCCTTTTGTACCTAATGTATTAAATATATTTTATTTTACGTACCAACTTTGCATATTTCATCAGTTCTATCAAACAGTGACAACCTAGTACACTCTCGTCGACAGGACCAATTCGAATAATATTCACGGAAGACCGTTATATAATTACAATAGACCAATTTGAGAAACTGGAAAATTTAATATAAAATAGAAAATATTTTTATATCTTGGAAATATTTTAAAGCTTAAAAATAATGTTAGTTATAATAGGAAACTTAAACTTAGATGGTATAATACTTAGTTGGTAAAACTGTTATTTCGATACCTTTTGTGTTATTAAGTAATCTTCATATTTTAATTACCTACTATTTAATTGTGTTTATAAATTTATTTCCTCATAATAGATATGGAGAAAGTTTAAAATTTTTGCAAAAACTAAACATCAGGAACGAAAAATTAACTTGTCATATGATTACGTTTTTAATTTTTATCTACTAAATTTACATTGAAAAAATTACGTTTCTGTCGGCTATTCTATATATATGTCGATTTTCATAATGATTTATCCAATGGTTTCATTTCTATCAACACTTCTTGTTTTCTTTTTGTGTATCTGTTAGAAGTTACAATATATATAACTAAATTAATCTTATTCAATTACTAATACATGTATGTATTTAGGTGAAACTAATATATCTAATATTAAAATAATATTAATAAAAAAACGGATGTGTACTTTTGATTTCATTATCAACTCGATGATTCGAACGACAGTCGGTAGATTAATTTATTAGATATTTGTCTTCCTTACGAATAATTTTTATCGTCGAAAAAAGTTTATTTTAGATAATTAAAGTTATGTACAATGTACTATAACTCATGAGTTTACCGATTATAGATAAAGAATTTTTGCTTAATAGTTATTTCAATTAAGGACCTTTTCTGTTACCCGACTATGGGAGTGAAAAGTTTATGAATTCCACAGGCTATCTAGATCCTCGTATGTACGTGAGTTATTTTATTTCCTAGTAGAGAGTAAACTATTAAAATAATTTCAAAAAATTAGGTGTCCTTAGATTTATCTTGACAAAGAGAGTGCCCTTTGGTCTAGTGTTATGCATTTCACTGGCTATGCATGTAAGTAAGTTCGTACCTTCGTACAGGCTAAACTTCTGATGTGATTTCAGCAAATGAGTTGTCCTTAGATTAATTTTGATTCATAGAGTTTCGAATATTAAACGTAGGTTCCATTCGTCAAAAAATTAAATAACAACTCTTCCCACAATTTGCGGCAGTATTTCATGCACATAACCACCGATCGAAAAGATTGCAGGTGCAGAAACTTCGCACACCATGAAAGTCAAATGAGACATTTGATGTTTTTTTCTTATTTCTATCAAGTGTACTTACGTAAGCTTAGGTGCACAAATCAGGAAGTAATTTAAGAAGAAATATTTGAGCCTGGCCCACTTTCTATTCTTTCCGCTGAAATATATTTTAAATTAAATTTTTAGTATGTCCTTTTTGCTCCTAAAGTCCTTGTAAGATTAACTATCTATGGATATGAATACCACCAATGAGAGATATTATTGTGAGCTTGGAGGGTTTGGCGGCCCTCTTTTTGATTTTAAACTTCTGTTTTCGTGTTTGTATATCTAATCCAATAATTAATTAGTCCAGATATTTTTCATACACTGATAAATAGAAAATAAATATTTTAAAACCTTAGAGAACTATGTTATAACTATCTGTGCCCACGACTTCGTTTGCGCAATTTATTGGATTGGTTTGGAAAGATTATTTAAAAAAAAATATCGCAATAAAGCGTGAATATATATTATAAACCAAGGGTTTTTACCGTACCATAAATTGCGTCTTAGGGAATTTTCTTTGAGATTAAGGGTTCTGCTACTGCATCATATATAATACCTTGTAAAATTGGCTTTGCTATTTAACTATAGGGGGCGGCCTGCAAAATAAAAAAATGTCACAATGTAAGGTTTACTATCCATAAACCTGTATAAAATTTAGGTAGACGACTTCAGAAGTTTTCGAGTTAAATGTACTAACAGACAGAGAGAAAAATTGAAAAACCATTTTTTATCATTGCAGTAATGTTACATGTATACCGAAAAGTATTAAAAAATAAAAATTCGTAAAACTGGGAAGTCTCTCTGAATTTTTTCTATTTTTCTTCAATTTCATTTAAATTGTATTTGTCTGTGTTTATTTGGCGTAATTTAAAAAAAGCATTCAGGCTTACGGACGCCAAAATTATTGTTAGAATACCATTGTATCTCAAGGTTTTTATTATATACGAATCATTTAAAATACTAAATGAACATACGAGTCTGATATAGAGGACTATCACGTTTTTAAATTGTAATTTTTTGACAAAATCCTAGCCGCAGCCTTTCTATACGTATATAGATACAGAATCATATTTAAAAAAAATGTATCTAATAAAAACATCATAAATGTTAAATTTATTATAAATAATTATAAATTAAGCGCAATAATGGAACATACAAATAAATGAAGTATACATTCCTGCTCATCCCTTACAACAGTTAATAACTCATGGTGTTGGAAAGAGAATGATCTCGATATTTTTCAATGATTAATTAAGACGGACCTCTATCTACGACTTATATCTTTTATTTCTTCATTCTACGGACTGAAAATAGCTAACGAAATAGAGCGCTACGGCAAAATCTGTCACCTGCAAATATTAATTTGAGCTCAAAATAAGTCAGATAGTTTTCACGGTAAAGTATGATTTGACGTTGATCTTTAAAAATGTGGTTAAAAAAATATAAGGATGTATTTTTATTTGAAACTGACTCTGCTTATTTGAAAAACATGGTAGTTGAATTTTTTGTTTTACAAAGTTTGTTAACCATTCGAAAGTTTTTTTGAACTTTGAGATAACATAATACCTTTGGTTTACATTTAATATAAGCTTTGTAGTTTAATTGAATCATAGTGAGAGATATAATCGTCGCAATTTAGCAAGTTTCCAAATGTTTAGGCAGACGAGCTAAATCATCTTTGTACATAAATATAAAGTTTATTTTCTTTGTACACATACTTTTCTAGCAACGATAATTTCGTGAAGAGATATTCAAAAAAGTATCATCGTGTAATTCGTTTTGTAATAGTTTAATTTTCGTTCTTTAACTTAAATAAAAATTAGAATAAGTTACAATGACAGTGGTCTCATCTTTAAGTGACCCTTGAATTGTCGTCTTCTATTAATGTGATTAATATAATCATATGCATTTGAAATATCGCGTATGTGTCAAAATGTGCACTATTTTCCTTTACTGAACTTTGATTCAAAATTTTTCTATACGAAAAACACTAACTATTTTGTTTAGTTTCTTTATTTAAACAATTTGATTTTAACAATGATAAGTTTTAATTTTACTACTGTTTACTTTTAAGCTGACCAAGTATTGCAATTTTAATTAGTTATCTATTAATACAATAGTCAGTTTAAAAACTAAACATTTATTCATACGACGGTTTTACAGATCAAATATCCGTATTTTACAACTGGTAAATTTCCTATAAGTCTTACTTTAGTATTCCTTGTTTTCGGAATTCACTTTAATCTGACATTGAATAAGAGCTAATAATTAATTTAAAAGATATTCTGTTTAGATTTTCCTAACGTTGAGTATTGGGAAAATTATAAAATTCAATTTACATACTTATCATTTGATAATAAGTTAACGGAGCTTCAAGAGAGGAATTAAATATAAGAAAAGATTGTTTTCTTTTTCAGCAACAGTGTTTTTATAATTGGCTGAAAACTCAACAAGATATATTGCAAAGAAAGCGATCTTTTCGTCTGAATGGAAAATAGTAAAGCTCAATAGGAAAATCTAAATCCAGTATCAAATCCCCTAAAACTATTTTGGTTATTTGATAATAAAATTCTCATTTAGTAGGCAAAAGTATGTTTATAAAAAATGCAGAATTCTTAAACCAACAAAGAATACTAAAATATTCACGACACATACTGATCAATATATCTTCAGCGCACATTTCAAATACGCTAAAGGTTTGTTAAAGGATCTGAACTTCCATTACAGACGAAATTACAAAAAAAGCCAGTCCGTGTTAAAACAGCAACAGAGGCAAAAACGTATCAACCATATTGGCGTTCGTAATAACTTGGTGAAAGTGGTTCAAGCAGGTAATCCTCGGGTGACACTCCCCCCCCCCCTTTCCCCTGTCGCGTTATTTAGTATGTATCGGTGAAATGGAATAAGTGGGTTTATATGAACTGTTATGTTTGGACATAATTTTTTCATTCAGTACATTGCGTTTATGCGAGGGAAGCATTAATGCAATTATGTGACTTTCACATAAGGTCTGTAATGGAAATTAGATATTTTTATTTATATTCGGTTTTAGAAATTGGTTCATTTACATAACAAAAGAGGGATGTTAAAAACGTGTATATGCAGAAGATATTCTCACAATATAAGATCAAGAGCCATTCTGAAATTTTTGCCTGCAGATATGTTCGTTTATAGGCACATTACAAAATAATACTCTACAATTTTAATAAGTCACAAGGTTTGGTACTACAGAATGAAAAAATTGGACACGTGTAGGTTGACTTCTTCATCCATCTGTTTATCTATTTATGAAGATCCTTTTCTCATGAACTTCTTGATGTATTATGTTGAAATTGATACAAAATACTAAGGGTATATAGACATAAAAAACTTAGCTTTAATTCAGTGCAAAAATAAAAAGCTGCCCTTTAAATATCACGTATTTTGATATTAACCTGCTCATTAAAACTATTAAGTTAAATTCTCTTTACCGATGAATATTGAAATTTGGAGCATAAGACAGGCTTATGCCATAGGGAAAAGAAAAAAAACATTAGTTTATATTTTAATGTGGAACTTTCAAGAGACAGAAAATATTTTCGTTTTATTATTTTTATGTTTGGACAACAACTATTTAGAAAGCGTTACGATAATATGATGTAACAGTACATAACACTCAAAATGCGAGTTCTAGAAGCTGCACAATATAGCAAATGATATTCGGTCGTCTTTTTTCTATATTGTGCAGCTTATAGAATTAAAATGAGGTATACGTTATCTCGACACGACCTTCATTAAGGTTTTTGTCATACCATATAATTTTTATCACAAAACTTGGACTAGAAATTTTAGGTATATTTTCTCAAATGTATATTAATACAACGTTAGAAAACAGAAAAATGAAGAAAAAAATTGTAAGCGGTCTTGGGACACCTGGCAGATTTGAAACATCTAATTTTATTTTATATATTGAAATTTTTTTATTTGCTCCAATTGAAAATGAAAAAAAAAATTAATATTTGTAGATAATAAAATATTTCCTTTATTTTATTACTTTATTTTTATGTAATAATTTTTCATAGAAATATTTGTTAACAATCTATTGAAAATACACGATTAATTTTATAATAAGGTTAGCCGGAAGATGCAAGACTATCTGAATTAAGTCGGAAAGAACCGATAAAATACAATGCTGGCTGAATTAAGTTGAAAAGAGGTGATAAACGCAAAGCTGGCCGAATCGCGACGTGCCGTCAGAACGTTTTAACTCACATCCAAATGTGCCTTTATATGTTACACATCAAAAAGTATCCAACTACTGACTACCACTAATGGTTAACCGTTGAACACTCTCCCTAACAACAAAATAAAAATCAAAGTACATCGTGCTAAGCTGTGGGAAAAATAGGAGGGTAGCCTGTGTTAATTAACGTACTCAGCAATAAATCATCTCTTTCATTATATTTGTATACAATTTTCCATTAAGGAAGATATTCAGGTGGATAAAAGGGAGGCACTACGTTTGGCTTGAAACGAAACTAAGATCCGCACGAGTAAAATTAATGGGAAAATACAAATATGTACTTGCGATATGAACATATTTAAAATATCCTTCTGATTCGACAAAAATTTAATTAACGTCAAACGAAATCAGTTAGGTGCTGGATAAAGCTTCGGTTTACGTTCGTAAGATAGATTTCCACAGTTTTGATTTTAATAAACATTGACTCATATATGCTTTTCGAATCCTCTCGAATATGTATTTATTTTGTATCACATTAGCTCCGGCCTGTGTCACTTATCCTTTATAATCAATCTTTTACATCGATCGAGGGCCATTTTTTCCTCACTTTAATAGCTGAGTAATCACGTCTTATTTTAGTCATAACACTGAAGAGTGTTAAAAAATCTTCAAGGTACTAGAATTGCTCAAATAAAATTCCTACAATTCCTTACATCGGATACTTCGTGACCATCTTTGATATTCGTAGAAGGAAAGCAGTCATCTGACCCAACCTAGTTATATCCTCATGTAGGAGAAAATATTAAAAAGAAAAATAGATGGACATTTTATACCGGTTTATTCTTTTGTGAGATTTAATAAGCATACTCAGCTGTCGCTCCTTTCAACTCCGGTAGACATTGCTATTGATTATTAATAAATATGTTATGTTTTTATGTAATTAAATGATTCGTTGTTAACCCTCTAATCTCATGTTTATGCGTTATGCTTTTGGCTGTACGTGGGAGACTATGTTAGTAATTGCTTCATTTGTCATTGGAGGTATAAAAATATTACACAGTGTTCAGTATTTCATACCTCATTATTCAAGAGAGTTTTATGACATGCTTTTGACATTTTTTTCTCCCCATTGATCGCTTCAGAAATATGAAGTTCATTGTTGTTTCACGATTGCTCGCCATTTTGTGTTTTCGCCTTGATTTATATCTTATTCATTCTAGTGTATATTTGCGTGTTATCCATTATTACTAGTGATTAATTTTATCAACAGAAAAATATCAAAATATAAATAGGAAAATATCATCATCAGGAATTCTTCATATTAACATGAAAAAATACATGGCTGTTATAAAGAGGCGACAGGTTTACTTTAAAATAACATTCGCAAAATATTTGATTAATTAGAAAAAGTAATGGAAGAATAAACAAATTAGGGGCCAAGTAGTTCATTTTTTTATCTAGAATATCCGTAAATTGAAAGATTGTATTTTGACTTTTCCTTGCAAATTTGACTCTAGCTTTAATCTCCTTGCTTTAAAAATACGTTTGAAGAGCTTGTTATCTTATGTTCATTCTGGAATACGTATACGCATGACCTTAAATTTCCGTTCCAAAAGAAAAGTAAATGCGTGTAATAAACAGAAAAGTGGAATAAATATCGTAAAGAAAAAAATTAATGGCAAAAAATTTAAAAGTTTAACTTAGCTTGAAGTTGTACCAAGTAGAACAACAAGTAGAATAATTGAAGGAAGAATGTGTATTCAGACAAAATGTTGTATTTGGAAATAGTGTTTCTAAATTTTAATTTTTATTTGCCCATAACGCCCACCTCATACACCTTAATGCAACTTTTTAAAGAACTATATATGTGTATATATATATATATATATATACATATATATATATAAATATATATATATATATATATATATATATATATATATATATTTCGGTCCTGTTGTAAGAAAAAACAAATAACTCTTTTAAAAAAAATACACGTCTTGTGCATATTCATCTTACTGGTACTACTTTACCAGAAATGTGAACATTTAAAAGATCTCTGAAAACACTCAGTCCTTTAAAAGCTAGGTCTCCCGCAGATATTGAAAGTCTCAGTCCGCGACTGTGTCAGCAATGATCCCATCCGATATTGCTGTCACCATCAAGCAACTGACAGAGTTTGAGAACCAACGCCAAAATGGATTTAATAAGTGTGCAGCAAGAGCTTCAATTTTTTTTAACAGTTTCTTTAGGGAACTTCACCTGATCAACGGAAATGTCCAACGAGCTGCACAAAAGAAAGCATAGTCAAAAAGTTAGTATTTGAAACTAACTAATTTATTTACATAAGGCAAATTTGATGCTTATAACGGGATAAAATGGAGAAAAATTGCAAAGAAAATCAGCGGTACTCACTACAGCACACTGGCACAATTGGGTAAGAGGTAAGGAACATTCATTCATTAATAGCTATTGCATTAAAACATGTTTTGATACGACCTCATATATAAGTGATGAAATTGCAGCTTAGTATTTTTTTTGCTCAGAACGTCTTATTGAAATGTTAATTACAGTACGAATTTCGCTTTGCAGCTACTTTGAATCTACCAAACGCATGGAACTGTCACAAAAATGCCACGATACAAATTGTGTATTGGATTGGGAAGCTGTAAAGCATTGTGGTTTGTTTTTCTGAATTAGTATCCTCGACATTATAACGTGTTTTTTTTTAATTGAAATGCTACGTAGCGGTATTATTACGTCTTGTTCATATGGCGAAGGCTTCATTATATATTATTTAGCCTAACTGCTGCATGTTTTCTAGCCTCAAAGGCAAAACCTTATTTATTTTTGTACACACATATATATATATATATATATATATATATATATATATATATATATATATATATATATATATGTACATACCAATACCAAACTACTTGAATTATATATCCCTATGGAAAACTTTTACAATGCAATTTTTGGGCAAAAAATCACTAATTGAAAAAAAAACATCGTAAATGGACCAACCTGTTTCTTATGATATTTACGACGACCACACATAAAATTCATTTAAAATACATGAATTGTTTTTTGAGGATATATAATACATTTGATTCTATATTTTAGTAAACACATAACAAGCTTGCAAAATGAGAAGGAAGCATCGGTTTGGCCGCTGATTTTTTATATTTGATAGTACTTAGCGGATCAAATAAAACGACATGATTCTGAAGTCAGGAATGCGTTGTATCATAAATAAGGTTAAACATGAAAAAACTGGTCGCAGACTATTCATTTTATTCCATCGATGGTACCTATTATTTTCGGATATAATTCGAGCACTACTTTCAGAAATTAAGGCAAAAAAACTGAATTGAATTCCTTGCACTAGAAAAGACGCATGTCACATTAATATTGTTGCTATGGTTAGGTTGTTAGATAGATAGTCTCCTAAGGATAATTCTTTTTTGTTACAACTTAGTCTTGTACTCCTCAACTTCCCTTAACTCTTTTAATCATGATACGAAATATGCAAACCATGTTTGTGATACACTATGTGGTTGGCTAATGTAGGCCTAAAACCAATATTCTATCTAACCATTAATATAGGTAGCTATATAAGTTATCTCTCTAGTTGACAATTGTATATCTATCCCGAGTCTGCTTTTCACAAGCAAATAATATATAAGCAGAATCATTTGAAAAATCTGTGATTAGACATTCAAAGGTTTGGTCAATTTGTAAATGAGATATGTATTTTTTTACATTTCATTTACAAGAATAATATAAGCCGGATAAAAGCAATAAAGTTGTGTGTAGTTTTAGAAAATAATCATGATCTCTTTTCCATTCTGTCACGTCTTAAATAGGTCAAAAACTGGTATTAATGTAACATCGTAAATAAAGAAAGTAACAAGTTATAGTGATAAATGAATAATTATTATTATAACTTACTATATACACAATAATACTTTTTATTCTAAATATAGAAATTATAGTAACTATGTTACATTTTAATGGTCTAACATAAGTATTATATCTATGGTCTTCCCTGGTGTATGCTTTATGCCGACGACATTGACGACCGGTGTTGGTCAACAAATATGCAGAAACGATTCAAAACACCCTTCATGACTGGAAGAAAACTTTAGAGGAAAATGGCCTACGCATTAGCAGGAGCAAAACCGAATGTCTACATTGCAAATTTTTTGACCAACCACTGTCTAACCCTTCCATAAACATTTTAGAAGAACCATTACCGAAAGTAAACAGATTTAAATATCTGGGGTCAATGCTGAGTGCGGATGCCAGTATCAACGCGGACGTTACCCATAGGGTAAATACTGCCTGGTAAAAATGGAAAATGCTCTCCGGTGTACTCTGCAATCCAAAGATGCTAATACAAGTAAAACGTAAAATGTAGAAAAGAGCAGTAAGACCAGCTATGATGTATGCTACAGCGGGAGTAACAAGACTTGATAAAGTACGGAACGAGTACATTAGAGGATCTTGCAAGACTGCACCCATAGTAGATAAGATGGTAGAAAGTCGTTTGCGACGGTATGGGCATGTGATGAGACGGGACGAATGTAAGGCCATAAAAACTGCCCTGGCTATCCCGAACACAAAAAAGGGTAGAGGAAGACCACAGGCTACGTGGTCGACAACTGTTACCAAAGATCTGGCGCGGACAAACTTAGATGTAGGGACAACCCAAGATCATCTGACTTGGCGCCGTAATACGAGGAGGGCCGACCCTAAATAAAGGGAAGAGGCAGGGAAGAAGAAGTCCGTTATTAATATAACGGAACCAATATTTTTGTTGGTGATACTGGCAATAATTAATTTTTTGGGTTAAATCGAAATATTACTGATCTTGATATATTTTTTACCTTGCGTATACGCAATGAAATAATAACGAAAATTTATTTAAGCATTCTCAGTATTTATAACGCAATACTACGCAAAATCCATAATATTTTCTTTGTGAACACCGCATGTCGCAATACGTTAGAGGGCATATACATTATTCTAAAGGCTACGTATGCGTTCCGAACTTTATCACGTATGGTTTACCCCCGGCTAATGTAAATCAAATATCCGTTTGCTGCTCCTCTAAAAAAATATTCAAAATTATTTTTGCAATTATCACTCTTACTCACAAATTTTAATAAACCTTTGAACTTGATTTAGTTTTTTAAAATAAAAAAATAATTGTGTTAAGTATATCACAGTTTTATTTTAAGTTGCATTTTAATTACTTTGTTGCCAAACAATACTCTCACAATGAAAATGCCATTACAGTTAAAATGGAAAACCCAGGCAAATCGGTTCAGTATTTTTCGTCCTGCTCTTAAAGAAATAGAAATGTACATAGAGACTAAGACCCAGGCAAATCGGTTCAGTATTTTTCGTCCTGCTCTTAAAGAAATAGAAATGTACATACAGACTAAGACAATGGATTAATTTGATCAGAGCAAATTGTGTAGAGATGAGATTAAAATGGAAAACCCAGGCAAATCGGTTCAGTATTTTTCGTCCTGCTCTTAAAGAAATAGAAATGTACATAGAGACTAAGAGTTTCAAGAAGTTATTGTGGGTTTTATTTTGAAGTCAGATACACCTCTGATAAATGATTTATTTAAAAACAAAAAAATTTCAAAACATTAAAATAGAAATGTATGTACCATTTTTACTATATAATTCATGTGGAAGTTACATAATTACATTAACAGCTTCTTTGTACTACTCCATTTTACCTAATTGGACTATTGAATCCGAGCATAACCGTTAGGATATTATGTACATATTTCGTCTCATCGATACATAATAAATAACGAGATACGGCCGGTAGCACACGAGGATCATTAATACGAGCCACGTGTTTGCTAACCTTTTTGCTCTTGTTGCTATTTTTGCACGAAATTGGCATTTAGTACGTGTAACGAATATTTTAGGAACCATTGTTTGTTCGAGCATTCTGATTTTTTGGATAATTACGTTTTCGTCTGGCAAGCTAAAGAATTTACAAACATTGGAATGACTTTTTGGAAACCTAATATTAAGAATTGAGGGTATATCGAGCCTTTGTTTTGAGATTTATTTTACTTAATATTTAAAGAAGAAAAGTCCTAAAAAAATAAAAGTTCTAGTAAAATATACATTTTGTGCGAAAGTATCAAACTCTGCTACCAAAGCAGTTTATCATACATTTAAATGCTTTGTTTAGACTACTTATGTAGGAAAAATATCCAACTGAGCTGCGTAATAAATTTTGTTACACTAGAGTTTCAATAACATGATAGCCGCCACCATACTACCATGTGCCAACATGGTAGTATGGTGCAAACAAATTCTAACCTTTAGTACTCCACATTATGGGTAGTTCCTTGGTAAAGTTTTCCCCTACTAAATAGCCAGACAGAATAAAAGCCCACAAATGCATAAATTCGTTACGCTTTTGAAAAACACAGCTATACATACATGTGACAAACATGCGCCTTGTAAACTTTTTTTTTTTAGAGAGAGTCTTGAGTGTTAGTGGAAGAAAGCTTGTAAGAATAAACTGCACAAAATTGCAAATTTTGAAAAATGGTAAAATTTTACATTCTAAGAATAAAAAATACCTAGGTTTCCTTTGAATTCTATAACCAACGTTATTGAAAATATGAACTGAATATATGACGTTAATATTGAACCTTGCAACCTAGCTCTAGGAATAACTGATTAAATATCTGAGTACATTCAAGAATAGAAACGTGCCAAAATTAAAAGGCCAACGAGAAAGACTCTATAAAAAGAATACGAAGAGCACAACATTAAATCCTAACTGTTAAGTTTCAGTATATGAAGGTGCCTCCTTTTTTTCTACCTTAAGATAAGGGATACTTCACAAAAATATATTTTTGTGAATTCCTCTATTCTGAATGAGTGGTATCGCCTGTTTAAGACTGCAAGTAACTTTTCGGAACTTTCATAAAATTATTTTTGATTTACTAAAAGAGTTGGCTCTTTGGGAGAAACGAAAATAACACGGCGAAATCACAATGAAAAATGTTTAGTTTTAATGAGTTGCTTTAGAACATACGGCAAGCTGCTGGCGCGTCATTTGCAGATATATTAAAAAAATCTTCATGCCGCATAATTAACCACGCAGCAATTATCATGGCCGCAGATGTCACTGATAAGACCATTTTTAGGGATGGGAATAGTGAGAGTTTTGCTAATTATTAAGCAAGTGGACGTCTATAATGGCGCTATGATAACAAAGTTAAGAAAGTTTACAAAATCTCTGCAGTAATGCAGTAAATATATTCATATTTGTATCTAAATTAGGCCTACCTCCACTCAGCGACTATATACCTGATGATTACAACTAAAGAGGTGGTATATCAAATACGCTCAATACAGTTACCTAGTTGAAACGCTAAATTAATGTTAATAATGAACTTGTCAACGTAACCGTGGATTTATTCATAAAATTGAACGCATAAAGCAGCCAGAGAATGTAGAACTGCTGTAGACTGCATTCCTGAAGTTTGACAATATAGACGATGAAGTCAACCGGACATCGGCGCCAATATCGAACCTGCCAATATTAAGTGACATCAATATTTAGAGGCCTATATTAATTTCAGCCTATATTTAGTGGTGACAGTGCATAAATACAAGAAAGAACTTTAGGCTAGGCCATCGTCGATTTAAGCAATCATGCTTATGCTAAGGTTTAGAGTAAAGTCCCTCTCAGATCTAGCTCTCAATCCTCACAATCTTAAAAATTGTTCAATCAACTTTATGATTAATTTAAGCTTAACCTAACCTGACTCATCTGATCGATTTATGTTACTTTTGACTGCCTAAATATGTTTCGATATTAAATAATAATGCTATATGAAAATCTTAATCTACAGATTTTAGATATGTAGGCTACCTACGTAACATACATAATATGTTTATTAGAAAAATACAACTAAAAGTTAAAGTTAAAAAAAAATTGTGCATGTCAGCTCCGACGCGCCTCTGGAGTTTAGTTCTTAATTACGATTGTCTTCGAATGTATAAAATAGATAACACTGCATGTAAATGTAAATATCATCTATAAATATATATCTTACCATTAAGGCAACGTTCTAAAGAAACGCATTCACAGGAAAGTTTTTTCGTTGACTTACTTTGCAAAATTGGTCTCCACGATAAAATTTTACAGGATGAGGTATTGATAAATATTGGTGAAAGCATTTTTGAAATCGGACGAGTAGTTTCGGAGATGACCTTCTATTTTCAAACTTACAAAATTTAACTTTTTTATAACATTTTAAATTTTTCTAACGAGATAATATATAACCCATGTCTAGCCTAAAGGTCATTTCTAAATATTGGTGAAATAATTTTTGGAATTGGACAAGTAGTTTGGGAGATTACCTCCTACATCCAAACATATAAAATGTAATACTTTGTAAGCTATGAACTACTGATTTTACTCCTCATAAAATTTCATACCGGGCGCTATATATGAAAATCGATTTTTAAGGTGTAAACTCCAAAAATAAAAATTTTACTGCATAAAAATTTAATTAAAAAATTCAACCCAACTGAAGGTATAAATTAACATGAGAACTTTTTTAAAATTTGATAGGAAATGATCATCATTCTTAGTCTTGAAGGAGGAATCAGAAAACAAAAGAAAATATAGTGAACCCTCTAAAATTTATCCTATCAAACGATAATATTCAACGAGACTACGAGGATTCTCAGATTGAATGGTAATATCGGACCTTAATTAAAATAATGTATTTCTACCGCGCTAGCCGTACCTTTCTATATTATCTATAATTAGTAGACTCGGTATTAATTAGTGACATATGTGTACATATACGCGCATAAGCCTATTATGAACTTTTGGAAGAAAAAAATTAAACTGTAATCGCAATAAGTGAAACAGGATACCCAACAATCGCCGCTTGTAATATAGAATATATCACAAGCGGTGATGATACAAGACTTTCCGTATCTGATCCGCGTTTATTAAAGAGCCACCGTTGGGTAACCAATATTTTAAACGGCATCATGACATCTGTTGTGTATTGAATATATTTGGCGTTAATGTTGTAGAAATTCTTTATTTACAATTAAATTAAACTACGTGACGTAGTATTATTCTAACTTTCTTCAAGTTCTTTATCATGACCTAGGTTCCGTGGTATTACAATATCTTTAGGTGGGCAATTAGCAAAGATTACCTAATCTATTAGATAAGATTATCTAACATATGCACGACTAATATTTTCGTAAAAATAACAAGGCCAGTTTATAACACTTTTGTTTACTCGGTGATGTGAATTGTTGGAATAAGGTTCGGTTATGGTTTGGATGATAATTAAGGATGAAAAAGTCACAAAAACCTTCACTTAAACCGTTACCAATATCATTGTATGTGCAACATATTATGTTGAATCTAATATTGAAAATTTCTTAAAAAATTCTGGGATCTTTACTCAACCGTTCAATTAACGTTCAAATTATGGCGCTAAAACTTATGTTTACGATTGATAGAAAAGTCTTTATCCTAGGAGATCGCATAAAACAATTGAAAACTGTTAAGAAATTTTAATATAAGCCTTAATATAAGTTCTTAAATGTGTTTAAATTATTATGTATGTTTAACTTTGAAATAATTTATTATTCTTAATATTATAACACTCAAGATCTGGCGGAATTGAGTACTAGGACAGAGGAAATCTTCATTTCATTTACAGCTTTTCACCATTACATCGTCAGTGATTAATTTAAACATTGAGATGAACATTGTAAATATATAAACTTATCTCATTTTATATTTAGAAAGATTTACAAATTAGGACGGGCCGTGCGCTAATAGCGGAGTAGAATTTATTATCAAAAATAAAAATGAATTTCGCTCCAAAACCGAAAAGTTAACACAAAATAGACAAACAACAAATCCTAGAAGGTCTTAACAACAAATCCTAGAAGGTCTTAAAATTGTTATGAAATCGAATAAACCTTTTTACAAAATGGACACGCAATGCAACGTCTTTTTAAGCAATATATTTCGGATCTAGTTAACCAAATTATTCTTGAAAAAAAGCACATATGTAATATATAAATTATTTTTATCTAATATTTCAAATTTGAAATTACTAAAAACTTTAAACTATGATGATAATATTCGCTAATCGTTAATTTATATTTATCACCACTTTGCTAGAAATACCTCTACCACACGTACAAATATAAAATAATATTTAAATTAGCAAATAATATTACTATTACGTGACAGTCAGCATTATAGTTCATACGAAAACAAAATTTGTAGTCACAAATTAAAAATTGTAAAAGGAAACCATTAAAAATTCACACAGGGTAGGCCATAGGTGTTAGAAGAATAACAAACGATCAGAAGAAAAAATTTCATCAAAGCAACATATGTGACGTTTCCAATTTAGAATTGAATTGAATTCGGTCAATCATGAAGAAACTGGACTAATTTTTTTAACAACAGCTGAGTCGCCAAAAAAGGCACAAAAAATCGTGAAGAGTAAAAAAACATTAATTGTAATATTATGGAACAAATGCCTACGTCAGTTAACAGTTTATTTTTTAATGTTGTTAATTTTTTTTGGTGTTCTCTCCCTTGTCCACAATAGGTTTCTTTTATCGTTGCGGTTTAGCAATAACAATATTGTGTGGTCTACTCTAGGGTAAAGCGATACTATGTTAAATCGCAATATCAATATAGCATTGTAATTTAACTTGGTATTACGAAATGATACTGTAAAGAAAACTTCTATCTCTCATATTGTAACCTGCCCTATTAAATATTTTGTGATCTAAGTAAAATTAAAAATGTGACAATTAGCTAGGAGAAAACCATGTTATTTTATTACGTTTAAACTTTCTTTACTCTACTGTAATATTTGTTTTTTATAAACAATAGTCAGTTAGATAATATATTTAATATTTTTCCGTATGTTTTCCTACATTCAGCCATGTTTTTGCATTTAAAACAAAACCGCATTTTACTTTAAAAACTTTCCAACTTATATTGAGATAGACCTAATATCTGCAGCTGACAGATTTAAAAACCCTCTCCACAAATGTCTTGTCGTAGCACTCTATCGATGTAACGGTCCTTAGTCAGGAGAAAGGACATAAGGAGGAAGCTTTTAACAACGATTTCCGTCTTATTTTCTCTTTGAACTATTTTGAGGACTTTCGCCTTTTAACGGTGGTTGAGTACTAAATCTGCTGTAAGCTGTAGGGGAGAGTACAGATTAAGCAGATTTTAATTTTAAAGCGATTTTGTGTTAATTCAATTGCTAAACTTTCTATAATTTGATTTATACCAAAATTTAAATATGCTAATTCTGGATAAAATAATTATTAAGTATCCATACAGTTTGACAGTTATGGTCAATAGTAATTTTCAGTATATTTTATACAGTGTAAACTTTGTTGGGTAAGTACGTGATTTGTGGAATGCGTTATAATCTAAAAATAAACGAAGCGTATTTATACTAACAAGTAACAATCAAAGATCCTTTATTCATAATAGTTAATCTCAAAAACAACATACAGTACAGCAATGTTATTATTTTGAATAGGTATGTTGTCAATAAATAAACAAAATCTATTCACGTAAGAAATTACGCTAATTTCCACTATATTATTCAGTTTTAAGACTATATTTCATGACAATAAATTGTCTACAAACCATTCTATAGTAACTTAATTCTTTGAAAACCTTCCTTTTCCTCCTTAAATACATTTCTCTAGTATTTTACAATGTATACAGGAGGGCCTAGTATGGGACAAAGCCTCCAGTAAAAGCTGGTTAAAACAGATATAAATATGGCCGAATGTAAATATTAAATAAATAAATGGTTTGTTGCTATAAATATTTTCTGAATAAATCCAGTACTAATCATAAACTTTGGCGATCGTGAGCTCAATTATGTAATTTTTTTTAAAACTCAGTTGTTCTATGATCATATTTTGGTTCTAATATTTTGACTATGGTCCTTATGCTACGATTTTGATAATGCCGAAAGCAGCTTGCTATAACATTTTGAACTAAGAGTATATTCAATCTTATTTCAAATCTAACAAAATAAGCAGTTTCAAATAATATGGTACATATGGTTTTCCACATCATGTTGTTGACAATAACGACGTATCGAAACTTCATTTGTCAAAACTTACAAAATAAGTAAAAGTCAACGTGCAATTTATATCCTGTATCCAATTAATAAGATTGTAATCCGGAAAAACCCTTTGTTGTAACATTTTAAGTAATTGGGAGTTATTTGCAATTCCTCATTAAATCAATGTTGGAAAAATAACAAACACAATAAAATTGTGTTTTTTATTCCTTTAGTCAAAGTCAATGCAAATATGTTCATATTTGCAATCTTCTTTCCGAGTTTCTTTTTTGATACCGTTAGCTATTTTGGCTGAATATTGATCAAATTTAGAGCAATATCCATATGAATAAATGAATGCTAGGCATGAAATACAAACATATTATTTAGGTGTATTTAAAACCAATTTTTGTTCATGTTGAGAATTTCGCATCAAAATTTGCATCAGAAATTTAATCAAAACTTTGAAAATCACAACAAGTATTACAATAAAAATGTAAGGGAAACCTTTTTAATAACATCATAAATAAAATATAACCAAATTGTCATGATAAAGTTACCTATAAACAGATCAATAAATATTCTTTTCTACGAACTGAATATATCAGTACGTTCATCGAATTTTAATGACAACAATTTTTTCCTTGACTTTACAATATATTCCCAACCATAATTGACAATCTCTAAAACCGCATAATAACTTTGGCGGATACCTAAATTATTAAAGGACTTACTGTGAATATGTAATATAAGCCTTGTCTGCACAGGGTACTCGTATTTGTGTGTTGAAATACTCTGAACTAATGCGGTGCAAAACAAACACAGCTTAAACCGAAGTAATGGCGGACAGCGTAACTTAAAGTCAATATTTAACTAAATGTTCAAATGTGAACTCTATTTAAGTAACCTCAGAAAGTATGGGACAAGATTTATTACTTTGAATGCATATGGTTCCACTAATATTATAAATATGAACATTTATATATTTGGATGTTTGTTGCTCAATTAGACATAAAAGGCTGAAATTGAATCATAAATTATGGCTGCATCATTAAATTTAGTACAGCTACAGTTTATAATCCTTATTGCGATATATACTTTTTCTAACCCGAGAAATAGCATGAGTCCTGTAGGATAGAACTCGGAGGTTTCTAAACAATATTAATAACATAGTTCCATAACATTTCGATAAATGGTGTAACGCGAAAATTTTACCGACTAAATAAATTATGTTATTTATACTCTATTGATATTATAATTTAATTATACCAATTACAAAATCCTTAATCATGAAATTTGGAATAGTCGCAATTTATGACTTTTAAATGTTAGCTAGTTTTTTGCTTTTCCTTTATATTGGGTTCACTATTTTTAAACAATATAAAAATTTCGTGTGATAGAATATCGTAGTATAGTCTTAATTTTATACTAAACCAAATATTTTATATTACTCATATAAAAGAGTTGCGGTAGTCTCATTGGGTCAGAAACAAATCCCGCTGCCTTAAGTAAATAATTACGCGGGTGAAGCGTTGGGCAAAAGCTAGTTGATATTTATATAATAATAAAATGGTAAAATTAGCATATCTTTGCAATGGAATTATGTACCAAAAAATGATTTAGGGGAACGTAATGAAATTAATAAAACAAAAAAATATAGTTTTTCTGATTTTTGTCTGTTTATTTATCTGTTTGTTTAAACAGATATCATATGACACCGTAATTATTCAAATTAAGTTATTTGTGCAACAGAGAAGTTAACATGAAGTACAATTAATGTTTCATTAAATTGGAAATGGTTTATTCAATGAGAAAATGTGCGAATTTAACGTTTTCGAAAAAGCATTTCTATTGCTTTTATATAACAACAAAGACATGCCTAGCCGCTCGAGGTGTAGTTATTCCACAAATGTAGTGTATTAGCATACATCAATAGCACTTTGTGTATTTTGAATCGCATGATGAAATTTTCCACCCGGACATACATTGGTCAAATGGAAGTAGTCACAATTGAAGTGTGAAGTGATGCGGAAGGGGTAGGTTTATAAGGAAGTAATTGAAATGCAGCACACGCTTGAATTAAATTTAAAATAATCTAACATAGCCGAATATAATCCTACACGAAATAATTCAACCCTACTCAACATAACCCAATCAAATCTTACCGGACCCAATCTAATATTACCGCAATAGATATTTTCGAGATGAACGTTAGGTTTAGTATTAACATCCGGTATAGATTAGCTCTAGAAATTTGTTTACTACTGAACTAGCCATTCATTGGAAATTATTGCCTGGACTGCTTATATTCTAGACACGAAATATAAACACAAATATCTATCTGCATTGACAATTATACGACAGTAGCACAGTTTTATATTTTATTGACATTATTAAAATTAAAATGACCTATAAGTCATAATACCATAAGTAGGTATCCATTTCTACTGCGGTTGTCATTGCAAAAATCATTCTATTTTTGACATTTAGTCTACGTGTAACATCGTTAAGGTGAGCATTAACATTAAGGTGAGCATTAGATATTTGTCCATTCTGGTATTTATTCTGAAGTCATTCTTATTAAAGTTTTCTTTACAGGTTTTTTATGATTTTAATGACAGGCAATTGGTAAGTTGAGAATTCTGGCACATATAGGCCATTTCTCGGCTTTGTTGCTTTTCTGCTACTTGTATGGTTAATATAACACAGTTTTTAATATGTCTTATTTTGTTAGGAGCAATTCAAATATTTCCTACCAGCGGGACTATCTCATCTTCTAGCCATTCCTTATGCATTGACTAAGCATCTATGGCATCAGAATCTATGGACCAATATGTAAAATATTTTAGCTTTATGGCCAAAAAATCTGAAACAATTTTTTTTATTCAGTATTTTTATTTTCAGATTTGAAACCATTTTTTTCATTAATATTTTTATTTTCAGATTTATTTTTCTTACATCAACAACTTTTACTCTATTTATTATATTATTATTCTATTTATTATAAGGAAAACACGGTACAATTTCCTGAGGTTTATTTTTCGAAAAAATGTTTTTGAATTTCAGTAAAATGAAGTAAGGTTAAATTATGTCACCGCAGATCATCTTATTTTGGTTAAACCTAAGCTAATTTTTATTCACGAACCCTCGATTCTCATTGTCATTTACTTGCCCTCATAAAAAAAGCCTGCTGACATCAATGTACCAAACCATTCATCAGCAAATGTAATGAAATATTTCCTAATTTATGAGCCGATCACAAAATTTTTTTTAAACAAATTTCAACACTTGCACTTACATTAGAATGTGGTATTTACCAAGTCCTTTAGTAAACCAACTTTTCAAAGTTAGCCAGAATATTCGAATTCCTGTAATAGGTGGCAGACCTCTATTGCCAATGTGGTGTTTTGAATGGGAACTTCAATTGTTGGTTCCACTAACAATATCAACTTTTAATTGGACTTTAAATATTTTTTGGGTCAACCATACTGTCTTCAACATTTTCAACATATAACCACAACTTCTTGTGTTGTAAATGAGTTTTTACAAAAGAAAATCAACTTGCCTAATTATCACAGCCATTGTGCTTTCCAATTGATACCTTAGCTACCTGTTAGCATTTTAAGGTGAAAAATAGGCTAACAATTTGAAAACTGGAATCGAAAGGAAAATTCTCTTTTTGTCGATATATATTTCTTTGCACAAAATATAAAATATTAGATTTACCCTCAACTCAATGAGATATTTTCAGCAATACCTTATGTAAATATAAAAAAAACAGATTGGTTTCCATTTATAATTTGTACAAGTGCGTTTAATGCAATGTAATGCCCCGTAGCAAAACGAAAAAAATATTTTATGGCCTATTTCGAATTTATTTCCTAAATAACCTGTCTAAAAAAATCCTAAAGCCCACTTGAACAAAATCATGGTTATAGATATGTTATTGTAAATAAAAAGCTAACTAATTACATATTTCCCAAATTAAATCTTATTTAATTTAGAATTTAGACGCCTTTGAAAGAGGAACGGATAAACGATGTTGTCACAGTAATAGGGTTCTGTATGAAGCCTTCGTGTATGGAACTTTATAAACAGCAACAACTAGAAGGAATAATATTTATTGCCTAATTTATTCACCCTCTAAAGGTCTAACAACATTGTTTTAACATAATTAAAAATTAAAGCAAAGTAAATTTAATAAAATAATTACCTCGAAAAGTAAAAGAAGTACACTAGCAAGAGAATTAACTTTAATTTAAATGAGAGCGAAAACAAGGTTTTGTTACGTAGTTGATATAAATTTAATTAGTCAGCTTAACGCTCAAGTTTATTTAATATAATAACTGACTTCCAGAAATATGAACATTATTATTTGGCTTATCAAGGAATATTTAAGTAGACTAATAGATTATAATTAAGTGAAATTTGATGAACCTGAGACCGCCGGGATAATTTTTGCTTAGTTGGAATTTGAAAAAGGAAAGTAATAAGAATTTTACTCAACCACTCTTTTTTAAAGCGACAATATGAACGTTTTTTAACCAGGCGCCATTGTGGCTGGGTATTTAATACCCGACACTTTTTAAAATATGAGTAATTTTAAAACAAAGAAAAAACGTCATTTGCGGCTTTGATTAGTTCTCGTTATTTATATGTACATTTCGTATCTGTTTTTACAGTTTTATTAACGATTTTATGCGACAACCGACCGCGAAGATTTTGAAGTTGGAACAAATACATTGCTATACTAATACTTAAATAAAATAAAGACAATTAGCTAACAAAGACCAATCACGTGTGTACTGATTGGAAGAGACTACGATGGATCAGTTATTAGGTTTGATATTATAACAATTTAGTCTTGCTAAATAAGACAAAATTGTTCTAGTCGTCAATTTTTGAATGACTTATGGCGAAGCGATGGCACTGATGTGGATATTTTTAGAACAACTTTGTCATTGCAGCGCTTCTGTCTTTTACAAAGCTCTTAACCTTTTTACGATGCAGCAATACGCCAAGAAATACCAATAGTTAATCTTGCTCTAATCAGAAAATTTTGAAATTTTTTGAAAATTAGTAAAAATAATTATACTCAAAGCGAATACCTTACCATTTATGAAAAGATAGAAGTAATCAGGGGCAGATGTTCCTTTTGTCTATATAATCCCAATAAATCTGTCAAATATGGCACAAAAACCTATGGTTTGGTTGATACTAAAAGTATTTTCTGTCAATCATAAAATTTATTCAGGTAAATAACCTGTTGAGCCATTTTTACAAAGCACTAAAAGTTTTGATATTATGGATAGATTATTGCTGCCTATTTCTAAATGTAATAGAAATATTACTTTTGGTAACTGGTTTACAAACATTCCGTGAAGATACATCTACAAAACAATCATAAGCCTAACGCCAACAAACAAATACAGGCACACTACGTAAAATCAAAAAAGAAATCTCACCAAACTTTATACCTACGCAAGGAAAAGTAGTATATGTCCACAGTTTACATTTCAGAAAGATTTGACCCTTGTATCTTTCCTTCATTATGACCAAAGAATTGACTCAACTAGTGGCGATGAGCGGAAATTGGATATAATTACGTTTTATAACTCTACAAAATCTGGCGTTCTACATCCTACTGGAGACCTACGTAAATATATCCATGAACAGGCTAGAGAATCAATGGTATACCCTTCTAATAAAAACTATAAAACATACTGGAGATTTACATACTCTCCTCTTGTCATAGAAAAAGAAGTGAAGAATAGCTGTAACAAAGTTAATAAGCTTTTTTGTGTACATGTTATCCCCGTATGCCAAAGTTGAATTTATCTCTATGGCAATCAATTTAGTACGTAATAATTTTAACTTTGTTTTTTAAATAATTTATTTTACGTTATCTTACTTCAACAACAGTAAATATACTTTGTTTCAATTAATATAATTTGTTTCAATTAAAGTGTGTTTATTTTTGGTTCTTATTAATGTTACAAATTTACGATTGAAATTGATTCATGAGAAAATATAATATTTATGTTATTTTTTCCTTAATTATAATTAACTTTTGTTATAAACTAATATTTTATTTTCATAAACAATGTTTAAGTTACCAATTCCCATAATTTTGTGCAATAATATGCACACAGAACTGATTACATTATGTGATAATTTCTATGGGTGAAATATACCCGCCCCAACGGCTGTACTCTCTTTATTCGCCACAATGACCACGGGTTAATTAAAAAAATGGGTAGAAAATACTATAATATTAAAAATAGTACCATTGACGAAACTTATTTTACGAGATTCTATCTACCCTGTGCGATTGAGCCATTTTGAATTTAAATGTATTCTTGTTCAAACATATTCTCCTTTATGGACAATTCTTTAAATTGTGTACTTAATTCAAAAAATCAAATAGAAAAACAATACCTTAAGCTGTCTATTTGTCTGTCACCATCAATTTCTTTAAAAACTATTCGACGTAGTAAACTAAACTTTTCAAAAAAATTTTCTATCGGAATGAAAGAGAGAATTTAAAAAGTTATTAAACATATTTTTAATTAAATTTACCACACAGGATATCATATTAAATGGCTTATTATGAGGAACATAAGCGTATTTCTTTCATTATTTTAAATGGCATATTTAAAAGGTATTCTAATAAATATTAGAAAATATTTATTAGAATACCTTTTAAATAGAGTATTATAGTCCCATTCCTAAATTCTGAAATTACTAAAACAAAAATTATAAAAAAATTAGGGTTGTTAATATCTGAATAGAAGATAACAGAAAAACTACAGAGATTACTTTAGAAACTATAATCTTTTAGACATGCATCACAATTTTAACCATGTGAAAGTTATAGTTAGCAACATATTTACGTTGTGAAAAATTAATTTTTATAAATAGGTTACTAGAAATACTTCCTATTTTCAAATATTTATAAGTGCCTGAATGTAAATTTGCCTAAATATTCTGCTTGTATTTGACAGATTTTTTAAACAATTTTTAGAGGAATAAGCAGAAACAGTTTCCGATTTTGTTAAATAGATTATTCAATAATAAAGGATTTCTACTAAAATCTTGATAAGTGTTATACAGGAACTTTCATAAATTACATAATTAATTTATTCCAATTTCTAATATCTCGCACCAATAACCACAAGTGCGCAAATTCTACCCGTTCTGTTTTATTAGTTTCTACTCGGTCATTATACCCATAAACTGTAATTCTATAACTGTAATTCTGATAATAACGACAAGAAAATATAATATCGGTAATATAGAATTGAACAGCAGAAGTCGCGAAGAATATTTTAGGTCCATTGGTCTAATCCATACAATATGAAATTAATATGATTCGGATATCAATACATATAAAAAAGTCGCCCGCTGCTTGAATGTGTCTATATATACGCATTTTCCGATTTTTATTAGCGGACAAATTCATGAGTATGTTTATAATTTTTGAATATTTTGTAACAGTTACCGACTAAGTAACCATAAATATCTACGAAATGAGAAATAATGGACTGAAGAGATACATGGAAATAATGAAGAGTAAAGTTATTTTTGTAATAATTTCTGCAATTAAGCCACAACCACATATATGTATACGTTACGTAAAATCCATAATAAGTATTATACTTGTTAAAAAAAACCTAATATTTTTACACAATTTTTTAAAACTAATTGTCAAATCTGTCTTATTTTTGTGAAGTTATATTTTAGAAATATTTTAGAAGATAACTCCATTTATGTAGATTAAATTTTTCTTTTACATTTTAATCTTTTAACATATAGTTTAAAAGTTTTAAGGATGTTTTTAAATAAAGAAATTAATACGTTCAGACTTTCCTTATTAAGCATTTTACGAGTATTAGAAACCCCAAGCGAAACGTGGCATCAATATTTTTTAACGTAATATACGAAGTAGAAATTTTTAAAAATCCTGCCACCAAGATGAAGCAGGAAGGGATCGCTAGTTAAACATATTTTTAAGTCAATCACGAAACGAAAATTGTGAAAATTAACTACTAAATGTATTTCTGGATAACACACTTTTTTTAAAAAATTTTTCTTGCTCTCCACTCATATTCGATAACAAACGGCTTGCTTCAAACGTATCATGGAAACCTTGTTTACAAAGGATAAGTGAGGTAAGACTGAGTTAATACGATGTAAAATAAACAAAGATTAGACGGAGATTAAACCGAAGTCATAAAATAAATAAATGTCAACTTTAGCATCTGTTTGGTAAAATTGAAAAGGCGGGACATCTTTTTCACAAAATCAAAACGAAGCCACACAGTTTGTTTTGCTTCACATAGCTTGACGTTTCGTTGAATTCGATAAGATATTTTACGTTTCACATATCGAAAGTGCCGACCATAGTTTCGCGATTGAGCTCTCTTTTGTACAATCTAATTCAGATTCGAACGCTATGCTGTTCGATTACGCTCTTGTTTTGTTGTTTTGTTGTTTCTTGCTTGTTGTTGTTGTGAAAAAGTTTTAAGTTTGAAGTTTTTAGTCGTATAATTTTCATTAATATATATTTTGTGCTCATTTAAGTTTTTATTTTGAATTTTCGTACTCTTGTGTAAAAAGAAGTATCTTATACATAATGCAGACCATAAAAATGTTATTGATTGTTACATATTTTAACCCTCTAAGAAAATACCGCCATGAAGATTACTTTTTTGTACGAAATTTTCCAATAGGCAACATTTGTCTTAATGATAAAGTTAATATTTTTTTTACCAACCCTCCAAATTTGTATCGAAAAGCATCCCTTAAGTGGTCGAACGTCGCTGTAATTTACATAAATTTTGGATGATATTAATTTCGATTTCAATTGAGATCTGCATAACACATTTAAAGCAAAAGAACATTGTTCGTGTGTGTTATTGTTCCCTTCAAAAATTTTGACATCAAAACTTCCAAGTATTTAGAGTTATTATCTGTCATTATTATTAGTTAGTACTCCCCATATATATATATATATATATATATATATATATATATATATATATATATATATATATATAGTTATATATATATATATATATATACATATTATATATATATTATTAGAGAATTAAGAAAAAAATATTAAATTATAGAATTAAGGGTACAAAGTAAATTTAAATCTAAATTATCACACCATTATATTAACAAAGAAATCTTTTCTTAATTACAAATTTATTTGTACACTTTCTCCATTATTATTATAAGATTTATCGACCTAATTAAATGTGTAATTATTGTTTTCTTTTAAGATTCCAAATACCTCACTATTTCGAAAATTAATTATCTAGATATTTATTTGTATCATTATGATTAATATAAAATTCGAAAGTCTAAAGAGCAGTTTGCAGCTCTTAAATGGCACTTTATGTTTTACAAGTTGCCATTATTATTACAAGTCTTTTCCTGTGAAGCTATTTATTTCCGGGCCAATTGAAATGAAGGTTATAAATTAAAATAAATTATTTTGGTTTGTTTACTTGCCTAGCGTGAAATGCCTTGATCTACAATATCAGTGAAATTTGGTCTAGGTTCAAAGGTTTCCCTAGAGATAAATATATTTTACATTTCGCTTACTATTCCGCTATTCCTAACCCCGTCAGAGATAAGAAGGTGAAAACGTGAAAAAGTATGTAAAAAGAAATCACTGCAATTTCAACCTACGGCTACCTAGGGTATGGTACAAGCTTATTTCTTCTTGCACTCTTGGCTCGATTCTGTTCATTTGAAACTACGTAGCCATTTGAAATGCCAAACTTCCATAATTTCATGAGAGCTTTACTTTAAAATTACACTACTCTATTTAAAATTATACTACCCTATTCTAATTACACTACTCTACATCCTTTCTAGCGCGAGTGTAGCTACGGCTCAATGCCAGATTATAATATACACTATCAGGTTGAACAAGCTTATCTTGGAGCTATTTTGAACTTTTATAATTTTTTAATGATAAAATGTGTATATATATATATATATATGTATATATATATATATATATATACATATATATATATATATATATATATATATATATATATATATATATATATATACATATATATACGATCTTTGGTTTGGCCTTAAAATCTAGATTCAATATCTTGATTTGAAACCAAGGGGTTTCCTTTCTGAAATTTAAAATTTGTAATCTGAACGAAGTAACGTTTCTATATTTTATGTGATAACTTTTAATAATAAGTTGATAAAGAGAAAATGAAAACGTATTGGTTGACATAGAATGACTAATGTTAAAAGCGAAATAACATAGCTTTTAATAAAGTAAAAATTAAAAGAAAAATTGTTATTTAAAATTCATTACACCAGGTATTCAAATTATAAATGAAAATAACTATCGTGTTTTGAACCAATTGTGTATGCAAATGTAAGTATGTTATTCTGCCCATGTGAATGTACCATCTTAATTTATTAACCTTAATACAGAATAATATGTTCTATTTATTTGATAAGTTACTCGGCGATTCCATGATCATTTTATATGATCGTTTTATATGAATGTTTTTTAGCACATAACATCTAACCGTCGCATTACCGCCAATAAAGAAAACATTTATTTAAAATAAATCTTAAGTTTTATTCGTTTGTTCCCACGGTCATAAAAAGTGAGAATATAGAGTTTGATTAAACTTTAAAAATACTTTTTTATTACGTTGTGGAAAAAAAACTGACGTAATACAGAAAAAAATTGCAATCCAGATCCGAATTAGATTTTTTTATCACAATTAAAGTAACGTAATTGTTATAGCGAATCGCATGTACATTTCAGAACGCCATAAGAAAAATAAAAATTCCCAGAATTTAAAATCTAACGGAATATATTAACGGAATAGTGAATTAGATTATCAAATTAAATGCATTATAAAGCAAATGTTTTAACAAATTAATGTTTCTAAATAATAACTTAATTTTAAATTCAAATTAATATTTTAACAATTAAATTAAGTTTTATTGAAGTAATGAATCTCAATTCTTTATTGCTTTACGACAAACGAGAATTCGCTATCTGTATGATAAAATTGCATTCACTGACCTTAATGGAACAAAATGGTTCCCGAAGTCCTTTGCTACCGCACCAGATGGTCCCTTGAAGATAATGGTGCAGAATCTCGACTCAGAACTGGTCGTCGTTGGTCCGCAGAATAATTCACGATGTGATTTAAATTGGAGAAAACCTTTTAAATGTGTCTTCCGAATAAAAAATCAGGACTAGTTTCATTATTTATTTTTATAATACGCAACTCGTCAATCTTCTCATACTCATACCTTAAAATTAGGATATAGAATTTTCTCGAATTAATATTCCATAGCACAGTCCGATTTAAAATTGAAGTTTTACCAAGGCCTTGCGACCAAGATGTGTATATTGTTCACATACTCTAAGAGTTCAAAGAAACTGATATTTTCCGGCTACGGTATACAATAATTACCTTAGCCTTTTACGAGTTTAAAGTAACTGCTCACAGAACTTACTGCTAGGAGATATAATTAAAAATCCTCGCACTTCAATAGTTTAAAAGTAACTGATCACAGGACTGTACTGCTTGGATATACAATTAAGGAACCTCGCACATTAATAATTTAAAAGTGACTTTGCGGCTAGGATATATATATTTATTATCCATGCCCGTTAAGAACTTAAAAGAAACGGAAAAATTATTAACGATGTATAGTTGTAGATGGTTTCAAAAAGACCGAATGGAATTTTTTTCTAAAAGAACGCGTAAAAGCAAAGGACAACTTTAATATTTAAAAAAAGGGATATAACAGAAATTCCTTCGAAAAAGTTCTATACCTTACAAAAATCATTAAATATTTCAATAAAATTCAATACAATGTTGTTGGCACTTAAATATTAGAAAGCCATACAGCAGAAAAAAAACATTGGAACTATTAATCATTTGACAAAGCGTCAAGTCGCAAATGTCATTCCTCCCAGTGGCGATGAAATTAAGTTTAACAAATTTAATTGATATCTGAAATAAATTATCCCATGATATAATCATAAAAAAAATAAAAGTAAAATATTATCATTTTAAATTATTACAATTTTCAACCAGTAATGCTACAGTTTTACGTAGTGTTAATTTCTATTAGAAATAATATTAGAATTATGAACACTTTCATAGATTTTGCAATTTCTTAGTAAATAAATGTTTTGAGCAAATTTATTCGAGTAAATAGTTCAGTTATCAAAATAAATGGAAGCTCAAAAAAGTCAATGAAATCTAAATCCATATGGAGAATTAAGGGTGATGAGACTAGATTCAAGCTCAAGATGATTCTTCGCAGACATTTTTGTGACAAACAAGTTTTCCTAGATAAGGTTTTCTTCTCTTAATAAGACGAATTTAATTAGTTATTAAAGCGTAAGTTTTTCTAAGTTAAAGATTTCTATTATAAGCTTTAATGACGAATATAACGCTATGAGAGTAATACATTTAAAAAGATTTTAATTCCATAAATCATGAATATTATTGATTCATGGAAGTCATTTCGAGAATACGTAAAAATATTATAAAATAAAACTTAACGAGCTTTAGGAGTAGAAGTACTAAGGTGTAAGCTTTAGATACTAGTACTTTTTTAGATTCATATTGTCTTTATAATCAACCAAATCTTTAAAATCAATCATCAAAACCAAGTTTTTAGATAAATTAATTAATCTATATCCAGAAGGTAGAATGACCGCTGTAGCTTAATATTCGATAAAAAGACCCCTATTTCTATATTCTATCATTATATATATGTGTACATATATACAAACGATGTTAGTGAAATTTGTAATCTGTTAGTGAAATTTAATCAACTCGAAGAAGAAGGGGGTTGTGCTATATTTTTGAGTATTTCAGTATTTTTTGGAATATTTTTTTAAATATGGAATGTAAAATTACGAAAAAAGTATTTTTATATTCTTCATATTGAGGATATTTAAAAAAATATATTTGAAAATTAGAGAGATTTTCTTTTATGAGTATTTTCGGTTCTCTTTAATTCTCATTTTACATTACTGACGTATACTAGACATTTATGAAATGTGTTTCTGCCAAAATTTTAACTTTCTGTGTCATATGGTTTTCGAGAAAATCGACTGTGAATATCGAAAAGTGTAAATACATTGTTTAATATATTTTTCATAGCCGCGAAAATACAACGCGCATTTAAAAAATGTTGAAATTTAGAATCATCCACATAGTTTTTCTACAAGCTTGGTGTGATATGCTAAAAATATATATTTATTTCTAATTGTAGGTTGAATAGTTTAAAAATTGAGGGTGGGGGAGCATGACTTTATGAAAATATAAAAATGCATTAAATGTTTAAACCTATAACTAGCACTTTGAAACGACACCCCACGGAATTAAAAAAATTTCGAGTGATTAATTTGTCACCCTTAAACTTTTTTGATTAATGTTTTTGAGATTTATTATTAGTCCAAATTTATAGTTTGTACGGACGGATAGACCCATAAATGATCTTACAAGGGATCCGTTTTTTCTATGCAGGTGCGGGCCCTAAAAATTGCGACTTATAAACAAAAGCCGAAAGTGTTTATAGGTCATAAGGTGGAGAGAGATATCCTTGTGTAATGACAGATCATCCCAGCCGATATATCTTTATACCGATTATTACAGCTGATAAACTGCGCACCCGAACGAGGTACGGAATGGGGCAGAAACATCTAATGATCACGGAGGAACTGCAGGAAAATCGTAATAATTCTACAGGGGTGAAGTAACAGGGCACACTTAATATGTTATTTATACCATTCAAATTAAACAGAAAGAAAAATAAAAACACGTAAGAGCAATTTCCAAATCCGTAACATGGTTTTATTGTGGTATTTCTTTGGAAAGAACTTTTCTAGTGAGACCATAAATTATTTCTTTTTTTGTACGATTTAACGAATGATCCCCCTAACAATGAAGACCTAATATACCAGCTGATAGAGATGTAAATATTACAAAGGCATCGTACCTTACAAATATTTAATCAATTGCTCTGTCACTTGCCTAATTTATGTCTTCCGATTCTGGTTGACCATACAATTTTTGATACACAAAATATTTCGCAATCTCATGTCATCCTCTACTAAAATAGTCACCCACTGTTGATAAATTTTACGATCTAAAATTCTAGTTAATAACTGAATATAATTTAATACTAGGAATTTTTTTCAGATCGAAATTCACCAAACAACCTACAAATATAATAAGATTGAAACAGATTGAATTCTGTACATGGAAAATATTTTTAAAATAGTGATTCGTTTATCGTCTAAAATGATAGTACAGCCAGAAAGCTTGTTTTTTGAATTTTTGTTGGTCTGTCAATTTGTCTGTATGTTAATTTTTTCATCAGTTGCGCAAAATCTACTTAGCGGATTTTGACGAAATTTTAATCATAGACTCCAAGGGATTATATTCTGGTTATATCGTAGTTTATACCTCGAACAAAATATATAATAATTTTCATTTTAATATTATAGATTAAAAATAACAATGACTTGAAGCATATTATGATATTGGTACTGCCAACGACATCTATTTTCGTTTTAGTAATAGTAGTTACAATATTAATAGTTTGAACAGTGAAACCATCATTTTATGCAAGTGAAACCATGGTGCACATCTAACTATTGAATAAAACCATTTAAAATTTACAGGTGGTTTCTATGTGAAATATGTGACATTTTGCACAAAAACCGGGATATCCATAATCTGTACATGGAATTTTTTCTAGCAAAATAAGCTCAAAAACTTATTTTCAGTTCTTCGTCCTATTGATTTCTTTTGAATGTGTTAATAAACAATATTCAAGAAAAAAGGATGCGACATCCAATCCATGACACAAACATTTATCACGAATAATTTTAAGCCGTTCCCAGTAATATATCCTAAGGTAAACATGGCAATATTTAAATAAAAATTAATAAAGGAGCTTTTATCTATACTAATTATAACTTTTGGCCGGCGCTGGAAGTAGGAGAATTTTTGGGAAAAGATAAGATACTGAAATTAACATAAAAGGCCTCGCCAAGGCGGACGCCGGCCATAGCTCTGAATACGGTGATGAAACATTTGTCGGTTGTATATTCAGGTAAAATATTTAATCTCAGCTGAGGTTCGCTCCCACAGCATCGCAGAAACAGTACGGTGCACAAATAAATTATAGAGAACTACTGTAATACGCTTATAACAAATTTAAAATAAAGCAAATCTGAACCTTGAACTCTGAAAATATTAATTGCTTTAATTCATAAAGGAACGAAATATCAAAGTAAGGTACTCTGATAAAAATTGCTATCTTTGCCGAATTTTGATTTAGTATAAACAAAAATTAGTTTAGCCTTCGTCAGAATTAATTATTTTCATTAGAAAACAAATTTCCGACCAAATTTATTTAATTTTGCAATTAAATGGATCTTTTAGCGATTGGACCGTGGTGAGACCTGATTTTATATACCTCATATAATTTTTCGTTAATGATTATGTTAATGTGCTTTAAAACGATTACTTACTTATCTGTCCGTAAGGTTGTCACAACTATTTTTCTCATAAACTCCGTGACGTAAAAGCTTGCTATTTAGCAAAATTTGTAACGAAACTTATTAAGCTACACTTATCGTAAATGCTAAAGCCAAAAAACATTCCTTTGGAAACAAAAAGAACTAATTAAAAGCCTAATAAGAACACGAAATATTATTGTTTAATTTACAGATATAATGCCTGATGTCGCTTGGGAGAGCTTTCTTATAATTATGGGTGTTATGTTTTCAAAGATAAACTAAAAATACGCAAAAAATATGACCCCTTTTTTTATGAGACTACTTACCCTAAAATTATGAAAAAAAATTTAGGTTTTTAGAAGCACACGTAAAGGTCGTAGGAAAACTATAGCTATGATTATAGATGTCATAAATTTTGTAATTTTCACTACGATTTTACGCTTACGAAAGATAGGGTGGGCAACATATGTACATTTTTCTATTTTCAAAACAGATTTTCTCAGCAACCATGAGACGTAGAAATTTGAAAATTGGCATTATGATAAATCTTATTAACCCACATATTTAGCATACATTTTACACTAGCACCTTTTTTAAGATATTCGTAAAGCAATTAAAGAGCAGATAAATAAATGTCTTAAAAAATAATTACTTCTCATATTATATATATTTGAAAAGTTTTGTAATGGAAACAGTATTTTAAATGGTAAATTTATATAGAAATTCTAAAAACTGCAAAATTTAGAATTTTGTTACATTATTTCCGAAACTACTGAAGAAACTTTAAAAAGAAAACAGATTGCGGGAAAGATTATGGAAAATCACTAGAAAACTATAGCGATTATCCCCGATCTCATAAAATTTTTTATATGCCCCACATAGTTTTTCCGTTAAACTATTTATAAATATAATTATTTCGCAACGAATGCACTATTTCCGTTGTGAAAAATTGGTATTTGCAAATGGAAATTTATACCATCAAGTATTTAAAAGGGCCAAAATGTACACAAAACCTTTGTAGTGCGAATTTTACTAGTGCTGAACAGGTTTTTTTTTCATTATTGTTACAAGAAGTATCCATAAGTAATTGAAAACGTAATTCCGGTTTCCTCGTGAGGTTTGGAACATCCGACCCTAAAATTGAATTCTAAAGAACAGTTTTCAGCTCTTGAGTGACACTTTTCGTCCCACAAGTTGCCACTATTATTACACATTTTTCTCTACGAAGCTAGGAATTTTCATAATGGCCAATACAAATTAATATTACAAATAATTTTTTTTCGTTGGTTTATTTGTTTAGCTTAAAATAATATGATTTCAAACAAATCTTATTGAAATGTTTCCTAATTTAGTTTTCTTCCTAACAATAAATGTATTTTATATCGAGAAATATACATATATATTTACCGTTAGAAAAAAAACTAAATTAGTTTTTTTTTTCTAAACCCCGCCAAAGATAAGACGGTAAATTGCATCAGTATCAGACCACTTAATAAAATATCTATAGACTAGTTCGTTTTTAAGCCAAGTTTCAAATAAGCCCATTTTATTGCCAAGTGTTATAATATTTTCCAAGTGTTCTAGTGTAGTTAGTTGAGTCTTACGGATTTATTTATATTTTATGATCTCTATTCAAAAGTAATTAGAAGAAATACCTTAAGATCTAGACAAAATATTAAACGCAAAACGTGAAATACTACACTTACTTCCTTTACGTAATTTATACAGATAATCCGGTAGGTTGCATCACTGTTAGACCCACTTAAGCTTCAAGCGAAAGAATATTATTGTAACTCTTCGAATTTATCTTTATTAACAAAGTAACATTTTATAACAAGTCCGGACAGCGCCCATGCCAGGCGAAAACTTTGAATTAGTATTTAAATAAATACAGACAAAGCTAGGTCAAAGAGATTTCAAAGAGCTTGCTCAGGGATCAAAACTTTACGGGAATAACTCTCGCCATAAAGTTGTACCAATTTTGTTGACGCATGTATAAGATTGGTTTGAAATGTTTTAAAATTTTGCTGTCAAACAACAAATCGTAACATAATTTCAATTTGAATATTTATGAGCCATTTAAATTGTATATTCCACAAGGATTTCGTGGCATTTTAACGGTTAATGCTGAATTATAAATTGAAAAGTTACACTCACATAAGTTTTATTACGAAATTGAAGCTGAATCATTAAAATAATTCAATAATTTAATATTGGCTGACGGTGATTTGCGTGAAGATATCAAGGAAAACCTTTTTAATCGTGACATTTTATTATGATTTTCATCTAAAACAACTTTGAGAAATGTTTCCGAATATTATTTAAAATTTAAATACCTTGTATAATACAGTACAGTGCTATTGCAAATGTATTTTACAATTAGATATCAATAATTTGGGGAAAATTGAAGTGGAAATATAAAAATATTTATAATTTAAGATGAAGCAATGATCACCTATTTTGGGATAAATTTAATTTGATAATATTGAGTCACATATTTAGAAGTAGTAAAAGTGACGTACAATTTTGATTTGTCAGGGGCTCTAAAGTAAACAGAGGGCGCGCCAATGAGGTTTGCAATTCGCCACGATTTATCTAACTAAAATTTTGCATATACGAGAATGAAGCCTATTAGAAACTAAACACAATTGTTGTAATAAATTTTGTTCGCAAGTTACTTGAGAAATACAGGATAAGGAGAGGTGTCCGGAAACTGGAAGATAGCAATGATGGTATTTATTTATTATTAATATTTTAATGACAGAAACAATCTATAAATTAAACATGTACTGTTCATTTTTAGGAATAATTTTGTTTAAAAATAATTATTTGGTAAAATGTGATAATTATCAAGAAGTGTTCCATCGGTATATATATGTTTTATCTTTTATTAATTAAATAAGATAAAATACTAAAAATAATGACGTAAAACGGGAAACAATTTTTTTAATAAGTTTCGTTATCATTTTATATTTTTCATTTTCATTTTCCGCTTGCTGATTAGGTAAAATGTTAAAGTAATATTATAGCAATCACTGGTCCAATATCAGAAACAATACTAAATAAATATATTTTTATTAATTGATTATTATTATTTCTATGAAAAAAAAACAACTATGTCGGATCATTTTTTTTGTGCCTAAAGTATCATCAGTGAACATGTTTTATGAAATTAACACTTATTCAGTTATGTATTTGTATATAAAGTTCAAAAATATTTCAAAATGTCGTACTTTTTAACACTACAACATTGTCTAGGCTTAGTTACCCATATTATCCATATTATTTTTGCATAATCCATCTTTAGGGGAATAAAAAGTACTAATAACGTTAAGTAAAATACCCAATATTATTCACTTTTAGGAATAAATAAATATTATAAGTGAGAACTGAAATTGGAGGTATAGTGTAATATATATTCCAGATCAAAAGAATATTCCCACATTATTTAACTAAGTAAAAAAACAGTACAAAATAGAAAAACAATAGAGACAATACGTAGGTCATTGTCCCATATTACCATAAACAAATAGATAACGTTAGCAATTTCGGCTGCATATTTATCGAATTTGTAGCAATACCCACGTAAATCAAGGGATTCTGGGTAAAATCAAAATATTATACATATTGTTGAGCTTGTTGAGAATATACGTGTCAAGATTTTTGTGAAAATTTCTGCCAAATTTGCAATTCAAAACAAGAAATTTAAAAAATATAGAAAATTCTTTGAATGACGTCGTTCACGAAATATTAATAATTTGTTCTATTCATATTTCATTTAAACTGGCCAATAAATATCCTTGTCTATACTCTGTGAACATCACTATGTTCATTGAATTTTCATGAATTTTTTTTTTCTTATTTATGCGATATTTATGCATTCGTACCTTATTTGCGCTGCTTATTAACTTAAATGGATGCCTAAATAACTAGCAAACTTACTGTAGATTTATAATGTAAGCCTTTTCCGCTAACCGTGTGTGTATTTAAATTATCGGGACTAATGCCGTGCTAAGTAAACACAGATAAAAACCATTTAAATCGAAGTCATGCCGACGTCATGACTTAAAGTCAATATTCAACTAAAAGCGACCATTAAATAAGTTACATCAGGAATTATGGGACAAGATTCATGATTTTATAATTTTGAAGGCACCTTCTCAAGTATGTGCATTCAAAATTATGAATTTTTATTACCGATGTATTCAAAGTTATAAATTACCATTCTAATAGTATAAATTTCAATATTTAGAAGTCTCAATATTTTTTTTACTGAAGTAGGCACCAACGGCTGAAATTAAATCATAAACAATGGCTGCACCATTAAATTCGGTACAGCTAAAGTTTTTGATTCTAATTACCATACAAGCTTCTTCGAACGAGAAATAGCATTGATGCAGTGTCGATGCAATTTCTCGGGACTTGGTAGTTTTTATACAGTATTACTTGGTAGTTTTTACACAGTATTATAAACAAATTTTCCAGAATATCTCAATACATGGCATAACATGTACATTTGTTTGAGTTAAATAAATTACTTTTTTTATATTCCAATAAAATTAAAACTATAAATACTTGAATATTTGGATATTTGTTAGCCGATCGTTCATTATGAAATTTGGCATAGCTGCAATTTACGTTTGAATTAAAAAATTAGTTGGTGTTTATATCGAGAAATAGTTCCAGTGGGTTACGCTCGCAAATTTTAATCATAATTTTTGTACAACAAAATTTCATTTGCCAATACAAGCTGTATACTAAATACACTTTACATTACTTATAGAGAAGTGTTGCGGTGATCTCATTGGGACGGGACGCACCAATTCGCCTTAAGCGAATAGCTATGCGGGCGAAGCCGTAAGTAAAACCCATCTGATATTTATACATATAATAAAACTGTAAAATGGTCTTGTATGTATACTGAAGTTATTTACAAGAAAAAAAATTAGGTGAACATAAGTAAATAGTAATTACAAAAGAAAGTTATGGATAAAAATTAATATTTTTAAAATGTTTGTCAGTTGGGCTGCTTGTCTGTTTGTTTCAACACGTATCACGTAAAAATTACTGATCCAATTGAAATATTGTTTATATTTGGCGGTAATTTTTTAGAAATTCATAATAATTTAATTGTTTACAACTAAATTAAACTACGCGATGTAGGATTATTTCTACTTGATTTAAATATTTTACCACGACCTAAGATTTGGTGGATGACAACATCATCAGATGGGAGATAGATCTTTACAAATAGCCCACCTAAAGACGTTGTCATACAACAAAACCTAAGTCGTAATAAAGAATTTAAATAAAGTAGAAATAATACTACATCATTAGTTTCATTTAGTTGTGAAAAATTAAATGAACCAATTCAGGTAGAGTACTTTGAAAAAACATGGAAGTTGACATGAAGTGACAAATCGGGGACTCAATAGGAAGATATGCAAATTTATTAATTAGAAAATATGTTTCTATTGTATTAGTAAAACAAGATATAAATGCCAAGCTATCCGAGACACAGTTATAACATAAATTGAAAATGTCTTTTGCATACATCAATAGCAATAGGTTTATTCTATATTATAAAACAAAATTTTCCACCTGGACTTACACCATGAAAAGGTAATGGCCATATGCGAACTGTGGAGATATGTGTGAGGTGTATCTTCTTAAGTAAATAATATGAAAGCGGGCAGACGTATGAGGCAGGCTTAATATAAACTAATATAGTCGAACGCAATAAAATCCAATATAACCCGACCCTATCCAACATAACTCAAACCAATCCCACTCGACCCATACTATATGACCATAATAAGCGTGTGTGGATTGGAAGTTTCGTACGATATTTCATGTCTCTAAAAATTCTTCAGTTTTTTTTATTTACGTAATTCAATCCATCATCATAAGTTAAAATCTTTATATCTAGTTCCTTTCTACACGATTTTTAAATTCAGTAAATTTATCCAATGTTTCGCCTTTACTTTTCATGAAATACACAAATACTTTTTACGAATAATCATCAGTAAATGTTGGAAAATACCTGGCACCTCCAAATGACGTAACTTATATTGAACCACAAGCATTGGTGTGGATTAGCTCTAATAATTCCTCCGCCCGAGAACAATTCATTGGAAAATATTACCTTAACTGCTTGCATTCTAGACAAGAAGTTCAAACTATCACAGCTATCTTTCTTGCGGTAACAATTTTACAATAGTAACAGTTTTATATTTAATTAACACCAAACAAATTTAAATGAACCATATGCTGATGCTATAAATAGATTTCGATCAGTACTGAGGTTGCTATTGCAAAAATCACTTTATTGCAGTCATTTAATCTAAATGTATCTTTAATACCGTTAGAAATAGCTAGATATTGCTCATTTTGGTTATTTATACTTCCACCCTTTTGATCAAATTTTACTTTACAATCATTTTTTTATTATTTTACTGACTAACAGCAACTTAGTAAACGGTTCTGGATTTCACACCTACATTACATTGCTGCTACGATCCTGTGTTGATATTTGTAAGTTTATTTCAACACAAGTTTGAACATATCTGACTTTGTTATCAGAAATTTTAATGATTAAGTGGAGCCATCTGACCTTCTAGCCATCGTTTGTGCATAGTCAGAGAAGAAGAAAAAATCTCTGGATTAGTGTATTTCAATATTTTATCATTACGGCCAAAGAAGCTGCCATGAAACCGTTATTTTCATTAGATTTTTATTTTCACACTTAATTTTCATATGCCCATATTTATAATAATAAAAAAACCGTGGCTTTAACTGATGTATATTAAAAAAAACCTAATTTGTTTTTGAGTAAAATGAAGAAGAGTCAGATAAACTCACCTCATATACGAGATTCTCATTACCTTGTATTTATTAGACAATTACTTGTATTTATTAGACAAGCTTGCTAACTTTAGTGTTCCAATCCACTCATCGGTAACTTGAAATTATATATTTCCTAATTTATGAGGGTACAAGAAAATTTCCTTTACATAGACCTCAACACTTACATTTGTTTTTAATGTGATGTTATGAAATTTTTCAATAAATCAACCTTGCAGTTGGCCAGAATTTGGAATGGTTATAACAGATTATGTCCTACCTCTTTTATCGATGTAGCATCTTGAATGTGAACGTGATTTATTGAGTCCAGTAAAAATATCAGCTTTGATTTGGGCTTTAAGTACTTTTTTACGTCGAAAACACCTATTCGTTATTTTGGATTTAAGGTAAAAAATAGGCTGAAAATGTGAAAACCGCAAACTTGAAGTAAATTCTTTTATGTCCTTATATATTCCTAAGCATAAATTTGGATATATTAGATTTACTGTCAAATCAATAAGGTGTTTTTAACAATATTTTAGGTATATATATATATATATATATATCAAAATATAGTTTTAAGTCATCAATGTAGAAAAATAAAAATGAAGTGTCTGTTTCTGTATTCGAATTTTTATGTTTTAAGTAATTTTCCCTTTGGGATATAAAATTTTAAAATGGAATCTATTATTTAAAAAATGCCAAATATGTGTATGTTTTCCATTGACCTGTATGGACGGATTTAATTGAAAAACTATTGAAGCTATTAATAAGATATTTACAAAAGTTGCGGTTAGTTACCCTTGGAAGAACTTAGATTATTTTACTGTGGTGTCTCGAATGATTCCAAAGTTATAAAGATTTTGGCATCGACTTCTGATACCAAAAAAAAAGACATGTCTACACTCTTACCTATATGTCTACACACTCTTACTTACAGGAACTGTGGTATACTACTATGATATGTTTGCAGGCATGCGCCTCCAAATACTGCGTAAACAATACAGGTAATGCAGGTCAAATATGAATACAAATACGTTTGAATTCATAAATCTTCTTGCAAGGAAATATGAAATTAATTTAACATTTAATCAGTACTTGTTTTATTTTTAGACAGTATATACAATTTCAATATTATATATATATATATATATATATATATATATATATATATATATATATATATATATATATATATATTTCATAAACTTTGTTATGGACCCTTTGTGAAACGAATTCACTGGTGGCACTCTCATCAAAATATTTGATGCAGTAAGAGAATACTTATTTCTGAATTTACATACAAATGCATGAGACCCAAAGTAGCCAAAAAAAAAAAAATCATAACATATTTTTATTTTTTTTAATGGATAGCTTTAAACTAAAAGCCAATTAGGTGCACATCATAGGTAAATTTAAAGTTTATATCTTACTTAATTAAGAATTCTTTGAAAAACGAAGACATGAACGGACGTTATTACGAGGATAGGGTTCATTGTGAACTTTCCGGGTATGTAAATCTTTAAACAGTAACAACTGGAAGAGAGATTATTTAATACATTTATTTGTCTTGTAAAAGACTAAAAATGCTGTTTAACGTATTTAAAAATTAAAGCGAAAATAACTTTAGTAAAATAATTAACTCATAATTTAAAATAAGTATACTAGGAAGAAAATTAATTTAAATTTAAATGGGAACGAAAACAAGGTTTTGTTACGTAGTTGATTTAAATTTAATTAGTCACCTTAACCCGGGAGTTTATTTAAAGTAATAACTGACTAAGAAATATGAACATTATTATTTAGCTTAACAAGATATACATATTTAAAGAGACTAATAGATTATTAAGTTAAAGTTATTAAATTCAAAATGGCCGGAAAAATTTCAAAATAATAATTAAATTTTGCTTAGTTGGGAGATAACAAATGGAATTAATTAGGATTGTCGATCAATCTCCCTTTCTCTCTCTCTAGTTTTGGGTTTTAAAGCGAGTTTACGGGTTTTTATAATTAGAAAAAACTCAAAAATTAAAATTTGTGCGATCATACAGGTATTAAAGAGAGGAAATACAAAGTATTCAACAATTTTTTTTAGTTTAATTTATCACGTCGGGTATCACATCAAATGGCTTATGATAGGGAATATAAGGGTATTTCTTTCATAATTTTAAATTGCACATTTGAAAGGGTATCCTAATAAATATACAAAAGTAGATTATAATAGGATTGATAAAATCTGATAAAAAGGATTGATAAAATCTCAGTGGAAGATAACAGGAAAACCATAGCGATTACCCTGCATCTTATATGTAAACATGCACCACAATTTTCTGCATGTTAAATTTATAGTAAGGAATATATTTACGTTGTAAAAACTTAATGTTTGTAAATAGTTTAATAGAAATACTTCGTATCTTTAAACGTTTATAAGTACCCAAATGTACATTTGCCCAAATATTTTGTTCGAAATTGACAGATTTGTTTAACAATTGTTTAGAGGAATACGCAGAAATACTATCTGATTTTGTTAAAACTTTCATAAATTACATAATTAATTCATTTCAACGCCTAATGCTTCGCACCGATAACCATCAGTGCGCAAATTATACTCATTCCATTTTATTAGTTTCCAATCCGTCATCGTACCCATAAACTCTAATAACATAACTGTAATTTTGATAATAACAAGAAGAAAATATGATATCAGTAATATTGAATTGAACGGCAGAAGTCGCGGAATATTTCAGGTCATCCGACCTAATCTATACAACATGAAACTAATATGATTCGGATATTAATACATGTAAAAAAGTCCCCCGCTGCTTAAATCTGTCTATATATATATGTATTTTCCTCAATAATAACTGAACACAACCTTTCAAATTCCGGTTTTTATTAGCGGATAAATTCATTAGTATGTTTATAATTTTTAAATATTTTATAAAAATTACCAACCCTCTAAAGATAAATATCCATAAAGTTAGAAATAAACATTGAGGAATAGATACGAGGGAATAATGTAAAATTGTTTTGTTGCAACAATTTTTGCAATTAAGCCGCAACAGCTTATGTGTATATATCACATAAAGTCCGTAATAATTATTTTATTCATCAAAAAAAATATAATCTTTTTACGCAGTTTTATAAAGCTAATTGTCAAAAATTGTCTTATTTTTATGAAATTGTATTTTAAAAAAGTTTGAGAAAGGTCACTCAACTTATGTTGAATAAATTTCTCCTTTAAATTTAAATTTTTTAACAAATAGTTTAAAGGTTGTAAGAATGTTGTTAAATAAATAAACTTACGCCCAGATTTTCTTCGTTAAGCATTTTACGGGCATGGAAACCCAAAGCAAAACGTGGGATCAATATTTTTTAACGTAATATATGAAGAAGTAGAAATTTTGAAAAATTTAGTCCACTCAGACGAAGCAGGAACAGATCGCTAGTTAGACATATGTTTAAGTCAACCTCGAAACGAAAATGATGTTATATGAGAATTAACTACTAATGTTTTTTGTGAACAACATACTTTTTGTGAACAATATCTCTTGCTCTCCACCCACACTCGATTATCTAGCTACACGGGTTATTTCAATGGCTTTGTAAATAACGGATAAGATTATTCAATGGCTTTGTAAATAACGGACAAGATTATTCAATGGCTTTGTAAATAACGGACAAGATTATTCAATGGCTTTGTAAATAACGGACAAGATTATTCAATGGCTTTGTAAATAACGGTGAGGTAAGACTGAGTTGATGCGATATCAAGTAAATAAAGATTAAAGAGAGATTAATCCGAAGTCATAAAATATATAAATGTCAATTTTAGCAAATATTTGGTAAAACGGAAATTGCGGGAAACATTTTTCACAAAATCAAAACGAAGCCACATAGTTTGTTTTACATATACACATAACTTGATGTTTTGTTGGATTCGATAGGATATTTTACGTTTTACGTATCGAAATTGCGGATCAGAGTTTCGCGATTGAGCTCTCTTTTGTACAATCTAATTCAGATTTGAGAGCTCTCCGTTCGATTACGCTCTTGTAATTTTCCTAGGAATAGGGATTTAGGATCAAGCGGTTTCTTTTGATATCTTAAATAAATGACCTGCTTTGTGTTTTTAATAATTTCCTGAGGTTTTCAACTTACAATTGTTATGCAGAAGAAATATGAATAATGTTTGAGTTCATGTTTTAATGCTTTTAATTTTGGTCACTGTTTACTGGACACATTAATACACACATACAAACACACACACACTCACTCATACATACTCATATTCACATATATAATGAAACTAATTTTAAATGAAAAATTGTTCACAAGAAAGAATTTAAATTCAAACATTTGTTGTCCCTTGACCGGCTAAACCGATTCTTTTACTTTCGGTGATCACAACATATACACACGTGAACATTTTTCTATGTACATGGCTGAATTTCTACTACAAACATTTATATGGAACTAAAGGTTTTCAAGGTGTACCTGATGAAAACTGAAGTAAAATCCGTTGCCTGGCGCACGAAGCCCGCCCAACTTTGTAACCGAGTCAGTCTCCCCCAGCATCCCCCAGCGTCAACGCAGCCAATTCACGAACGGCGGCATTGACGCTTTAGTCCCTGGATAAAATTTGAAAGATGAGAGTACATTTCAGGACGCCGTTGAAAATTCAACTAACATCTCGTATCACGTAGCGCGACGACCAAGCCAAAATTTTGAAGCCTTGTGTAAATTTGATTATTCATTAAGTAGTGATTCTTCTGCGATATTGTAATAACCTGTTATGTATATTTACGTTTACAACTCGGTTTACGATGTAGTTATGACGAATAAATTATGACTGAAAACAAAAGGGAAATAAAAGTATATTTTTTTGTATGGATAAATGAAAAGTCCTTTTACGTGTGTCACGACGAAAAAATATTACTTTTTTAAGCGTTTTTTTGAATTCTATATTAAATTAGAGTCTTATTATAGTATTATGCCGATATCCGTAATCTTATTTTTTTATGTATTTTACAGTAAGTCAAATAGAAATAAACTAGTAAACAGAATGAAAATTTAAAAAAATTATTTTATTTCATTGAGTAATGACGTATGGCAGCTATTACAAAATAAAACTTTGTGAAGTGCATATTGGCGTATGCTAATTTTGCTTCAAGGTTTTTTATTATTTGTTGTTATAGTATCATTATTGTGATATAAAAATATATATAATATGTGAAACTGGATTCTAATTTTCCAGCATATCAATTGAACAACAAACCAATTATATAAAAGCAGAACTCACAATACGAGGATTCCGTTCACACTTAGACATATATAAACCTTTGAGGGTTTCTATTCAAACGTCTCGAAATATTATCATTCTTCACCATATAAACACATCTTACATTACTATTTTCATAGTTGTGAAATATCCGATCTCAAAAAATGATGAGACTTGTTTATATCCACAATTATGACTTAATCAGTTTGGAAGTCAAACAGGCGGATTGAGTCTGGGCAATAAATTTCTTGTGCAAATTGTAGACAATAGATCTAGTTTACTTCCAAATGTGTGGAGTAAGACGCATTCGATTTAATATCTACCATTATTACTCTAAAATTCCCTTAAAAATATTTTTAAGTTATTATAACTATATAGATATATATATAAATATATATATATATATATATATTTATATATATATATATATATATATATACATATATAGATATATATATTTACTCACCTAACGTGAAATGCCTTTAAAATCTCTGTGAAATTTGATCTACGTTCAACCCTTTCCCTAGGGATATTTATCACGTGGGCATGGTACAATCCCTAGACAGCCATAGGTTGACATTGTCGTGGTTTGTTTTTACACACTAATTCATGTTTTCATCTTTTTATCTCTGGTAAAAATAGTGATATACTAATCTAAAATATATGTTTAAAGTTACCATATTTCTTTAATCATTTTGAATAAATTTTAACTACCGTTTAAAATAAGTGAAAAAATTTCACTTACTTTGAATGATAGTTAAAAATATTATAAACCCTGTATTATTTTAAACAGTGGTTAAATTATGTAACAGTAGCTACATCTTCGTATTTATAAAAAATCTACATGAATTTAGTATCCTTGTCAGCATAAGCTTATCTCGTAATATTATTTTTTGCAAAATACCATAATTCTGATGAAATGCTTTGCTGATGAATGCTATTACTTTTCCTTCTTGTTGGAATATTTTTACAGAAAAAGATTTTGTAAGAAATTTTAGCGATTTATTCAAATTTAGATTACTAAAGACAAATTATGATACGAAATGTATATTTTGGTTATGAGGACTAACAGAATAAGTTTTGGTTAAAAGTAAAAAAAAACATTTTATATTTTGCAGCTGTGCTCGGTATTGAGCCAAATGGGAGATATCCATACTTACAGCTTAATAATGAGCCCTAATTTTAACCAATATTTCAAAAACAAAATATCCTGACTTATGGGATAAAACCGCAATTCCATATCAAATTAAAATGAAATAATTTAAGATTTAATTAATTAGAAGATGAGACGAAAAATTGAGGAGAGTTGAAACATTTTTATTAAAAGCGACAAATTAATAAAGTATTCGAAACAAATATCCTATATATTATAATAAATATCAAGAAGTAGAATGTACCTAATAGTGTATTTAGTATTTTGTCAAGCTAATTATCAAAATCGTCAATAACCATGTTCACATATCGATTTTCCCAAAAATCATAACAATTTATTCTTTCGTCTTGCGCCATTCCTTTAATTCTATTCATTTCAAACTATATAGCCATTTCAACTGCAAAGCAATAATTTCATGAAAGATTTACTTTAAAATTACGCTACTGTAATTGTACGTTAAATAATACGGGATGTACGTTCTTTGATTTAAAGCCATGGGGTTTCTTTTCTAAAATATGTTATTTAATATAAGTAACTTTTCTATGTGTTTATATCTTATAACTTTAAATATTATTTGAAAAAAAAAATTAAAAACAGAATGGCTTAGAATGGCTGATATTAAAAGCGGAATATCATAGCTTTAATAAAGCATAAATTTAAAAAAATGTGTTTCAAATTCGTTACCACAGGTACTAAAATAATAAATGAAAATAAAAGCGTGTATTGGACCAGTTTTACATTCAAATATACATATGTTTTTCTAGCCATATGAATGTACAATCTTAATTTATTGACCTTAATACAGAATACTACATTGTATTTATTTGCTCAGTTACTCGGCGATTCTATGAGTGGTTATATTCTCTCGTTTTATATAAATCCGGATGTATTTTAGCACGTCCTAAAGATGTAGCTAACCGTCGCATAACTGCCGATAAAGATAACATTTATTCAAAATAAATCTTGCTCTTATTTGTTAAGAATATAGAGTTCGACTAAACTTTAAAAATACTTTTTTATTACGTTGTTGAAAAAATAAAACTGACGTAATGCAGAGAAAAATTGCAATTCAGATCTGAATTAAATATTTTTATCATAATTTATGTATCGTAATGCCACGATTTTACATAGTATTAATTTTTATTAAAATTAATATTACAATTATGAACGAGGCATCTTTTATAGATTTTGCAATTTTTTAGCAAATAAATGTTTTTAGAAGGTTTATTCGAGTAAATGATGCAGTTCTTAAAATCTACGGAGCCTTAATAAAGTTAATGAAACTCTGATTCGTATGGAGGATTAAGGGTAATGACATTAGATTTAAGCTCAAGATTAGTTTTCGCAGACATTTCTTGGGACACAAACGAGTTCTCCTAGGTAACGTTTTCTTCTCTCAATAAGACGACTTTAATTAGTTCGTTATTAAGTCGTAAGTTTTTCTAAGCCGCAAATTTTTATTACAAGCTTTAATGAGGAATACAAAAAATTCGAGACTAATCCATTTAAAAGCTTTTAGTTCCGTAAATCATGACTATACTGATTCATAGTAATTAATTCCAAGAAAGCGCAAGAATATTATAAAACAAAGCTTAAAGCTTTGGAAACTATTTATTATTTTTTAAACATTTTGAAATATTTTTTTTGGATTCATATAGACTTTGTAATCAAATCAAATCATAAAGGATGAATAACACCACATTTTTTAGAAAACTTAATTATTTACACCCAGAAGGTAGAATGAAAATAAAATGTTTAGTGTTAAAGAAATTGTTTCATATTTCATCCATTCAGTTTTTTTCTTTTTAAACTCTCTATTTTTAAATAATTGAAAATTAGTGTCTTCATCAATGTTGAACCTCATAAAAATCTCACTTATTTCTACAATTTTATGTGATACTATATGAATAACACTTACTTCTCTTTGCTTTCAACGTCATAACATACGTACGTTTTCAGGATATTTCCATAAAAATAATTGCTATTAAAAAAGAACATTTGGCTTAATAGGTCTTTTAAACATTGGTAATTAAAATCAATAATATACCTAGTTAAAAAGCGGTAATTATATTACAATTATCAAAGCCTATTTTTTTTATCGCACTCTTCAGTTTTGGTAGAAGGGGGATATATAAAAATATAAATAAAGATAGCTTATAGTTAGTTTAAAGACAATTAAAATATCCATTTAATTGGTCAAAATTATGATATTCGTGATTTTTAACTTTTAGTACAATTATTCTTCTTTTATAGTAGAGAGGCAAAAATCAAGGTTCATTTCCCGTGTTAAATCCAATAAAGAAGTAGAAGAAAACTACTATCACATACGAGTATAACTCCCACTGCGAGGTTTCACTACGTATGTATATACGTATATATAGGTACTCATAAATATGTAAGTATTGTATAATTTTTCCATTAAATTATTTACAAATTTAAGTTTTTCGCAACGTAAATTTACAGCCCTTAATAACTTTTACAGATGCAAAAAATGGTGCACATTTAAATAAAATTATTTCTCAACGTGTAAATATAAAATTAAGGCATATTGCTTAGTATGTTTTAAGACATAATTTATATATATATATACATATATATATATATATATATATATATATATATATATATATATATATATATATATATGTATATTTTAAAGTATTTCAGTTATTTTTGAAGTTTATTTAAGTCACTTTATTAAGTTTCCATGATTTTTTATGGATTCAAGTACCCGTCGTTTGCCAATTATTACCTATAAACTACTAGAGCCTACTTAGTTGTGGGAATTTTTCTTTTAATTTTCTTATATATACTACTATTGTGAATACTTTTAAATAGTCAAAAATCCTAGATTAGCTGGTAGATGATCATGAAATTTAACTCAATCTAATATGACCACTTTAGAATAATATTCCGTAAAAACACACCTATTTCGAGAAAGTGATGAAATAATCCCAATATTTTGAAATACATATTTAATAATACTCTACGCAAAGGGATATACGAAAAAAATCATTCCCAATTTACGTACAGGGGAAATAACCTAAATAACTTTATTTTTAAACATTTTGCTATTTTCTTGCCAAACTAACTCAATAATAGTCTGAAAGTAAAACGGCTGTGACCTACTGATAGATAGCCAGACAGATGGATATGATGAAATCATGAGGGTCCCTAGGTTGGCTACGGAACTCTAAAATGCAAAAGAAAATCTATATAACATTTCTTGTTGTTCAAGGTTCGTACTAACTCTTCGTAGTAAATAGAGGAAAGATTAATGTTAGAAACAATAATATTTTATTGAAGAAAAAAAGTTATCCATTTACAAATTGAACAACGAATTGGCTCCAGGCAATGCTTAAAAGACAACTAAAAAGCATTAAACGAAAAGTCAAATAAAGACACGTATTTAAAAGATCGTTACAGTAAATAAAAAGATAATTACCTTTTCTTCTGACGTATACATTTAGACCGCCAATGGTTTGTCTTTTTCTCATAATAGGTAACAAGTTTGTCTAGAGCTAAGACTATAAAAGCCTTGAGGATTAATGGGTTCATTAGGCTTACATATATATATATATATATATATATATATATATATATATTTATATTTATATACCTACCATATATATACCCTTTGGTTTCAAAATTTTTGGCACACAACATTTTAATAAGGCGATATTCCGCTTTTTGTAGACCGTATAAATATTTTCATTCATAAATTTGGTTTATCACGCGGTTATGACTTGCGTTTCTCATTTTCGAGAAAGTCTAAGCGCTGTATTTGATTCCAATGTACAAATTAGAGCTGTTTCGGAGCGAAAATAAAAAAAAATTGTATAATAATCGATCTACTTAACAATTACTAATAAAATATCAATCAATCTGTAAAACGTCGTCAGCCCTAAGAATCATCTTGAATAAATCTATTTTAAAAATCGCGGATATTTTCAAAAATATAAAATTGAAATGGAAAATCCATTTAGAAAAGAAACAAAACTAACGATATTTTCCTTTTGTAACTTTACTAGTTTTCCACCTTCAAAAACTCTATGGCACAATTTCCGACATATTTAAACTAACTTCTCAATAATAAATATAATTAAAATTAAACAAACAATGGTCGCGACGTGCAGTAATAACAATAAATTAATTACGTTATTCAATAATCTCTCTCCTGTCTTCACTAGATTATTCAAAAATTTTTAGAAAAAATAAATCAAAATAATAATGTTTACTGTTTCTTAAAAACTGGTTATTGTATTGTTATTAAATTAATAATTGATTTTCACATTATATTGGTGTTATTTATATTAAGTAGTTTTTGAAATCTTCTATCTAACCTTGTGATTTTTTTCACTAACGACAACAACGAAGAACTGATATATTTATTTTATTGTTTTTTCTTCCTACTATATTTATTTTCTTCTACTAAGAGATCTAGTAGAAGAACTAATATATGTATTTTATTCTAGTTTGCTGTATAGTATCGTTTTTTAAGGTACTAACTTTGGGAACTATTTTTATTAATCATATGGTAATCGCGTTATGAAACGATTTTAATGTCAAGAATTATCTATGATTCCAATTAATTACTTTCGTAGAGTCGGTTTTCAATTAAATCAATTTACATTATACATCTCTAGAAACAGTTACCATTTATGTGGCTATTTAAACGTATTTATACAATTAATCCATATTTTAACACCACACATTTCTGTCGATTATAAAAATGATATATTTTTTTTAATATATGAATTTTCTATTGAAATAAGAACGCAGACAATCATTTAAAAAGTTTGTGTCATTTTTGATATTAAGACAAAGTCATTCTATGAAATATATCACCTATTCGCATATTATTCGAATATGGTCTCAAAGACATATAGTGACTAAAGTCAGTAATCTGCAAATTAATTAAAAAATATATTTTTATTACGATGAGCCACGTCCACATTTTAGCGACAGAATATTGCCCTTATGCGGCACTTTGAACCTTCTTATTTTAAAACTTCCATTTTTTAATTACATAGCTTTATTAATAAAAGTGGCTAGGAATTTATATTTTGGATTTATCGTACTTCAAGTCTTTGATATTGTGTTCTCACAAATTATTCATTCAAATCAGAACATTTTCGTATCTTTTTGTATTTTATTTTATCATTGTGCCAGTAATGAAAAATATTTTAAAATGAATTAGTTTTGATTTAAATATTTTACTCATAAACTACTGAACCGGTCTTTCCTAAATTTTGTTTAATTATACAACCCATTATACCTTAAGATATAAAAAAATATTTAACCCGTAATAATTATGCTACATACGGTAGAACGGTAGACTACGAAGCTTTCATACCTACTTGTTCACAGATTAATATTTAGTGTTGTTTGTATCACATGAATTAATTGCCCGGCTTATCGTTCGCGAGCATACAAGTATCGTAAATAACTCTAAAACTACTTCCCCTAAAATTGCTATCCTAAAATTACATAAACATAAACAAAGTTTGCCGGAATTTATATAAATTTGTAGAAAGGATGTTTTATCCTAGCTTTGACTTTAGCAACACAGCTGGGGAAATATACTTTTTTGGGCAATTTCAGCAATATGTTAAAACCATCATACATGTAATTCTGAAAAACATGGTTTTGAAATATCTTTCTTTACCTTACTTTTTCAAATAATAAAAAGTCGAAATCTTTATCTGATCTCTCTAAAATGTCTCTATTTTTGAGCGTTTTCTTTTGAAATGCGCGTAGATCAGTATGTTTTGTTACTAATTCACATTTTAAATTTTCGTCAAAAACGGCTACTGTAGATGAATAGAAGGATGGAAATTTAATGTATATTTTACATATAGTTGCATTTTTTTTAATGCACGGGAACCTAAAATCTACAATTTCTTAATAAATACTTCAAAAATCTGCCTAAAGCCACCGCACCACAGCACGATAGTTTTATTTAGCCCTAGTAAGAAACTCGTTTATTAATCATTAATTACTTTAAAAAAACTTTATGCTAACATAATCTCGGGTAGTATTTAGAAGTTGAATGAAATAAATATTTGTATTACTTTAAATTTAAATTAAAACTTCAGATATTCAAATGATATGTTTAAGGTATGGCATGAAAATATGGCTTGTAAAACATACTTTTTCTTTTCAAATTTGTAAATATTAACATGAGGATTATACTGGAGTCAAGAATATAAAATATTTTCAGGTTTTTGTACCTGAAAAGTAAAAAAACGTGACCTCAGTGTGCTTTCTATCACAGCTAATTTTCTCGGAAGCCATTTCATGGGGAAACTTGAAATTGGAGATATAATATTTTCACCTGCATATGGATTCGATTCCTTTCTTAAGTAAAACTTCTTTGGCGCGATAAGAGTGAAATATCAAAGTCGCAACGTCCTTCATGCGGTGTTTTTGAAACGTTGGTGACGTCAGAATGTCATGAATCTACCGCAAAAAGGACGGGAAATAGGTCACGCGTCGGATTTCAAAAATTACTTTTAAGTTCTGGAGTCGATACTTATAATAAAGATTATCCGTCTTATCATCATTCTAGGTTCACATGGGCGGAACAGTGATAAAATGGAATTTTTGTTTGTTCACGCTAATCTCTGACACCACATGTCCAATTTGCAAAAACTGTATGTATATATATATATATATATATATATATATATATATATATATATATATATATATATATATATATATGTATATATATATATATGTGTGTGTATATATATATATTTATATATGTATATGTATATATGTATATATATACACACACACACTTATATATATATATATATATAACCACATGGAGTATATTTAAAAAAAACGATCGTTCTACATTTATTGTAATCTGGTAGTAAAATTTAATCAACTCGAACAAGAATGGGGTTATGCAACATTTTTAAGTCTTTTTTAAATATGGAATGTAAAATTATTAAAAAATGTTATATTCTTTAAAACGAGGAGTCCTTTTTAAAGTAAACCCCACATCTATAAGAAAATTGGAAAGATTTTTTATGATTATTTTTCATTCTCTCTTTAATTCTCATTTTACATTACTGACATATACTAGACGTTATACTGCGAAAATACAACGCGTATTCCAAAAGTGTTGACATTTAGAATCATCCCTATAGTTTTTCTGCAAGCTTAGCGGGGATGTTATTCTAATATATACATTAATTCCTAATTGTAGGTTGATTAGTTTAAAAAATTGGGCGTCGGATCATCATATTATAAAAAATATAAAAATACAATAAATTTTGAAACCTATAACAAACTCTTTGAAACGAACCCCACTATAAACATAGAAATAAAAAAAATCGCGTGATTAATTTGTCCCCCTTAATACATCCAAATTAATATTTTTGAGTTTTATTATTATTCCAAATATATAGTTTGTACGGACGGATATACCAATAACTGATCTTATAAAGTATCTGCTTTTCCTCTGGAACTACGGAACTCTAAAAATGAAACAGAGTGTTTATACGTCGCAAGGCGGAGACAAACCCGCTTGTGTATTGCCTGTTCATATCAATTATTCCCGCTTATATATTCCACACCCGAAAGGGATATGGACCGGAGCAGAAACGTCTAGTGACCACGGGGGGACAGCAGGAAAATGATAATTCTACGAGGGTGAATCACACTTAATATGTTATAAATACTATACTTTAAAATTAAAAAGAATGAAGAATAAAAACACGTAAGGGCGTTCTTATATCCTCAATATGATTTTATTGTAGTAACTTTTAGGAAAGAACTTTCCTAATGATATCATTAATTATTTTTTGTATGATTTAACGAAGGATCCCCCTAACAACGGAAGACCAAATATATGAGCTTATAAAGATACAAATGCGACAAAAGGATCGTACCTTACCGATATTTCATCAATAGCTGTGTCACTTGCCGAATTTGTGTCTCCCCGTTCTGGTTTACCATACAATTTTTGATACACAAAATGTTTCGCAATCCCATGTCATCTTTTATTAACATAATCACACACAATTGATAAATTTTAGGACTTGAAACACTAAAATTAACAACTGTGTATAATTTACTAATAAGAATTATTTTTAAATAAAATTTTACAAAATAGCCTACACATATAATAAAATTGAAACAAAGTGAATTCTGCACATGGAAAATATTTTAAAAAGAGTGAATGATTCAGCGTATACAACGATAATAGTAGTCCGAGAACCTGATTTTGGTCTATATGCCTGTATGTTAATTTATTCGTCAATCACGCAAAATTTATTGTACAGATTTTGATGAAATTTTTTTTATATCCTCGAAAGTATTACATGTTTGTTTTATCCTAGTTTATACCCCCGAACAACATAAATAGTACTTTTTATCTGGGTATTACATATTAAAATAACCTTGACCTGATATATATTATTGTATTGTACTGATAAGGACATCTATATATCATTTTAGTAATGGTAATTATAATAATAGTAGTGATAATAGTTTCCACAGAAAAACCATAATTTTACGCGAGTCAAACAATTAGGCAGAGCTAGCTGTGGAATAAAACCGTTTAAAGCTTACTATTTCCCTTGTTTGTTTATTGATAAACAATATACAAATATAAGGACACCCGATCCATGTGTTACAAACGTTTATCACAAAATACTTTAAGCCGTTCCAAGTAATATCTCGTAAGATAAACGTAACGGTGTTAAAAAAATATAAAACAATGAAGTTAACAAAGGAGCTTTTGTCTACACTCATTATAACTTTTGGCCGACGCTGGGAGGGGGAAGTATTTTTGGGGAAAGTTAAGATACTGAAATTAATATAAAAGGTCTTCGCCAGGTTTGACACCGGCCACAGCCCTGAATACTATGATGAAACATTTGTATGTTGTATTTTCAGGTAAAATATTTAATCTCAGCTCGGATTCACTTCCGCAGCACGGCCGTAGCATTCGCAGAGACAGTATGGTGCGTAATTAAATTATGAACAACTGCTGTAATAGGCTTACAACAAATTTAAAATAAATGAATTCTGAACTTTGAAATATGAAGATGTTAATTGCTTTAATTCATAAAGGAACGAAACATTGATATTACTCTATCTAAAATTGATATTTCTGGAGAATTATAATTTTGTATTAACAAAAATTCGTTAAACTCCCGTCAAAGTAAATTATTTTCACTAGAAAACAATTTTCCGTCAAAATTTATTTTATTTTGTAATAAACTGGATCTATTAGCGACTCCGTCCGCAGTAAGATTTGACTTTATATAACCCAGGTAACTTTTCAAATACCACTTAACAGACAGCAGTTTAAATTTGTTTACGATTATTTTCATTTATTAGTACATAGGTATAAATTATCGGATTTCATTAAATCTTTCTTTCCATGGAAAATTTTGTAAGACAAAAGAGATATATTGATTTTTCTCCACTTTTGTCTAGTTTTCGTCGACACTGCTTGTAAATTAGATATGAAATCAATTATTATACAACTTAGGTTTCTTAGCTTATATACAGTCTTTATATTTACAACATTAAAACCTGACTAGTTCAATAGATTTGTGTAACTGAGTAACAAAGAAAGGAAAATATTTTCTCATTTTACCTAAATGACATCGGTTGATTTTATATTGTGGCAGTGGAAAAACATTTTAACACCTAGGGAAAAACATTTTAAAAAATATTGAAAAGTGAAAATAATAAATATTCTATACAATTGTCCAGAATATGTTACTATCTCTGTATTAAATTTAATACATATCAGTTTAGTATGTCGCAGCTGAATAAAATGTATTAACCTTTACAAACACCGGGATATCATCAATATTTAAAATTAAAATGCTAATTATTCTTTCTCTTCATATTGTTAGTCAGAATATAGAAAAAAATAATTAATATTTTAATTTTATATTAAAAATTTAGCAATTTGCAGGGTAAGTAGAAGAAATTAGATTTGCACTATCATAAAGTTAAAATTTACCAAAAAAAATATTAAATATTTTGCATGAAATTTAAGATAAAATATCGTTTAATATTGGTCGTATTCGTATTATTATTTTGCGTTACGATTACAACATTTTTATTTCAGTTTTACTATTTTTCAATGGGCGACAGCTGGTTTCGTCCATCATTTGATATTTAAAAAAAATGAAAACTTTTATATAATTATATTCTAATAATCTAATACCAGGCACAATTTCGCCGATCTCCTTCAATATTCGTATACAAAATGCGATTTTTACACTTTGTATACAAACATCGAAGGAAGGTCAAAGGGTCATTTGAAAAATATTTTACGATGCTTACTGGCCGTAACGTCTACCCACGCATTATTACGAATGCCAACAAACATAAATATTACGTCCAATTCACATGCGATAAAAGCAAAACAGGGCATTTAACGTGACAGCATTTCCATTAAGTGTATTTATGTGTTCATAGTAATGATGATGGGCCAACTCTGAGGAAGTACTTGATGATGACCTATTCAGTGGTACTTTGTTTAATTAACTTGTTTCATCAGGTTTCGATATAATTATGAGCCTTTTTTAGTCCATTTCATTTATAACCTATTTAACTTTAGATGGTATTTTCGGTCCATTATCGAAATTCATACATTTTCATCAGATAAGATAATGTGGGAGAATTACACCTTAACAACTTTAAAATTGTCATCAATATGATGGTATTTTTCAACAAAAATCTTATATACTTTGTACTCACGGTCGAATTAAAACAAAATATAACTTGAATTTTAAAATATGTCCACCTATGTATATGGATTACTCAAATAAATAAAACTACTGATTAATGGGGACTAAACAAACGAAAACATGTTAGGGTTATGATTAGGGTATCAAAGATAACATAGTTTTCATCTTTTGCTTGATATGGTCATAATCTCCTAAAAACCTTTTTCTACATTAGGATAGCATTAAATAAATGTATTTAAAAAAAAATAAGATTCAATATCATCTTGAATATACAATTGTTCAAAATTTCAAAATGTTCGAATATAAAAAAAACCTTAAATAGTGTTCTTATATAATATGATAGGGTACCACATGGTCACTATTCATAAGTTTTTTATCTAATACACACATACACATATATGAATGTTCACCTACGTAATGAAACTAGCTTTAAATGAATAAATTATTAGAATAAAATTACCTAGAGTTTGATTTTTACCCCTTTTCGACTTAAATATTTGTACTAATTTCAAAACTACAGTTTATATGTGGACGACGGGAACACTCGATGAATTTTCATTTGACATACCTAAGGTGTCAGTAGCTTCGTGTTCCCTGAACGGCTGGACCGATTTTTTCATTTTCTATAACAATAATATAAATATAGGTGAATATTTTTCCAAATATTTGGATGAATATCTGCTGGCAAAACTTATGCGGGACTAAAACTTTTCAAGGCACGCGTGATGAAAACTAAAGTGAAATATGTTGCATGGTGCACAAAACCCGCCCAATTTTGTAATTGAGTTTGGTCTCCCTATACAACATAAACTACTTTATGCTAAGTTAATTTCGAAAATAATGAGACGCCGCCGGTGTGTTAACTATGGCATCGGCTCTTTATTCCCTGGGCAAAATTCGAAAGGTGAGGACATCTCAGGGCGTAGTTAGAAAGTTTGCCAAAATTTCATTTTAAATAACACGATGACGCAGCCGATACTGTAATATCCTGTTGCATACTTTTTATTAGCCAAGAACCGAATTTGAAATTTTAGTTAGTCTCAAAGGCAGTTCACCAAAGTTGGTATATCCAGTTTATCAGTCATACTTAAGGGTATAATCACTCATTTATCAAAGGAATTCAAATTATTATCGAATGAACTGATCTACCACGTATATTTATACAAACATATACATATATAAATATATATATATATATATATATATATATATATATAATATGTATATGTATATGTGTATATATATATATATATATATATGTATATATATATATATATATATATATATATATACATATATATATATATATATATATATATATATTCGATGAATTTACATCCAAACGTTTAATGTCCCTTAGATGACTTATAATTTTGAAAATTTGTATAATTACTATTGAGTGTTTTAAAAAATCAATTTCTTTTGTGTAATTATAGTGACTATAGCTTTATTTTATATGCCTTCATTTAACACTTGAATCAAGGGACATTTTTTTGAGCTGCAAAACATCGACCATTGTCCTGGAACTTAGACTTGTGCTTTTAAAAATTACACATTCGGATCATCGTGTGACAAAGTGGACGACACGAAAGCGGCGATAACTATTTCCATCAATGCTTGCTTCAAATAAGCATAGCCTTGCTTATTCCGTAAAGTCATAAAATAAAGGCTGATGAGCGACGTCACAAAGAAATTTGGATTAGGGTATCAAAGATAACATAGTTTTCATATTTTCTTTTATATAGTCATTTAAGTTCCAACATAACAATGAGACAATATTTACCTCTACGATAAAGATCATAACTTTTGACAAAATTTCCAAATTTGAGAAAAAATTATTTCTTGAGTGCTATAACGTCGCGCTTAGAAATGGACTAAGTCATTCAGAGACAAGTGTGTGATTATGCACTGCAACTTGTAAAGCATTTGTGATTTGCATTCTTTCTCATATCTGCAAAATTTTAACCAAAATTAATAAACTATTAAGCACAATAACTGTTTGCAGCTTCCTTAAATTTCCTACAAGAAACTGCCTTTTTGAAATCGCCAGAGAACCTCTATACTGAAGGGTACGAGATTAGGTATTAACTATGCACCTAATTTATAAAACGGTAAGCGACACCAATAGCATCCAAAAACTTGCTACACTCACTAACCTCTTCCGTTCATACTTTTCAATATTAGTGCATTTACCTGTTATGTGTACGTATGTATCAAGAGTAGTATCTTAGATTGTATACTAAATAGTAAATCCGCTACGTTGCCCCGGTTCCTCGTGCCTAAATGTGTGCTTATATCTATGACATTATTTGTATTTCTATTTTGTATTAAAATTCCCTAATAAAAGTGCAGGATTTCACAGAACTTTGAAAATTGCGACTTAAATTATATTTTAGTGCAAATACGAGAGTTTCAGCAGGACAGAACTGATGCTTCAAAGATGCTCCGAAGGGTAGGTTTTTTATAATAAAACGATAGAAATATGTCCGTTATTTAAAATCAAGTATTCGTAATTACAATCTAAATCATTGTAAAGCGATAGATCTTCTTATTATAAGATCGGTGGAGAACCAAAGCCCATCTCGTATTATAAACGAGAAATCAAATTTCATTTTTGAAATGAGAAATCAAATTTCAGAATTATAGTACTAATAGTCGGCAAGTAAAACGGCTGGGATATTCAGATGGACTTAAAAATACGGAAATGGCGACATTATAGGATTTCCTTAACTAACAAGGATAACAAGGATAACTTTTCTTGATGCTAAACTCCAAAACTGACTGCTGGTGATAAATAGAGGAGAGAATAATATTATTACAATGACATTGTGTTGAAAGAATAGTTTTTTTTAAATATACACCATCGTATCAAATATTTCTATTCAACAATTTACAAATAATTATTCACAACGTACCTATTGTCCCGTATTTACCATTTATTTCGTGAAAAATTGATATTTGTGAATAGAAATATTATGTACCATCAAATATTTCTAAGTACCGAAACGTGCACGGAACCTTTGTGGTGCGAGTTTTACTGGTTCTTGACAGGTTTTCTTCCGGCATTGTTATTATATTCATCGATGTAATTAAAGTCGTACTTACTCTTTTCTCTTAAGGTTTGGAACATCTGACTATAAAACTGAAAGGTCTAAAGATAAATTTGCAACTCTCGAGTGGCACATTATGTTTAATAAATTTTTATTTTTATTACAAATTTTTGTCTGTGGAACTACTTATTTTCCATAACACAAATTAATAAAATTATAATTATTTTTATTTTCATTTATTTAATTGTCTAGCGTCAAATACCTTAATAAAAAAAAATCTGTAAAATGTTCTCTACATTCAACGTTTATTTACAGGACTAGCATTCCTTTATTATTTAAATCCGTCAGAAATAAGAGGGTGGACATTCAAATGAGTATCCAAATGAAAACAGATCACAGTAACGTATCAGTTTAAGGCTATCTACTGTGAGGGTTCTTTCTTCTCGTGCCATTCCTTTGATTCCCTTCATCTTAAAAACATTGGCCGTTTCTGATTATAAAATTCGAAATAATTTCCCAAGATCCTTACATTTAAATTGCAATACCATTTTTATCTTTTTTGAGTAAGTGCAGCCGCAGGTCAATGCCAGAAAGTATACCAGGATGTCAGTACCACATTGTATGTACAGTGCCAGGTTGACTGAATTTAGCTTGAAACTATTGTCAAATTTTATTTACAAGTGATAAACTATGTATTTAGATCATTGTTGTTTTTTTTTAACCAAAAAGTGTCACTGTTTTATGTTTCATGATTTATGTTAAATTAAATTTATCAATATTGCTCTGAATTTTTCTACGGTAGAAGTATTCTTAATGTACTATCCTCTTTACGCTAAAATTAATGCCCTCTTTACGCTAAAAAATTCAACATATAGATTATTATGAAAAACTGGTGTTTTTTTGTTACCAAAAAAATACCAGTTTCAAAAAATATAGTATTCTGAATAATATCTCAAACGCCCTGTTCCGTTTTTAAATTCTGTAATTTATACTTAGTAAGCCTTCCTATGTCTTCTATTTTATAGCATTAACAAATAATTTAATTAAAATATTTCTTAAATAAATTAAAATATTTCTTAAAAAATATATTTGATATAAATCTTGCATTTTATTATATGGGTAGTATAGTCATAAAAACGAATAAGAAGTTTGACATATTCTTCAAAATATATTTTCTTACTTACCATTTTTTTACAAAAATTAAACTGACCGTATCACACAAAAAATTCTAATGCAGATGAGAAATAAATTTTATTATAATAAATTATGTAACTTAATTATATAGTTTTGATGCGGTGTTAATTGTTATTAAAATTAATATTAGTGAAATAAACAAAAATATGGTATCTTATTAGGTTTTAAACTCCTTTTATCAAAGTAATATTTTGAATTAATTTATTCGAATAGGCAGTACTCAAAGTAAATGAAATCTCAGAAAAGTCAATAAAACTTAAATACGTATTAAGAGGAGTAAGGGTGATGAGACTAAATTCAAGCCCAAAATTATTCTTCGCGGATATTTTTTCTTTTAATGAATAGAATTACATTTCTTGCAAGATTTTCTTTTCCTAATGATATTAATTAACTGAGCTCGTTCTTAAGATGTAAGTTTTTTTAAGCAGTAAGTTTTTATTGTACGCTTTATGTGGAGGATCTAAAACTATGAGAATCATCAATTTTAGGGCTTTAAATTCCCCAAGTCATGAATATTCATGATAAATTAAAATTGCTTTTGAAGGAAGCGTAGGGATATTACGAAAAAATCACACTATGGTTTAAGCTTTAGGGATTTACATTTCTTTAGATTAATATTGCCAAAATCATCGATCATCGATGTTAATTTTTTAAAATCATTTGATTAATGTATACCGCGAAAGGATAATAGAAACAGAAGTTTTTACTTTTTCATATCCTGCTTTCCCATTAAACGATTTTTTCCTACGCCCCCATTTAAGTACTTTGTTATACTCCTCATTATGAACTGTTAAAAAGTAGGTGTTATTATGAATTTCATTATTCTTATTCTTTCAATATAATTTTATATGTTAGTTTTCGAAGAACACTTAAGATATTTTTTTCGCCTTCAGCATCTTAACGTATGTAAGTTCACAAGATATTCGCATATCAACTATAGATGTAAAAATGAGAATATATTATTTGATAGACATTTATTATGTCTAACTGAAATCACTCCAATGGCCAGTTATATAGCGATAATAAAACTGTAATTATTATAGGCATTTATTTATCGAGGTCTTCAGTGATGGTGGGAAAGGAATAGATTAAAAAAAAAATTAAAAAAGACGTTCATAGCGTAATTAGTTTAAGATCAAATAAAGTGTCAATTAAACACCTCACAATCATAACATACTTAATCTTTAATTTCCTATTACTTAGCGCCTAACACTAACGATATAATTTTATAGCTGAGAAGCCAAAATTAAGGATCTACTCCTCTTTTCAATTCTATAACGAAATAACAGGAAATACACTGTCACGTATGACCAAAATCGCCACTACGGGGGTTTAATATATATGTAGGTAGTCATAGAGATATAAGCGTGCATACCATTTCCATTAAATTATTTACAAAAATTAAATTTCAATAACGTTAATTTATGACCCATATTAACTTTTTCAGACGTAAGAAATAGTGCTTTTTTAAGTTATTACTTGTCACCATGTAAATATAAATACATATTGCATAATATGTCTAAGAGACATAATAAATGTACTTTTTAAAGTACGACGTTATTTTTGAAATTGATTTAAGTTACTTATATGGAGTTTCCATGATTTTTTGACTACATACCATAAGTTTGTCGACTATTACTTGTAAATTAGTGGAGTGTAGCTGCGATAATTTCTTTTTTAATTTTGTCATATATACTACTATCGTCAATACTGTTCAAATATTTTTTGAATCTTTTTCTTTCCCTTTTGTTTTCAAAATGATTGGCACACAAAATTTTGAAAAAGATCATGTTTCGCATTTTAGATATAATAGAAATATTTTCCTTTCTGAATTTGGTGTTGACCTATCCTTTTGCATTTTTTAGAAAGTCTAAGAAACTTTGGTTTATTGTGAAGTTAATATACGAATATTAATTTGAAAGAACAAAAAAGTCGATTACTAATATAAAAATCGATCTACATTTCAATTGCTCATTAAAGAATAAATTTGTTAAATATTGACGGGGCTCACAATCGGCTTTAAGAAATATATTTAAAGAAAAGGAAAGGAAAAATGTAAATTATATTTTTTTTTCTAAATTTTGCATATCTTTCGCCTTCATAAAACTCTATGCCTAAAACATACATTTCTAGAACGAGCCACTATTTATATGACTAAGTTTGTGTTTTTAACATATCATAATAATGAGATATAAGATAGTATTTATCGGCGTGTAAACTCATAGAAAAACGAGGAGCACAGTTAGAACAGTTATTTATTAGTTTTAGAACAGTTTTTTAATATAGTTTAAGTTTTCTGTGCTACTTAAATGATCCATAGTTTGTCTGATATGAAAAACATCTTTGAGTATTTTGTTATCGTCACTACAACTATCAATTTTAACTTAAGAATTACAATTTTCTTGTATTTATGGAAATAATTTAATTTTGGATGAAAGGATTTCCTGTGGAAATATGGAAAAATACACTCGTTTGAAAAATCAATATTATTTCGGATATTACAATTAAGTCATTATTTAAGTCATCACCTTTTATCAAACTAATTGTTAGAATATTCTATCAAATAAATATTTTAAATAAAGTTAAGTTCATACGATTTTTTTTTATAATTTAAACGTCTATCAAATCTGCAAATAATTGAACACAATTCTTTTGATCAAGACGAAGTGTCACTTTGAGATTTCATTCACTGATACAACACGATGTACGCTAACATAGACAAACGTATTCATCCCGGAATAAATATGTCGCGTAAGAGTAGAACTCCCACTACAAGGTGCGAGTTCCATACGTATGTAACATATTTTCTGCTCAATTGTTTATGAAACTATCCGTAAGAAGGTGTGATTAAGGTGTTAAGGTGTGCCCGGTATTGCTATTAAATTATTAACAAATATTAATACCATTTTCATCATATAAATTAAATGGCTCGAGTGCATACAAATATCTTGAATTTCTCTAAAACTATGAAATCGAGAATTATCGCTATAACCTACCCCCAAACTTTAGATAAACTTGTAAAAGGGATGTTTTATTCTAGTTTTGACTTGAGCCGTTTCATGGGGGAACATACTTCTTTTGAAAATTTTGGCAACAAATTTAGAACTATCTTACGCAAAATTCTAAAAAAATTATTTTGTAATAGCTTTATATTGCTTTTTAAACTGATATTTCATCGGATACCAGAAATTTAATAAAAAATAGAGAACTTTATTTCATATCTGAAAAATTTCTCTAGTTTTGAGCATTTACTATTGAAATGCACGTAGGGCAGTATGTGTACGTAGGTCAGTTTGTGCATATTTGTTAGTAAGTTAAATTTTAAAATTTGACTAAAAACGGCTCCATATAAAATTAATAAATCTTAATAAAGTGAATTACATAGAGTCAATAAGTGAAAATGCTTTTATGTTTCTGTTTCTGAAAAGTAAAAAATGAGACTTCAGTCTGTTTGTATATAAGAGTCGTTTTTGTCAGAAGCAATTCAACGCAGAAACTTGAAGTTGAACTTGGTGATATAACATATAATTACAATAATAATATATTAACAATTGCTACCCAAAAATATTTATATGAAAATTGAGAGTGAGGATTCGATTCGCCTTTTTTAATTTTGTCTATCACGTCGTCTTCAAAGAAAAGTTATAAGAATCTAAAAAAATTATTTTATCTTTTTTTGTAGCGTATCTCTATATACTCTTCCTTCCTATTTCCGAGACTTCTCAACCAATATTATGGAAATAGCAGCCCTCATAGAGAGCTGCTTATAGTTTATATAAAAATTATAGCGATGATTTTAGATCACTTAGGATTTGAGTAATTCATGACATACTACATGGTAAAAAATTATGTTCATATTTGAAAATAATTGAATAAATCTTCGTGATTAATAAAATTTTCGTTTTTATTACATTTTTATGGAACATTTGTATGGTGAGTTCTATCACTAATTAAAACGTTTTATTTAAAGGATCAATTAATATTACTGCAACATTTACGTCGCGAGTTATTAAGTACTTCATTTACTTCGTAAAGGTTATTTAAAAGGATTTTCAATTATCGTCATCATTATTTTGAACTTAAAACTGCAAATTGGGTCAGTCGTTAATGTAATCTTTAAATTTTGTCAAATATCATTTTATTAACATACATTTTCATTTACTGATATATGTGTACCATTTATTCGTTGTTCAGTAGTCAATGATTTAAGTCAAAATTTTATTTGGATGAGATGTTTATAAAGAAGCCCGTCCAAGATTTTAAATATAGCCAAATCGAAAAATAAGATATTCACTAGTTAACTTTTCACTCATATGCTTTTACTTACTATTCTGTTTCTATCTTAGAGAATCTCATCGAAACAAAAACAACAAATCAATCCTTAACCGCCCCATCTGTATTATAAAAAGTTATTAATTCATAAGTGAAATAATGGTTTCTTAAAATCCGTAAAGTGATATTCTGATTATAAAGTATATTTAATTTGTTTATCTAATGGTTCTCCACTTAAAAAAATTGTTTTCCAAGTTGTAATTAATTTTCTCGATGCAAAAAATTGTTCTCAAAGTTAAAATCATCAAAATACTGTCAAAAGGAACAATGGCAAAGACATTTTTGGTTACCCATAACTATTAATTTTTTTGTTTAAAAAAATATCATAAATTTATTTCTCTATCAGAAAGAACTTCATCACCTACATGCCACAACTTTACTATCAGAACAGATCTCGAACATTTTTATTTATGACAATCATCAACGATTGAGGACATTTTTGTTTATTTCTCCAAAAGTTAAAATGTATTGACCTTTAATCGTAAAAATGTTTATTATTGCCATTAATAACAGGTATACAATTATGCATCATTTGTATTGAACATATCAGAAATATGTGACAGAATATGGCTTTCCCATAACAAACTCCGACAGTCGGTTTCGAAGATTTCGGGTTATCTGCCAGATGGACGGTTTTCAATAATACTAACAAATTATTCGATTGATCATATTTTTGTTTGAATGTTTGATTTAAAAAATTAAAAGGAAAACAATTAGTCAATTTTTCACTAACTTTTATATTATCCGTGTAATGATTAAGTTACTGTTACAATTTTAGTATTCATTTCCACATTTTTCACTACTGTAATGTGGTATAAAAATTGTGTTCACGAGGTATATAGTAAGTTTAAGAATATTTCTTTTATATATTGAGAGGGTAAATAATATATTTTTATGGTAATGTATATATACTTCTACCATTTGTATTAATGTGTAAATAGAGAAATTTCTTTGTTCCTTTATACGCGCGAATTTCTGGGGCCACACGTCCGATTTCAAAAATTAAGTTTGTGTTTGATACTTTACGAAAGATTATTGGCTTTATAATCATCCTACGATTTACATGGGCGGAGCAGTGATAGAGGAATTTGTTTATTTATTCACGCTAATATCTAAAACCACACGTCCGATGAATAAAAATTGCATTTATGTTGGAAATTACATAATTTTAGGAACATTGTGAGTTTTATGATATGATCACGCTACGAAATACACAGGTCAAGGCAGTGACAAAAAATCTATCATGCACTAATTTAACTAACACTACGAAATTTCCGTGCTAATTTAGGTACTTATAAATATATAAAGCTATATAATTTTTTCTTATGTAATACTATTATATAGTATTCATATTAAACTATTAACTAACATTAAATATTCACAATGTATGCATATCGCCTACTACCCTTTACATAAACGTAAAAACATGGTGGACATTTAAAAAATTGTAATATATAGGATGATTGCTCTAGTTTTACCCTAATCTGCTAGTCAGATTTACATAATCCTGAACATCACCCCTCCGACCCCAGACATCACCCCTCCGACCCCAGATATCACCCCTCCGACTCCCCAAGGTAACAACCCGCAAGGTCGGAGGGGTAAATTTTGTTGAAATATCCAATGCACAATTACGAAAAATTAGTTTCGTATTCTTCATAGCTAGTTTTTTCTAATGAAATCCCACTTCGTAGAAAATAGAAAAAAAAATTGAGGATTTTTTGACTCTCTTCTTTAATTCTCCAAACTATAGCGATGGCGGCCCTAATATATGAGCTGATTAAGTAGTAAATACGATAAAACCATCGTTGCATACCGAAATTTACCTAATTTGTGTCTTCATATTTTTATTTATCATACATTTTTAATATTTTTGAATTCATGTCTTAATTTACTGAAACAATCACGCACTACCGAAAATATTTTGACGTGAAAACAATATTGACTTTTGTTGTTGATCAACAATATTCAAGCACGAAATGAAGGGGCGTCAAATTCGTGTAGCATAAACGTGTAACACGAAATAGTTTAAGCTCTTCTCAGAAATATCTTTCAAGATAAACGTGACAATGTTTAAAATAATTATAAAATAATGAAGTTAACAACGAGGTTTTTGTCCAGACTTCTTATAACTTTTAGATGGCTCTTGGAGTGGGAACGAGTTGTGCGGAAATATTAGATGCTGAAATTAATATAAAAGACCTCAAGCGGGGCTGAAGTCGGCCAAGGTCACTGATAATTAAGAGTTACCTTTGTGGGTTTTATTTCCAGGTGAATAATTAATCTCGGCTCAGGTTTGCTCCCGCGGGGCATTGGCAGAAATGATCTTTTGCACTATTCAGTTATAAACAACTGGTGTAATATGCTATTAATAAATTAAATGAAATCTGAACCTTGAACTGTAAATATATTGATTGCCCTAATTCATAAAGGGAAGAAACATAGATATTACTCTGATTAAAATTTATACATTTGGAGAATTATATTTTTTTAGAAACAAAAATTTGTTTAACTCTCGTTAAAAATATTGTACAAAATTTATTTTATTTTGTTACTAATTAGATCAGTGAGCGATTCCGTCAGCGATAAGAGCTGATTACGTATACCAAAGGCAAATTTTTAAACACCATTTAGCCGATAGCAGTTTCATTATATTTGTGACTATTTATAATCTGTTACCACGTAGGTATAAATGATCAGACTTCATTAAATCGTTCTTTTCCTAGGAAATTTTGTAAGAAAATAGTAGAATATTGTTTTCCTCCACTTTTTGTCTAATTTTCGTCAACACTGCCTGTAAATTAGATATAAAATTTATTATTTTATATTTTATGTTCTTTGGCTTACCTATCGTCTTTACAAATTCAGCATTAAAGCCTGATTAGTTCAACAGATTTGTATGATTGAGTAACAAAGCAAGCAAATATTTCCTTCCTCACCTTTAACATGTTTGTTGACTTTTTATCATAATAGTCTTACACATACGGAAAAAAAATTAAGAAATAATATCATTTACAAATAGGGGCATAAACAGTATAATTTATTGCAGTGTAATTTACAAATATCAGTTCAGGGTATGCTATTATCCCTATATTAAATTTAATACATATCAGTTTAGAGGCTTTGTAACGCTTTTGGGTAGATTTTTTCCACCCACACAAACATCGAGATATTCATATTATTAATCAGAATGAAGACCAAAATAATAAGTATTTCAATTTTATATTACAAATTTGTCAATTTAAAAGATAGATAGAAGAAATTAGACTTCCACCACCACGAAAGTTAAAATTTACCAAAAAAATACTACATATTTACATTAAATTTAATCCAAAAATTTGGTAACATTGGGGATCGGCTTTTTTAATTAATATTCCTTTAATCTTTAATTAATTCCCACTAAAATTCACAGCTGTAGTGGCGGCGGTACGCAATCCATTGAACGTCAAATTTATTTCTGAGCCCGCAATTATTGTTTTCTAAATGACTTCATAACTCATTTTAATTTGCTCTCACAACAATGGCAGCAATATCGCTTATGGATATTAAAACGCTCGAAAGTAACTCATGTTTTACTTGTTATAAATTAAGAACATTTTAACAAAATGAATGTGACAAAATTTTGCGTAATCAATGAGGATATATGCCCGGTTCCAACGCCACCTCGACAAAAGTATATATCTTGTTTGTTGATTATTATGCAAAACGACGCACAAAACTTCAACGTTTTGTTTGATACATCTTTGAAATGGACCAAAAACACAACAAATGCTTAATTAGGCGATGTAATGTTTTTATCAATATCTAGAAATTTCATTTGAGTTAATAAGATTTATTAATAAATTTTTGCGAATGGTTAATTCGTTATCTGTATACACTGTTAGCGGTAATAATATTGAATTGTTTTAGTTCCTCTGTTAAGTCCATCTTGACATACTTCAGCGTATTTCCTGTCGTTAGGCAGCAGTCACTTACAGAGTATTGCCTGCTAGAGGATGACAAACTTTGAGCGTTTGCATGCGAAATAATGATCGAAGAGCAATAATCAAAAATTATAGTTTAAAAACCACGGTTTTATTGAAATATGACCTAACAAATAAAAATAATAACCTTAAATATAATTATTTTGATAAAGAGCGGAAGAACGTCGCACAGCTCTATAAAAATTATTTTTTTATGATGAAAAAAAGTAGAATACTTGATATCAGTTGTCATAAATATAATTTCAGGGTACCTCATACAATAAACCTCATACATTCATATATGAAAAATAAGTTCTACCTTTCGTTCTCGACCGAAATATTTATGTTTAAAGATTATTTTTAAGTCAATATTGCTGTATAATCTTATTTCATTTAAGCTATAATCCCGTTTTCTAAATTTATATTTATGAAATTCTTGTATTGTACTCGATTTTCGACACGTGTGCAAATTATTAAATAATTTTGATTTTTGGAACTGGGTGAAAATATCATTTTTTAATTCAGATTGATACAAAATCGTACTTTTTTACTCTTTTAAATTTCATGTTATAACTTTCTAGTTATAAAAGTATTGCATTGTCATTAGTTCTTTTATGCGAAAAAAATTTTAAATAATTTTAATGAAAAATTAATTGCAATATTCCATTACATTCACAAAGCTAAATATAAAAGCATTTTAAAAAGTTGGTTTACTGACGTGTCATTTACGAAATATTGAACTAGGTTTATTTTATACATTATTATACCGTGCTCATATATATATATATATATATATATATATATATATATATATATATATATATATATATTTTTATATATATATATATATATATATATATATATATATATAAATATATCTACGGTCCTTGAACAAAGTTTGTAATTTTTTGTAAAATCTTCCTTGAATTAACCTTTTAAAACCTACTTATATTATTCAGTAATTTCCATTTTTCAGTAATTCTTTCCATGTTATTTCCTCGCATATGAATTTTTTTTATAGTTTCAGAACTAATAAAATTGAATCAATAGAAATAATTTTGTTTGAAAATACTCAACCATATCTATTTTGGCGATTTTTTCAAGATGTCTGCATAAACTTTTTTTTAAAATTAGGAGTATGGCGATTACAAACTGCTATCGGATTTGAGACTTAAAATTTGGTAAACGAAACTAAAAAATATAAGATGGTACAGGGAAATTACACTTCGTTTAGAAAAACAAAGGTAAACTAAACTTGTATTCCATCCACACTTCTATTTTAATAAAGAGAGAAAACGAAGGAAACAAAAATGTTTCTGCAAAACTTCATGTATATATTATAACAAATCCAGAAACTACCGAAGTATGACAGACAAACGGCATACACGCGATAAGTTGCGCATTACTGCATTCTTTTAAGGAAAGAAGAAAAATTAAGTAGTGAGAATCGAATATTAAACACTAGATTCACCGACGCAATTTTTTTTCGCGTGGAATTTGGTAATAAAATGTTATTAATAGCTTTTTGTGTGTTTTTTTAATATCTTTTTTATTTTAAAATTTAATACAAACTTTAACTTTGGCAGTACCAATATCGTAATTTTCATCAAGTCAGAATGTGTTTTATCTATAATGTCCAGATAGAAAGTATCGTATATATTAATCGAAGGTATAAATTATTCCCCTACTAAATTTAGTCAAAAGCCGTGCAGTAGATTTTGCGTGATTGAAGAAAAAATTAAGATGCAGAGGGAGAGACGAAAATTATAAACACAAGCCTTCTGGCTTCTTTTATCATTCTATAAGCCAAATTACTCACTCTTTTCAAAATAATTTTCATGTACAAAATTCACTCTATTATAATTTTATTATAGGCATTGATTGCTCTCATCCTATTTTACGACAAAAAATATTTACGGCAAATTGGAACCATCTCCTCATGATTATCAAAATTATCCAGCTAATGTAATATTTCTACAATTTATACACGGTAGATATTTATTAATAAAAGGTACAAGACTTATCAAAGATATCTAATAGATACAATCTTTTATATATAATACATATTATATTTATGAAAATAGTTTTTTTTTAGCTTTTAAGGTATAATATCTAGACTGATTGACCCAGCCCATATAGTTTTTCTATTAAAGGCAGTAAAATTTAAGCATAATTGAAGTGATTTTGAGCGATTGGTATTAGAAGTAGTATTTGCGTAATATTAGAAGCGGTATTTATGTAATATTAGAAGTAGTCTTATGGAATTGGGATGAAAACCTTCTAAGTCTAACTATGTAACAAATGTGAACTATTTTATTTAATTAGTAAAGTAATTAAATTTTAAAAATATATACCCTTTTAAAAAAGTTCCATAATATTCACTAACACACATTCAATGAAAGTGTTTTATCATTGTATTTTTATATAGGTCTTTTGCAGACTTAATATAATTTACTACGGACTACCGCCAATAACCTAAACCATGTCACCTTCCTCAGTATTTACAATCTTATAAAAGCAAAAACATTTTATTAACCGTCAGATGATTTTATTGAGATGACTGAAACTTTTGCTGAAGTCCAACTCCAACGCTTATTTTTCACATAATTTCTGGAATTCCTCAATTTCAGCAATACATTTTAGGTCCAATATCTTCTTAAGTAGAATTTATGACGATCAATTAATATGTATTTTATGGTAGTTAGGGGCGTAATCTATAATATTGTATTTAACACCGACAACGTATCGAAGTGTTTTATATATAGTACCAAGCCTTCAAAATTATTAAGCCTGTGGAGAATATTACACATGTAGAATTTTATAGGTCTGGCATTTCTTCTTTACGCGCATGTATTCATTCCTTTCCATGCTTCTTGCGCAAACTACTTAGTAACCAATTTAGAAGGGTACGTAGAAATATTTCAAATATTGATATTCATTTAAATTCTCCCATGATTCCTAAATTATATTTACTGGCATTTATTTTCAAATGTGCACTAATATATAAAGCCTAAGAATTTCTTTTATTATTTGTTTGTTCGCACTAAGATAATATCTGGGATCAAATGACTAATTGAAAAATTGTTTTATAGACCTCAAATTTTGAAGAAGCTTATAAATTACATGTTATGATGTTATGATATGTAAGGATAGAGCAGTAATTAAATTATAATAAAATCTAGTAAAATTTATAAAACGATGCAATGTAAAGAGGATGGTATATTTATTATATATTATTCTCGATATATTCACCCATATACTTTCTATGACGGATGACTACGACGACAAAAAGGACGACGAAAGATACTAAGAGTGTACTGTGTATTATGATACACTTGCGCGCTCTTCTCTCTATCAATACACCTATTCCAGTGAATGCTTCTGAGTGCGATTAATTTCTAACCAATAACTTTGAACAATATTATTTAATTACATTTGTAAATTTCAAGCTATTTTTAGCAATAGGTTTGTATGTATAAATGGTTTGATGTTATCGAAATAAAATAGCTACGCGGAGAAGTTTTAGGACATAGCTTCAAATTTTTGAAGCTTTGATAAGCTAAAATTTCGGCAAATCGCACACTCATCATTGGCAAGCGCACGATCTAACGATGACACATTACAATATACATTCATTTGAAATAAAATTATAAATGCGAATATAAACATCTTCAAGAATCTTTCAAATAACTTCATAAAATTGTTGTATTTGTTTAATATAATTCATTTCCAAACCGTAAAATTCTTTACCGTTTGATAAAACATTCTGAAATTTCCGGTTCGGCTTAGTATAAATATTTTCACCTTTTATTATAAGTAAATAAGTGTTTTAAGGTGCAGAGAGAGTCAGTCTGACTCTCTTTGTATACATTAAGATAAAGTTCTTATGCATTGACAAACGTAATAAAATTTGAATCAACTAACGAACAGATCAGTCATTCCGGTATACTTCAACCCCTCTCAATAACGCTCTGTTCAAATATCTTCCCCTTTCTTTACCGTTTCACACAAGTAGCCGAATTTATTGCCAGGTAGCCTAAAACACCCTCAGATAAAGAAATGTTAGCATAACTTAATCACCATCAACATATGCTGACCAAGTTATGCTGACATTTTTTATCACATATTTATACCGTACAGTCTTTTTTCAATCTAATTCAAATAGCTGCCACCGTTTACCACTATTTCTAATATTATAGCTATTCACTGACGGGGGGGAAATCGTAGAGAAATTTGAGGAAGGACGCAAAGGGCGAAACTTTCTTCGAGCAATCTAACACGATAATGGCAAAACAAGAAGATTACTAATAAATCAAAATAAAAATAGTAACAAAATCAGGAATCTCGATTTTCCTTTACGAATCCGAGTCGTGGACAATTCGATCGGCGAATCGCAAGAAGATAGACGCTTTCAAGGCGTGGTGTTGGAGATGAATGCTGCACATACCTTGGATGGCCAGAAGAACGAATATGTTGTTTCGGAAACAACTCAGAATTAAAACCACACTGTACTATCTGCCATCAAAGAATCCTCAGCTACTTTAATTACATTGCACATTCCTTGCGTACAGATAGCAGATAAATAAGCGAAAGTCAATAGTAAACGACTCGAGGTAGATTTCCTACCCGATATACTGACCAGGTCGCTACGCTTAAGGCCTCCCAAACACATGTACTCTTAGTAAAGCCGAGAACAGTGCTGAATGAAAAAATTAAGCCACCAAGACTTTTCTGATCAAAGGTTGCGAGGAAGAAATAAACTTGAAAATCGTGTCGACCTTCAAAAAATAGAACGTGACGTTGATGTTTATAAAAATCACAGTCTTCTATTCGTGTAGTTAACAAATCTGTAGTAAAAAGAATCACCGAAATCGGTCAAGAACTATGTAGTAAGACATTATACGAAACTATACCATTTTTTAGAGCAAGATATCCTCTTTATAAATTAAATTTAATAATTGTAAACTTAGACGAGTTATCAGACCCGGTTGACATCCTAGTTGATATTAAAGCGTACACTCGCAGAATATGCAATGAAAAGATTATTGTGTGTGTAAAAACATCACCGTACTCATCAAAAATTAAATTTATGGTTGTGCTAATCAGCTTTAATTCTGAAGGCGGGAATCACTTGCGTGAGTTCAATTGTTTAAAAAGTTTTTTTTTAACTGTTACCTGTTAAGAGTTTCAATAATTTTATATTATATTATTAATAAATTCATAATAAACTCGTAACTAATCCTTGTGTTAAATAAAATAACTTTTAAAATATTTATTGAATAATAATATAAAATATTAATAACACGCGTTCAAAACTATTCTCAATTTTTTTACTACTTTACTTGCTATAAATCTTGTAAATGTTGCAAATTCAGGACCGCATTAAACTCAGAACCAAAAATCTACAATTTTGCTTGACCAGTACAATATTTTGCAGCGTGATCAAATACATCGATTTATTGAATTCACGTTTACGCGGTCTTTAGTTTATTTTGCATAAGTAACTTTTTGCAATCCAGAGAAGAAAATGAAATAAAATATAAAAATAAATAAATTTTTTTAAAAAATCAAATAGAAATAATAACCATTAGAAACATAATCGAATACTCTATTTAAGCTACAGATATATCTGTTTAGTTTTTATTATTCATGCCAATACATTCATTTAATATTCATTCTTCTAAATAAGTTTTAAATTTCTCCTTAATTGTTGAAAAGTGATTTCAAGAATATATTACCTATTGACTTGTCTGTATTTAAGCCAAGTTTAAAACACATCAATATTATTTACAAGTTTTACAATATTTTTTAAGTTTTCTGCTCTAGTTATCTCAGTATTCCGTATTTATTTGCATTTTATTTTCTTAATTAAAAAGTAAAGACAGGAATTGCCTTTAAGCGGAGACATGGAATCAAACACGAAAGCGGGAAATACTAATTAATACTTCCTTTATGTAATTATGCAGATATTTTGATGGGCTCCATTAATAAAAAACCCACTTAAACTTCAAGCGATAAAAATATTATTGTAACGCTTCGAATTTACTCTTACTCAACAAAGCAACATTTTGTATAACAAGCACGGACAGCGCTCATCCTAGACTTTGAATTAAAATTTAAATAATGAGACAAATGCCTGGTCAAATAGATTTCTAGAAGCTTCTTAAGATGTCAACATTTTACGGGAAGTACTCTCGCCTTAAAATTGTACCAATTTTGTTGACGTCTATATTAGATTGGTTCGAAATATTTTATAATTTTACCGTCAAACAAAAAATTATAACACGATTTCAATTTAAATATTTATGAGCCATATGAATTTTGTAATCCGCAAGGATTTCGTGGCATTTCGCGGTTAATGCTGAATTACAAATTGAAAAGTTACACTCACAAAACTTTTATTGCCAAACTGACGTCGAACCATTGGGAAAATTTTATGATTTATTATCGGCTGACTGTGATTTGCATGAAGCTATCAAGGAAAACCTTTTTCACTGGTGGCATTTGAATATGGTTTATATTTAAAAGCACTTCGAAAAGTATTGGCGAATATCATTTAAAATTTAAATACGTTTTTCATTCAATACAGACTTTTTGAATATGGATATCTAATTATATAAAGAAATTTAGGGAAAATTTAAAGAAAAATTTCAAAAAATTCACAAGTGAAATTGAATAAATGTTGAAATATTTTGAGGTAAATTTAGAAATACTTTAACCTTAATATTGTTGAGATAGTAAGTAATCATGTAAATGTAACGATCAAAAGAATTAATAATGTAAATGTGACGATCATCCGGAATATTTTATCTCGATAAATGTAAAAGAAAAAATCGTTACAGTTGTAACCATTTTAAACAAAAAATATTAAAAATTATGAAATAGAAGATAAAATATTTTTCGCAATTAAAATTAATTTGTCATATTTAATCATTGTAATTATCAAATAAAAATATACCTTTTGTTAGTGGAGAAAAGTTGAAAATATTTTGAATAATGAATTTCCACAAAATTAACGCCAAACATATTCAATCAGTGGAAAAAATTAAGTGTTCTTTTTTAAGTAATTACTTGCCGATTATGTCATGTATTAAATAATTGAACACTTATCCCGTATCAAATATTATAAATAAAAATAAATGATAATATTTTTTGTAGTCAACTCCTTAAGGATCTATTTTTCATATATAGCGTGTTAAATTTTATTCAGAGCGTTAAAAAAAGTATAAAAGTTTATAAGTTTTGATTTAGTAGATAATCTCCAATACCACTCGTTCTATTAAATAATTCTAATTCTAATTTAAGGACCTTCAGGATAGAAATAGATTGTGTATTATTTCGTTAAACAGAATTTTCGTATATTATAATAAAACAATAAAATTTTGTAAGTTTGGATGCAGAAGGCAATCTCTCAAATTACTCATTGGATTTCCAAAATTCTTTCACTAATATTTAGAACTGGCATTCAGAATAGACATAGGTTGTATAATATCCCATTAAAAAATTACATACATTATAAAAAAGTTAATTTTTTTAAGTTTAAATGCAATAGGTAATCTTAAAATTACTCATCCCATTTCAAAAATTGTTTCACCAATATTTAGAAAAGACTTTCAGGATGGACATAGATTTTATATTATCCCGTTAATAAAATTTTGAATATTATAAAAAAGTTAAATTTTTTCAGTTTTTTTGTAGGAGGTTATCTCCGAAATTATTCATTCGATTTAAAAATGTCTTTCACCGATATTTAGAAAAGACATAGTTTGTATATTATCCCGTCAAAAAAAAATCATGTGGACGAGTTTTACAACGTAATTTAAGGAAAAAATAGTCGAACAATTGCATTTGTTATGAACGCTGCCTTAACCGAAAATCCGCCAAGCTGCTTTGTTACTGTTAATGTGTCTTCCTATTTGGTACATGAGGATCGCGCCGTTTCTGTTATGTTGTGCGCTGTCTTTGGCCACTGTCTTTGTCTTGCCCACTGCCTTTGTTCACATACTTACAGACTTATTTAATGACTGTCACTGAATTGTAGTATTCTAGGTTTATATGTGCTTGGAACATTTTGTAAAGTTGGGGGTTATATGGTACCATCCATTGATAATATATTTCCAGTTCATTTCTGCCTCGCGTTCGTATTTTTGCTGTGAAGCCACCTTTTGTGAGTGATAGTCTTCTGTATTTAGAATAGCCATCATCTCCGGTTTCTGTGTCATTCAAGTATGCTTTTGGGTATTTTTTTATACATTTTCCATCACTCATACATGGCAAATTGGAGTTTAATGGTCCACATGGTCCCTAAGTCATGTTTTTTACACCGGATCTACAGCTCCGGATCTTTTTACAACTGTGTCATACAGCTCCGGAGTTGATATCCGTGGGATGAATTCTATCGTATAGCCGTATGAGATTGCGTGAGTGAGGCAGTTATCGTTTTTGCCATTCTATTGTGCATATCCAGCATCTAATGGTTCCAAAGATGTGGTATTTTGTGATGACTTCAATAAATCTCATTTGCTTTTGTTGCAAAACTCTGGCTATATCGTCGTGTTGATCCGTGGGGGCTTACCATTAGTGGGAGATTGCCAATGTTCCAATGTCGTTAATGTTTTCGTCATTTATGATCGGTCTTCTGATTCAGTCTTATGTAAAGCATTCGTTCTGCTTATATTTCTGCATACAAATCTACCGAGAAATGTTGGAATAAACGAAGAGTGTTGAGAATGTGATTGTATGTTTCATTTTCTTTGATCATTAAGCGGCAAGCACAGAACTTTTTGGAAGGGCCTTTTTTATATATTTCTAGGCTCTCTTAGTTTGGAATTATTTCACATTAAAATTATATCCCTTCTTTCCTTGCAAAAATATCGATGGACACTAGAGAGCATCATATGAACAGCGTGTCTCCGTAATGCGTTGTAGTCCTTCTGTTTTCCATTGTACAATTATTTCACGGATTGTGTTTTAATTGCCCACAATTACAATGGCGACTTCGTCTATCTTAGTCGCATTAAATCAAGTTCGTACTCTCCAGGTAGTCTCTTATCGGCTCGAATTATAACTTTATAGTGACCAGAAATCATTCAGTCTAGTTCTGTTTTAAATATGTGAATAAGTTGATTGTATTTGTATAAGATCCTCTGTAAATCTTGAATTATTTCTTATCTCAATTGTTGATCAATTTCTATTTCTTTATTTCCGATGAAACATGCTCGCAGAATTGGCAGATTCTATCGATTTTTCCGATTACGACGTGTATGTGCTTATTATATTATTTCGTCGGGTTGTAGTGGATTGCTTCAATTGTTAGGTTGTACTGTTTACTTGTCTACATCCGTGCTTCTTGTAGAGTGGTATTTTCATGGGTTGTTTGCGTTCGCAGTCTTTTATTACAATATTATGTTGCAATTCTTAACACTACACTTCGTTCATTTCATTGTTCCTCGGTTTGTCTGCTTCTCACGATGTTTGGGAACGTAAACGCGCTTCGCACCCTTCGACTGTTTCGTTTTTTGGTGTTTTTTTCGTTTCACCGTTTTGCTTCAGAACTGCCAAGATCTCCACCTCTTTTACGTTTGGGCATTGTATAAAATATAAATAAAATCAACTTTTTATTAAGAAATATACTAAGGGTACTCAGTAAATAGTTTTCACACTTTATTTTCAGTCACTGTATTACATTATTACACACTTCACTGTTTGTTTCTATTTACTCACTGCACTTCACTGATAAGAAACTGACGTTCGAACCCACGACGGATCTTGCTTTATATACCCCTACTAATGGGTAGCCCCACCCATACAAAGAAGGCTTCGAATGTTCCACAACATCTCAGAATATTCTACAACATTCCAAAAATTACTCGGATATTCTGGAACGTTGTGGAATGCTGTCGACGAATACTCTTGTAAGTTCTGTACTGTTCTATAAATTTCTAGAGGGCGAAACGTCTAGCCCTTAAGTACGCCCTTTAGTTAAAAACGGGAACCTTCTTCATGGATGTGTGATAGAGGGCTACTACACCATATAATCCCTTTGATCGTAACGGGACTCGTTCCTGAGTTTTAGCGGCACGCACATTGTATACTTACTTTTGTAATATATATTAATTATTAAATATAACATCATCATCACATATCTATCAATACTCATCGATTCATAGCTGGTTCGTTTTCCCCACATAAGCCAGTCCGTTATTTTCCCTCTTTAACCATTTGTATGATTTATGATCTTTGATGGCATATTCGACATGCCATTTGATGAGGGACCTGACACATCGATATCTAGAACTAGATCGTCCTTTGTGAAGGACGAATAATGCTTGAATCATTATGAATCCGATGCGATGTGTTATACATTTTACCTTATCATTAAGAATTAGAATCACTTTTTTGTGAAGACTATCGCCGTAAGGCGTCATTCATTTCATCATTTATCTATTCAAAAAAATTATCCGATTCTTAATGTATATTTCACCTAACACATGAAATGTATCGAAAAGAGTTAGTCCTCATAAATATCGTCTGATTCCATCTTCAAATACACTTATATATTTGTGTTAATATAATTCTTGGAAATAACAATTTTAAAGTTGAATAAAAAATGTTTAGTCCCATAGAAAACTTAAATAACTAACGAGATAAGAGTTATAAAATTTTTAGTTATTTATACCACTTTTTTTTAAAGTCGCCTAAAACCTAACTTTAGTGTCTAGTAAAATATAAATATTTCTGTAGCAATGAAAGTCTACAGAAATGTTAATACAACATCAAGGTGATTTTTAAATATACAACTCTTGAAGAAAAAATTGATATTCTTAAAAAATTTATTTACGCAGCAAAATTATGGAAAATTTATATTTAATTTGAGCTGCAATTGAAGGAGTCGAAATTTGAAACTAACGATAGTAAAATTTATTTTAGTAATTTTTTTAGGGCTCAGTATGAAATAAAAATACTGTAGTAAATTGGATAGAACATAACGACATATAATTAGTGTTCAAGGGTCTCTGCGATTTCGCTTGTATCCGAGAATTTTAAACCTATGTCCTAAAAATATTTAAGAAAAACTATTTCGATTAAAATCGAGAAAATTGGATGCCATTGGTCTATAGACAGTGTGTTTAAAATTTATTTACAAGCTTTGAAGATTTACTAGAAATTTATAAACTTAATTTTTTTGTGACACCGGAACTGCTTATTAGAACTTTCGTTTCATAATTTAGTTTCAATATTTTATTTTTTATGATTACATAATTTTTTTTCTCGTTTAATGATGCTACCTTACAAAGTATATTTGTTTTATACAACGCAATTAAAATAAGATAAGTTTTACTTCTCTGAACTGTCCTCCGACCCACATTTTTTCAATTATTTGTTTTTTTAAATCTTTTAATACACAAAACTTAAACATGCCTTGTGGTGGATAGAAGTGAAGTTTGTAAGAGCATTCCCTTATGAATGACACTAATTACCTACAAAAATGTATACAGTTTTGTTATATACAGTAAACATACAACGACCTTGTGGTGGATAGAATTGAGGTTTGTAAGAGTAATCCCTTATGAATGACACTAATTACCTGCAAAAATGTATAAATTTTTGTTATATACAGTATGTTTTTTTATACAATACCCAATAACTTAAGTATAGTTTTCTCCCTTTCCTAACTCAAAGAAGTTTAGGAAGTAACATTTCATGAGGCACCCCATATCTATAAATACCCCAAGTTCTAACTTGGCTAAAGATGATACTGCTCACAGTGTGTTAAGTGCATGGATTGTGAAGATAAAATATTCGCTAAAAATGGACATTGTTTATGAGTCATAATTTTATGTTATTATTTTTTCTCCCGATGAAATGAAATATTATTTAATTAATTAGTTACTTTCGTATTTCTTTATTAAGTTTTTTGTTTTTTATTTTGACATTAATATTTTTTAATTTTTACGAGTAAAGCAGATACTTAAAAGGTCACTCATTCAGATATTCTAATTTTTTTAAATAGTTCACTTATAACATATTATAATAATTCATAAAGTAGTTACTGGCGTCTAATGTGTCGATTCTTCTGGATCACAAATGCATATCTAACAGCTCATAGTCGCCTCATCGCATTCTTTCAAATAAAAGTCGGGAATTGTTCAATAGAACACAAATATTGGGTTTCTAATTTAAATTTATTCTGTTACCTTCAAAATAGTCCCCGTTTGACTCGACATACTTTTGTCAACGTATAAAATGGTTGTCGAAACATTTGTTGTAAGCACTTTCTAGTAGGGCTTGATTGTTTAAAACAATATAAGTTCACATTGGCTGTATCCGCAAAATACGGTGATTGGACAATGATACTTGTTGAGTTTTGGTTAAAAAGTCATATTCAGAAATAAAATTGAAGAAATTTCAAGAAATATCCTTCAAAAACATATAATTCTTTGATAACTTTTATCTTTTAATGGATTAAAGTATCGTAATTCGTTGACTATTTTCTCCCCTGAAAAAAATTCTGAATGGACAATATCATGATGGTGAAAGAAAATAATCGATATTACTTTTGATTTTTGAGTTGTCTTGTTTTTTTAAATTTATATTCGCAACCGCCATTTCGGTGTTTTTTGTAGCCAAGCTCAGGTCTTCTCATCCAATTTGCTCAGATTTGACGTACAACCTAACAATTATATGTGTATACATTTATATATATATATATATATATATATATATATATGTAATTTTAATAGGAAAACAAAAGAACCAATAAACAAACCGATTAAAAATCTGAATCTAAAACAAAAGCAATCAAAACCCAAGAACAACATTGTTTTAAGCGCTGGACAGTATTTTTCTTTTTAATTGATATTTCTTTATATAACAAAACTGATACGATTGATAATCAATTATATAAATAATAAAACACCCTTAATGTTGAATTAAGTTAAAGTCATTCGAATAAAATCATTATTATAGCACAGTATTCCCACAACAAAATTTGTTTAACAACGTCGAGGATCGTAAAAGCCACCTTTTATTTGCGAAGAAAAGAAAAAAAGGCTATTTGAGGCTCAAAGTAATATAGCTTTTATAGACCATAAAATACAGAAATTGTCATAATCAAAATAGAATATAAGAAAAAACCGCTCTTGAAAGATTGAAATGAAAATTTATTCCGAAGCTGTAAGAAACTGAGCTGAACTCATGTATTTTCACATAATTTATTGCCCAGACAGCATTATTACGACATGGCATAAATATGTTTTGTGGAAATAAAAAAAACATTAAATACCCCATTCCGCCTTCATGTAACGCAAAGTTAATGAATTCGTACGCACGTTTGGCATTTGTGTTTATAATTAAACATTCCCTGCTGGATGACGGATTTCGCAACACATGCCATTATTCGTGTGAATAATCAGTGATGTAAACTAAAATTTTATTATCAAATAGAATTTTTCCATGTGGGTTCAATACTTAAAAAATGTATATTAATAAAATTATATTTTGATTTGTAGTCCGATACGTTATATCTTATCTACTCTACTCGCCAAAACCTTTTATTTACTACCCGTACCAAAAAAAGTTCTCAATGATCATCAGAAATCCGCAATATTTGGGCATTTTCCATATGAAAATAATTATATATAACTATTTCTTCCAGCGAATATGTATAAATTTTGTTAAATTATATTTGACAAATTAGCAGTGAAAACAGGGCAGACAGGCGATACTTCAGGTAAAAAAGAAAGAAAAATAAGTTAGGTTATGCATAACAAGGCTAAATTTAAGAAAGCGGTTATTATTTCACCTTAATGTCTATTTAACCCAAAAATAATTATATTTTTCCAAACCTATACATTATGTATTTTACGTTTAAAAAAAAATTAAATTTCCCTCGAAAATGCAAAAGATTGTCATGACATCACTATTCATGAAACAAATCATGATATCGCTATTCATGAAACCAACCAAAATTATTGTTTGTGTATGACAGTTGCTTCTTTTGTTTAATTAAAAATGAATTCGTCTTGTGGATCGCTACACAATACTTGTAAGTATTGTGTAGCGATCCAGAGTAAATGCTAAACTATTAAAACGCCATATTAATTATTTATATTTGTTCCAAACAGGGAAAAAGTTGATAAAATTAATACTGAGTTTGTTGTTTATTTCCAGATTGAAAAATATATTTTTTGAAAATAATTTTCTGATGTAATTATTTATTTTCTCTTTAAATACCTATTCAATAAAATATGTTTTAATTTTAAAATCGTTGTAAGAGTCTTAAATAATGACTTGTGATTGTATTTTCCATAAAAAAACATTAAAATGTCAAAGCTCCGGTTTAATACAGTTTATTACAAACGAACAAATTAATATGACTCACCTTCAATCTATTTCTAAATCTAAAGCAGTACTAATGAATTTTGAAGTCACTATTTTGACCAGTTAATTGATAAAATAATAATGTACGAGTTTAGTTTAAATTGTATATTTATCACAATTCTAATGTCAAAAAAACAATATAAATTACCTTACAATGCGTGTGCAAAAACAAATGTTTGCTGACAAAGAAACTGAAATTATACTATTTCAGCTTATATTACATATTTCACACTTGCAAATACTTGCACTGAAGTTTTAACATTCCGAAATTCTAATGAACAAAAGTCACTGTTGACGTAAAAATTCGACCAAGCATCAATTTCGGGAAAATTGCTTTCGTTTGCTTTGCTAAAATCCTATTATATTCCGAATTGCACTTATCTTTTAAGGTATAATAACTTATAAATATATTAATAAATTTTAAAAAATGAAAAATTAATAAAGTAAACTCTTCTGTATACGGAAATGTCAACACACAATGCGGTTTTGTGAGACATGATGTAACGTTATATAATTGATGTTTACACTCACGTGATTGAATTCGTAATTTTGCCGAATTTATTTTATAACAATAAAAATAATTTTTATTTGTATCAAAAAATATTTTTATTTGTATCTCCATATCATGATTAACCATCAGAATCTAAAATATATCCGATTTCTACCTGTCGATCACAAATATGCGTAATTGTAGGCGTCCATGTACGTTCGCGTGTGTACGTGTCCCTGTGTTGTCTCTGTGTTTGTGTCGTCGTCGCCTCTGTGTGCACGCATATCCGTATACCCCTGTATTTACGTATTGCATGCATTTATGCGCGCATGCTTACATTTGTGTTACGTTTTACTATTGGCGCTAATTATAAAATACAAACTAAAGATAAAGAATTATAACAAAGTTATATTTTCATAATATAAGAATACGTACTAAGAAAAGAACTAGATTAAATTCAACCATTACATTTAAGATTAAAAATATCCATATATGCGTCACGTCCCTTTTCAAATCAATTCTAATCGAACGGCTTATAGAAAATACGTTTGAATAATTCAACAATGTCATACCGTCGTTGAATAATTTTAATTGAAGACGGTCCACTCCATTTTATTCCATGAAGATTGAATTCAAGTATTCAATTTACCGACATTCCAATTTCTTAATATTTAAGATATGAATTGCGTTCCAAATGTGACAAATTGAAGTGTCAAATATTATGTAAAATGTTTCTACATTATTATTTTAGCTTATTCAATATTATTTAATTATTGTTATTAAGTTACATTTTTGCAAACTACTGTAATATTGAAATATATTTATAAAACCAAGATACACTAATTTCAAAAAGGACAAAACCCATTTGTCACTTAGATTATGTACATTGTTTTTAACGATATTAGCTATCTGTATCTTCAGGCGGTTTAAGGATAACAAGATATCTTTAATACTAGTCCAGTATTTCATCAAATACGAATATTCACGTAATTAGTAAAACTGTATTGGCAAGAATAAAGGAGAGGGACAGTATTCAGGAAGAAAACCGGGGAATTTTCAGACGCATTTTGAATACGTGAATTAACGGCGCATTCCAGCGGGCGGACAGATTTAAAAATTAGCTAGTCAACTTTATTTTGCATCAATAATTATGATTAATGCTAATCAAAAATTCAGGTGGTGTAGTAATAACATAGACAATTACTTAAAAATAACAATTAACGGAGCTAGTTTAAAGAAGTAATTTTAAGTAAGAAATTTCAAGCTGCTTTTTGTATTTTCACTGATAAAGTGTCATGTCAGATAATTATAGTTATGATATAATAATGTATTAAGGATGTATTAACAAAATACCACTGCACGCGAACAGATATTTACTACCCGTGAAAACACTAACACGTGTAGTAACGCTGCTTGTGGTATGCAACAAATTTATAAACTATTCGCCATACCCTAATTTCCGGTAGTATAGTTAAAATGAAAATATACCTTCCATATTTATTTGAAGACCAGTTTTATTTATTTTGTATCCATAAAATTATGTCAGTACAATTATAAGATATTACAGTATTTTTCAGGATTTATCTATGCCCCAGTCCAGCTAACTAGAATTGATATGTTCTATATTTTGTTTTCCATAAGTGGCTTTTTCCAGGTAGCGATAACTCGTAATTACTAATTGTTGTCTACTATTATTTTTCCTTTTGATATGCACTTCCCTTGATTTAATTGGCTTCTGCCTGTAAATTTAAAACAAGGTCAAACAAGAACAAAGTAGAACCGGGAAATATCATATTTTTTTGTAAATAAGATTTAAATACAAAAAATTAAAATCTCTAATATTTTCTAAAATGGCTAACGTGCTTGTTCCCTCCGTCCAAAATGCATGTAGTGTAGAAGTAAAATTTTTTAGATCTATTTAATATAAGTAATTGAATTAAGTAGCTATGATAAATATGACATGTAAGGGTCCAGTATTTTAATGCCAGCCTATTATAAACTAACATGTCCTAGAAAACAAATATGAAGGGATAACAAATACGACATTTGTTGGTTTCATTCGAGGTTACTGTCTTGAAGCCACTTCTAGACACTCTTTGAAATAATACGGCATCACCCGTCGAGTGTTACAAAATATAACTTTATTACAGTAATTGGCCTTTAATAGTAAAACCTACTATGAAGTATTTACATACTTTCGGATATCTCCTATTCATTGTTCATACATGCAGTTGAAAGAACTAAGAATCTTTCAGTTAAGCAATCTGCAAATAAAACACAGAAGTTAACGATTCGCTTTTTAGGTAACTATGCCCTCTTTAGAGAATATTATCAAGTTAATTGTAATATTAATTTATGTAATATAACCTATTAAAAACATTATATATAAAATAAAATTGTATATAATATAAATAAACTCTAATTTGTATTTAAAAATAAAATTACCATCTCTTCTTTTTAGTTGATCGTTTGCAATAAAATATACCTCATATGTTGTTACTTCAGAGGCAAGAGAATCCATCAGTAAAAACTTCCTCGAGATTATTTCAGTTAATCTTACGGTATGTATAAACAAATAAATAGGTTTGCGCATATTTAAAAACAATATTTTTGTGTTTTGTTGCTTTTCTCGTGTCACCTTGAATATTTTTTCGTAAGTGTCTTTAATGTATAAACCAACCAATTCTACATATTTATTATCCTAACTAATGTAATGCTAAAATATGTTTGTTTTCCCGTCTTTTACTATCTAATGGTATACAAATTTAACATAAATTTTTAATTAGAAATAGCCTCAAGATTATTTTTATTACCATAGAAACCGCGCTTAGAACTGAAAAACCATACAATGTAAATAAGATAGCGGCATCACAAAAGAGCGACGAATCGACTTTATTTTTTTAATTGTTCCGTACGCAATATAAGAAAGCAACGTAATCACTCAGTTAAATCCGTAAAGACCTAAATATAACATTAGAAATACAAAAGTTTGTTCGTTTGTCCTTCCTTCATGTTGCAAATATCTACCAATCGAAATTATTTTTTGTTCATCATTTATAAATGGCGGGTCATCTGAAAAAAAACGCTACAGTAAAAAGTTACAATATGACGTAAATTCGTTGTCATCGTGGTGTTTTGAAATGATCACGGTCTTTCAAACCCACTGCGAAATTCGGGTTCGATTCCCGGTCGCTCGTCGACCTTGCCTGGACTGGCGTTCTGTTGGCTGTAAGAAATTGCTATCGTAGCAAAAAGTACGCCATATGTATCAACTTTACATATTAAAGTACATAAATAAATAAATGTGTACGAGGAAAGATTTCATGTGTGCTACTAAACTTTTATTAGATAAAATTGAAACAAATGAGAATGTATATACATAATTTATGCTTCTCTTTTTTCATATTCCTTCAATTCGGACCAAATCACCAGTCACATGGTCTGAGAAACAACCCCAGACCATAATAGAATCATCCCCGTGCTTGACGGATGGCACTCACAATTTGGCATTATATTTTCCCTGGCGCTGCGTCGAACGTAAATTCTCCTTTTTGTAGCAAATATTTCGATTCGTCGATCCAAAACCTCGATTCGTCGATCCAAAGGACTATTTAAAATCTTCTTTTGTCCAACATCGGTGAGCAAGAATCCACTGTGACGGGTTTTCTTTGTTTTGTGGTCATAACAGAGGTTTTCAGACAGTAACGCAATGAAATAAGTCAACATCCTGCAATCGTCTATTTACCTTAGTCAATGATACAAATGGGTACCAATTACTGGCGCTGTTGGGCATCTATTCTGCTTATTGGTAACGAGGATGAAATTATCCCCAATAAAAGTGGACACTGTCAGTCGTTCCGAACATGGACACTATGGATCACCGCCAGTTTTTTTGTGTCGAATAATTGTGTGGTGTATACAAGTTTTCGATATCTTAAATTGTGCGGCAATTGTACATTCTGATTTGCCTTCCTTTTATAAATCAACGATGGCAGATCGCATTTCCATGCTAATTTTGCATTCTTTTTCCATTTTGAAGGCAACTTGACTGTAGGAAGTACAAATGTAGACTGAGTAGAACTGTTTTTGAATAACTCATAAAAAAAGAAGTAATACAAAAGAAAAATCTGTTTTAGGAAGCTAAAACAATCATATATTTTGGTTAATGTTAATGGATGCCAAATAATTAGTAATGACAAGATAATAAAATATAACAAAAACTCTACCCACTTGACTCATCTAGATTTGATGTTTTGAAAAAAAAATATTTTGATTGCACCTTTACTCAAGAAACAGACAACAAGGAGACAGTTTAAACATTTCTTAATAATAATAAAATACGCAAATATGCAGATTTATGAACAGATAAGTAAGGTAAGCTGGAGTAAAAGCGAATCAAAGTAACCACATATTAAAAGATGATTAAAACGAAGTCATAAAAATCCGCATACAAATTTTGGTTAATGATTAGTAAAGTGGGGTATATTAGAAACCTTTCTCACAAATATAAAACAAAGCTGCACTCATTGAATTTCGTTTCATATTAATACTTTGTTCGAATCGAGAGGTTATTTTAAAGATTTGTATACTGCAAATACATATCAATATTCATGAATAATCTTTACCCAGCTGATTATTTTCCTTATCGGAAAAGTACATACCTAGTATTAGAGATATTATTTATTACAGAGCATATTAACTAACATGTCTTATTACTTCATTATTAAATAGCTTCATACTGTTCCCAGCGAGATGGTTAAATTTATACATGCTATGATGGTCAGTAGGTAGGTGGATACTTTTCTTCTTTTCCTTCTTTTAACGTATATTTTATTAAATACAAAAAATATGCCTCATTTTTTTGTGCTGAAGTTATATGATTAGATTATATAATATGAAAACAAACAAGTAGATTTCTCAAGGTTGAACCGAAATTTTATTCCATGAGCTATACAATACTGAAAAAAATAAGGTCGAGTGCAAGTTGAATTCGAGCGCTGAGGATTCCGTGCCGTATTATTATTATGTGGAAAAGTTTGATAATTGGGTGTAGGTATTGTCCAAGAATATGTTAAAAGTTTTGTCTAAATATTATAAAAATTTATTGGCACATAATAATTTTATATAAAATTATATATTAATTACTCTAATTTTTTTTCTTTCACATACGCTTTTTTTAAATTAATTGTGAAGGAAGATCTCATTCCTGCGGAACGAATTTCGAAATTCAACAATAAATTCAATTACTCTTAGTAGTTTTGATGAATGCGTCATGTATCAAAGTACAAAAGATTTGAAATGCCGTATTTTATTATCGCATTTAATTAAAAGCTTAAGTTTTTTAAAAGGCTATAGGGATTTAGTCTTTGGTGTTAGTTTCAGCGTGATATATCTGGCCATTGCTCAAAAAATGTCTTGATAAACAGACAGACAGATGAATGGTGTAATGATTCTATATGGGTCTTATTTTTTAATTTTGAGGTACGAAATCCTATCAAAATTAGTTCAACAGTTTTGTAATACGCGTACAAACGAACAGACATAGAGGCAAACATTTCATTAATATCGATTTCTTTACTCACATTATATCCTTGTACTCATCTTTAACTTCTCTTTTTGACTACAGTAATGTATAAATTTCTAGATCTGACTATAAGTAAAAATGTGCAATTTCCGTTATGGACTTCACGTCAAAGTCAGGTAATTACACTAACCTCTCCCTCGCATGGGTTCAATGTTCTGAATGATGCAATTATGACCGGGTCGCCAGTATTAGCGAACCCATTCCATTTCGTCGATACATAATAAATAACGTGATAGGGCGGGCGGCACGCGAGAATTACTCACCCAAGCCCCAATAAATGTTTTTCCGACATTTTTGCCTCTTTCCTGTTTTTAAATAGAATGGCCTTTTTTAATTTCATCTGCAATGGAGTTTCAAAGCTTAAACTTTAATAAATCTTGAATTAATTTGAAGTCAGTTGATAATGTGTGATGTAAATAGTTTATCTTTTTTCTTTGGTTTAAGCTTTTCGCATTTTTGAATAAACAAGTTTTTGCCACCTAAGTGAGAGTTTTATTAGCAAATTTTTGGAATGATTTTTAAAATTTTGCAACTGTACATATACTTTAAATTAAATATTACTTCATTTGTTGTTAAAAAATAAAAGTATATTGTTCCTCAATTGTCTGAGCCTCCAGCAATTTGAGAAAACTATTTGTATTGCACAGATAGACAAAATTAGTTCCTGAGATAGACAAAATTAAGCCCCCAATCTCAAATTAATATTTAAATCCCCCATCCAAAGCTTATTTTCCATGAAATAATAAAAAGGACATATTTCAAATCTAACAATTTTTCAATAACGCAGATTTAAAAAATCTCTACTGCATATCTTTAAAATTAATTCTTAGCACTCGTTCATTTTACAATTCAAGTAAAATTTTAAACCAACGAACTTTAAGGAAAAACTCGTTAAAAGTTTCCTAGTACGAAAGATTTTGGATATTTATATTCAAAGTTTCTCGGAAGTGTTGAAAATGTGGATACTGTGGTATCAATGAACGTATAGTTTTTGAAAAGTTTAATAAAGGATAGGTAGATAATAGGAAGTCAGACTTGATTAAGTCAATATATGTAAAATATAATTATAATAAATTTATTTTAATGGTATTACAATAAAACTATTCAAATTATTAAACAAAACAATAGGGCTTCAAATTAATTTTTGTCGTTCGTTACCTTACATGGGGAAGTAGAATTTTGAAATAAGGTTCTGTTAACCATTTCATACTTCAAAAAAAATAGCAAAATTTTGACACATACTCGATCTTGCTAATTGCAAAAAAATAGTTCGACTGCCTAAATCATTTGGGAAAGCCCAGAAATTTATTTAAAATTTTTATTAACATATAAAGGTGCTTAAACGGTTATTTACAGTTCATAAATTAAATTTATATCTAGAAATTTTGAGATTTTAAACATACTTACTAATATGCAAATGCCTACTAATTTCTCTAGGAATATTTAGATATGACTTATTTTACCTGCGGCTTTTGCTACATGAAATTTTGTGTAAGGTAGCAATACTTGTCTCTAACTTAAGGATACTATAACATATTTATATAAATAAAGTTAAACGTCTTAAGATATAATCTTAACGTCTTATATTTTTTTTACATTTTTGACAACAGTAAACCGAGTTTTCTTCTACAATCAGTATGTGTGTTCCCAAATATATAAAAATTGCCTTATACTTTAAACAGAATTTTTAATAATATCTCTAGCAATATTTGCAAAAATCTGTGCACAATTATGGCGTGATTCTATAATAAATACCAAATCCAACTGTCTTGGTATAAATGTACTTCGCATACAAAACTGCAGTAGTAAGTCTGAAGAAAGCGGTATAGAATCATAACGTTTTGATATTTTACTCAAGCGCAGTATCAAAAAAATGAACACAAAAATGTAAGTTTTTTCAATATTACATTAAGTGTTTTTTTACAAGTTTCTTCTCATTTTCCAAATAAACACACAATTCATACTGCCGTTATCAACTTATATTTGTTAAAGAACCTTACAAACAAATTAATCTGAAATTTATGCTCATCTAAAGAATAATTTAAATAATATTTTGTCCAATCGTCTTTTTGAAGTTAGGCAATAAAATCTGCTTTAATTGATTGGCTTGCCTCTTTTGGAACAAAGTTGCTTACTCAAATTGTGAACAGAACAAAATATCGCCAATATGGTAGTACTCTGGTAGTACTCAATATATGTTGATGCTATCACTAGCAAACTATAACTAGCAGGTAATTCAATAATATTTTTTGGAGTATATATATTATATATTAGGCAATATATATTCGGGAGAAGATCTTTTCGAGATTCTGTACGATACCTGCTACAAAGCAACATATGAACAAGAGGGTCGACGAAGAGGCGTCGAGTACTAAAATATCGTTATCGAAAAAAATGTACTCGATCCTAAAATGTATTAGTGTATTTTCCTATTCCTCATTTTTTCCGCCACATATATTTCAGTCATACCAATTTTGTTAGCAGTCTAAAGGGGGCATAGTTATTTATTATGAAATAAGAAACCTACAAAATGACTTAAACATTTATCATGTCTGTATATTAAAAATATCAGTAAAGTTCTGCGATGATTAATACTTTATTAATGGTGGAAAATTATCTGTAAATGGAAAGCCAATAAAGGAAAAATCAAACAAATGTTTGATCAGACGATCTACGATAAATTACTGCTACCTACGGGAGGCGTGGCGTAGGCGCGTAAAATAACACAGACTACGTGATAAATCTATCCCAAAATAACATTTAAACTAATCTAAAACAATATTTGTCTAGATCCAAAAGTTAATTGCCCTCACCGACTAGAAAAGTCAGCGTTCACATTACCATGCATTCTTGTTCAAACTTAAAAATTTAATTAGATGTTATATTCACTTTATGTTATTCTTATATAATAATTATGAGGATTTGAAAACTATTCACAAATATGTGAATAAAGAATTCCATCATCCATATCCCAAAACTCTGAAGATAGAAAAATTTATTTGCACACAGTGAATGTTAATAATAACTTTAAATATTTTATTTTAATAATTAATAATAGTTTTAAATATTTGTGGGGCAGTACCAAAACAATTTATTATGTATACATATTCATCTTTTCTCTTAACGAATCCAAAAACCCACGTTAACGAATTATTTTACAAACAGTTGTGTCCATCATGGACGCAACTAATTGATATAACACAATCTAAATGATATAAATAAATGTTTCCTATTAATAAAACATCATCACTCTACGAACAATTGTCTGCTACGATCAATTCCAGAAAAGGAAAAGGCATACTTTCAAGTTTCATGACAAAAATTTTATTGTCCGCATTTAGTTTCAAAATGTGATTCAAATAAAAAGATAGAAAATAGACCAGGCGCGAATAGTTCCTTACGATTTACGAACGGGTCAGTGTGCAATTAACTAACATAAATACACTTCAAAGAAATAAAAAACATATCAAATATCCTATTCGGCTTTTATAACCCATGAAGTTAATGTAACTTACATGTTTTCTTGACTTGAATGTGTTCGTTATAATGTGCCTACAATCGTCGTGGTCGGTGATTACGTGTGCAATATTGTGTATGCGAACATAAAATAAATATTTTAAATTGTACCAAAAATTTCAACTTTATTTTGTATCAACTTACGTAGAGTTGAATTTACAGTCAACGTCTGAGATGAGATTTGACGTATAACAATTGTTTCGTATTGCTTAACTATGCTTCCTAACTCCGACAACTAAAAAGCAAATGTTTTTTTATTGTAACAATTACCGAGAAAAAAATTTTGCTTATTACCCATGAACTGCTTGATCAAATCATAAAGGTTTATTCTCTGAATGGATAAATATATTTATAAGGATGTACTAATTTTTAATTCCTTGTATAACTTTACTAATATATTTGACGATTTTAATGATCATGGGTAAGTTATGTCATAGTATTTCAACTATGTCAAATGATTCTTCTTTCTTAAAATTTCATTACTCTAGCACTTTGTAATATTCTCGGACACTCGGAAATATATGAACAACTTACATGAAGTTTATTTAGTTGAAACTGGTAGACAGTTAAGGTGAAACCGCGATTCAGGTGAAACTGGTAGACGGTTAATTGATCCATTGGTTTATTTTATACACGCCCAAATAAAATTTGATGGACCATAAATCCATAATACTCATTGCCGGCCTGTTATGAAACATTATGGGTCAATCCAATTAAAATTAATTGGTTACGTGCTTATTCGAAAGTGTTACCTGGAAAAACGGGTTACGAAAACTTGACTTAGTGATGGGTGTATTTAGTGAGCGAAACAATACTTATCATGATTTTGCCTAACCATTGTTTCAGTAATATTTTAATTATTACAAACTCGGCTGTTAAAGTAACTTTTATCCCGGAATTTGTTATTGTATTAGTAAACATAACTGGTCATAAATATATTCAATCGAAGAATTTTTTTGAATTTTACATAAAATATGATTTCCCGGTTACAGACAATTAGCTGACTTATGTTACTGGCAATAATGACGTATCCTACGATTTAAATAAATGACAACTCTGAAAATATTGGTCGTTATTTCACCCAAAACGTTTACAATTCATATAGATAGATTTGGTCAAAAATTTTCGATGTAGTTAAAAATAAATTATAAGCTGGATATATTTAGTTTCAAAATGTTTTGATGTATTTAAGGGCATATTTTTTAAATTTTTTATTACATTATTATTGGTAACTTAATTAGCAAATTAAACTATTAGTGCGTTTTTTTTCAAGTTGATCTCAATATTAACAGGTGGATTTCGAAACTCACGACCCTTCGGATATAATTCGCATTTTTAACAGTGTATTTATTCATGAGAGTTATATTCACATTTATACGCAACTAATGAATATGAATGTTCATTTAGTGTTTTTACAATTAATCGTCTAGAAGAAATGTTTTAATGAATACCGCAAATAAAAATTTCCGTGGTAAGATATATCTCACCACAAACTTGAAATAAAGAACAAGAAACATTTCAATAAACTTGAGCTCTTAGGCGTATCAATCAATCTAAAATATGTGGAACAGCATGCGTCATCATTTAATTGAGTAACTTTAAACCACAGTTTAAAAGAAATGAATTATCGATCATTCAAAATACATTACTTTCCCATTTTATTTTATTCTAATAATAGAAAAAGAAAGATTTATTCCGCGACTCGAACCGACTTACGTTTTCTGACTCCATTATTTTATTGCCATTGTCGTTTTGACAAAATTTGAAAAAACACTCAGAAAAAATTATTTTCAACTATTTTACCTGCATACAATTGGTGTATTGTTGAGTGTATATTACATTTACTTGTCATTCATATATTTATAAAATAACTATTGATTTGTTATTAGTCCAGATCTGTTGTAATAATGATATTTTGTTTCAAATTTATTTAAGGCACCAAGCACAAGAAGGGAAAAAAGTGTAAATAATTCGGGAAACTATGATTCGTATGTAAATATATACATAAACACCACATCTATTAGGTCGATTTTCACACATTTCCAACTCTGATAACAATTATGTCATCTACTTGACATGATAATGCAGAGGGGAAGTAATTACAGGAACTTCCCGACGGCTATTAGTAAACTTTCTTCCGGTGGCTCATTTGAGTTTTCTCTATTTTATTAACTCTTTTTTATTTAATTACTAAGCTAAGTTAAGCGTATGTCAAGACATGAGCATTTGAATATTATATTGTTTTAGTGGCTAGTGGATCGTAGTAAGTCAGACTAATGTAAATGGAGTCTCCGGGTGTGACAAAATATTACTCATTTTCACAAAATATAATTAAAATATAGTATAATAATATTTTTTAATAATATTTTTATAATAGTATGTGGGGAGACATGTCCCACATGTTCCATGTAAAGTGACTCCCATCCTTGTACATTCTAATATAAGCAATAATTTGTATAGACATTTTCCACATTGTTACTAAAAAGCAAGGTAAAAAAAAGTGGGCCACATATTTTCAATACAGGTATCCTATAATTTTGATATAGGACCTGGACCTGGTACGTACATATATGAATTTAAACACATATCTAAATACATACGGACGTATGAATCTGATTCCTTCTTTTGGTTTATCCGTAATCAGTTCTTATTATCTACTATTGACCTATTTATCTACCTGCCTGCCTACTAATGTCTAATTACTTCATGAATTTATTTACATTTATACTTACTTACCTATCTAATAATATACTAGTTTCTTATATATGTACCTACATATATTTATTTAGTTATTTACTTTGTTACTTTCTTGCGTATGTCAAGACAAGTCAAAGGAGTTGAACTGTCTCTGAGTTGAAATTTTTATCAAACTTTTATCACTTGTCACATTTTGTGTTGACAGTGTACCTTCAAAATTTCATAGTTAGATTCTAACGAAATATGCATGACAATACACTGGAGATATATTATTTTAAATAAAATAACAAGCATACAACAACATTGGTTGAAAAATGCAGGAGATATGAGGTAGTACACACAAACAAATTGAATGGGAAGTCAAATTAGTTGTACCTGTGTATATTTACCTATTTATTTATTCATTTACTTTCTTGCTAGCATCAAAATACTTTAAACGAGTCCAAAATCAATGAGTTTACCCTTCATCACTGAAGATTTCCAGTCCCCATCATCGTACCCGGATTATCGTTGCACGTTAAAGTTAGGTAGTTCTTAGTCGAGTCACATTAACTTATAATTAGACATATATTATCTAAGTCAATCACGGTATCTGTGCTTTTCTACGTTAAAGAGTTCTACGGTGTATTGAGAAACCTATCTCATTAATGATAATTTTTTAATATAAATTGAAAGGAAATTAAAAAAAAAACATCGAATAAAAGAAGGGCACTGAAAACGGTCAGATTCTAACCGAATTTGACAAGAGGTAGCCGTACACAATGAATAGAGTCGAATTGAAAACCTCCTAAATGTCAATGATTTACTACTGGGTTCATTCACTACTGGATTGCTTACATTTATTCATATCATTTAAGGTTTAATTTGAATCTAGAAGACACTTTACGTTTTGTATACCACGTTTACTGAGTAACATTCTCTGTTGTTCATTTCGAATTTGGATATCATGTATTTCGATGGAGTTCATAAATACTCTCGATTATTTGTGTGGTTGTACCGATAACTCAATACCATCTTTATATTAATATTTGTTACTGATACCAATATTTTAAATTTTAGTCGTTCAATTATTTAATTTTTTGGATTACGCTGCTAATTTTCTTCATTTTTAATCTGCTTACATTATACATATACCTGTTAATAATTTCTTGAAAATGCATATGTTGCTTAGAACATTAGATAATGCATTAAACTAAATCAAATAATTTTTCAAAACCCAAATCTGGTATTTATCTGTAATTAAAATCGTGATATATTATAATAGAATATGCAAGAAGATTTTTAAGAGAAGATAGTAAGTAAATGGTATTCAAATTGTGCTTCTACATAATTGTGCATCATTTCCTCATTGGGAAGTAATATAAAAAAAATAAAAGGAGACTCTTATTTCCTCAGTACTCTTATTAACACTTATTAATATCATTTACTCTTTTGCTTACTGTCTTTTGTCCCCCGGTTTATTGCGTAGATTTTTCATGAACGTGGTGCAGTTTTTATTTAAATATTTGAATTTCAAAAGTACAAAGACTTGGGTGAAAAAGTTTATTTAAGTTTTTGTTGGAACTTTAAACTGGATTATTTGAATAAAACTGATAATATTAATTATACATTAACTCTGAAATACCCGCAATCAGATCTGACTGCATTAAAGTATTTGAATTTCAAGTTTGTCAAAAAATATTAAATAGGAACTAATGCAATGATATGTAGTCTATATTCCAAACAAAATACTAGTAAAAAGTTCTATTAAAGTTGGTTTACTAGTTCTTCGAAACTCATCTTTAGAAAAATTCTATATAGTATTTTTTCATATATTATCATTAAATTTCCAAAACCTTATTGAGTCAGAAAGAATGCATTATTCCTATTATGAGTTTCATGTGAAAGCCAGGTAATTACATTAACTTCTTCGCACGGCCCCAATATCCAGAATGGCAGTTTTATCCGGGTATAACCGTTAGTATAAATTAACTCTTTCCGTTTTATCGATACATAATAAATGACGAGATGGGGTGAACAACACGCCCGGATCACTCGCTCGAGCCATATTGAACATGTTATTAGGCGCCCCAATATGTTTAACAACGTTTTTGCTCTCGTTGTCATTTTCCCTTTTAATTGTATTTTTTTATTTCATCTGTATTGGAATTTCAGAACCCGAATTTCAATAAATATTCTGCGGATTAAAAATCTGTTACTAATACGTGATATGAATATTTAAGATGCTTTTTTGTTTAAGCGTTTTGCCTTTTTGAGTAATTAGGATTTTGTCTAATAATTTACAAATGTTGGAACGACCTTTTCAGAATATGATATTGGGAATAGATTTTATAATCAGAATGTATAATGTTATTTTACTTAATATTTCAGAAGGAAACTACTATGTTTGCTAATCGTATCACATGATTTGCAGAAGAATAAGAGATAAGTGCAATTTGTTTTAAACAAATAATAATTATACCTTCACAAGTAATGGATTTCTATATTTGGTCTTCTCATCAAAATCTCCTTACCCTTAGTGAATTTATCGATAAATACAATACATTTTGTATTTTAATGTGAATTTCGGCATTTTTTGAAACTTAATAATGTCTTTAAAATGAACCACTACCGATTGGTCAATTTTAAATTTCATATAACGTTTAAAATCTATGGGAATTTAATGGGGAATTCATTAGTTTCAAAGATATTAGATATTGGTATTTCATTGATCAGAACATCAGCTGAATTAGTGCATGTTTTTAAAAAACACTGCTTTTAATTTCGTAACTAACTGAACTATGACCGACTAAGCATAGGCCGGAGTAAGTTTTTTCTATCGTTATTTTTAATTCAATAGCTCGCGTTTTTTCAATGTTTAATTGTTTTCGCCCAATGCAGAAAACATTGTTTATCTGAAATTAAATGAAACTAAATTTTGCAATAAAACCTTTCATTAACACATTGATTTACGATATGGCCATTAAGGATTTAAGCCGTATTATTTACTAAGTCAATTCAAGAAGTTAAAAGGTGCTTAAAATCTACTCTACGTGTGGGGCGGCAAATAAGCAACAATCTCTAGCGAAGTAATTTTAAACCTCAGTAATTGAACTGAAAGTTTTTTTCTCACTTTCGTCCTGTGTTAAGGAAGAAAGATGCAAATTTGCTAGTTATGTTGTAACAATTTCAAAGCTAAGCATATTTTATGTTTAATACCATTATCCTCTATTCAGTAAATATAAGTCGGAAATGAAATAAATGATTCAAAACAAAAAATTATGTAATATGAATATATCACGCACGGCTGATGCTTTTACTAAAATATCTGCGCCGAAACGCAAAACTGCAATCTTCTTTTTTTATCAATCTTTAAAATACTTGGTGAAGTAAAATAATAAAACGAAGTTTGGTTATATATGAAAAATAATAAATTATAATATTAAATAAAAAAAATCTGTTTTATCTTAATGAGATATTTTATTAAAGTAAGGAAACTTATTATAATATAACCTGGGCACTAGTGCAGAAACAATCTTACTTTCATTTAGGGATGAACACCATTACTTCTTTTGTGACAAATTTAAACACTTAAACAAACATTGCGAATTATATATATTTATTTGATTTTATATTTAAAGAAGTTTATGAATATGGGAACAGATAGCGTTATTAATACTAATAATTAACTTCACTCCCAACAAATTGAAAGATTTACGTAAAACTAGAAAAGTTTCCCATAAAGTTTCAAAGCCATTATGAAATACATCATTCTACAAAATCAGCATAAAAAGGAAGCTCTTTTCAATGAGTATGTTAAATTATTACATTACTTTTTGAGATAAGTCATTAAATTATTTAAATGGATTTAATTTTTTATTAGTAACATGTGGCAATATTATACGGTACAATGCCGCGCCGAAGAATATATATATATATATATATATATATATATATATATATATATATATATATATATATATTTAATAGAAATGTATACTACAAATTTCTTCGAGAATATTGTCAGCCAAGTTGTTTCTAAAAATTATGCATATATTCTAAATTGATTTATATTCCATTGGTATTTAAATTATAAACTTTGTAATTTTCAATTTGTTGAGAACTTTGAAACGCTATAACAATATTTGTCATTCTTTGTATAAAAATATAAAATAATATTTTAATCAGCAAATATAAGCAATATTATATTATAGTTTGCATTATCATTTAGATATAATACAAAATTAGGAATCACAAATTTTTGGGGTTGGACGCAAGTATTAAAAGTATTTCGAACAATCTGGGGTAAAGCCAGACACAACTTTCATCGAAGTGGGTTTAGTAGTAATGTAACCATAATTTCAAAATTCGTTTTGTATTAAAAAAAGAGCACTAATTTTTCGAGACACCGATCGCGGAACCACGCACGATCATTGACACATTGTCTGGGATGTTAAAGTTAACTTCTCTAACATCAACTTACGCAATTCCTGTTTGGCGCGTCTTAGTCGGGGTTGGGGGTGGCACTGTTCATTTAAAAAAATTGTGAAAAACTTCTAAAGATAGATTAATAAACACATTATATGAATATTCCACTTTATTTGAGCCAGGTACGGGGAATTTTAAGGCAGGGCCAATTTATTTATCTACTGAACAAGGTGTGAAGCCAATATTAATTAATGTAAGAACTGTTCCATTTGCATGAAAGTATAAAGTCAAACAAGAAATTGAACGATTAATTGCAAATAAGCGAATTGAACTAGTGGAATACTCAGAGTGAGGCATTTTAGTGGTAATGGTTTTAAAGCCAGATGGAATAGTTAATTTTTGTGGTGATTTTCGAACCACCATAAATAAGTATTTTCAGAGTGATAATTTTTCAATACCTACGATAAATATTATATTGATTAAAATGCTAAGTAATAGGTATTTTTGGGAATTGTATCTACAATGGCAACTCCAGATTGCTGCTATCGTGATTACCCGAGAAATAGAGGGTGTGCTCTTCGATATCAAAATGGCCACTTCTCTTCTAGTGTTTTTCACTAAGTCCTATTGTTTTAATACGACAGCGTTTTAGCTCTATTTAGGTAAATAATGGCATATTTTTATTTAGGTAATTAATTATTACATGCAAATTAATAATTTTAATTGAAAACTTGTTTTTATTGTACCAACAACATATATAATACTCCCAGTTAACTTGGCAGCCAACTGACGGGAGAACTTGTGCTACCCTCTGATTAATTATTAAACAACACTCACTCACGCTCTACACACACACAACTATATATATATATATATATATATATATATATATATATATATATATATATATATATATACATATATATTTATATATGGAAAAACATTCTCAGAGACAAATGGGAAGTTAAAACAGATACTATAAAAACCCAAAAGTCAAGATTAAAATTAAAATTAAAGAGAAATTTTTTAAAGAAAATTGAGGTAAACATTAAGATTTAAGGTAAAAAAAACGGGTGTGAAACTTATAAAAATTAAATTTGAACCTGAATTTAAAGGAAGGAAAGTTTAACAACCCTTTTACCTCATTTTTATTGAAACTCTGCAATTATAATAACTTGTTATTCAGCAGATACTGCGGTAGTCGCTGTACTATCTGTAAAAACAGTAATAATATCATAAAACCAGTAATATTTTCAAAGAAAAATTAATTGAACCTAAATAAATATCATATCTTGGAAAAAGAGGGATATACAATCGTAGTTGGAATTAGTAAATTTTACGAGTTTTTATTGGTCATAAATTTATTTTACAAACTAATAATGAGGTATTAACAAAAATATTGGGACTTAAATTTGGCTTACCAAAAATGTTAGAAAGGTGATTGCCATATTGGTAATTTTTTTTAACTGAGTTCGGGTATAAAGTTCAACACGTAAAGTCTAAAAATAACGTAGCAGAGTATTTATCACGTGTAACTATTAATTGTCAAGACGAGTAAGAAACTCTGATATATTTTATAAAAGCTTTAAAGGTAGCACTATTGATTATATAAATAAATCAGACTTAAACATATTACATTGGCAAACTATTCAAAGTGAAACTGAAAAAGATAAAATATTATGTAATATGATGGGTGGCCATTAAAAAATGGTCTAAGTGACAACTACCAACCATATTTTAGAAGAAAAAATTAAATCAGTATGGAAAATGTACGAGAGTATGGAGTTACAAGATCATATTTTTGGTGGCCAAGCATGAATATCGAAATAGAGAACATAACAAAAAATTAGATTCACTCCTTTTAAAGTCGTAAAAATCCAGAAAAACCTTAATTAACAGTGTGGCCTCAACTACCAACAGTTTCGTACATATTACATGCAGATTTTTTGGGTGGTTTGTACTCAAGAATGTTTATATTAATATTGGATGTTTATTCCAATTTGCCCGAAGCATTTGTTACGAGTAATATAAATAGCATAAAAACCATTGAAGTATTTAAAAGTATTTTTATTCGTCATGGGTATTCTTTATATTAAGTCACTGAAAAACGACCCACGTGGACTAATGAGGAATTTAAGAATTGTTGTTAGAGGGAACTAAACGGACGTTCACACCGTCATAGTACTCAGAAATAGAAAGACTAGCTGAAAGTGAAGCCAATATCCATTAAAATCACATGTGATAAAAATAGTAGAAATTGGTGAAAAAATGTAATACGCTTGTAAATTGTTTCTATTTGATTATAAATGTACAACAGCTCTTAAACTATAGCCTGCAGCCCAGACAAATTAATGCTAGGAAGGAAGTTGAAATAACGTGAAACATTCAATCAAGGCACCAAGTGTCCTATGGACATTATATAACTGAAATGAGCCTAAATTTACGTTCCTTTACTAGATTGTACACGGAAGGTATAAGGAGGTTTTTGCATTAGGAAAATCAATATTTTGGAATAGGAGCTAAAACGCTGTCGTATTAAAATAATAGAACTTAGCAAAACCGATAGGAAGAGAAGTGACCATTTTGATATCGAAGAGCGCACCATCTATTTCTCGGGTAACCACGATAGCAGCAATCTGGAGTTGCCATTATAGATCCAAAAGATTTGAAATTACGAAAGAGAGAATCTATAATTATTCTTGGTGACTTTAAACCTAAAGCGGGCATGACCAGAAATGACTCAGACCTCCGCCATATAGTAGGAAAATATGTACTCGGCTAGCATAACTCAAGAGAGAAACGCTGAGTGGAACATGTTACTAACAATAATATGAACATAATGAACGCTTTCTTCCAGCATCACATAAGAATATAATATACTTGAATATATACAGAGAGCAAGCACCGAAGTAAGATTAACTATGTGCGATAAGTTCTAAATGGAGAAGCTCAATGACAAACGTATGTAATTTGCCTGTAGAAAATCCTTTAAAGAAAAAGATTCAAGCATAGAACAACTTATTGCTAACAGCACGGCTATTGCGTATTATATAAAGAGACCTCAAAGCAGCCAGAGGAAAAAATCTGTAAAGATCTAAAAAACACTCTAATAGATTTAAAACTGAGGACCTACATGATAAAATATGACTTATAATACGACAGTTTAAACCAAAGGCACGGGTAATTCAATACTCGAAAGAGAAAAATCCACAAAAAATAAAAACATAATTAATTTTTTGACAGCAACACGAAACTTGATAACACCTGCTCCGTTAGTACCCCTGAAGAACGGGAGCCGAACATCCTTCGGGACTAGGTACGTACTGTTATTCATCCCCCCAAACGGAATAAAGCTGTTGGTGTAGACGAGTTATCAATGGAAGTCTTTTAGACAATCAAATCGGTGGTATTTGAGATTCTACATTTCATTCCCGGTTTCCATATAAGGAAGAATAAGAAATGACCATCAGAAAGGTCTCATTCTTTTTATACCCTTACATGAGAAAAGTTCCGCCAAAAAATGTAGCAATTACAGGCTTATTTCTATCATGTCACACGCAAGCAAAGTACTTCTTTGTATAGTAAACCCTCGTTTCCAAAATTACCTCTTACCGCCAACTTCACTTGAACAAGCTAGTTTCATCAAAAGAAGGGGGACGAATCCTTTAATGCGGGAAGAAATCCAAAACGCTTAAGTGTTTAACATCACACTCTTCATCTGTTTTGTCGGATTACGGTAAGGCTTTTAATACTGTTAAATCCGAAAAACTTTAGCAATTACCTTCCGAGATCGGAGAGCCGAAGCACATCATTAACTTTATTGAGTCACTTTATATAAATGGAAGAAGAGCTAGCTCCCTGAATAGTTAAATTTGAATCTGAGAGATTTAGAAAGGAGGCCTGTGTTCGATAGGGGTGCACCTGTCGAACACAGGCCTCCCTCTGCACTACTTTTATTATCTACACTGAGTACATTGATGCTATTGTCCTGGAAGACTGAAGAAGGCGTATAAGCAGGAGGACAAATTATAAAGAACTGTGTGTGAACTGTGAGATGGGTTCATGACACCATGATTCTTGCAAAAAGTGAAGCAGATATAAAATCACTATTTCATCGTCTAGAAACGACCAGTCTCAATTTTGAACTCGTTATTAATATAGGAAAATCGAAATTTGTGATAGTTGATATGACAGAGCATAAGACATCAAACCCTTCGAACATTGCCAACTCTGAAGGGGTACAAAAATATAATTACCTGGTTTCTTCTGTGTCCAATGTTGGAAGGTGCGAAGAAGAAATCAGAAGACGCTGTGCCATCACAAAATCGGCTGTTAGGAAGCCGGGTAAGATTTTGAAGAACAGACGTATAACCAAAAATACTAAAGTTCGACTAATGAAATATCTCATTTTTTTATTTTTTCTATACGGAGCAGAAGACTGGACCCTTAAATTTAGATACTGTCAAAAATAGATGCGCTAGAAATGTGGTGCTGGTGGCGCAAATTGAAAATTCCTTGGACCACTTTTCGCGCCAATTTCTCAATTATAAGTCAGTTGAAAGAAAGAATTTCGTAGACTGTACAATAGCGACATATCGCATGAAAACTATTTTTAAAAGAGCTTTAAGTTATGCAGGGACTGGTTGAAGGCAAAAGATCACGAGAGCGATTTCCAACCCGTTGGACGGACCTTATAAAGATAGCAATAGAGACTATCATTGCAGATTATTCTAGAAACGCTACGAATTGACTAAAGTGAAAACGCATTGTTAAAGCAGCCATCGGATTTGAGAGGAACAAGGAGAAGACGAGCCGTGTACATCATCGCCGAGACCACGACCACCCTCATAAATGTGTGACGAATAGAGAAAATTTTTTTAAAAACAACTGATCCAAATTTCTTGTGACTGTTAAATATAACAATAATCCAGCAATAACTGACAAAAAAAATTTAGTTCCTTGCCGTTATCTCAGCATATAACTTTCCGATTTTAACAAAAAATAATAAAAATTATTTATACAACACGAATAGACGAATAGTTCTCATTCATATACACATCATACGCACAGGTTCTAACAGTTTCTCTGAAAATACTCTTACTGTCATTGACTTCATACTAGACATTGTCGCATTGTTTTCATACATTTGATAAAAGTAAAAATGACACCTCTATATAGAAAAATCTAAAAATTTGACCCCCAAAAATTTCGCTTATCAATATGACAGAAAAATTACGACACAATCACGATAGTGAATAATCAGACAACTAGTTAGAAAACTTTCTCCGTAAATGATAATTCTAGAATTAACCCTACGGTTCAAAGGGTTCCCTTTGAACCAACAAGATAAAATATGATATCCCCTGTATAGTGGTGTAATATATAAATTCGCTATTTATAAAATTGGGTTGACAAGAAACAAAAAAAAGCCACGAAATATTCATAAAAAATAAACAAGGTATTAATTTTCATAACAAAAAATAAATCTCAATAGTCTCTTTTTAATTCCTTTAGGCAGTGGCTAATATTAAAAAAAAACAATCATCGCGATACCAATTAATTTTTGGAATCCTCTGTAAAAGTGACAAATGTGACAACTAACTTTGAAACAACCATATTATTATATTTAAACTTCTATATCACTTTTTATTCCAATGTAGTTCTTTATAAACAAAAGTTATTTCAGTAATATACTTAATATTTAACCGCATACCTTTCCATGTTTAGCCATCTCTTTTACGGTTAAAACAAAACCGCAATTTGTTTCAAAAATTATCACACTTAAATTGACTTTTCTTATAATTACATTTTCATTTACTGTGACTTACACAAGACTCTACCTTTATCTACATGGAATAGTGCAACAATTGACTATCGTCTATTGTTAACAATAAAAATTATGTTTACGAATCAAGTGTTCCATTTCTCTCGAATGGAATGTGTAATTTTTGTCGTAAATTAAAGCTTTAAGGCTACTTTAAATAAATATTCCTATTTCACAAATCATCACATAGTAAAAGAAAAAAATTATTTGATGCCCCTTCGAGGGAATAAGAACCCTTCTGTAATTCCGAAATTCCTTTTTCGCAAAACCCTCCACAATTCCTAGTAATTATTACATAGATCGCATTGATCTTACAATAATATTAAAAAAGAAGAGTTTTTACAATAATTAAATAAAAATGTAATTCAAAACAAAGAATAGCAATTTGACCGAACTAGAACATTCCCTCGCTATATAATGCTTAGTTAATGTTATCATGAAATACCATAAGTGCGCTTGATAAAAATTAAAAAAAAAACATTTAATACCCCATTCCGCTTTTACGACGCGTAAAGTTAATATCATTAACTTGTTTGTTTGGTTTGCATATATTCGATGTAATGTGCCTGCTACAATTAGCATCGATAATAATGGGCACAATATTGTTTACGTTGTGAATATTGTTTAGTAAGTGCTGAGATTTTAGAATGAAGTATAATTGGAAAAAGAAAAGAGCATCTTTAATATAAGCAAGCAATACACAAAGATAGTTTATCAATGAATAGTTAACAACCGGAATTATTTATAGTTCAACGATGTCATTGTTCAAAATAGGCCCTTTGCAATAGAATAACAAAATATATTTATATGTACAAGTTATTAGTTTTTTACAGTTGTAACCATAGACACATTTTGGTAAAATTTGCGTGATGAAATTTCTGTAGAAGAAAAATTAATTAAAATTGGCCTTATGTTAAAGAAATAGGGTATGATTGTTTTAAGTTGATGTTCTTTAGAATATAAAAACCAAGAAATGCCGCGAATGATAATAACAAAAGAGAAGGTATACAGAGCATTTGGTTAGAGACAAATCCCGTCGCCTTAAACAAAACTGGCTGCAGATAATTCTTGTTGGTTTTTGGAATAAAGTTAAAATAATATGGTCTCCAAAAATATATAAGACTGTATAAAGGCATATAATTTTACATTATCTGTTTTAAAAATTGATATTTCCTCAATTCATAAAAAAAGATGTTTTTTATATTCGTTTATTTTCATCTAAATTTATATTACCAAAATGCACCTCACTACAACTTCGAAAATATTATTAATACGAGTTATAAACTTTTAGATAGCATATCACCATGTGCTGCCGAACAAATTAACAAGTCTGACTTTATCCTCTGATCCATGACTCTGCTTCCAGATATTTTACAAGACATTGTACAATATAACGATATATCATACATAATATAATCAGTTAACTCCCGTCTTGTCCTCCGGTGGACTCGGTAATTTCATATTATCAAACTGGAATTGTATTGAGTATAAAGAGAAGAAATGGAAATTTTTATACTTCTTGAAAGTACTTGCTAAAATAATTTTTCATGTGTTAATTAAGAAATAATATTTTTATTCCCAAAATTTCGTTAATTATATAGAAAATGTATTAGCAAAATAATATTAAATTACCAGTGGGATTAATACAAGTAGCGCTAGACAGTTAAAACATGTGAAGGGTTATGACCCTTCACATGTTTTAATACGGATTAGTAGTTTGAAAGTAAAAGATATTTTAAAGAAAAAAAATATTAAAAATGCTCATTTCAATTATGTTCTATGCCCTATATTTGCTTGTAGAAAGAGGGAACGGAGTAATAAACAGGCGCAAAGACATAATATCGCTTCACATTTTTTTGATATGTGGTAATAATTACATATTAATTAATTAACTCATCTGTATTCGTACGAAATCTTCTAATGACTTGTTTTGGCGAATATTTTAGACAGTATCTTACTCTATCCTAGAATATATCTATACGAAGCCAGGATGGGTGACGTGTGATAAATAACTTCAGACGGTTAACAATTTAAGTGCATTAACATTCAATTAATATTTACCACTTTATTAAGTAGCGATAGTGGGTTAACGGATATTGTTGCTGCTATTATAGTCATGCAGAAAACAAAATATTTGTACGACAATTGTATTAATGATGAAAACCTTGTATATCTAATGTGGCGATGACGTTTACAAAGAAAAACGAGTGCTGTCAATGCGTCCGCGGCACAGTAACCAAGAGCAGCGTCTCGAACACGTGAAAATTTGTTTGAAAAAAGAAAACAGAGGAATAAATAGTCATAATATAAAAACATTGACAGTCATGGGGTTCTGCCAAAAAAAGTGAAAACTAAAAACTATGAAATAACAGTGCTTTTATAAAATTTTGTAGAATTTTTAATTTCACAATCCGCAAGAAAAATAATATCAAACAACTAGAAATCTGTTTTACCACGCTGGTTAGATAACTCATAAGCCACTATTAAATACTCATTGCAAGATATATTGCAAAGGTTAAATATTTAAAAAATTAAAAATAATAATTTCAAATTTTTAAACGAAAATATTGATACGTATATTGAAAATATATTAAAGTAAATGTTTTGTTTTTATTATTCATTTTTCAATGCTATAACAACTACAGATACTGTTAACATTAAGAGATCGGTGACGCGAACCCACAGGATTTAATTCACCTACCAAAAATAGCTCAACATGCCTTAAGAAGTTTTCACTTGAACAATTCTTAAAACAGTAGGTTCCGAAATTTGTATGTTAATGTATTCGTGATTCATTCATTAGTAGCAAAATTAAGTATTGTTTGAAAATAAATAGTCAATGGATTTCTTTAACAGTGTCGTTCATAAGTATTTACATCATCAACTACGCTTCAAAGTATGCCGAGAGCTCTTATGTTTGAGGCACTAAGTAGAGTTGAAAAGGGTCAACGAGTCGGTGAGAGGTTATACTATTACGCGAAGACCTAATGGTAGCAGTTAATTGGCATTTGCATTAAAACCTTTCACTGCGAGCCGATAAACTTTAAATATTACATAGTTTACATTAAAATAATAAGACACACGGTATTATTATTCCAATTGACATTAAAATTAATTTAGAGACAGGATGATTAGACGATAATACCACTTTATTAACATATTAATACAAGTTTGAATGTAAATATGTTTTAAAATACATCCATAAGAGTGATCACAAATAAGACAGGTTGAGAGTAATTTTTTTTTATTCGGTTACCTTCCCGTTCTGTCTACTTTAGGTCCCTATTTTATATAATAAAAATACGTACATAAGGTAACTTTCAGCTTTTCTATCCATCTATAACATAATTTTCTTGCTCGTTATTTTGAGGACTTTTCAGTTTTTTCGTACCCCCGTAGTTTCCACTCCCGAGTACGGGTTTACAGTAAAATTTTTATGAGATAAAAGTTTATTAATTTCTATTCAATAAAAACTATGCTGCCTGCTACGAAGCGGGACGAAGGCCTTTTCAGTAGGCGCTAAATATTACGACAAGCGTTCAAGATAAAACTATTTAGACGAAGAGCACATTTAAGATACTTGCGTTCGAGATCTCCTAATAGACTTACCTCAATCAATCAATTACTTTTTTATTTTCACTTTAAAGCTATAAATTCAAGCATATTATTAATTATTTAAATATTAAGCATCGCATTAATAATATAATATGGTACGTTTTTAACCATTTATTTTGTTATTATTTTTATAATTTAAACATATATCTTATTGTAATTATATTCACATAGATCTTAGGTTTTAGTTGTCCATAGGTTTGAGTAAGGAAATATTATAGATATACACACGTTTGTTTCATTATATGGTCGACAACATACTAATTTTTCAAAACAAATGTCTTAAACTTTCATCTTCACTAAATTATAATGATAATACAAAACGTAAATTGATTTCATGTAATTATATGGGAGTATGTTAAGGGTGCTGGCGACCACGTATGACGCTACGGCAGCCCCTTCCCTCGGAGGACAGATAACCTGATAAAGGTAGAAGTCATTAGATGCGAACAATATCGTCTGTATATATATATATATATATATATATATATATATATATATATATATATATATGTATATATATATATATATATATATATATATATATATGTATATGTGTGTATATAATATACTTACATGCACATATATTTATTCATGGCCAAAATATTGACAAATTCTTCAATTTATTTGAATTAAAATAGAAATTCATAAAACGTTAGTTGTAAAACCATAGTTTACACAGCCTGAAAATATCGTGAGTTTGTCATAAATACTTTGATTTTATTATGAATCTTTTCAATGTCAATACTCTAGCTTTGTTTAAAACTTGTTGTACAAGTAAGAAAATGACAAATAATTAAGTTGAATAACAGTAACGTCGTAAGTAATGGTCGGTAAAACCAATGGATCTAAGAATGGCATAATTGGTGGACATTATTTGTCAGTGACAAGATTTGCGCTCTACTCAGTTATGTCATTGAAACTTATTTTTTCAAAACTTATTAAATTCTTTCAAAGATACTTCACGTGCATGTGCTGAAAAAATATTTCTCGAAAAACGTAAAAGCTTATTTATAAACCTCTTGGGATCATAATTTTAAGTCAACAGTAAAGATAAATAAAAATTAAGTGTCTATTCTTGATTTTCGGATCACAATCTTTTAAATATATTTTCTATTTATGAATTCGATTACTAAATAAACTCCAACAATACCTAATGTATTTGTTAGACAATACCAATATATTCGATCAGTTTCTAACTTTCTATAGAACGTACCGTAGCACAACCTATATTTATATATTAATACACATATATTTTTCATAATTTATTTCTTTTTCTTTTAAATAACTTGTCTATGCAAGTTCAAAAGTCTACCTGAATGATAACATTCTCGTTGTCAGTTATAAACAAAAGGCTAACTACAAGTTTACATTATATTTAAAAGTAAGAGAAACGAACGAACAGATGACGTTGGCACAACAATATGATTCCGTTCGAACTTTTCTGTTATGAAACCATATAAAAAGTGAAAAGCAACATAATCTAATACATTATTATTTTATTCATTCTCCAAAAAAATAACTTACTAGATTCTTTAACTTAATTAACAATAAATGCACAAGTAAATTTGGTAAGACACTAAACAAATAAATGAAAAGGAATGCAACAGTATGAAAATTGCCTTGAACTCAATGGTGAGGGGCAATTAACTTTTTGTTAAGCAGCTAATTCTAAATTAAATTGAATGTTAACTTAATGCTGAAATTTATTTTTAATAAAATAGCTGGCTTCAAGGATTGTGAATATTACTACTTCGCTAAAGAAAATATACATATTTAAAGCTTTTATTTTTAAATAACAAAGAGTTATTTAAAAATAAAAGCGCAAAACACAACAGCGCTAGGATAAATTTAAAGAAATAATTAAATTTTGCTTAGTCGGGAGTAAAATGGGAAAATTAAGCAAATTTCTCATCTGTTTCTTCGTTGTTTATAAAGAAAAGTGCTTCTTCAAAATTACAAAGAAACGTGCTTAAATATAAACAAAACGTTGTGCGATGTATAAAAGTAGGATTCCAAAATTCTGTTAATCACAAATAACGCCTATGCGTTTAAACAATCGATGTTTAATTAAATTTATAATTTCACAGCTTAATATAATATTGACAATTTTTTAAAAATTTTTTTTTAAAAGACGAGGAATGGCACTCCCTTGTTTACTTTCGTATTTCGTTAAATTGTTGACTTTATTATAAAAGTATTTTCCTAAAAGCAATATAAATGGTGTGTAAAAACTATTGATAATTAAATGATTAGGTCTCTATATTTCACATGGATATCATCTATTATTAATTGAATAATTAGCACAATTCCTTGATACGAAATCATCAATCCGCCAGTGTTGCTGGAACTTAGCAGGCTTAATATTTTATATTTTTAACTGTTTCCAATACAACGATGTTACCATAATAAAGCAACTTATTAACTATATTTGTTTCTTCTAAGACTGAAAACAAGAAAATAATATAGGTAATAGTGAAATAAATGGCCAAAGTTGCGAAAATTATTGAAAATCTTAATTCAAATACTTTCAAAGGCCTTATATTTCAACGCTAACGAGAAATCTAAAAAAATAAAATAGCATGAATTTCTACCAAAGTAATATTTAATAAAACTATTTCTAATAACTGTGCCAATCAATATAGCACTACCGCAGGACTACCTGTTGCTATATGCATGTTTATGTGGAATTCGATGAGACATAAACTTCGTTAATATGCATATTCTCTAATTAATCATTTCTAATACTTGGGACCAACATTGCAAAGAATTCAATCGGTCTCTTTTACATAAATTGTCGTTAATTCTACAAACATAAAGATTTAAAATTAATTTGCTTGACGAAATACATGGATTTCTAATAGCGTTTCGATTCGGTGTACGATGCGGGAACGAATCAAATACTATTGGAGTGATACAAATGTATTTTATTCCAGTTTTAATTGTTTATATGTAAGTTATATAGTTATTGTGTAAGTGAAACATTATTCTTTTTAAAAATCTACAATAAAATCTGCAAAAGCAAATGCGTTCACATTACAAAAAAAATTTAATACACGTGTAAGAAAAAAAAACACAATTTTTCTATTCGACTTTCTGGAGCTTATTGTGCTAAGCTGCCTTCAATTTATGTAAATCGAATTTCTCTTTGATACTGTAGTTTTAAAATGAATATTTTAAAATGTATGACGGCGTTTTAAATCAGAATCATACACAATCGCAACAACAACAATATATTATAAAAAGTACAACAACTTCCAAGCGAAACGAGTGATCAATATTTCTAACGAAGTATGTAGAGAAGCAGTAGTTTAGATAATCTTCGCTTGCCCCACGGATCGCCAAATAAGCATATTTTGAAGTGAACACGAACTAATGGAAATTCGTTCTTAACTTTACTACTTTTATGTGAGAGAATCTCGTGGTTACCACTCACCTCGATAACCTAGCTACCCGGGTGATTTCAATGGCTATGTAAATTATAAACAGGCTTACTTCAAACGTATCATGCAAACATTGTTTATAAAGGAAAATTGAGGTAAACCTAAGTGAATACGATGCAAAGTAAACACATGTTAGAGAGAGACAAAAAAGAGCTAAATGTAAATTTTAGTTAACATTTATTAAAACAGAAAGTGTAGGGAAGCTAACTCAAAAATTCAAAACGTAACCACAGCCAGTACTCGTTTGCTTTTATTTCATACCGCTGTATATGTTATTCGAACTGCAAAGAGATTTTATGTTACATATGCCACAAGCGTAAACCGTAGTTTTTGTGTTTAATACATTAAAAGGGCACAAAGGATCCTTATAAGATCATACGCGTGTCTATTTATCTATCTGTCACAGCCATTTTCCTTCACTTGATAGAGAAACTAGAAATTTGGCATATTAATAAAATATATTAACGAGCCCTTATATTCTTTATAACTAACACCCAAAAATAGTTTTATCAACATTCTGAGCGGGTTGGGTTCGATTTAAGTACCAGAAAAAAAATTTTTTGTAATTGCATTTGCATTTGTGAAGTATCATGTCATTCGGTATTATCAAATTTTTTTCAGAATTTAATGTCTTTTGAGATACATTGAAAGATATGTGAAAAAAAATGCAACCCTCCCCTTGTTTCTGAAACTACCCAATTCGATGAAACCAAATGTTATAATTTTTTAATGGTGCGTTAAATATTTACGCCTGAGAAAGATGTGTGATGCCTACTTTGCATTATGTTTAGGTTTCAAAAAAATATTTTTTCAGAGGTTGGTAGAAATGCTATTTAGCTTAAATGTTTAAAAGTGCCTAAATATGTATGGAACGTAGTATGAATTATAATCGTTCTTTACGGGTTTTTTTTTTAAATTGAGCGGTCTCTCTTATACTCGATGTCCGGAAGTAAGTATCGGACAAAGAAAGACGTTATTCCTTGGCTGAAAAATAGTCGATTGTCGTTGAAATAAAATTTAAAAGATCAGATTCAGATAATTTTAAAAAATATTTATAATTGTTTGTCATCTACATATGATACTTGCTTACATTATTCAGTGCTGCTCGGGGGAATAACCCGCGAATTGCTGTGAAGACATCGTCACTACAGGTAAACACTGCACTCCGGGCATGTCTTGGATATGTTGAAAAGAATTATGTATAATATTTTTACTTTCATTCGATAAGAAAAGGGGCGTGTTTGACGTTTTATTTCAACGATAATTTATTTCTTCATAGCGAACGAATAGCGTCTTTCTATGTCGGACATCTATTCTAGGACAACGTGTATAACCTAACCCTTCTGTTTTAAATACTCTGCTGTTCAATTGTGCTGTTTTGTCTTTCAAAGAAGCACGAATTTAGGATTTTGGTGGAGTCTGTTATTAAGTGTATGCCTCAAATAATTGGGCACCTTTGAACTCTTTTTGATAGCTTGACGTTTTTAATCTAGCTTATGTTATGTTTAATCAATTTATCAAATAACCTCTGGTATCATGCAATCTAACGGTTTATTTAACAAGACTATAAAAATAATTTTTGATCACAAATTCTAATTTGCGTAGCGTATTGAAACTACGGACCGATTCCCGAATAAATTTGTTAGGACCGCATATATATACGACATACAAACGCACACACACACACACATACACATGCACGCACTGGCACACGCACACGCGCACACATATCGCGCATCATATACTTGTTTACCTTTCTAGTCGGCAATATATTATGGTGTCCTATGTTTTTATTGTTTGTTACTTTTGCCCACTGCCTCATTTCTCTAACAACGTAGATTCAAAAGTACTCTTGAAGAGGATAAGTATGATTTATATTTTTGCTTATAGTTTAAACTAGATCAATTGATCGATCTATTTAGCTACATCCAAGATTAGAACAAAATATTGCTAGGTATTTAATTTGATCCCCAATTATTTTCTTTCTAAAAATCATATCTAAATATATCAAATAGTCCTTTCGTGGTGAATTTTAGTGTGACCATATAGGCAGATTAAATTACGAAACAATTATAAAAAGTTGTTCTGGTTTCCATTCAAAGCAACATGCCTGTGAAAAAATATTTTAAAAAAATAACTCACCTCTTCATCATCTCCGCGAATCATATTATATAATATTATTAATACAACTCAAAAGCCAATTGAAATAAAAACAAAAAGTTTATTTTCATTACACATTACCCTGGAAATCATGTAATTGCTTTCAGCGCTTCCTCGCCTAGGTCCAATGTGCTGAATAGCAGAATTGTGCCTGAACATAATAATTGGTATAAACTCATTCATTCTCTTTCGTCGGTATAAAATAAATTACGGGATCGGGCGTGCGGGAAACACCCGTACGAGACTTATTCAGTGCGTTATTGCGCACGACAATATGGTTGCTGACTTTTTTTGCCTTGTTATGCTTTAGCACGGAATGGCCTTTTTTAATTTCCTCGATAATACAATTTTAGGACCGAATTTCAATAAATGTTCTACTCATTTGAATTGTGTTCCGATATGTATAATGAATATTTTACCATTGTTTGTTGATTTTAGCATTTGATATTTTTAGATAACTACTATTAAACCTGCTAATGAAATTTTTATTTGTAAATAACTAAAATGATTTTTTTTAATAAAATAAAATATAGAAATAACGAACATTTAGAAAAAGCTTATAAGGTGTTTCTCAACTGCAATGAATACGGATATTTAGGTTCCTATTTATCCAAAATCTTGATGACGTAATTAACCCAATAATGAAACTGCCTCTTTAGTAACTGTATATTTTTAATAATTACCTTTTATAAGAATGAGTAAATTGTTTAAAGTCAAATACCTAATTAAGTCTTTCTGATTTTATTCGCATTTTATATCCCAGGAATTCAGATGAGAAAATGAAGTAAAAGTTTATTTCACTTGCAAAAAACGTGCCAAATCCTTTTTTATGCGCTCAGCTAAATCAATAGGGTGTTATTGCGCTCATGTTGATCAATACAACGTTATTAAGTACACTCAGCTTTGAATTTATTTTTTGTAACATTTACCGCTTCAGGAATACGTTTGTAGATTTGCTTATTTGTTGGCGTAAGTTCGACTATTAGTTAACATTTTATTGAATAAAAAGGCTGTTTTTTGTGTTTTCAATTATCGTTTGTTTTATATTTGTAACCATTTTTTTGTTTCTAGATTACTAAAACATTAACCTCGAAAATAAATTCAGGCTACTTTTATTATATTTCACTTTCATTTATAACTGTGCAACATTATGTTATCAGAAAAAAAACTAAACTATAAACATTTTACATGATGAATAAAATGCCAGTTATAAACATATATCGATTTTGTCAACAAAATCAATTAACAAGTTATTTTCTTAATATCCATACCGTTTTGGTAGGGTTAACTGGATCGAATCAAACATTTAGACAAATACATTATACATTTCAAATAAAAACTGAATGAAAAGCCTAAGACAATAAAAATCCGAGTGCTTTTTTCAAACTTCTGTGGTACAATATTATTTTCGAATATAAACACATTTTCAAAATATTTATATCGTTAGAAATTTAAAGAATCGGTACCAAACCGATACCTCTCTCCCTTTCTTACGTGCACGTGAGCATACGCAAATAATTAACTCATTCGACTGACTTCAAAAATATTACGAACTCACACATTAGTCAATGATAATTAATTTATTAAAATGTAAACAAGCATATGTGGAGTTTATTGATCTTCTTACTATTCGTAAATACCTACATACACACAAATATGAATGAATGGATGAATACAAACAAACATACATATCAATGACGTGCCCCTCTTTACTATGCGATATTAAGTTTTTCATGTCTGTGAACACACGTGACTACCAATAGTATCCCATTACGTTTATACTTCCGTATAGACCTGTCATACTTATTAACATCTTAATTATTTTATTGCACTATATATCCTTATATGTTTACATATATATTCAGTTTCTTATTTTCTTGTTTACGTCAAGTTGAGTTAAAAGTATTTCTTTGTAATTGAGTATAATACTTGATGACTGATTTTCTCCTCTGATTCAATTCTGTTTTTTTTTTAAGTCAAATCATATCATTTTACAAAGTTTTTTTCTTCCATTTTTAGTATCTTTGATTTCCTAAGTTACTTTGAATGTCACAAACTTAAGACCAATTCAATATCAATAATATGTACGAGTATTTTATTCAAATTAGAACAGCCTTTTGCAGTTCTTAATAAATCTATGTATGTATATATATATATATATATATATATATATATATATATATATATATACAAATATATACACACACACATATATATATATATATATATATATATATATATTTATATATATGTATATATATACATATATATATTAATATTATAGCAAAAGTTTTTCGTTAACTTTCACATAGGGTTTTATATCTTCACTTAATAGAAACTATCAAGTGTCGCCGTTAAGTATAACTGAGACCCTTCATAATTAACTTGGTTCCTCAATAAAAATGAGACCCTTATTTAGAGGAAATTGCCAGAAAATTTACTCTTTGAAAGTTTTATTTAAATGTTGGATAAAGGAAATAAGGGAATTTAATTTGTTTTAATTAATGGGCATACCACATTGTCACATTATCACCACGACATATAAATGTAAAATACCAATTCATAGAGCGAAAAAAATTCATAAAGCGAAAAAAGCACATTAACCAAAACAAAGAACGAATGTCAACGTAAGTTGACTTCAGGTAATGGCTACATATTTAAAAAACTAAACGATATTGATTACGTTATGTAATCATTCCTAAAAAGGTTTCATATTTTTCATTAACCTTCTTGTTTAGTATATATATTTCTAGTTAAAATAAACAATATATTAATAATATAATATATGTACATTTTTAAAAACAGCTTTTTGCCTTCTACCGTAATTAAAAGTTTAATTGAATATTTGCTCTTTTTCGGTAGTTCAATATTTTTTAATTCTATATCATTAAAACTTTTCTAAATTTACATTCTATATATCTAACGCTAGGTTTATTTTCGATAATCTTATTCAATGCTAGTTTGCAAAATGCGGTTTTCACAATTTGTGTAAAATTGATGCCCAACCAACTTCACAACTCCTCTAATCTCACTACACAACAGCATAACAAACCATTTTGTGTTAAGTTAAAATTTTTAAAATAACAAAACGTTGCCCGTGAACTAAGGGCGGTATAGGCGTTTTTTTCTCGGGGCGAAATTTGAAAGACATTGCAGGACGCAGATGAAAAGTTTGCCCATCAGCCGCAGCGCGACGACGACCCCAGATTTTAGCCTTTTGTTAATTTGATAATATATTAAATGGTTCCTCTTCTCCGAAACTATAGTATTCTGTAGTATGCTGTTTATGTTCCAACACCCGAATTTGGAAATATTGTTAGTGATAGTCCACCATTATTAATTTATTTGGTCTATTAATTATGATAAATGGTATATTTACTCAATTTTATTAAGGAATCCAAATTAATTTCAAAAAAGTTTATCTTAATTTAAAAAAAATACATGTGGATGTTGAAAATGAAATAAAATATATACATTTCTCATATCCCTTTCATATATACTCGCGAGTAGGTAGTTAATATTACTATGGTTAAATATCCAGTGAGAATCCACTTTTACAGATTAACTTGCAATGTACTAATGACCGATATATAATTTATGAAACGCAGGAAGAAAAATTAAAGTTTTCTTTACGAATATATCAAAGAAATCTTTTTGATTGATTTTTTATTACTATAATATTAAATGTTGCTGTTCTTCGGCATTTTTGATTATCAATGTTAAATGCCTTTTGTGTTTGAATTTTTTCCTTTCTTCCGTGGAAAATTTTAGTCATATATACATGAAACAGAATAACTCTGTTTCATGATTCTATGCATTATATTGTAACTTTTTAAAACATCCATATTTTAACTCAAAATGTGGCTTTAGTTGTTTTTTATAATTTTAGGATTAGTATTCTTGAAAATAAGGGGCAAACGCATTTTTCAATATATTTCTAAAAATAACTGTGTCCTAAAAATATTTTTAGGACCTTTTCACTTAACACTTTCAAGGAATGCCCCACAATGTTTTCAGAATTTTAAAATTTCCTTGGAGCACGGAACATCCATCCTTGGAACACGGAACCCACTATTTAAAAATTAATGTTTTTATTGTGATTTTCTTATGAATATATTGAAATCTATGTGGGTTGTTATGTTTAGTATTGTGCTAAATTTCAAGATACTATCGATAATGTCTCTTTGCCGAGAAAAGAAATCGAACACACGTAAAGATGGTATGGAACCCTCAAAAATATGTTTATGGTGTACTATGGTTTAAGATAACATGGTTCCGTACTTTTCGTGTTGTCTAAATCATAAACTATGAAGATCGTCAAAGCCACATTGTTTTACACAATTTTATTAAAAATACCGGGAAGGAAACAAAGAAATGAAAATGTTTGTTCTTAAATAGCACTTTTTTTAATCAAACATGTTTCGTGTCTCAGCTATTTAATTGAAATTTTATTCGGTCATAGGTTGATATATATCATCAGCCAAATACGAGTAAGCCACAAGATCTGTTTAAATTTTTTTAAAATATCTTTGTTCGTGTTGGTAAGCGATATTCAAGTACAAAAAGGATGCACCGTCCAATCTGTGTAGTTTAAACCTTTAGTACGAAACACTTTAAGCCCACCCCATTAATATCTCGTAAGATAAATATTGGAATGTTTTGGAAAAATTGTAAAGCAATAAAGTCACCAAAGGATTATTTGTCTACACTCATAACTTTTTGCTTCACTTGGATTGGAATGGAATTTTTGGAAAAGATGATAGAATTAATATAAATACCTCCGCCCGGGCTGTTACAGATTGTGGCAGAGCCACAGTCGGTAACCGCCATAATTAAAAGTAAGGTTTTTCAGTTTTATTTTCAGATAAAATATTTAATCTCCGCTTAGGTTCGTCTCGGTAGTACGGTAGGAGCATTCACAGAAACGGTATTGCGCGCAATTCAATTATAAACAACTGCTGTAATATGCTCTCGACAAATTTGAAATAAATGAAATCGGAACTTTAAAATCTGAAGATATTAATAGATATAATTCACAAGGTAGCGAAATATCAATTCTATTATAATGAAAATTTATATATTAGGAATATTTTATTCAATTTTGAAGAAACAAACATTCCTTTAACCTTTATCATAATTAATTATTTTAATTAGAATACAAATTTCTGACTAAATTTCTTTCACTACACGTTTTAGCTGTATGAATGCAAATTTCTACATTACGAACAAATTTCCAGGTAATTTTTAGATCATTTTCCTTTTTCAAGCTGATATAAAATGATGCATACATGTGTTTTGGATTTCAATAAAATTTTAATATCAATCCGATGATGGTGCTAAAATTTTCATTCCCGTATTGTCATAAATTAGGAAAATTCTTTGATTCGTTACAATGAGTAATTGTGTCTTAGATGGTAAACGGGGTATGATTATGGAGCTTGAAGTTGGTTCCATAATTACATTAATGGCATAAACTAGATACCTGAAATTCCGGTTCATTTGATTCATTAGATGAAGATCAGAGTCCGATGATGGTGATAGAAGGCGGTCATAAGATTTCTACAACGACACGAAGTATGACCTAGAGTTTGGGCTGGTTTGATGATTCTCGATGTTAGTCTCGTAATGATGCTTTATCGAAAATTTAGTGGTTGAGAAATTATCGAGTTAGTCACTGAAAAAAATGAATTTGTTAGAATTTTTTTTTTAATAATGAACAATAATAAAATAGGAAAATGCATTTTACCAGCGGTAACTGTGATTCCTATGGATCAAATGTAGATGGGAGTATAATAACTTAGGTAAGATCGTACAAATGTACATAAAATGGTGTGATTTTTTAATTTTGTTTATTTTTAAAATTCCTTTGCTTAACATAATTCTATCCGCACTGGATCGTCAGGGATCACGGCTTACTCTCGCAATTTTTATTTTTGTGCTGTTTATCGCATTTTAATAATGAATTCTTTTAATTTTTTTTTATTCAAATTTATTTTATAATTAATAACGTCAGTCAAATTTTTCAAAACACGATAGAGTTAAAAACTTTTTGTCAAAGTGAAATATGATTTCAAATACGCCTTTATTTAATTTGTAATCACGTAAACATAAATTATCTGCCACTATTAAATGGTTTATTTTATTTCTACTCTGCTTCTGTCAGTACTTCTTGTGAGTTATACACGCAACGCAAGTTTATACAATCGAAGTTACATAGCCTAAGTACAAACTTTACATATGTAATATAAAAATACAAGTACTCTGTACTTATTAATGTATAATTAAGTAACGAAGGAAGGAAAATATTCTTTCACTGCATCGATCTAACCTATGATGATTTTAAATTATATTTTATATCAAGAAAAAGAAATATGAAAGAAAGAAATTAAATTCAGAATCAATAACTCTTACTCGTATTATCGATATATGAACGACAAGGCTTTAATATTTTTACAGCAGCTGAAATAAAGGCTAAAAATTAATTGGTATTGGAATTCTACACTGAACATTTGACAATTAACGAGGTATGTACACTAAAATAAACTGCAATTTATAAGGACAAATATTAAATATTTGTAGCAAATTTGACTCTAAAACTCGTTTAACATCAGCCATTTTGTGTTTAAAAAAATATCAGTCTCCTTTTATTTTTAATAAAACTAAAATTGTTCTTCTTTGTAGCAAACACTTGTTAGAAATGTTCATTTTATTTCTGAGCTTACAATTATATTGTTTTATATTATTTCAATAACACCCTTGGTAGAAATTAAGACGCTCGAAATGATGACGCCAAAAAGATGAATCACGTTTTATTTGACATAATTTAACAGGGTATTAACTGGACACGAGAGAAATATTACTGAACCTAACTAGTGAGTGGTGTCAACCATACATTCTCCGTCACAATATTGCTTGTTAATCGCTTATTATGAGAAAGAACGACAAATTATACTTATTCAATTTAACCAGTCTTTTGGAGAACAAAGCAAAATCTTAATTAGGATAGGCAGTGTTTTTAACGATATCATTTGTGATAATAAGTATTTATGTTCGATATTCACAAATTATTATTTCATATTTTTAATACACGGTTAGTCCAACAACATTTTGATCTAAAGATTTGAAATAAAATACCTTTTACTATCCAGTAAGAAGTGACAAAGATATACTTTTAAAAATGTACCAGAAAGAAGTTGGAAGGGATTCAAATAAAAGATAAGTTTAGGTAAATTATTGAGTGTAATCCTTTGTTTTATCTATGTCTATTATTTTTAACAGAGTTTTGTTGTGTGGCGACGAGAATAATTGGGTTATCTTAAGCAGGTCTAAATCATAGGGATGATCGCCAAAAAATAAAGAGTACATGAATGGTCGTCATCAATTTAATTATTATTAAAATGCATATATTTCATTTTAGGATACCGAGAAGTAACGGATGAATTGGGAGTCCTGATCAGCTAGTTTAAACTGACAGCTGTACGCTTCCTTCCCTCTTTAAAGTGCGCCTTTTTTTGTTTGCTTTTTTAGTATTTATAATTACTTTTATGAATGTTAACCATAGATCATTAACCTTATTTTTAAACGAGTATCACGAAACTTCGTCCCAGTGTTTAGAAGAAAAAAATAAATTTTAAAACAACTCGAAATATAAATATATTCAATAACTTAAAATATTTTAACTAATGAAAAAGTTAAACAAATAAACTTAGGATTTTAGTGAAAGTCTAAGAACTAATACATGTGGAAAATACATTAATTTTGTTCTAATCACACAAGGATTTGCACTTGGTGCAACTACTTTACCTTTGCTTTGCGGAGGAGGTAAAGCACATATTTTCCTTTTTTATTAAAGGAAGAACAACTTTTGTATCTATTTCTTCAGCCTCAAATGCTACTGTCTAACTTATTAAAAACTTGTGAAATTAAGTCACGCAAACCAGTTTGCAGGGTTAGTATTGTTAATCATTTTTGCATATGCGGCTCGATTAACTTGCAATGCAGAGTTTTAGGTATTCACTGATCTATAAAGTTTTTTTATTTGCCAACATAGTTTGAATTACTGTTAACTGTCTATGAATGCAATGTTAAGCATTCTATAAATGTTTCACAATGGCCAGCACCGTGTTTTTTAACTAAAAGAAGCAAGGGAACGTATTTGGTGCAAGGTCATAATTTTTGGATTTTTAGAAATTTCATTTGTTTTTCCTTCATCATCAAATCTTGATAGTAAATATTTTACATTTTAAGGCTAAATTTATAGGAAAGCAGAATGAGCTCATTACAGTAGCAAAACAAAGCAGTCTCAGTTGTTCTAGTACACTTACTTTGTAATTCTACAGGCATCTCTTTTTTGTTTGCTCGTAGATTTTTTTTTTGATCGAGGTCACGATATTTAATGAATTAAATCAAAACCAATCTAAGTTTTCTTAATATTTAAATAATACTGAATCGAAATAATTGCGGATTATAAAGGACCATAAAATAATGTTAGGTCGAGGACCAAAATCATTCTTAGATATCAAAAATATTTAAATAATATTGGGCCCATATGCATATGACTTTCGAATTACTATAAAATAATACTATGGCCGTACGCGTGTACCTAACAGAAACGCCACGAGAAAAAATTAATTCTCACACTTTAAACCATATTTAAATCTGAGAGAAATTATTGTTATGCAAAAAAAAAAAATATTTTTATAATTATTTAATATTTATTTAAAAAAAATTATTAATATCACTATTTCTCCCCGCTTTTGAAATATACGATCAGGGATTTCCATTTATGGCTGACTCGTAGCATATCTAAATATTCCAAGCGCCATTTTTTCCAAAATTATTGTACCATTTGTTCCAATATTTGTTTTTTTCTTAGAGTCTAACCACTCTTTAAAGACGTCCTTTGCTACCAGCAATATTGCAAAGGAGTTGACATGAGGAAATGCGCAGGTGTAATAATTTCACATTGAAATACATTCAATCTGTTTTAATTTTTCAATATGTTTATAATTCGTCAGCTTATATTTCTACATAAGAAAGAAGTTGGGTTCCAATTACCAGATAAACATGAATCTTTACACTCTTTATATTTGATTCCCATAATCCACCAAAATGGGGAGCTCGTGGTGGAATCATTTTCCATTTAATACGCCTGTTGTAAGTACATTCTTCATTGAATTTTGAATTTAATCAGAAATTTATAGGGCTCATTTAATTGCGCTTTAGCGCTTATAAAATTAGTGCCTTTATCCGATTGTAAGTAGAAAACCGGACCAGAATGAGAAATAAAATGATTAAAGCTGCAAGAAAAGCGTTTGTGGTTAAGTCCGAGACTAATTTATTTTGAATGGATTTAGTCACAAGGCAAATAATCAGACAAAAAAGCCTTCTGCGAATGTTATCCTCTACAATAAGCAAGCGTAATCCGAATTAGGCTGGCACAATTGATTCCAGTATGTATATAAATAACACACGCATAGCCATTCATATTAGCGTAACAAAAGGCGACAATCGGCACAATGCTGTTCTCGTTAACCTTAAGATGTCGACGAATGTTTAAGGTAGATATCAAAGGTAATACCCGTGTTAAAGCTAAAAACTTTTCAATGATGTGACTAGATGGTTTTTTATCCCAGTCAATATTACATAGCCACAATTGCAATTTATGATCAATTTGGCATTTAAATTACTGGAGCAATTAAATCAAGAACATCAAATAAACGAGCGATTGTGGAGAGCATGCCCCGTTTCGTAATTTTGTTCGTGAGGAAATGAAGGTATAAAATAGAAATTATCGCTATTTGGTTCCCAGGAAAGTACCAGTACCCTAGTGATATCAACAGTCTGTGAAAAATCCACTGAATTCCGATGTGAATCAGGGAAACTCGCGAATAACTTAGTCGAATTCCTGGTCCAGTTAACTAAATCAAATACACCCAATTTAAATAATGAAATAAATGAAATTTGAACTCCATACTCATCATCTGAGACATAATGAACTACCCCAGTCATATAAACTTTTGATTCTACTGGTTTAGCAGCGTTAGGAAAATGAAGACTCGTGTCCAGAGCTAATTGGCGAATGGTGCTTATAGCTAGATACAGACTAGATTTAAGACCAAAAGGAATACGATTAAACTCAAATGTTTTTATGTCTTCTTTACTATGAAAACGAAACAAAATTCCTAAATATTGACAGTCTGTAAATATGTTTGCCGAAAAAAATAACCCTGTTTGTGCTTTGCACTTGAATCTAGTAAAATTCGGGACATATGATTATCAAGACGGGTAACGGTATGATGTAGAATGTAATATCCATCACTATACATTTTCAAATTCAGAATTTCGGATAGGTATCTTTCCTCAATATATCCTTTTAAAACCTTGTTATAATTTTCACTTAAACCAGGAGATGGGACAAATTTTTTTTTCAAACTTTTCAAATGACGTTGGGCCGTAACAGAAAAATTACCTAACTCTGTTGGATCCTTTAAAAAGGTAAGGCGACAGAGTACTTTCCACCTTCAGCACGGGTAAGAAGTGAAGTAAACAAATTTTCACATTCCCTATTTTTGGGACTCGAGACATGTAAATTTGGTACCTGTTCTAAATCACAAATGATGTTCTATTTCCAGAATTTATTCTCACAGTATGTGTATGTACCTTTGAAAGAATTTTTTTTGGTCTATTCTGCATGAATAACTCATGATGCAATAATTCATGATGTCTCCTGCACAAGTTACATCCCAATAAAAATTTGCGTTGTTTATTCGAATGTGACCCTCGTATACAATTGACACGGACTTTTAGATTTTATAAATTCATAGCGCGCATGCGGCAAATTTAAATTTTTAAATTCTGAACGAAATAGAATCAAGTGATCCGAATTGTTACAGAACAAGCAATAATCTAAATAATTGGGCGAAAATAAAGGATTTGCTCAACGGAGTACGGGATGGTCGATTATCAAGATCAAGAAATTTATTAGAATGTGAAAATATATCACTAGCCGAACATACCATCTGAACCGAATTCTATTGTTTAAACCGTTCCAATATTTTTATTTGATCCTGTGCGAATGTAATTAAATTGTTACATGTGTGAACGTCATCATTTCATACCGACAATTCAAATGCTCGTAATGTTTGCGAATCTAACTTTCTTAGAGAGTAATTCAAAAGAATAAAATTTGGAAATCATCAAAAATGATTTGCTTTAACGCAGAAATTGATGCCGAAAACAGTTCGATGAAAAAATCAAGACTCTTTGTGTCATTCGTGCAATCTTCTAAAATATTTTCCAAATAAAGCGATCCCAATGCACACCTGTTCTGGTATTTCTAACCAAACTATCCCAAATTATCGAATACGTTTCTCCAATTAAAATGTTACCAGCGATAACCTTCAAAGTGCTTTCTGTAAATTTCCCCACTAAACATTTTTCGCAATATGAGTCGGTTAATTTAGTATTCTGGTGAATACTTGATTTAAATGACTCACAGAAACCATCTTTCAATTGAAAGTTCTTTCCATTGAAAGTTTTTGGTTTCAAGAACTTGATCGGCGGTAATTTAATTAAGCATTTATTATCAGCATCGGTTGCTGATTTATTTGATGATGAGGGTTTAGCGGCTGTAAGATCATATCTCGGGCATGTTTTACTCCTAAATACAAGTCATGAAATGCGTCTATCGCGCTATAATTAGGTAGGCCATACGAGTTCATTGCTAATTCGCAATCAACAATGTTATCCATTATCGTTTCGAATTGATTTTTCATTTCATCCAACATTCACGACTGTCGCATGAAGATTTCGTTGTTTCTCGAGTCATAAGCCTTTATTCCTAATGAACTGCGTCATACGCGCAAACCAATGTTCCTTTTTTGGATTTAATATTAAAAATTGTTTTTCTATATTGAGAGAGAAACTTGTTTTGAATATATATCAACTCAGTTGAAATTAATAAATTTATTTCAGAAAATGAAATTCTTTAAAAATATCTAAAATTTGCTAATCAATTAATAGATTATATGAATTCTCACAAGTTTTAATATTTATTATGTTGTACAGGCGTGTACCAATTTACGCGTATACCGAAATTGCAAATCCCAGTCGAATAAATATTATTCTACCACGTAATAGAATATGACAAATTAATTGTACTGCATTGGCACGAAACCAAATTTGAACTTGAATAGGCTAACCCGAAAATATAATTTGAATTGAAGTATCTTCAATTATATGGGCCCGGATACTAGCCGAATACTATCAATTATGAATATTACCATAAAATAATGTCTTTGGTGGAGATATGAATATTTAATCAATTAAAACCAATATCAGTCTTAGATATCACAAATATTTGAATAATGCTAGACCGATATACATACGGCTTTCCAAATATTTAAATAATTCTAGGCCGAAATAAATCCGGATTATAAAGGACCATAAAATAATGTTTGATCGAGGTCCGGATATTAGTCCATTAAAACCAAAATCAGCCTTAGATATTATAAATATTTAATAATGCTGGACCGACATGAAAACGGTTTTCGAAAGACCATCAAATAATATTGTGGCCATAGGCGTGTAAATAGCAGAAACGCCACGAGGAACAATTAATTCTCAACTTTTAAATAATATTGAAATCTGACTGAATATATTATCGAATTAAATGAATTATGTTGTTGAATTAAATTCATTATAAAAGAAAAAATAATCACAGATAGAAATATTCATAGAATAATCGTTGGTCATTAAAGGAAACAAAATATTTACTCTTTATAAATACTTGGGTTATGGAACTTTCTCGAAATTTTCCTTGCATCCTTGTAATAAGTATCGGATATTCTTCCGGGATCATTTATAACTCTCGTTCAAAATTATCGATAAATCACGAAAATCTTAAGCCAGAATGAATAAATACTTCATATTCTGAACTTCAAATATTTATCAATTATTATTTAATCAGAGTTCACCAGAACACAAGACAAGGATATACAATTAAAAATCCTTGTCTTTTAAAAATATTAATTAAAACTTCTACAGTAAAGATACACAATTAAATATCATTTCCACTCCTAGATATTTATCAGAATTTTACGGCTAGGATGTACTATTAAATATCCCCGAACTTTAAGAATTTAACCAAGATTGATGTGTTTTTGTAAAAAATTTCAAAAATACTAACGGAAAAATTTGAGAGAAATAGCGTACAAATAACAAAAGACAATTTTACAATTTTAAAACGAAATCGAAAAGATATTCTTTCGAGAAAGTTTTATTCCTTATAAAATATTATTTTGTATTTCAATTAAATTCTATTTAAATACAATTGGTACTGAAACGTTGCAAAAGCTATACAAAAAATATTAAATTCAAACAAAATGAACGACCTCTATGGGCTACTTACTACAAATAACAAAGCTTATTAAATTATGTAATCATTTGACAAACGTGAAGATTAATTGTGATATCACTGATTTTGCAGGTGGCGGTAAAATTACCGTTAAGAAATTTTATTATTATTTCAAATATATAATTATTTTCATGCAATAAAAAAAGAAATGATTTTATTATAATTTTTATATAATCACAATTTTCAACCACATTTTCAACTTAAATTAGTTTATATGATTCCTTTAATATACTTTTCTCTAGTGGTACCGAAGTGAAATGCATTCTAATGTTTTTATTTGTTCCGTAAACAGTTCGTGTCAATTTTTTCACAAAATATTGATCAAGTAATACTCCATTTATCTCTATACAAGAACCTAGATAGGGCTCTACATCCATTATATAATTTGTAGAATTGCGTAATAACATCACTTGATTATGTCATATTTTTTGCTTTGTTCGGAACACGTTCGAAATACGTTAGGGACATTTTCCTCTGAAGCCCAATAATTTTTCACCAATGATACAGTGGCAACAAGGTTTGCACTTTTCTCAACACGGAGTTATAGAAATATCGCCACACATCTCGAAAATAACTAAGATATCAGCCTGCGCCGATATTGGCGTATAGACTTATCATCAAACCTTATACAAGTTATTAGGAAATCAAACCTCTTACAAGACCTTATATTACGATATCGATATCCACAAAATGTAATATCAAATAACTTCTTTGATGGCAAATGGTTATTAATTTTTGCAGATAATATAACAAGTCCAATTTGAAGGCTCCAATTTCACTAACATTAGTCGGTCTCTGAGTAGTTTATACATTTTTATATTTTTCTGTTTTATTGCTATCACTGCAAATAAGAGGATCTAACTAATTTTTACAAGCCCGTGTAAGTCTATGTATAATATGAATAATATTTTATTGGGGCCATTCGACTTTGCAATGTTGATTTCAGAGATAACCATTTGTGTTTATCTTTTTAATGAACGATGTTACGTGATGATCTAATAATCAAGTCGTTGGACTGTATTGAAGTGTTTGGTATCTGGTCTTCAATTTATTGTAAGGAATATGTGTTGTTACATCGGTAAATTTGTAATGATTTTTCCATTATAATTGCTTACGGCATAGGAAGTTTTTTTTATTTAAGAACCATTGATTAATCTATAAACACTCATGTTTATAATATAGTAAAATTAACTGACATTAGTATAAAATTAATTTATTGATTTTATAGATGACGACCAAGAATATCTCTTTAATGAAAAAGTTTTCAAGCTAAAACATTCAAATTCAACTCACTAAATATTATATTTATTTTAAGATTTGTTCTGAGGGCGTTTTCAACCTGCTGCATCTATGTTGTTTTACTGAATAATGCATTACCATACAGTGAACCGTGCATTACAAAACAGTGAAACCTTTGAAAAACTGACTTAGGTTTTATCTTATCTAAATAAAATTTTAAAATACCGACACAAAATTGTCTCTCGATATTTTTAAATAAAGATAATTATTATTTGGAAAGGACATTCAAATTAAGGTGTATATAATTTAAGCCCAACAGAAATAAAATTAATGATATGTTTCCTTTATATATAATTATGTTAATTTTAAATTAACACTATTTTCATAATTGTTTAATATATTATATACTTTAAAACCACCAACACAATATTTAGGGATAAGCTATACCGAATGATCCATAAATAAATATTTTATTTTCTGCACAAATAGAGTTATATTCCTATTTTACTCCCTCATCTTTTTAATATATGTTTACATAATTATAACTAGCATTGTGATCCTTTAAATAAGGAAATAAATACCAAGTGGTTATTTCGTTATTCTTTTCTCTACTTATTTTTTCTTATAAAAACGATAATATATTTAATCCTTTCCATTTCGAGGAAAAAAATTATATACCATTTCCTTTCTATTACATCAGACATTTTTATATCACAAGATAATGAATGATTCATTATCATGTAAGATAAATATAACCACTTCAACAGAAATTAATTTATATGCCTTCGTCTTGCACTATATGAATCCAATATACTATCTAAATTAACTGAATACCTTTATAACTTATGGTTAACGAGAATATATTTCTGTCTTACTTTAATCGATATATACCTCATTCTTGTCTTTTAGGTTTCTAGAAAAAAATGTTGTAGTTATTTATTCTGCTTGCATGGATACAAGTAGAAGCTTATAAAGCCTTAATAAATAAATAAATATTAGGATGTAGCCAGAGAACCAAAATGTTCAAGGCTTTAAAAAAGAAAACAATAATATATTTATGAGCATTTCATCGTGGTTCTTTCCAAAAAATATTAATTGCTTGCAGAAATTTATCTAACATGTAAAGTAATAATTATAAATAAATAAATTCTCTTTAACAACCCTCGTATTGTTAAACGCAACTTCAACGAAATAGAACGAAGAATAAAATTATGTGAAGGCAATTCCTAAGTTTTGTTTATGATTCTATTGCTATATCTCTTAAGAAAGAATTTTTCTAAAGAGATCGTAAATTAATTTTGTTGTACATCATTTAAGAAACGACCCCATTAGACCCATATATAAGGCTACAAGCTAGCTGAGAAGGCTACATTTGTGACAAAGACACCATCCCTTATGGACACTTCATTGACAGCCGTGTTGACATCTGTCTGAACTCTGTTTGAGTTGAGAACGATCAAAAACCCGGGGTCTTCTTTTAGATTCTAGTCTATTGTAAACTTTTTGATACACGATCTATCCGAAACCCGTATTTCTTTTTCCAATATGGTTTTACTTTGAAATACTAGAATGAATAATAGAACAATATATCGATATAAAGCGTTATTATTAATTTAAATTTCATAAAATAATGGTTGAATAAAGCCAATCAGAATACAAAGGATTACATTTCTCAAACCGATTCGATATCCATCATTCATATAAATAAAGATTTCTATCAAAATAAGCTACAATTTTTTTTATAACATTTATTTCCGTTATAAGTGTAATAAACAATGTTGATAAACAATGTTCAAGTACAAAAAGAACGCAGCGTTCAATTCGTGTGGCATAAATGCCTAATACCGATCAATTTGAGCCACTTCCAGTAAATATCTTGTAAGATAAACGTTGCGAGGTTTAAAAGAATTATAAAGCAATGACGTTAACAAAGGAGTTTTGTCTACACTCATTATAACTTTTGGCCGACGCTGGGAGTGGGAAGGGTTTTTGGGGAAAGATAAGACGCTGAAATTAATATAAAAGACCTGCGCCAGTACTGACGCCAGCCGCGCTCCTGATAATTAAAAGTAACGTTAGTCAGTTGTATTTGCAGGTAAAATATTTAATCTCAGCTCAGGTCCGCTCCCGTTGCACGGCCGGAGCATTCCCAGAAACAGTGTTGTGCGCATTTAAATTATACACAACTCTCTAAATTAGTTTACGACAATTTTTTTAAGAAATGATATCTGAATTTAGAAACCTAAAAATATTAATGGATTTCACTCGTAGTGGAGAGAAATATCAATGTTACTTTGACATTTGTTTTTGTTACGGCGGCGATAAGCAAATGTTATAAATGGTAATTTAAGTTCACAACTCGCAGTTATCGCAATTAACGTTTTTTCTTACTTCGGAATATTAGAATTTGCTGCTTGTATCGTGCTCGCTATAAAATCAATAATTTCATAATAAATTTTCACGAATGGTTAAATCGTAATCTTTATACAAATATTGCATTCTTTTGTGAATTCTATTCTGTATAGGTTCATGTGGAATCACCTATTTCCTGTCATTAGACTGGAAATAGCTGATTCCACATGTACCTATACAGGTATTAGTAGTCATTTACAATGTACCTGTCACGAAAGTGTCACATTTTGAGCGCATCCTCGGAACTGATAATCATAAAGATGTAATAAAAAGCAACCGTGTAAGTTCTCACAGAAGTAAGGATTCCGTAGTCATTTCACAAAATATCAAATTATTTCTGATTTAAAGTTGTACTTGCTTATTGTTAATATTATCATTTAATCAAGTTCAATATATACCGGTAACATCATTTATACTTTAAAGTTCTTTTTCTTCAACTTAAAGAACTAAATATCTAATGTACTCCGCGTATACTACGTAAAATTCTGAAATTTATTTATTATGATTTGTATCTGTATTTGCTAGCTAGATTACTTAGTATAAACTCATAACTTCAAGCCTCCGTCTCCATTGAACAAGAGTTGGATATTTTCTGTGTTTCTGTTATTTATACATTGCTTTATTGATTTCGTTTAAATTATACGGAAAAACTTACTTGCGAAATGGGCAATATTAAAGCTACTGTGATAATAGTATCAAAACCTGTTTATAATAATGACAATATTTGTAATAACCGTTTTCTTTAGACCTAAAATATATTTCAAGTATTTTTTAACGAAATTGATGATGATTATGCCATCATTATCATCTTAGCATTATACGATTATCCACCTGTTGCAAATATTCTACTGCTTATATCCGCTAAGTTTTCCTTGATAAAGTATTAGAAATATGTTAAAATTTTATGGCCTGCATTATTTTTGCTATGTGGACGCAATTGTTACTGATTGGCATATTGTTAGATGTAGTATTAGACAGAGACAGTTGTGTAAATATCATTGAAAAAGGACTGTAGCTTCATCAGCTTCACGCGTCTTGAATAAATTTGAATTTGACATATACTGAAGAGATCATGCCGACATTTCTTTATCCGCAGCCCTAATAATACCTTTGGCATATGCATGTGAAGTTATAAAGGAAACGGAAACGATAAAGGAAAGGCAAGAGATGGTGCAGGGTATTGAATGACGAGAGTTGAAGTCCACTGAAACTACTAATTTATTCAATCGCTGATTCAACTTTCATTAAAATTATTGATGTACATGGTTTTTAATTACATGTTCATAGATTTATAATGGTTTCTTCAGCGTCTTAAAATATACTTACATATATCAGTGGAGGTGGCGATATTTACGCTAAGGAGAACCTGGTGGATTTTTCTTAAAGGTTATTAAGAACCTTGAGGTTTAACATGAGTTATATTAAACAAGTTCAAGGGTCTATAAGAAAAATTTTGCTAAACATTTGTATTGAATTTGTATAAATGAAAATATGTTGCAAAGTGTTTTCTTTAGACTGTGCGTTGAATATTTTTGGAGATGATTATTGTATGCTAATTTCCGGAATATTAGATATTCACATTTTTGTAAAATAATCGTTGTGCCAGGAGGTTTAACCCGCAGAAAGTCATCTAATATATAAGTCTATTTACATTCAAGTTAGATAGTAAATCATTCTGTATATAATCAAATCCTTGTAGTGATTTGGAATATGTTGTGTAAAATATTTGTTTTGTTTTCCTTAGGTAAAAGTGTAAATTGGGTTTCACCACTGTATCTCCTAGGCAAAAAAATGTAAATTTGGATGGTAGAAAAGTGTTTTTCTATTAAATTAATTCCAACGTACCGAAAGTCGTTCTTTGGGGTTTATCTACAGTGTTCGAATAATATATGTTCATTGAAAATTTAAATCGTTTAAAAGTAAAAAAAAGCCGGTATCATTAAAGCATTTATTTTATTAAACAACATGAAAGCATTTAAAACTACAAAAAACATTTAATATTATCTGCCCTTGTAAATCGTAGCGATGATTTGTAGCGTATAATCGTTTTATAGTATGGGCTTTCTGAAACAATAATTATATATTATTATGCATAATAAATAATGTTTATGAAATAAAACTAAAGGCTAGTCAATGGAAATAACGAGTTACAGAATTGAAAGTAGCCGTTAGAAAAGTCAACGTTATTATTAACGAATTAGTTTACTGAGTCGTTTGTCGAAGAAAAACGGAAAGATAGGTATACATATATGTCGGTAAAATAAATCGCGTATTTTTTGCTGTTTTTCATTTGATAATTATTTTAATGTTCTTTTTTTGTTATTAAAAAATGTTGCCTATTTAATGTATTAATTATTGTGTATTGAGATTTGTTTTCTTTTCGCTGTTTATAACTATAACTGATTTTTTTTAGATGTCTTCACGTCAATATATGTCACAAAATGAAATCAAAAAGCTTCTCCTGGATTCTGGCTATGAAGAGGTGGTTCTTGAATTGAAATGGATGATGATCCAGATGAAATTTTTCCCGACTTTCACGATGAATATAATACTTCTGAGGAGGACCGTGAAAGAGATCTTTCAAGTTCACACGAAGAACTTGAAGATAATAATGTACGGGTTAGAATTCTAAATTCTCCAGTAACAGTCCTTATATAACCCAAATTTTTGTAAGGTAAAGGAACAAAAAAGCAACGAAGAAGTAAAAAGTTTGTATGGTATATATCTCATTCTCTATCAACCCACATACCACAAAGAAATATAATTTTTCATGCACCAGGAAACAATGATCCTACTAAATTCATTACAAGCGCCCGAGATTCTTGGAAATGACTTTTTACCGATGATATTATGCCGACTATATTAATTAACTTAATGTTAGTTACTACTATCTACATAATTCATCATTTCTGACTAATGCTTCTTGCGCGATTCAACGGGTTTTTGAACAGCGCAAGAAGTTAGGTAAGACAGATCAACGTTATTTGGAAATGACGGTGATAATTTTGTGCCTACAAACATACTACCCTCCTTTGTACGAGATATAACGCTTTCTGAGGTGAAAGCTTTGTTTGGTTTATACTATTTAACTGGAGTACTGAAAGTTAATCATTTGATAGTAAAATAAATATTTGGTATAAATACGGGAATATTTTAAGTCTACTATAGCTAAGAAGAGATGAGAATTTTTGGCAAACTGTCTTCGATTCGATGATTGTACGAACAGAATAGAAAGAAGCAAACATGATAAATTGACTCCCACATAAGAATTATTCGATCCTATTGTCGAAATTACAAAGAATCTCTATTCACATTCCGATTGCACAATTATTGACGAACAATTACATGCGTATCGTGGGAAATGCCCATCGTCTGTGTATATACCGCCCAGTCTATATAAATATGGAATTAAATTGTTAATGTGACATGATTTAAAATCATATTATGTTTTAAATAGTATTATACAAAACCGAAAAATATTCTATTGTATAATACTGAAAGTGAGTATTAAGCAGTAGACATTTCGTCTCACATTCACGGATCTAACAGAAATATGACATATGATAACTGGTTTACTTCCATCCCTGCTGCTCAAAAACTGCTGTCAAAAATATTACAATGGTTAATACACTGAAAAAAAATAAAACAGAGATATATACACCATTTTTGGAACGTAATTAGAACCCATTGATTTTTGCATTTCATGACGAGCTAACTTTAATATCATGTGTACCTCCAAAGCCTACTAAAGGAAAAAAGAAAAATGTGCTTATGCTTTCTACTATGCACTACTGTCCAGACAAAGATAAATCTCTTCATTTGCCCGAAATAATAAATTTTAACAAACAAACTCAAGCAGTTGTAGATAGTTTTGATTAACTTTGTCATACCTACAGTGTTTCTCGTAAAATTTGTTGCCTTTTTGTGTTCTATGGAATTTTAATCATTATTAACAATAGATTTTTTGCTGTAAAAGAAAAAAATTATTATAAAATTAAATGTAGGATAACAGTATGAAAACTTAGGAGCTAATTTTTTTTAAGTGTTTACAAAAGTATTTATTATATATTAAATATTTGGTTTAAAAACTAAAAAGAAAAGAAGCTAATACGAACTAAAAAAACAAAAAATAATCTTTTAAATTTTGGTTCTGGTCAAGAGCTAAAGATATCTCACGACTTGGTATAACTTAATTTTCTTTTAAGTTTATCAAAATACGAGTAAAGTGATAAAAAAAATTATAATTTAATTTAAAAAAATAGTGGTGTGCTTGTTATGAAACTGTAAGTCTAGAGCAACCTACGCTTTTTTACATTAATGTATATTTTTTTCGCCAATTCATCATTCTTTTTAAATTTGTTAAAAAAATATATATTATACAGAATTGCAACATATAATTCCATTTAATCAGGGCAGAAGCAAATACCGGTTTTTGTACTTTAAATATAAAGGGTATCAAGGCATAGTTCAATAGGTTGAGGTTTTGCAATAGAGTATTCGTGGTCTTTAACTTATTATGTATCATGTAACTTTTATACAAACCATAGAAATAAATACAAGAAAAATAATTAGATATAAAAAAATAAAGGAATCGTGTAAGAATTGAATACATGCCATTAAAACATAAACGAATGATGGATTAATTAAGCTTTAGCTACGTAATCATTTATTCATTGAAGACAATTTATGATATTCATAACCATACCTAAAATTTAACTGCGTAATAACTAAGTTTTAATTTCGGTGTTATTTTAGGCAGTACACGCTACGATTTCAAGGGTATATTGCCTCCAACCTAGTCTGTTAGCAAGTTAATTTCAGTGAGTCAATTTTCTTTCTATTTTATTCCATATCTCCTTTCCTATTTTATGTTGTGTGTATATTTATACTATTACACAAATTACCTTCACATTGACAAAAAGGATCAAACGCGTAGAAGCAAACGAATATTTATTGGTCCCATTAAGTAAGTTGTACCCATATTCCTGGAAACAACATCGATACTAGTTCCACTTAAACTGCAAGTGATGATTTAATTGCAATGCTTCAAATTTGTCTTTATTAAGAAAGTTATATCGTGTTAGACAAACACCTCTAGCGCTCTCCCCAGACAAAACTTTTCAATTAGTATCTAATTAAATACAGTAGAAGTGATTTCAAAGAAACTCCTCAGAAGTCAAAGGTCAAAGTGATTTCAAAGAAACTCTTCAGAGATCAAAACTTTACGCGGAATACTTTCGCTACACAGTTGTACCACTTTTGAAGATGTGTATATCGTAATAACAGGAAATGTCTTCAAATTTTGTTGCCAAACGACAAATCGTAACGTAATTTCAATTTAAATATTTATGAGCCATTTGGATTTTGTAGTCTGTAAGGATTTCGGAGTTTTTGTGGTCAGCATTAAATTACAAATTGAAAATTACGCTCACATCAGTTTTATTACCAAACTGATATTGGAAAAATTTTATAATTTATTATTGGCTAACTGTAATTTGCTTTATGCCACGAAGAAAAGGATTTTTCATTTCTGCATTAGAGTACAATTTACACGCAAGACGATTTCGAAAAATTAGCGAATTTCATTTAAAATTTTGACGAGTTTTATAGAGGAGTAAATTGTCGTTGGAAATGTATGTATAATGAAAAATAAATATTACGAAAACTTAAATGATCATACTTGTATAAGAAAATGCACAACTTTCGATGAAGTAATGTGTATATTTGTTGAAGTAAACTCAGAATTACTTTACCTTTGATAATGTTTTTAAGTTTGTTTCCTAGTTTAATTGTGCTATAGTATTTTTGGGAGCGGATTTGAAAATACAACAGGTTCAGTTTGTCAACTTTGTTTACATTAAACCTACTAAAGAAGTTTAGTGATAGAATTAAAGATCTTAATTTTCCACAATAATGCGCTACCGAAGAAAGTGTAGTTATGAAGATAAAAGAGAAATGTTTATTAAGGTTAAGAGATGTTAAGTGTGTAAATATATTGATTATAAATATAAATATGGAATACATTAAAAGCAAAGAATACGTGATTTATCCCAAAATACGGGAATTAACCAGTAAAGCGGTATTTTAAAGACGATTCTGGGAGTAAGTAGTCACAAAAATAGTGTATGTGAAAGTATGAATAAGAATCAATGACACAAAAGGTTATTCTAGTTCACTACTATAAGGAAATATTTAGAAATTTTTAGCAAAACGAAAAAAATTAAAGAGATAAATGTAGTTTGATCTATGCTGCTTAAAATATTTGAGCAAAAGATGACGTAAAGGTGTCAAGAGTTAAATTTTAATATGGATATAGTATTATAGTAATAAAGAATAAATAAATAATTTAATTTTTATCACATTGTGTTTCTATAATTTTTTTCACGTGTTGTCTATATAGACTTCAACAAATATAATTATTTGGTTTGATTTCTTGCAGTTGATTGTTATTGAAATGTATAAACGAATGTGTTTCAATTTAAATTATAGTAGCGTAAAAAAATTTTAGTCATCGAATTTTGATGAAAATACACACCCTTAAGTGTTTGCGTGTGTGCATGCGCGTGTGTGTTTGTGTGTGTGTACAAAATACAAAAATATAATTTTCTCTTATGCCCTGAAAAGAATAGCGGAAACCATTTTCCGAAATTCTTAGCGGTCACGTAGTTATTCAAATTCAAAATATATTTTCTACAGTTTCCAGAGTTCCGTTCCTTAAAAGGAAAATAATGGTACCCTTATAAGATCGCTTACGTATCTGTTCATATTTCCGTCACAACCGTTTTTACCAGAAACTGCTTGACATAGAAAATTGAAAATTGGTACAGTAATAAAATGTAACCTGCACATATTGCAACAGGAAAACTCATTAAGGAAGATGAATTTGGTACTTGAATTATTTTTCAAATTCTAGTTATAAGGATTTAGGATAAGAAGGACTAGTCATAAGAATCTAAAAACACATTTTCACAATTTTAGTTATCATATCTTTAGATACATTGAAAAATAAGCAGAAATATGTCCTTGCGACCTTTTTTCAAAACCATATAACCTATAATGATGAAAAAATATGGGTTTTCGATAACTCAAAAAAATTTTTAGAAAAACTGAAGCGATGATGCAACATGTTATATATATTTTTTTAAATATGGGAAATATTTCGAAACCTACGAAATATATAGCAGGCAATACATTTTAATTTCTTTATTTTCCAAGCCGATTTTCTTAGATACCTTGTGACGCAGAAACTTGCAAGATGGCATCTTGTATGCTCATATATTATGCATATTATACCACCATCTTTTTGAAAGAGGCCAAATTTTTTTCTCATTTACTCGTATATATCATGGAGTAGATCATTGAAAAGACTTGTTATGAAGAATACAAGAATATTTTTTTACAATTTTGAATTGCATATTTAAAAAGATATTTTAAAATAAAGGCAACCACGCCTTTATTTTCATCGATATTCCACGACCTACTTCCGAAAATATTGAACCGAAAATAATGGAAAAATGGGGTTGATAAAATATAACTAAAAGACTACAGGAAAGTAATGGCGATTACCTTGCATCTCCTATTTTTTTTTATAAGGACCGTGTTTTTACGCCTATGAAAGATATACTTTTTCATATTTATACGTTCCAATATATTTACAGTGTAAAAAATTAATATTAGTAACTAATTTCATAGAAATACTAAATACACTTAAACGTCTATGACTGCCGCGATATGGCTGAATTATTGTAATACCAATAACGCGTTAAGTTCTACTCGTGTTCAACAAGTTATTTTTCCTCATGTAATAAATATATATATATGTATATATATATATATATATATATATATATATATATATATATATATATATATATATATCTATATATATATATATATATATATATATATATATATATATTCATAACATTTTCTTTTATTAAAATCGAAAAACCCACTGCTTCAAAAACTGAAATCAAATATCGAAAAACTTAAAAGGACGCTGTCACAGAATTTCTTATTCCGGCGGTAGTCGTTGGGCATAGTAGAACTAATACATGTGTAATAATTATTTACTTATATTTGGTGCATTGTTTTGAAAATGACGAAAAATAAATACTTTTCGAATAATTTTAATTAACTTTTTGCAATATATTCATAAATATATTGGAAAACTTTGCAACTTAATTCGGAAGGAAGTAAGAAGCTTATATAAAACACGCCAGACTTTCTTAGGGTTCCGTACTTCCAAAGGAAACAAGGAACTTTTCTAAGATCAGTCACGCTTCCGTCTGTCCATCTGTCACTGTCGATTTTCACAGAAGCGTTGCGACACAGAAACTTGAAATTTGGCATAGTGATATATTTTAAAAACCCACATATTTTACAGTTTTTAAAATATTTACATAAGAATTAATTAAATAGGGGTAAATAAGGTATTACATAAAAAAATAGTACTTATATCTCGTGGGATATTATTTAAAAAGCCTTGTTTTGAAGAATACCAAATATTTTTTTTAACAATTTCAAATTGTAAAATTAGAAAAGATTTAAAAAAATCTAAATATTGCACATAGTTCCCACCCCACTCTATTTCTAAAAACACTTCATAAAAATCATATTAAAATAGCACTGTCAATATTTGAATGAAACATTATAGAAAAATTATAAAAATTATCCTAGATCCTATAATTTTTTAAACATGCACCAAATCCGTATACATTTGGGCACTTACAAATGTTTGTAAGTGCCCAAATGTATACGGAACCATCGCAGTGTGTGTTCTATTTTCTATTGACAAGTTTTTTTATATATGATTGATGAGAAATGTTTGCATGCAATTTATCCGTCCAAAAGGGGGGGCACAACAGATTCAATTTAAATCGAATTAATAGAATTTCCATAAATGTTTCCCTCTTTTTGTTCTGGGACTGGGACTTCTAGGACTATCATTTGACAGTGTAGCTGCCCTAATTCATTTTTGTGCTAAACAAAGTAGCGTTAATTTCAAAAGAGCGATTTTCATTTTCCTCAATTTGTTTTTCTATATACAACTCCGCATGGAAGTAAAGTTTAGCATTTATGCCTGCCATGAATTTAATTTCAACTACGCCATATATTGGGCCACAATTAGTTAAAGTTGGATTGAAATTATGTACGCAGAATAAACAATGCTATTTACAAACATGTACCCTTTAATAAGCTGGTACAGGGATTTCTCAAGACAACCGAAACATTCGTTTATTTAATTTGTTAGTTAGTTGTTACGTTTATAGCTTGGTTCTTAAAGCGTATGTAAACATTTGTTCTACTAACTATATAATATTTTAGTTTTATCGCTTCATTGAGATTGTTCGTTTAGATTACATTAATAGACTTTTGTTTCTAGTTATAGCTTAAAGTTAAGTTTTTAATTTGTTAAATTATAAATTTCCCTTTATTGACTTTTAAAATTTTATACTTGATTATACATGTAAGTAAATTTGTTTATCTCATTTATGTAATATTCAATATTTATTTCATTTTAACTACAAAATATACATGTTATATATATATATATATATATATATATATATATATATATATATATATATATATATATATATACATATATATATATATATAAATATATATATATATATATATATATATATATATATATATATAAATACATTTATCTTTCCTCGAGAGAGTTCCTGTAATTGGTTTATATTAAACTTTACAAAACTTACAAAATTAAAAATAAGTAAATTTTGACAAATAGGTCAAAAAATTATTGATTAACGAATAAAAATGGTGAAAATTGCTGTAACTTAAATAAAGAAAAGAGGCAAGATGGAATTAAAGAACGGTACTTGCTAAAGATTTGAGAGACTTTTCTAGATGATCCCCGAGGTAATTAAAAACAAAATTGCTTTTAAATAAGTACATATAAATATGTAATTATATATAATAAGTCTAAGGAATATCGTTTCAATAATTTTATTTTTATTGACTGTACATATCATACATTTGTAGAGAAATTGTCAAAAACATTAACACTATGAAGAATTGAATAATTTTTAAGTCAATGTCGAGTATTTCAAAAAGATAATTATTACAAGAAAGGATAAATTTATGCGATAACATAACCTTTAAAGTACGAATTAAATTTAAACTCCCAGGGTTTTCTAAACACATAGGTGCATATAAACTTTAGTGGGTGTTTAGTATTCTGATGAAACTATTTATAAACAATAATATTGTTTTTCAACATGAAAATTTTGTGTCTTAATATTCTTGTACACATTTTTAATTACTCAAAACTATATATTTTATGTTTTAAAATCATTGTAAATTAAATCAAAACTTCTAGCAAGGCATTTTTTTCATAATTTTTATTACAAAATTCTCAGATACAGAAGTTTTGATCAGATGTAGAAAATTATTGTGGGTATATTTATTAATGTCATTAGAACATTCATTAAATTTTAATGAAACTGCAAGGGAATCTAACTTTTTAAATTTGGAACTCCCAATATGTGTAATTAAAAAAACATGCACTTCCATCTCTTAATCTGCCATAGACCAAAAGTTTCTATAATTTTATTAATACATATATATATATATATATATATATATATATATATATATATATACATACACACACACACATTTATATATTTCGTGGAGTGTCATTATCATTCTCTTTTAGAAGATATTAAATTTTAATTTCACAGTTTTCCTTTTTAAATTATGATCTCAAATATAAAGCTGAAATTCATACGCAATTTATCACCATCTCCTTTCTAACTTTTCGATAGTGAGTTTGAAATACTAACAAAAATATTTTATTCACTTGTGTCAGATTAGAACTATGATGTAAAAATTATTTTCTTAATATTGGTTAACAAATATGACGAGATAACTATAAGCCCATCCTACATGCACATTATGGAACGTACTGGTTATATACGTGGCTAGTTTTATTATATTAAATAATTCCAAGAGACTATAATATTCAAGTTACAAAGTTAATGTCTTACCGGCTCATGGCCGGTAAGGCATCTTATCTATTATTTTATATATATTTATGTTTTTCTTCTCTTTATGATGGTACCTAATTTTATCAAATTTCTTCTCTGTTATGTGCTCCTAAATTATACAAAAAGATATACCTCTAATAATGCCTTGTGTACAAAATAAAATGATTCAAGTATATGATTATGGGTTTGCATATTGTGTAACTATATGCATGTTAAAATATGTACTAGTATGTTATATATGTGCATTGATTTGTTCATGTATGTTTGTGTTTATGTATACATTAAATTATTTCTTTAGAAATACAACTTTATAGAGATTTTAAATAGACCAACATATTTTATCATAGCTAACTCAGTTTTCAAAATCGATTTCAACCTATTAATGCAAAGTTTTCTTACCAGTGCTATAAAATAAATCAACTGTGTATATACGTTTTTGAATTAAAGTATATAACTAAATTAACATTTAATTTTTAATTTCATTGATAATAACTATATCTTATCAATGATGTTTTGTAAACTTAATAAAACCATTGTTTTACGGGACTTTTATATGCACTTTAACCAACACTCTGCATTAGATGAACTATAAAAAACATTGTGCATTTTTCCGGCAAGCGAATATTTCAAGGTTGAATATATTTACATATATCTAGAAATAAATTCTACATAAGAAATTCCTCTTTGCGTGACTTTCTTATGTAACTTTAAAAATTTGAAATATAGAATGACTCCACGTGTTTCGCAATACACCAGACATTTCTTTATTATTTATACATTAAATCTATGATTTTAACCGTATTGTTGTGTTGCCATTACCACAAGTTTGCTAGAATACTGCCATTTTCATTAAATAAATTAATTCAAGAATCTGTTCCTTGCATTTTTGGTGGTCTTTTGTATCTCTTTCTTGCATGTAGCTATCATTCACGCCACGATGCATCGTATTCACATGATGTCAGGCACGTTCTTGCCATAAAGAGATTACGTACAAAAATATATATAACTACGAGCTTCCCTTCATATATTTTTCACAGACGACAATAAAAAGCACACGCTGCACAATGAATAAATTTGGCAACGTACCGCCTAGACAGGTTTACAGCGGGCGGACCGCTTCGCGCCCCGAACAACACGTGACTCGGTCATAAATATGCGATAGACTTAATGATGTTTGCCTTTTGCTCCATCCCTTCGCTTTCAGGTGTAATATCGGATCGAAACTATTTCAGTAGTCAACACCCCCCTCCAGGTGTTACTGTTCATCAATTAACACGTGCTCTAAAATATGCTTGCAGTTATCTTTTGGGTTTAATTTTATATAGATACGTGGCAAACAGGGGCAATTGGAAAAATGTGCAAAATATTATTACAATATAAATTAATAAACAGTTTATTTTTATGATGATTCTGTCAATTATCTGTCCTGGTTTACTTTTATATCCTATTATAAGAAGGTCCGTAGGAGAATTAAGGCTACCGACATAATGCATATAACTGACAGGCCCGCAGAAATTATGAAAGTTGAAGAAGAAAGATTCTCGAATGGTGAACATGAACCCGAAGATGCAGAATGGGACGTCCTCATAATGAAGTTCGCGGGAAGATATTGGACTCAGGCTATATTGAAACAATCTTTGCCGGATCCTATGGGATAGGCCTGGTTAATAGCTGACTTCTTCCAACTCATTACGATTATGATGACGAAATTATTATTTTATGTGGCTCATTTTATTTCGAATTTATATTATTTATTGTGTAGTAAAATCAAAACCACTAAGTAAAATCCTGATAAAGTTCAAATTAAATTGAATTAACCTCTGCTTTTAATGAAAATAACATACTAGCTACTAAAAAGTATAAATTCATTTATATAATCTTAGTTTTTTGCTGAAGTAGAAACATTTGTGACCATTCTATATTGACAGTTAAATGAAACTACGTGATGTAGTATTATTTCTACTTTCTTTAATTTCTTTAACCACGACCTAGGTTTCGTTATATTACAACATCTTCAGGTGGGATATTAGCAAAGATTCTATATCTGTATTACAACATCTTCAGGTGGGATATTAGCAAGATCTTTGCTAATATCCCACCTGAAGATGTTGTAATACAACGAAACCTAGGTCGTGGTTAAAGAAATTAAAGAAAGTAGAAATAATACTATATCACGTAGTTTCATTTAACTGTCAATAACGAATTTCTACAAAATTAACGCCAAATATATTATATTCACCATTCTATATAAAAATATGTCTACCAAGAAACTATAAATAATTGGTATTGTTATATATTCCATGTATATTTCACAAATACTCCAACATTTAATTGAAATTTCACAAAATAGTAAAAATGTTTCTAATGAACAAGTTACGATAATTTTTTGACAGCTAAGTGGAAGAAAAAAATATTTTCTTTTTTAGTGAATCCATCAATCTACTTTCTAGGAAAAATAATAATAATTTCCAAATTTATAAGAAAAACAACAATTTATTCTTTCTCTCACAATATTTATATTCGTTTTAAATTAAAAAAAAAACCTCCGTGGGAACCATTTTGAGGCTCATAAGTAATGTATATAAAATTTTGAAATTTTTTCTAGATTCATCTGGAAAATAACAGAGAAAGGTACTTTATAATTTATTTTATTTGAATTTAATTTTGTAGAAATTATTTGTCTTTCAACAAAAAATATATGCGTTATATTCAATATTTTCTATATGATAATGATATTTTAAAGTTTTGTTACAAAATAGGAAACCTTCATTCAATAAACATGGCCGAATAAGATGTTAGGTGCGTCGTTTTGTTAATAACTTTGATTAACTCCGGTAATACTCGATGTACATTCGAAGCAGGATACTTCACTCTTATGGTAACGCTGAAACCGTGTATCTTGAGAATAAGATCAAGAAAATATATTGTTGGTAGACATTTATTTTACATTAAGGAATCCATGAAAGTTGCTATACCAATTTAAAATGTAAAATTATAAGCGTTACTTAAATTTCATTTAGAAGATTTGTATAATGATGTCCTTTGATGGTATATACGGAAAACTGTCATCTCTGCTTATATGCGTATATATCATCCCCGTACAAAGTTTATGTGTGTATATTTCATCCCTTTTTCAATTTATTTATTTTTAATATTTTACTATATTTTAATAGTCATATTATTATCTGAATAATATAATTGCAAAATTTGCGGTGTGTATAATGGAAATTGAGGAAGCTGTGAGAATTAGAAAACTATAGATTTTGTGAGGCTGTGAAAAACAGACAGTGAGTCGGGCGGTTTTCTATACATTTCTTTATTTCACGACAAGTATCTAAGGATGTAGAACATATTTAATACTAAATATCATTAAAAAAATAAAATAATTTTCTATAGAAATTGTTAACTATTAAAATGAATTTCTTAAATAATATCGAATAATTTTTAAAGTCTTTGATATTGATTTATCGAACAAGAAATTAAAATGTAAACATTCCTTAGCAAATAACACACTTCTTAACTAAAATTGCCCGTCTTCAAGTATTACTCTCACATTTTGATCCATTGTCGTATAAAATGTATGTTCTTTTTTCCATGTCATGAAAATCGGCAAGAAACAAATATTCAAATAATTAATAACAATAAAATATTGCTTATTTCTATGAAATAACTTATCACACAAATATTTCTTAACGATCTATTCTATGAGAACCGTTTACTTCAAAACACTAATATAAATGAGCAAAGTTATAAGCGTTAGTATATAAGAAACATTTCCGATCCCATGTCAGTCGGGAAGAGCTGACAATATTAAAAGCTGACTGAATGACAGAGCATACTTGAAGCTAGTCGAATTAAATCAGAAAGAGCCAACAGAACATTTTAATATTTAACAACATATTGAGAAACATTTTAACATTTTTTGTCATAAGAACATTTTAACTCCTATCCAAAGGCGCAATTAGATATTTCATATTAAAAATCTTCATAGTACCAGATACAGTCGAAATACGAATAGTCAATATTATATCAATAGTTTGGTTTTGAAATAGATAAAGAGCTATAATAGAAGTCATTATAGATAATGAAAAATTTCAGATTATATACGCGACTGATCTATACGTAACAGAAATAATAATACAGTAAATAAATCTTTTGAAGTCATGAGTAACTCACAATAGGAAATAAGTAACTCACAAAATTTTAAAAAAGGGTACTTGGAATTTTAATTAATCTATTTGACATATTAGTATTTTTAAATTTACGTAAATTTTTTGCTTAACTTATATTTCACAGGCGAATATGCAAAATAAGATTGTTTTCACCACAATAATTTTTTAATTAAAATGAAGTGAAACACTTTTCCATTGCTGTATTTATCGAGTGTCGCTATCGTAATTTTGTTCCAATTTTTCACGTGCGCAGTTAAACATTTATAAGGGGGTTTAAAATGTTAAACTGTGTACATTCCAATACATAGTTTATTAAATTTTAGAGACCCATAACTTGCAAGGGAGAAATGTAAATATCATACAATATTTATTTTTTACGCCAAGGTATAGGATTTTGCCTGCATATGCACTGATCATTGCTGCTGCACCGGATGCAGCTGCATAATATATTTGCCACGTGATCGATGCCTGAAAAAGGTTAAATAAAGGCTGTGGAATAAATATATTAGGTTAAACAAATACTAAAGATGTGGCATAAATGGTGTAAAATACAAAATTAAACCATAATTCGCAGTAATTACCCCCTTTTCATTACAAAGGTTTTCTCCGGGCTCCCCATTCTATGTACTTTCAATACCTAAGGCGGAGTGGTAGATTTATTTTCTTAATATCTATAAATGAGAGTTTATAATGTTTTTGGTCGTTGGTATTCAAAATATAAACTTGCAAATCAATGCTGTATGGGCGAAAAGATTATACCGGGAAAAAAGTGGCTATCTTCAGTTACAACGTTAGCCATATTCGACAGTGGTTGTTGAGATCCAATGGATAACTGAGATTCAACAGCTGTAAGCAAACAAATAATAGGGTACCTTATGATTTTGAAAAATGCATTAAACTCCATATATTAGTTCAGGATGTGACACACAGACATACGGAATTAGGCTTAAAACTTATCCTCTTACGGCCCAATATACATGTTTATATGTAGATGACCCAATATCCATGTTTAAAGTACAAGTTTATTATTAAGCGACTTATTCATAAATAAATGCAAAACCTAAAAACTGTTTCTAAGGAAACGATGACTTTTTTGATCTGTGTAAAATTTGAAAATAAAGCTCATTTTTATACATGTATCAAACAGATAAACTGACAAAATAAATTTTTATTTTGTCTGGAAAGACATTTTTTTTGTATCTTGTTGTGTATTCTTTTAGATTTCGTAAAATATTTTCGAGTATTTATTATTACATAAAGAAAGTGGACGTTAGTATTATCACATATGAAGATAATAATGACTAATGTGAATTAATGCAAATATTTTTGGTAAATTGGTTTTATACTTTCAGAATTTTATTAGCAAAGGTTCAAGAAATTTAATGTCCTATCTGACACCTTCCTCATTGGGGTCTGTTATATATAGCCATATAGTGGCTTAATACAAAATATTTCTCCCACCCACCAGTGAGTAAGATTTTGATTCAAATCTAGTGTGGGTATTATTTAGAAATATTATTAACATCGTTGATTTGCTACCGCATTGATCTACAAGTAAGTTGTAGGAAAGTGTTCTTTTACGTATAGCTAAATGACACAGTTAGAAAAAAATCACATTAACACTCGATTATAATCCTTAAAACGATAAATATCTTAGAGAAGAAATACTTCTATTCGAACGAGGAAGGGATGGGGTAACTAGGGGAATTTATTTAAAAAATATCATGAAATCTTTCTAAACACTGAGTATATTTAAGTATATTTTAATAAAGTATACTTAAATATACTCTTACTTATATATAAATTTCAGTCGTCTTTAATTGGATTCCAAAAAGAACATTCGTTTATAAAGTAGATATCTAAGTTAAGCTAATAAACCAAAGTAACGTGTAGAGAAATCCTAACATTATTTCTTGCTTAATTTAATAAATCAAAGTATACGTACGGTAATTCACCATTTTTTACTATTCCCAGATATTTTTAATTCCATATTGAAAGTGAAGTGATTTGATGTAGAGGCAGTGGACACCAAAATTCAATTTCTTAACAGAAACTATAATAATATATACAATAAATTAAAGATTTATTTTTCATAAGTGATATAAATAAATATGTTCTAAAATTGGTTTTCAATAACATGAAATAATGTTTTACAGACATGTGAATAAATAATTAAATATCAAATATTTGAAGTTAGAATTATTCAAACACCACACAATTTTACTACCAAACTGTATCAGCAGGTGACAACACATTAAGTTCAAATCGAATGCCGTAATTACTCAAAAATTTTTCACATATCTATAATTGCTTCTTGCCATACAATAAATAAAAGGAAAATATCTGTCATTTGCTCTATAGCGACAGCAATATTTTCGTTCTTACAGTAGGGTAGAACTACGATTCGTGATCGCAATAATATTGTAAAGCTATTCAATCCAATCAACGTCTCTCAGAAATAAACAAATCAACTTTGACAAATGATATATCCGGCAATGAAAATTGTTTCTCACCTGGGAGAGATTTTAACGTGGTACAATCGGTTGTATTGTAAAAGTTTTGAATATAATTTTCTACTGAAATGGCGTGAGAAAAATTTAAACGCTATACAAAACGTGGTTAACGTTAAATATTCATAACATTGTCTATCGACAGAATGTATATTATAATATTGAATATAATGTGTGTGTATATATATATATATATATATATATATATATATACACACATATACATATATATACATATATATATATATATATATATATATATATATATACATATATATAATTTTTTACTTCCACTCTCCCTTATTCCACGCCTATAGACAACTAAGCTCACGCTTATTCTTATGTTTTTTACTTTGTCTCACTTTAATTGAAATTTTTCGGGCTCATTACGGTCACAAAAGAAATTTCATTTATAAAAAATTACTTAGGCTTTTTTACATGACCCTCTTTTTCAAAAGCAAAACATTGGTGCTAATTTATATAAACATTTTATTGCGCGTTATATTTCTTGCACAACGACAGATTGGATACAAATACTTATCACTACGTTATATGATAACATATACAGCGCTGAGGACAAAAACATATAATTAAACATTTTAAAAGGGAAATTATTATGAAACAGGAGATGCAATACTCAAGGAAAAGTTTTTACCCCTTTTTCCCTATTTAGTAATTTCTTTCTTGAATGCTCTTCATAAAATACAAATTCCTTCAAGCAACTAAATTTTATGCGAAGGAAATACGTGCAACAGAAAGCAAAGATTATTTTTTCCTTTTTAATTTAATAACTTAAAAGTGAATCCTGTTAATAGAACTAGTCTAATTTTAGTCTAGTCTGTAATAAAACTAGAATATTACAAAAATTTAATCTTAGACTAACATGTAATAAAATTTGAGTACTACGTTATATTTTGCGTTTTTATTTGGGGGCTACTTGTTTGCAGGAAATTATAAATAAGCAGGGATGAGCTTGTGTCTCTTCTTGACAATATTTTTAAATATATTATTAATATGGTACTCGTCTTTCTTGTCATTATGTTACCTAGGTAAGAAGGAAAAACGAAAGCAACATGGTGTTTATGAAAATCTTTTGCTGTTATAGTCTCGAAAATTGATAAAATCTGTAAATTGACATTAGGCGTAATTATAATAAAAATTCAAAAATTTTAAACAATCAAAATCTTAATAAATTTGAAATTTTTTAAATTTAAATTTAATAAAGTATGATCATAAATTAGTTTAAAGCCACAAAATACACAACAGAATTTTGATTAAACGAAATCAAATAGTTAATATAATGTTAGTCACACACATTTATTGATATTTCATAAAATCTAATATCAATTTTAAAGCGTTAAAATTGATATTTGACTTTATTAAATTTCATTTAACGCATAAATGTGGCCACCCTATGTAAAAAAATATGTATGTAGCAGAACTTTCACTACCAGGTTCACTTTTCACTGTTGTACATAATTAGTTACGCTTCTGTATATACTTTGTTAGAATTAATATCTGAATATTTTCAGATTTTTGTTCTGTATTTTATTTCCACGTCAAAATTTGGATTTCTAGTAATTTTAACAAATTTTAGAGAAGAATTTTTTTTGTCAACTTGGTTTAAACGGCTCTTTCTGATGATGTAGTACATGCATATAATTGTTAATTTGTTCTAATCACCGGCATATATTTTAGACACAACCCGCCCCCCCCAATCGCCACCAAGTTTTGTTTTGCAAACTTAAATTCGGCTCCGGCTTTTGAATATGAATTCACATAATTTGCACAAATTTTGTACAAATAGCATTTATAGTTTAGAAGCTAGTATATTGACAGACAGACGGACGAAAGAGGGCTGATGGAATGCGAGCAATAAAATGCGCCTAAAGATAGAAGTATTTCTGTTAAGTAGTAGTAAGTCTATAAGTGTCAGGAATATTAATTCTATCTCATTTTCTTAAATTTAATGTAATCGTTTACAAAATTTTGCACATAAATCCCGACTAAATAAGTTTTGAAACATATTGACATATAACAAAACATATTGAACACATAACAAAAATAATTTTGGGAAATGAAGGATAAGTGACAAAATGTCCTAAAAAATAAACACTACTGACATAAATCACATGAAAATTTTAGAATAAAATATAAACTTAGAAATAAGTGTAGTTTTTTTGTTGTAATTAGTTGACTAAATCAGAAGAAATTCCAATTGAATATGTTAAAAATTCGCTTAAGTTGCATTAGTGAAAGCACAAAGAAATATCTAGCCACTCGACGCGGAGCAGTTACACAAATATTTATAAATATGTGTATCAGGAAATGGTGCTACGTATATTTTAAATTGGACAATATTGTTTACCAAATATGGATGAAATGGATGTGATTCGTGATGCAGTATTCAGTAGTGCATAACGAGTAGGTGTTTAAAATAAGCAACAAGAATGCTGGCAGACGCATGAAGGTAGATGTCGTTATTTATCTTCAACCGTACATAATTTCCTTCATGTTTATTGTATATGATATTGGTTTAAAATGATATTGGTTTCGTCAAATTGTTTAAAGTTTTAATTCCTTTTCAGTATTTATAATAATAAGTAATTAATACTTTGGTAGGTTTACTCTATAATGAATATATACAATAAATTTATAAAATTTTCAAATGAGTATATTAAATATGAGCTTGTTTATTTGTTTGCCCAAAACTTAAGAACATCTGAAAAGATTAAAAAAAAAAACAAAAAAAACGCAATAAATTATAACAGTTTACTTTTATAATTATTGTAATTAATGGAATTGTAAGTATTTATCTATAATGTATGTAACATATATAAAATAGTCGATTTAGTAATATTTTCTAATGGTACCGTGAATGAATTCGCGAATCCGTTTATGGAAATAACGTTTATTTTACATTCAGCGCAATAAATTATATATATTTTTAAAAATATATATAATTTATTGCGCTGAATGTAAAATAAACGTTAGGTTTTGTTGATTCGGTGCAAATGTGGGCTGGTAATTATTCCATTAAATAAAATGATATTTAGTAAACTCAGTAAGTTGATACATTTTTTTTAAGATTTTATTGTTTTATTTTGTATGATGTAACATTATTTTTGTTCGCTTACGTCTTAAGCATGCACTCTCAAAGGATTTTAAGACTTAAAATTGGAATCAAATTTATTGGTTATTTATGTTACATGCTGATAAAACGAAATGCAAAAATGATTTCCTTTGTTTGGGATATATTTATTTAAATGGACCTGTGTACTTAAAGTTTTGTACTTTAAAGAGAAAAGACGGAATCCTTAAAATATTACTCATATGTCCGCCAGTCTGCCGTTAATCCACAGATCAAAGACATTGTTCTTCAAAACCGCTTGGCAATAAAACTTGCAATTTTTCATAGTGATAAAGCAAATTAGTAATGTTTATAATAATAAGTAAATATCGGGATTGTCGCAAAGCAAAACTTAACATCCTTAACTATAGTCTCATAAAATACACTTACATCCCTAACTATAGACTCACATAGATTAGTAGTTCGGTTTCAGAGGAAACATACTCTTCTATAATTAAACACAGAAGGTATATAGAAATATCCAGAAAGAATATTTAGACATTTACTATTAAAAGCGTGTCATAAAATTAATGATTTAATAAATTCCAAAAGTGATTCGAACTATCAATCCATCTCATCAAACTAATGTTTAATTATAAATAACGATATAATTTTGAAGCTATATAATATAATTTGATAATCGTTTATGCTTTTACGTTGAACTTTATTTTGAACCGGCAAACATATCAGTAGTTTACAATCATAATCATTTGGACATAAATTTTAGAGGGGGCAAATCAATAATCTGAAAGGCATTTTCATTGTTTCAACTTCAAAATAACAAGTTCTGGAATGAGTTATCAGAATTTCAACATTTTGTAATTTAAAGGAAGGTAGAGACCCTAGAGGTTATATTTGAAATACCTACAAAAATATGTTTCCTCCTTCTACCTCCAAAACAGCTGATATGATAATTGTGAGAAAAAATTAGCATTACTAAGGTCTATATAAATTTTCTGCAAAACTTTGGCGTCTATTCTAAATTTCATAGGTTTGGAAATATACCCCATATATTCAGGACTTTATGAGATACACCAAAAAATAAATGTATTTCTTCCTTTAAACATTTTTCTTAATGACCCAGATATTTATGTAGAATTTCAACAGTCGACTTATAATTAATGGGGTATCTTAGAGTTAATAATAGTCATATATTTTAAATTAATATTTCGATTAAATATTTTTTTTATTTCATCTGTCATTAACAACGAAGGTTATCATTTATTTTCGGTAAAAATTAACTAAAAGGATCAAGTCGTGGAATCGGATTTAAAAATTCCCCATCCCGGTTCGTTTTCCCAAATGGATTTTTCCGCTTTTATAAACGGCACCGGAGAAAAATGAATGCCTTTGCATTTACTTTTACAATGTCAGTATTTCCTCCATGAAAATAGCTTTATTCACGCACCAAAATGTATGTTTTTGTACATACGTAATTCCAACTCCGAACACATGGGAGATCAAATATTACAAGAAGTGAAAACACGATTTAGTCAAGGAAAAAATAAATACTACATCAGGGAAGATTAAGGATCGATGTATTCGTGAATACGAATAACGCACTCCCGCTAGCTCTGTTTACGTTTCAGCTGTCTGAAACATCCCACTTGTGGGGGAGCGTCGCCTTTCAACATGAATTACGTTATTTCCAAAATTATTAGATCATACAAATTTCCAGTCGAATTAGGTTTGGCGCAGATCAATATCGCTTGTAGTTGGCGGAGCGTGATGATTGATATTTGAAATTATGGGCGTAGAAGACTAGATAAATTGTGGAAAGATTACAATTTGCATTGGTTAAAAACAACATTAAATATGTAACTGTTGAAGTGAGGTGGGAAAATATATTTACAACGATATTTTCCGGGACTTTGACGTATTAAGGTTTGTTGGTATATTCACAGGCTCATATCTATGTCTTATTTATTAACTCGTTTATAATATATTTATTTAGTACAATACAGTTAAGGATGAAGAATTGAACAAAAATATACCATATGCGCATTGAATTTCAGAGACGTTATGTTAGTAATTAAATTCCGATAAGACTTGACGTGTTTACACTACACAATATTGATATTAAATGGTGTGATTAGATTGAAATGTATATTATTTATTTCATTCTGGAGATGCTGATGATTTGGATACAATAATAGACTGGGTCATGCAAACTGGGGAAGTTTTTTGTACCAAGCACAAAAAGTAGCAAAATTGCAGAAAACATATAACGTATTTTATTACATAAGGTTATATTTAAATTAAAAAAATAACTCACTTTTAGATAATATTCATTAAAAACTTCACGTGATCTATTACCTAGGGTCCTCAAGAAATAAATATCTCTTACTTCTAAGACCACAGGTAATTCTTATTTTACTGCAAATTAAGAAGTCATATAGCATGAAACATAAAGTGTTATCATATTGCGCATATCAAAACAAGTATTTTACGTGAAATTTTTAAATTGTGCAGTTTGAAAACACCTAAGGTATTTGAATAAAATGGGTTTCAAATTATTTTTCTTTTTATGTATCGAATATCTAATAAAAGTATGCGTTAGAAATTTTGGAAAAGGGCGAATAAAATTTAGGTTTAGTGAACTAATAAGAATTGTTTATTATAATATGCCAAACGTGATATCATATCTATATTATTGTACAAAAGGAGAAAATTTATATATCTATTATATATCTTTTTAATTTTCAGGATAATTACTAAAACTATACGCCTGTTTTCAAGAAGAATTTTTGTGTTAAAGAACCTAAATTATAGTGACGATTATAGATTAAAATTGTATGAAATATTGGAAAAATATAACGGAAATAAAAGAACACGGTTTAAATGGTAATAGGGAGAGAAGGATCGATTTATTTCTTGACGAATTAACGCTAGTGTTTTTGCTGATATAATCCAGACCCCGACGACTGTGGCCGTTTAACTAAACGAAAGGGGAGGGGGACGGGGCATCATTATTAAGACAATTCTACGGGTTTCACCATATTCTATTACATTCTTATTCATTCCATTACATTCATTAACGGAGTTTGCTAGTCGGTAATCGATTGTAGAAAATGTCCAAGGTCGATCTATTTCCACTACAATATCTCCCATACAACCACAACCACCATAGTATACATAGGAAACTCGATACCACTACCACATACAAAGATAAGTTATTTGCGGTGGATAGTTTGTGTGTGTTTTTGTGTGTATAGATTTGGTTGACTTACTACAACAAGGAAAATTTAGTTATACGGAAGACCGAAAAATATTGATAAACCTATTCTGTCCGAAAATTTTTAAATTACAGTATGTACTATTTAAAGAAAAAGCAGAAAAATGCGGAAGGGTGGGATTAAAGAATTAAGACAGGAAGTAATTTTTGAGAAGGTCTATGAAAATATTTATAGGAAGTGAATTTCTGGCGTAAAGATCTATTTCATTCCAAACTTTTGCAACTTGGACACGGAAGGAACTTTCGTAAAAATTTAGTTACTTTTCTTCTCACCATCTAAAGATAGGCTCTGAAAGTCACGGCCTGCTCCAGTAATGTAACTAAATCTCATTCTAAGAAATAAAATCTTTTCATTCTGTACCGAAACAATCGAAGTGAAGTAGTATAGAAACAATATGCTGTGTGAAAACTTTCAGTTTTTAGCAAATTTCAGAATAGTGACAATATAGTTTTTTTAACTAAAATAATGCTGTTTCTTATCTTCCAATCGTGTGTTTTTTCTTTTTTATTTATATTATATCTGTTTGTAAAATAAACTACGGTGATTGCAAAAAGCCTTATGAACAAAATTTTTGCATTTAATGACGTATATTCATTAAATTTAAAATATTTTGCACATTCAATTTCTTAAATTTCTGCAAAAAATAAATTGAGAGTGTATATACTTCTATAAGACCTGAATGAAATAAAATTGTATAGTCAAAATTATTTCAAGACATCACTAAAAGTAGCCATTGTTCTCCGAGCGCTCAGCGTCGGTGCCAGCCGTTTCAAAATGATATACGCTTTATAACAATCTTTCAATGAACTTAGTAATAAAGATGGAATCGTAAGATAGCAAGCGAAGATCATTTATTAAGCAGAGGCGCTTTTAATCGTTCAAGATGAAAAGTAATTTGACGGAAAACTATTTAAAGACGGACTGTCATTTTTTGAATGCTTTTGTATGTTGCTTTGATTACTTATTAAATTAAAAACCCAAACATACAAATATTCTCCAAGGCCATAACTTATTCGACGTTCAAATAAATATTTGTGCAATTTTTGCTTGGTAGCTTTGTGCAGACGAAATATTGTTTATAATTTGCTTTTGTTCATAAAATATTTCCAAATGTAGTACTTCATATGTTTTGAGAATAATCGATGTTAAGATTATGTTTATTTTATTGGTATGAGTTTTAATAATAATAGCGCATTCATTTTTTTTTCTTTTCAACTACACATTTATGTAGAGCGTTTGATTTTAACAGAGAGCCAAACTTCTTTATTCGTAAGCACGTTTTTCGTTTATGGGTGTCGTTTCCTGAGAAGTAAGAAAAACGTCTATGTGTGAGGTACTGTTTAGATGTGCTAGCATAAGGATGTCTAAAAATAATTTTTCTATCATTTTAAGTGGAAATATGCTGAAAAACGATATTTTTACTCCCCCTTTCCCAAAATTATCGAGTATAAAAATTATGACATTAACTGATTTTTAGAAGTTTACATAATATTATAGTGATCATCCCATATCTTATATAGTATTTGTCGAAATGTTTACAACATCAATAATATATAGAAGGCAACATAAAAACAAATTTTAATTTTTGCAAACAGCTTAATGGGAACACAATGTACACTTAAACGTTTAAACATGTTTGTATACCTGGATTCTATTTCTATTTTTATTCTCATTGCTTTGTTTTTCTTTGCAAGATATTTCCTTCATTCCCGAATTATTTCAAGATGAAGCATTCTAATCAAATTTTGTTTACTTTAATATTTATTGTGCATTTCTCTAACAGGGATAATTTTTTAAGGTCAAATTTGATTTGTTTGTATCTTTATCATATTTATAATAATTAGTAAATATTGTCGTACGCTCCTTTGTTACTGAAAATATAAGTACATTTTCTAACATCGTTTTATCAAATATTATATTTGTTTTCGCAAGATCGTAATTAATTTTTTTAGTTTTTTTTTGCGGCCGTCTTCTGTCCTTCCTCTTCTGGATAGCAATATTTCTAAATAAATAGACTTGTTCATGTGTACTGCGACAACACCGTTTATTGGTACGTTTCGTCGGTATCTTCCATATTTCCGTTCTTTATACAGATCATATCATCTTCCGTCTTTCCTTTCTTACTAGCATGCCCTTTAACTAAACGCCCCGTTTATTCCACGGGACGTTTGTCATTAATTCATATATAATTTACTGACTATCATTTCAAACAAAAGTTAATTTGTCTCCGTAGTTATTTAAATATGGATATTTTATATGTTTTCCTATAGCCTTTGCATAGGCTTCTAAAACCAATTTTCGTATTAGTAATTGCGAAAATAAGGAGAGGGCAGGAAATAATCTTTTGCATTTTTCTTAATAGATATATTTATGTATACTCAGGACCTGATACCTAAATTTACGAAAATACATTTTTGAGACCCTTGATACCGGCAATTTTAAATGGGGTGGGGACTCCGTCTTTCAATATTAATGATCTTTTAAAATAAGAAAGTTGGTAAGATATATATAGCGTACAATTCGTGGACACATTAAACGTGCCCACGAATTGTTGAGAAGAAAGTACATACAACTCGATGTGTTGAAACATATGAAAGCAATTTCAACCAGTTCCCTTTCCTTAATTTTATTTGTCATCTAAAACATTCATTTCAGCCATTAGTCAAGAAGAAATAGGAGAAAAATATTTAAATACATACATTCAGTTTTCAGTGACTTCCTCTCAGAAATAATTACATTGAAATATATTACTGATAATTTATTTAATAAAGAACAATTAATGTCTTGGCTTTTGTTTTTTCAAAATTTTAAATACAAGTATACTCCCATTTACTAAAAAATTTAATTTTTATTCATAACTGTACATCATTGAAATGAAAGAGTTTACATAATAATACATTTAAAGAGATATTATGATGGGAATCAAATGGAATTTCTATTGGTTCATTCTCACAAAATTTTTTAAAAGAACTTACCTATTTCGATTAATCCTTTTTCATAGAAGTTTATGGTAATTTTGTACAAAATAATTTTTTTCCCACTTTCAAACTTCTTTAATTTTCAAGTGAAAGAATGTCTGTTTATATTGAATAACGTATAACAATACGTTCTTCAAATCCCAATTGGGTCGGAACACAGAAGCTGGATAAGAGGATGGACTTACAGAATATTGGCATTTAAAAGAATTGCAGATAAATGTTGATTCTAAATGGGCCAATAGAAAATAGTATTTTCGAGTCGTCATTAAAATTCCTCATTATATTTTTGCACTGAAATAAAAATTACTGGCTCATTCGTTTTCTTTTAGTCACAAATCAGGTGCTTAAACAATACAAGGATATTTTGTTAAAAACAAAAATATTGCATCTTTTTAGTAGTTTTTTTTATTAAGTAAAGGTAAACATCGCAACTTTGTTGCTCTTGCATACAAAAGCAGTCTTTTACCCTAAAATGTGTATTTTTTGTAATATTACATGTTTTCAGCAAAAAACAAACATCTTTGGATATTATCGTGAGTCTCGTACTCGAATGATCGATATATTTTAATTCGCTAATAAAATAACCATGTATGTTAAGTGTGATTAAAAATATTAGCATATTTGGTATCAACGGCCACGTAAGCTAAGCACATGCAGTAAATAAGACAATTGTTTATTAGTTAGGTACTATATTCTTATAAAATGTTTGAAGTATGATATTTAGGACATTGTTTTTTATATTTTTTCGTGTCTATTATACTCATTAAATAAAATATTTAATTATACTACAAAGGAGTGGTTATTTGGAGAAAAACAAACGGATCTCCATAAAAATAGACCTTATAATTGCTTTTATTATATATTTACACCGAACCAATATAATTTTATTTCAGAAGTATAAGCAGTCCGTATAGTGTTGCCCCCAGACATCACAAGAATATAAATGACACTCTCATACAGAAAATAAAGTTAAAAATAAACACATTCCAAGTTTTATTGTACTCATTTATGAGACACATGAGAAATCAGGTATTTTTTACAAAAAGTCAGGTTATTTTTTACAATAGTTTGTGAATGTAATTTCTACGGAAATCCTTGATTAGGCAAGTTGAAACAAAGTGCGGATTGTATCTCCTTATATCCTCCATGCAGAGATGTTATATGCTTATCCATGAAACTTGCAGACCTGAAATTTAACTGGATTCGTCAGAAACAAAATAAAAGTAAAAAAATAACAAAAGGACATTTACTTTGAAAACATTTCATTGTCAGTTAACGATTCATATTCAATTATATAATTTAGGTAAAGATTCATATATAATTTAGGTAAAGATTTATATATAATTTAGGTAAAGGCTATTAAATAACAAAGTAATCTATATTAATTACTTTTCTAACAATTTCTAAAATTCTAAATTTACTTTTGAAATTTTATAATTATATTTATTTTTTGTTAAAAATTCCTAATATATTATTATAACATATGCGCGTCTATAAATATATTTTCAGGTTGTGTTTTATTCATTAATCCTATTCAATGTTCAAAAGCTGAATTTTTCGTTTTTTATATTTTACAAAGTACCACCTTTTTAAGAAAATATTCGATTTTTATAAGACTGGGCCCATTTTTGCTGGTTTTCTTTGTTATAAATGAGCATTAAGAGAAAATAATAAATAATTTTAACACAATTTGGATTGTTGGAAAAGAGGGTTTACTGACATTTAAGAAAAAAACTCATAAAATTAACATGTAAAATTTCTCGTTCTAATTACTTTTCTTTTTCTGCTGCTAATAAAATAAAATAAAATTTTGAAATTTTTTATTAAAGGATAAAGAAACCGACATATCTTTGCTTCAAAAAAATAGAAATTATATAAAATTACTTTCTATTTCTAATTATATAAAATATAAAATTATACCTAAACATTGACATTAATATCGTAGGCGTAGGGTTTTCTCGATGGCCATCGTGCCCAGGATATGCTACAATGTTCATTAGTAAATGATCAACATTTACGAAAACCATAGACCTAGTATTTTATAATTTTTTTCTTCCGCGATTAAAATTTTGGCAAAAATATTCTTTATTTGAATATCTAGACGTTGTCTATAATTGAAATGTTGAATTTTGAATGCACATATTTCGTAATTATTTTTAATTACCACACAAAAATATGCCCATTATTGCATAGAATATAAAGTCTAATCCTAATGAAACAAGCTGAGTGAAAAATTTATAGATCCACAGATCCCTGTCGCTTACTTTAAAATATGTTAATTAAACGAATAAATATTTTGAACTCTATAAGAAAATATGGAAATATATTTTAAATATTTCAAACACAATTGCTACATTGCATATTATGTAGTATTTAAAATAAAAACTGCACTGTAATTAATAATAGAAAAACATAGATCAGGGGCGCAGTCTAAGCGAATATAGTGTTAAAGCAATTATTGCTGGCGTCGCTGAAAAACGAAGAGCGAAGTACACAATTTCCTTTAAGCGTAAGGCCAAAGACATTATTTATCATGTCACAAGTGGCGTTCATAAGAAACATTTCTTGGCAAAAACTGGTTTCCCCCTTCCTAAGTGCAGCAGCAGCGCAGGCGATCTATTTGGTAACAACTCAGAATTATTACTTTCATTAGAAGCATAGAGTGATAACGGATGGAGAATACTCAAAATTAGACGCTGACTCCAGCTGCAATGGATTTTGGTGAGTAGATGTTGGGCGTTCACAGGATGTCAGATTTACGACCTATCTTTACTTTATATCCTTTTTCGTTACGATCTACCAGAATATTTCAATAAATTTCTTTGATTATAAATATCGCTGTGAAAATTTGGTTGAATTTTTTTTATGAACCATTAAATGTTGTGTGTATAAACAGGCAAATATATGTACAAAAATGAACAAATATAACTTTATCTTTTCTCAATTCCTGAGATGGCGTGCAGTGAATATTTTAACTCAGTTTAACAAATCAGTTTAACAAATTTATGTGATATAATGTCAAATAGGCAGATAACATTTCTAAAACCATAGGTTTTATTTTATTGTTTATTCATTAAACCAAAATTTATTTTCCATATTATTGACTTAAATATACATACTTTCTCGTTTTCCATATTTTACTATACGTTTTACACGTAAGTTAAAATAATTAAACTTTGTCGCAATTTAAAAGAGCTTGTATATTTATATTTAAGTTATTAACTTACGTTTAGTCATAGCACGTTTTTGACATTGCGCGACGTCTGTGCTGTATTAATTATAAGATCAAACTTAATAATGTTAATTTTTATCTTATACAATTAGAAACATTGTAATACCAAATAATATTAACTATTACTGCGTAATACCTATTATATTAAAAACCTATTATAAACTTAAAACCTATTATATTATGTAGATGCATTGTACGATTATGAAACGAAGTAAAAATATAATTCCAGCTAGCAAGTATAGAAATACCGCAAAATTTCACACACATATACAAAAATTAATTAGCATATTAATAATAAGCATGTCGCAACAATGGAATGGGATATCGGATATAAAAAGTATTCATAAAAAGCAGAATTATATATTATATGCATAAACATAGCCTTAAGGCAGAAACAAATTTAAATCATTGTTATCAATCCTAATAGATAATGATTTTAATTTATTCTTGTCACAATTAGCGACAAAGTGCAAGCGTTACAAGACCATTAAATAGTGCTATCCCTTTATTATAATCTTACCCTTGACTTCTAGATAATCCGAAATAGATCAAATTAAAATTTTGGTTAAATACCAAATTATAATATTATTTACAAGTACTTAGCAATAATTTTTTTCACTTTGGTTTTGGTGATGGTATACGTGTAATCAAAACACTTTCTCATAATACAGAAAGGTATATCGACTGATATTTTCCTAAAATAAAGCTGTGGCAGTAGATAGCAAAACACTAATAGTCACATTTTCTACTATCTACAACAAAGTAAATTTAAAATAAGTTATCCGGTTTGTTGAGGATCACTTTGAGCTTTGATTATGTACGTCATATCTATATACTACAACGTCATTAAACATGGAATCTTAACAGAATAAAGCAAAGAAAGACAAAAAATAACTGATACTGAAAACAAAATGCAACAGCTTTAAATCGACACACGTCTGAATTCAAGAACCAAATGAAAGATGTTATAAAGTAGCCAGTATCAAAATTCACATGTTCAGAGGATGCTAATGTTATGCAATTTTTGAAAATAAATTTGGCATTTCTTTATATTTTTTTCATATTTTCACGGAATATTATTACATGAGACTCGACTAACATTAATAGCATTGCTAAAGAGGCTTTAGATTCGAACGGGAGTTTTTTACCGCCCAAATTACGTTAACTATTCACGGCGGTACAGTGACAATCAAACCTCTTTAATATATTTACAGCACATATGATAAGGTGCTATTTAATAATATTGTTTAACAATACTTATTATATAAATTGTTGAAGACAGCCTCAATGTCGATGATAGAATCTTATGGAGTCATAATCCCAAAATTCCCTCTAGTAAAAGAAAGGTGATTTTAAAAATACTTTTAAAAATTAAAATAAAATTATAAATCGTTAATAAAAATGCCTTTCACATTGACTGTAAATAAACAATTTACCTGAATAATAGATCAACGAATCGTTAAAGTTATACTTAAGTTTTCATTTTCACTATAAAGCGGTTTATCGATGGTACAGATACTTATACTCTATATGTACCTATACTCGGTTAATTCTTGTTTATATCAATATATATATATATATATATATATATATATATATATATATATATATATATATATATATATGAATCAAAGTTACAATAATTTATTTTCAAAATTCATGATGTGTTATTTTATTAGTAAGTAGCACATAGCTTCCAATAGAAGTACGTATTTAAAAGCAGTAAAGCTAACTAGACGCATCACCATAATCGAAGACTAATTGGACGAAAATCCAGGGGCGTACTGTGGGGTATTGAGACTGGGATGGTGTACCAAAAACGTTCATTGTATGTCGATCATGGTAGGTGTCGAGAACGATCGCTCGTTAATTTGCTGCTAAATATCAGAAAGTGTATTGTGGGTCGAATAGTACGTGCTCGACAATGGGTCTTTATAAACTTCATATAGGCATTTGTTACATACAAAGTTGAAAGTAATATATCGATATGGCAGTTTGGGACAAATGTCGCCTTCTTCATTGGAACGAGTCCTTTTACGGTTTAGGTTTTTAAGACCATTTTCCTGATTTTAATTTAAATTATTTTTTATTCGCGGTGATAAAACAAATGAAACTATTTTTAATTAACCGTCGAAACAACGTGGAATATTTTTTTTAAAACTTCTATCGGTAACAAATTATATTTATATCTAAGTACACTAATGATTGTTATCATTTTGAATAATCCTGATTTCCTACCAGTGAGTTAAAATACTTCGACAATTTAAAATTTATTTAAAAAATTTCCAACATATGAATATTCACTTCAATTTCAGAATCTAATTTACTTTTGTGATATGCAGTTGATGTTCAATAATTAACAGAAAATAATTCGTGAATATTCTTTATTAACAGAAAATAATTCGTGAACTTTATAAATTATTCCTTACATAACTTTCACTGTTATTTTCAGCTTAAAATAAAGTGTCATACGTTTTGAATATCGTTATTATGCTTAGTAGGTAGCAACTTTTACGTAAATTCTGTTTATTTTTGTATTATCGGGAGAATTTTAATTTTAAAACAGTTTTTATTATAAATATTATAATTTCATAATTATAATGATTTGTGCCATACTTAGTAAATGATATATAACATCTGCTATCATTCCGACAACTGTTCACTTTTTAACGTTTGCACTCCAAGGTGTAATGATATGATTTCCCACAAGGGTACAAACGCAAATATTATATAATGATACGAATTTATGTTGTAAAGCAGTTTTATTTGTGTTATGTAATGTTCTTTGTCGTTACAGCATTTGCAAAGTAGTCGTGGACGTCTCGTCGATATTAGTGACCTGTTTCAAAATTCGACGCCACTCTTCGCGAAATCTCTCTCTCCTTGTACATTCGTGCAGTGGTCCGTTGAAGGCCTTCTTTATTTGATCTGTCCACCTCATTGGTAATCTGCTGCGTGGCCTGATGCCTTCGACTTTGCCCTGCACTATTAGGTCCTCTGGATTTGCATCGGCACCGTATAATATGTCCAAAGAAAGTGAAAATACGTGCTTGATAGTCTTTATTTGATGCCCAGCCCTGGAAGAATGTACTCATTGGTTCGGAATTTCGTCCACGATATACCGAGCATCCTTCTTCAGCACCACATCTCAAGGACATCGATTCATTTTTTCTCACTTTCTCGTAGAGTCAGTGATGTTTCAGCTCAGTCAGATGTTCCAACAGCATAGATGAATATGGGGTATATTAGAGCCGTAACAAGTCTAGTTTTGGTGAATTTGGTGATGTTTCGGTCCAACCATATTTTCTTCAGTTTATCCATAGCTAACCTGAAGATCGCCATACGTCGTTTTATCTCGACTGTATAGCCGCCATTATTTAATATGAGCGCTCCCAGAAAGATATGTGATTGTACTACCTCACAGTTCGCCATTTCTGTAACCTCTGGCGAATTGTTATTTGCACGGGCGATAGTCATTATTTTGATCTTGCTGTAATTCATTTTGAGACCAAAATCAAGACTGACTCGTTCTATTCAGTGAAGGAGCTCTTCCATGTGTTGAGCGCTACTTGCAAACAGTGTGATATCGTCCACGTAGCTTAGGTTTGATATTTGTTGCCCTCCAATTGTGACACCGTCACTCCAACTTTTCTGTATAGGTGTTAAATAGTAACGGAGGAATTATACATCCTTGTCGGACTCCCGCACTAAGATGGAATTTACTAGACAGGGCCTTGTCTGTTCTTACTGAGGCTGTCCCTTTTTCTTAAAGGTGATTCAATAGTGACACCAGGTGTTTTGGAATACCCATATCCAAGTACGTGCCTCACAGCTTTAGCCATTTGACCGAATCGAATGTCTTCGAGCAGTCAACGAAACAGATATATATATCTGTTGCGTTCACTTTTTGAATTCCCGGCATTTTTCTATAATCTAGCGAATGTTTAGGATCTGCTCACGGGTACCTTTCCCCTCCACAAAACTAGCCTTGTCCGGCGACTTTTCTTGAGATAGATAGGATTTCAGAGGCTCATTAACTATGTGCAGAAGGATTTTGCTTGCATGTAGGATCAGAGTGATTAGGCGATAGTCGCTGCAAGATTTAGTGGAGCCTTCCTTGGGTAATGGAACAAATAGTGTAAGTGCCCGTTCCTGCGTCCAAACGCAAGTCCGCTAGATATTACCCAAGGTGTGGAACATCTGTACACCATTCCTCCCAATACCTTGATGATTTCTATAGGGATACAATCTCTTCCTGTTGTCTTACAATTTTTGAGGTGGTTTTTGGTTGATCTTACTTCACCCTTTAATATGACAGGCTCCATTTCATCGCTACTCGGCTGTTTTGATGGAAAACATTGCGATTGTGAGTCGTGAAACAGAGATTGACAATATTTCTTACAGATTTCCGAGGTAGCGTCCATTTCTGTCACTGTTTCTCATCGAATATTTTATACAGTCCAAGTTCTAGCGGCTAAAGACTTTATTATGGATTGGATCTTATGGTAAAGGTTCCTAGATTCGTATCTACCAGCATAAGCCTCAACCTCAGTACAAAATTCCTGGAGGTAGATATTTTATCCCACCTCCACCCCTCCTGTATGCGCGCCGATTTCTCATTCAGTACTCTTGCATCCGCTCCAGTAGCCTTTAATAATGTTCTTTCTTCAATAAGAGTAAGAGTCTTGTCGGTCATCCAGTTCTGGCGGCAGTTCTGCGTAAAGCACTCCAGGGATAATTTCGACACTTTGACAGCTTTCCCTATAAAGTTTTTGCCTGACCTACGAGCGTTCGAACTATTCACACTAGGAACAACTGCAGCCCATTGACCCCCATTTCACTCCAACTCAGCACTAAACTTTAAGACACCCTCTACGCTTTTCCCTATATTATTTAACTATTTCGAAAAATATCTGAAGTAAACTTTATTCGTATGCATATGATTTACGGATTTGCCATCATCTTGCAATCTCGACACACATATTATGTTAAATTCTTATCAAGTGGTACCATTGGTGTATACACCAATACGTGTAATTATATTTAACTATATGATATTCCTTTTTATGTTGTTCATCCTTTGACTGTGCGGTTTTCTAGCAACTCTTAGTTTCAATCTCAATTTAAAGATAAGTAGTTGGTGGTCTGTCCTACAATCAGATCCAGGCAATGTGTGAACGTTTTTTATTTAGCTTCTCCACCGTAAACCGCCTATGATATAGTCTATTTGATTGCGATGGTTGCCATCGGATGAAGTCCAGTTGTAGAGTATTCGCGGATAGTTTTCAAAGAAGCTGTTCGCTATTATCAAGTTGTTTCCGGCCACGAGTTGTATCAGGTGTTTTCCTCTCTCGTTGCGCTGTTTCAATCCAAATTTTCCAATACGCGGGTTTAGGTGATGGGTGTTGGGAATTTAGAGATAGTATGATATAGTTTTGCTTGGAAGTTTTTCAGGTTTTCATCATTCGCATTACTTGTTGGTGCATACACTTGTAGTATGTTCAGGTTCTCAGGCGTTTCTTTCATTTTCATGGACAGTACTCAATAACTAATAGGTTATATCCTATCATATAGTTCCTCTTCTTCTTTGGTAGAATAAAAGCGACTCCATTCTTGCTGCAAAAGCATTTGCCAGAAAATAGACAGCATGGTTATCTGTCATGAAATAGCCATTTCCTTTCCAATGCGTCTGGCCCAGACCGCAGATGTTGATTTCACAACATATTATTTCTTTTTCCAAAATTTCAATCTTTCCTGGCTGAAGTAATCCGCGCACATTTCACGTACCTATTCCACGTACCTGCGTGCGTTGCCTTGTTTCCTAAATTTGCATGGCCGGTAGCCCATTTGCCACCATCTGGTCCGGATGCAATACGGCGCCGGTTGCTAAGCGAGTCGCATGGTCTCTTATTTATATTTGGTTGTACAAATATGACGACTTTCTTGGGAATATAATGCAGTGGTTTCTCTTTGCTTTCTGCACCAAGCATTTCAGGAGTAATTAGACCGTTGTCGCCTCTTCCAGCCGATTCCCCGGTCAGGGGTATGGTTATCCTGCCATTTATTAGGTCGCCACAGCCTCGTCTGTTGTCTAGAAGGGAGCATCACGGAATGGTAACATGCCACTCCGTCAACATGCTGGCGCGTGCATGTGTGGTTCACAATAGGGTTGGATAAGCTTTTAGTTCCTTCCTCCCCTTATTGGGATAAAAACTAATTCACATCAGTTTCATAGTGTGTGAAAAAGTATTTACACAGATAGATTACATATCCAACATAATAAGCTCCAAATTAATTATTTGCAAAGTTATGTGGATTATATTTAATAAAACAAGCTCAAAATTAAAGTTAAAAACAAAGGTTGCTCTCTGGCCAGTAAAATTTATTACAAATTACGTGGATCAAAAATTTCCCCAGAGAAAATGTGATCCAAAACCCTGCAATGCGGAACAAGCCTTTCTTGAAATGAACGGCTACCGGATAATATTAGGTATATAAATGGCGCCATTAACTTAGTTTCATAACTTGTAAATATCAGTCATTGGAAAAATGTTTTGTTATAAACATGTCGGAAATGTTATCGACAAACGAAGGAATGTTAGTTTTTATATTAATTCAAATAAGTAAGTAAATAAATCCATAAAGCTTTCATGAAAATGAAACTTATTCTCTCTGAAAGTTTTCTAAATACTTTCACTTGAAGATGCCCAAAACGCTTTTTTTTATTCTCCATTATTGCATGTGGTACTGAATTTCCAAGGAGAAGCCTTTGAAATTGAAATATGTAAAAAAATTTTAAAATATAGTACCCAGTATAGTAATAAGCGATAAAATTTTGATGAAATTAAATAAAGGAACGAAATTCAGTAAGAGTATAAAAAAGCTAAAAATATTATACATAAATTTCATAATTAGAGAAAGGAGTTTGATCTGCTCCAGTCAAAAAAAAAATACGAGAGAAAAAAAATACTAAGGTACACGATAAAAGGATTGACAGTTAAAAACTTAAGAAAGAAAAGCTTTCTTCTAAGTATAACGATTAATTTTTTTTATGTGATAATGTTTTGAACAAAATATAGTGCAACATAAGTGGTCTGTATTTAATTAATATGATAGTGCTTAGTCGGTTTACTTGAGTGTCCGTTTCCAAAAACTTAACGGTTAACGTTTTTATCTTGCTTACCAGATTATTTACGGTAGTATTTTTGAAATTATTCTTTAAATAAAAAAGTTTCTCGTACTAATGGGAAAATAACAACATTATCGCAAATACAATAAAACGCTGCTACATCTTATACAGCGCTTTGCTATCCGCCTATAGTGTGTCACTCATAGATCACTTTCCTTAATTGAACTCTCGTCTCAGTTTATAAAAAAATAACAAATATATAGTATATAAACTTTTTTAGGTGTTTGAATTAGTTATTAAAAAGAATGTTATGATATAACCAGCTTTCTGCTCATTAAAAATACTATTCAATTTATAATAAATTTCAAGAGTTTTTCCTGATTCTGTAGACAAAACCTTCAAACCATCTACAATAGTATCTATAAAACATTGTGTAATATTTTCGTTATATATTTCGAATTTGTACCGTGTTTTATCACGGAGCTACACTTGAACGCCAAAAGGGTTGAAGGATAACCATCCTTCGTGATAACTAACCAACCTCATTCTTTATTATTGAGATTTTTACTACCGAATTTATTCTACTTTTATATCAAATTTTCTTTGATGATGTTTTGAATAATTTTCTGCTCTCAGCGTTATGTAGGGCATCATATCTCTAGTTCATCCAGCGTCTAGCCTAGTTCGTCCGGTATCAATTCGACTTCCGTCTTTCAACATTCTTGCGAGATAAAGCTTTTCAATGCTATTAAAATATTTTCACGTAAAATGACTAAAGAAATTGAGAGTTAGAAAGTGTGAATAGTTTTGTTCTGATTCCAAGCTTTTCCAGATATCCGTCCCGTCTTTAATCTATAGTATGTTAAGCATCATCTGCTGGAGAGATATTCGAAAGCCTCGATTTTATTATCATCGACCATCGTCCACGTCCATGACTCTACGTCGTACAGAAAGAAGAAAAATTCAAAGTTCGTATCAAATTCGACTTAGTATATCTGGAGATATTTTTTTCTTTCCGTGCTTTATTTAAGCCAGTTTCGCCATTAATATTCGAAGTCGCATTTTCTCTTCACTCACATTATCTAAATAAAAATTACTTGCAGCGCACTAACCTTGAATAGGTTAGTTCTAATATTGCTGTTTTTACTAGCTTTAAATGACAAATGTTTCGCCAATATTTAACGATTTTTATCTGTTTATGTATTTGAGTGGAGCAAATGACCCACTTTCATTTATAATTATATGCTATAATTATAGAAAATTATTTCAAATAATAATAATAATACGGAACTAAAGACAGTTTAATTTAAACGAAAATATAATGAAGAATCTGTGGATATATACGCAATCAAACTCATTCATATCATTATTAAAAGAGAACACTCAGGAGAGAAAAAGTATTTATAAATATAATTGAATGTATTTTAAGATTTTAAATTATAAAATATATTTCCTGTACCAGAACACCGCAGCGGGTCATTGAATATTCGAATAAACTTATAATAAGTTTGTGATCCTCCGTTATTAAAGCTGCCCTGATCGGAAAAGAAGTGACGAGCCAATCATACGGCCGAAAGTAACTTTGAAATTAAGTTATCTTGATTAGCTTTTATAAATTGTTTTTTTCTTGAATTTATCCGTTGTTCTACTTATATTGGCAATTGTGTCAAAAGGTCTTAATATATGGATATGGAGTTTTCGATGGAATTATTTTTTTTTTAAATATTTTCTCTGTTATATTCAATCTCAATACTCAGAACCTCGGTGTAGTGAGAGGTAACAGCCTTTTATTTCATCATCAAAATAAAAATTGTCAGATAACATTAAGGTCACTCGGATTGGTCATTCGATATTCCCAGGAACTTCAGGAAAAAAGATTGTGTATTTTTTGGCCATTATTGGTTATAATATTATGCAGGTAAGTATACAGTTACATTTAGACATACATAGGTATATTCAAATGGCTGACAGGTGATACTGACAACTTATCAGTTTTGGGGTTGGCGTCCTTTCTTGGAACTAACTGTTGTACACGTGTACGAAAACCTCTATTACGTTATATTCAGCATACACGTGCCAATATCCCTTTGCTATTTGACATTTTCCGAACTCTCAATTTATTTTCCGTGGCATTGAACGCGTTTCCCGTCTTGACGTTTTCAATTTTTCGATTCGTGACTATAAATTTCGTCAAATATTTACGTCGTTCGTAACATACACATTATTTTCAATTTATAAATTTTCGTATACAATAGCTTTGACCTGCGACATTGTTCGCGTGGAAAAGGGAAAAATGGTGGTTAAGTTCAAAAAAAATATATTAAAAAGGATTTGAACTTTGAAATTTGAGAATCATAGAACCGATGAAAAACAATGAAAAGAATAGTAACCTCTGCCCTAGAGTAGGCAGCCCCAGACGTACCTGTGGTCATTATTTGGTGTTAAGTACCTATGTCTAATTCTTACTTACGACTCATATATATTTGCTGTAACACTTAATGGAATATTTTTCAATTATGAAAAAAATTTTAAACGAAGAAACTTGCTTTCGTATTTGTGATATTATTTTAATGCATATTTATACTATTTTTATGTATTAGCTTGGCATGCAAATGTATTTTCCATGTTTTCCTTAGCTTGCTCTGCTTACTGGAAATAGTATATACTCGCATGAATTTTTCTAAATAAATAAATATCAAAATATAAAAATAACAACTGAGGAGAAATTTCCAACTATATGGAACTAAAATTTAAATATTAGTAAGTCAATTTGTTAATATTAATCATATTATATATGGTGTGCGCACAGTGTCATTTTAAAATTATAATATCCATTATGACAGATTCCTATTATATGGGGACGCTATAATTTATATTCGAAACCGCTTTACTTAAGTTCACAATTTAAAAAAAATTAATTTACCATTTTTTCCTATGATTAATTTTAGTGGTAATTTTTTTTCCTTTTTTTCGTTATTTCTTAGTTTTCTAGTGAAGATATTATTCGTTATTACATTTATATTTTTTATAATATATTGTACTATTATATCTAAAACACATATTTATGAACATGGCAAAATTCTAGTCCTTTTAGTAAAAGTGAATAATACATTTTAATCACAAACTAAAGAGAATGCCACGAATATTTTGAATATGTGGGCGAATAATATAAAAAATAAATAAAAGAAACAATGGAAAATTATTACAAAATAAGAATGACCTAGATTAGAAAAATATAAGATTTAAAATTTTTTTTCTTTAATGAATCCGAGAGAAAAACAAATCTAGATGTACAGTAATATTTGAATTAATATAAACTTTAAAATATTGACAAATACGATAAGATGCACTACGAGTGTTCCATACACATTTAGAAGGTTTTTTTTTAATTTAAACGTTTGAAGTTACTTAGTATCTTTTAAACTATTTCCAGAGATTAATTTTTCATAACGTAATTACATTGCTCACCAAACAAAAATCTTTGCCAGATGTGAAAAGGGTATTTACTTGATAGATTATAATATCTAGGATAATAGCTATAGTATCCTAGATGTGATAATAGCTCTCTAATCATATAGCCCTCTAATCATATAGTTTAAATTTAATCAAAACTGTTTTTCATAATTTTTGGTTTAGTATTTCAGGAAATAGAGGGAAGAGGAAGGAGCATTTCCATGCTTCAATTTGACATATTTTTTAAAGTATATTTTGAAATATTAATATAATTGTTACAATCAAATTTTTATATTCCTCGTTATTAACATTTTTAAATGACATCTTTTATGACACATATCATTAAAATTCTTATTGAAAATTTAATTTACCCCTTCTTACTTCTCATTTTCTAAAAAAAGGTAAGCCAATAATATTACGTAACATTACTCCAAATTTAAAATTTTTATATCACATCGTTTCTGATAAATTATAAAAAATGTTAACATATTATTATTAAAAATTTTAAAAATATGACATTTTTTCAATTCTCAACTCCCACAGAACCAACGAAAACGCATGGACATGGTAAATTAGTAATTCTCGACAAATTGTCGCCGCGCCGACGGACATAAAAAATGCGGCTCGACGTGTACAAAGGGAAAGTAAACTTTCCCCTCTTCCCCTCGCCTGCCCGTACTTCATCATGGAACGACAGACGCGACGGAGCTGTAAATTTTGCTCATTCTTCTGCCATTTGACTTAATTGGGTACCCGTGTGTTCCAACCAATCTACAGGCTATTGACGAGGCGATAGTTATCGTTGAAAAACAAAAATATGGTAATTATTTTTGGGCTTACACTACCATGCAATTAGAAACAAATACCCCCAAGTAAAATTCAGTGCAAACGTGGCGAAAGGAATAATTGATAATGTGGTTATAATTTCAAAATCGTGAGATGAAATGAAATACGGGTGACGTTGAATTTGTCGTTAAATAATTCGCAATCGCAAGCAAAGTGGACCACTTTGAACAGTTTCATTAAATTAGCAATTATAATGACATAAATATGTGTAAATAAGTTTATCAGATATGTGAATTTGTAAGTAATAAGTTGTTTTAAATTTTTTTAAATACGCCTCAGACGATATTGATGAACCAGTGTTCATCTAGCTCGCCAGAAAAATGTCTGTCCGACCACACTAACTAAGTACAAGTAAACTTCTGAAATTTACAGTTTTGAAAGTCTACAAAGTTTTAGGCAAACGTTTACATTTGAGTGGTGCATTGTAATGGATTTAATTTCAAACAACAATTGGAAAGAGAAGTTAATATGTATTAAGTGTTTGATTAACGTGAAAAAGTTGAATTAAAATGTATTTAATATGCTTTAATGAAATTACCGATTTCAATAAAAAATTAAGAACATAGTCATTATCTGCCGGTTTACACATAAAGTATGAAGGAAAAATTGGTATCGTGTTTCACAAAGTACAATAATTTTAGAAATAAAAAAAGAGAAATCTATGAATTGAAGCGTCAAATAAAGATTTGTCTGTTTTCTTTTCTAATTTTCTCAACATTGCCTCGCCAATCGGTAGATGTACATGTTCTGTCCCATCAAAATATGAAAGAAATAGTAAAAAGGGTGGAACAAGCGCTTCTATCACTTGTGTTTACAATTTTTCGCCTCTCAGGGGGCGCCTGAGAGGCGAAAAATTGTACCAATTGTGTAAAAATTGTGTAAAAATTGTGCACGGCACCGCTAACCCGCGCTGCGGCCACTTCCGCGCATCGCACTCGCTCGCCTGACGTTATGTGCAGAGTACAGATTTTGTTTATTCCTGATGACTAATTTACGGAATTCATCGGTTTCTTTTAGTTTTCAAATCTAATCTTTTATGAAATCATATAAATGTAACTTTTTTTTGGCAAATGCATGTTGTTTTGTGGCTGGTCATCGGTTCATTGAAAGGTATGATAAATTGAATATTATTGACTATACAAGGCTATGAAGAAATAATAGGAACGATATCGCACCCTTAGAGAAATGTAAAGTACTTTGCTAATACTGAAGAAATATTTGACATATCGCATTCCACTCATTTTTTATTTGATCTCGGTGGAAGGGATGAAATGTGGAAAGAACTAAACACACTATTTAAAAATATAGCAAAAGCTTCAATAAAAATATACCTGAATTTACATAAACCATTAAAACAGACACAAAAAAATGAGAAGAAAATTATTGTTGTAAAACCAATTATTTCATTTCATTTTAATAGCAGATGCCAATTTGACCTCATTGATTATCAATAATCGGCTAGATCGAAAGTGTAAGTCTCTTCTTTTTTACCAAGATCACTTGATGAAATTTGTAGCGGTAAGGCCTCTCACTTCGAAACGGGCAGATGAAGTAATATTACATCTGCTATTTATTTTCTCCTATTTGGCGCTCCATATATACTTTCAGATGATGGCCGCGAATTTGCTAATCAAATATTCAACAGAGTCTACGAAAAACTTGACACAGTTAAAGCTAAAGTTCACTATTTGGATGACCGATAATCAAACTGGAGCAAAGGTGTACGTTTTGTACCATTTATAAAGATAGTAGTTATCAATCTATAACCAAAAAGTCCATATAAAAACTATGTTTGGCGTTTTTACTATGTTTGGCGTGTTTGGCGTTCCTGCAAAGAACGGACTTCTCCAATTATACCACACGAAATTCTTTACATTATAAATTATGAAGAGGATATTGAAGAAATTTATTATTTCGAAGAAAACACATTCCAAAAAAGGGTACATATACAATTGAGAACCCCATAATATACTAATTGAAAATACACCTTTTGGTTACTTCCAGTCAACCTTTACTTTCCTTTAATCAACTTTTAAAGTCCCAGAGTTTCCATTACCAGAAATGTTCACAGATCAGATGTTCAAAATCAACAAACAGCCGTCGACGATTTAGTAAAGCTACAAACGCACATTTGGCAGAGGCACTGTATCCTCTGTTGCGTCTCTTAATAACCCTATATTAAAGATTAATCCCGTACTAATCATCAAGAACGAGCTATGTCTAGCTTCAAAATCACCAACGTCACAACATAAATATCACGTTTTAAAAGGGTCGAGTTATTCCGGAAAAATAATTAAAATATATTGTTTGTTCCAATGAAATATCAGGCGCTCATATCTGCATTGAATATAATGTGTTTGTTCATGTGATTTGTGGTGAAAAAAACCAAAAGAGAAAAGCTACAGTAAAAATTTATTTTCCAAAATCTGCAAAATAATAAGGATTAAAAAATACTGCACGAAAAAGCACAAAAGGTTTGGAAAAAAACCTAAAGGTCGGTAGCTATCTCTGATGTCAACCACCCAATAATTAATCAAGAATCTGCTTTAAGAATTAAGACACCTGACGTTAATAGATCAAAAACTGATTCCCGTTCTATTTTGGCTATGGTTCTTAGTAAATGAAATGCAGCTTTTTTATAAACTGGGTACTAAAACTGGGATTTTTAAGTATTTATGTGTAAGGTCGCAATTTAGTGATCGCCAAAAAAAAATTATTTCCCATCTATAGATATTTCTTTATCACTTTAAAACAATCACTTCGTTCTGATCATGGTTTCAAAAGATGTGTTTGCAAAACCATATGCACAACTGATAGGTGGGTTATTCTAAAAATAATGAATTGTGCAATTCTAAATGCCGCTATCCTCTAGGTAGCACAATAAATGATTCGGTCATTTATTGTTGGTATTCCCTATCAAGCTAAAAATATTTTTCATACAAATTTAATGTAAGAACAAATATAATAATTATTTATGGTGTGATATTTATTTATTTCTAAATAAGTTTTTTACGCTTTTCTCGTAAGCTGTCGTTTTTTTAACGTATCTAATTAAATTTTATTTTACTGATAAACGAATTGTTTATTCGAGCAAATAACCATTTATACGCACGTGTACCGAGGCTTAGTTCTCAATATACGAAGAGAATCAATGTCTTTGCACTTGGCCTGACACGCTTAGAAATTCTCTCAGATTGACTGACTTCCGCACATTGACTGTAAAGATATATATATATATATATATATATATATATATATATATATATATATTGTATATATATATATACACATATATATGTATATATATATATATATATATATATATATATATATGTATATATTCGTACCAACCATATTTTAACCGTTTTTATAACCTTTAACCGTTTAACCCAATGTTTACACACTTTTTCGTTTGAAATGGAATGGCGTAAAGATAGTAACATTCAAAGTTTTTGAATTACTTGCAAATTTTTCTTAAAGTTCGCTTTGAAAAAAATTTCATCCAAACGAAGACAAGTGATACATACAAAACATGTTTATGCCTTTTTCATGTGACGGCCAGCCATGCAAATTAAAAGCATTTTGTGGCTAAAAAAAGTACATTTACTGTAAATTATTGACAACAGAAAATAAAAGCTGTTGTATAAGCGTAGAATCCTCACTACGGGAGTTCCATACACAATTAAATAAATAAACCTTCAAGAGTATAAAGTATTTCTATTAAACTATTTAACAAAATTGAATATTAAGTTTAACCATGTAGATATATATCCTGCCATACCGTTCACACGCGTAAAAATAGCGTGAACATGTAAATAAACTTGAAATTTAGAATCTCTTTATTTTAATAATTAATTTGAAGTAGGTGGTAAAAACACAAAACAAAAATATATTTTTGCGGATATTTTTTTGTTTTGTGTTTTTACCACCTACTTCAAATTAATTATTAAAATAAAGAGATTCTAAATTTCAAGTTTATTGGTAGGTTTACTGCTTAGAAGGTTTACTGCTAATTCACCAGTAAGCAGAGAAAAAGTTATGACATGTGCATATAGAGTTAACATTTTATATCAATAATAAAACTATCACTAATATTACTATGTATCACTAACACTTCTCATTTCTCAGCTGACTAATAAAGATGTTTAGAAAAGCACAAAATTCGTAACAAGACCAATCAATATAAATTAATTTCAATGCAGCTCTCAACCGTGAAGTTGGCTCTTCACTTTCATTTTTGATTTGACATCTTGCGAAATGGAGGATCACAAAAATTAATATAAGTTGGTTCGTATAATCAATGACCCAATTTAGTGGTGCGGTCAAGCAGAAATACGTTTTATGAAACCGGGACAATATTGAATTTCTTTTACTTTCTTAAAAATTGTCCCTAATAAAAATTAATGTGAAGACGAAAGAAATATCTTTGCGTTGTTTTTAATATATTTACAAGCCTCATTTTATTCTTAATAGCTTTGTATTTTTTTTATTTTTAAAGAATCGCTGTAATATTGGTAATAAATTTGTGAATATTCGAAAATTAGGAATAATTTTTGTATTTTTCTTTACGTCATGTTTTCACAGACTGATCTTACTCACTATATTATATACTAAAGTTTTAAAATGAGTAAATGATGTACACGATATTATTTATTTCTAATTTTTATATCATTTCGGATATTACATAAACAATTTGTAGAGTTAAAAGGTTTTGAAATTATTTTTTTAGTATTTTATGTCTAACACTCCCAGAGATATTGTTAAAAATGATCGCAGGAAATATTTGGTCCTCGGCTTTTATATTCAAAACTGTTAAAGTAAAATTATGAAAACTATGGTATTACTAACATTTACCTAAAGATAATCTGCAAATTATGGTTATTCTATTAATATACATTTAAAATTTCATACTTGATTCAAACTTGTTGCGCCTGTAAACGGTATAAAAGAAAATATTTGTTTTCAAGTATAAAACAAAATGTATGTTTGCAAGTTGTTAAATGATACTATTTTTCAAATACTTTAATGAGAATATTATACACCTTAAATATTTATACACGTCTATTAATATTTACGAGGCTTTCGCATTGCGAATTCTAAACTTATTTAACAACTTTTGTTTTCTATAGCCAATAAGATCGGAAAATTAAATTTTTCTGCCACACATATTGTCACCGAAAAAAGGTAATTTTCCAAATTTAATATGGTAGTTACATAAAAATAGACAAATAAGTTATACATTTACCGCTTGCCTTCGTTTGCGTTTGAACTGATTTTATGCAAACTTTCGGTAGAATCCGCCAATAATTCAGAAACTCAAAATGCCACTACATTATATGCATGTATATATATATATATATATATATATTGTTGTAAATTGAGTTATGAATATGAACCTTGCATGACCCGCTTCGAACATTTACAAATATCTGCCCAAAACTCTGATACTTAAGTGGTAAGCTGAATATAATTAACAAAATATTTAATTGTTTTTAGGTTTCATACCCCAAAACTAAAAAACGGAACCCATCAATGATAACTCATGTTTCTCTCAGTATATGTTTTACGGCCGAATTTCTTAGAATCTATGCAACGTAGAAACTTCAAGCCGGGCATAGTGATATATGCATATTAATACACATATTTTGCAATTTTTCAAACTAACCAGATATCTTTCTTAAGATGGTCGTATGGGTATTAATAGTGAAGAAATAAAATATTGAAACAAATTGTTTTGTCTTTCCAACGAAGTACCGGAGTTTGAAAGGGCTTATTATGAGGAACACAAAATATATTTTTTATAATTTTGAGTTGTCCAAAATGTTACGAAATATTTGTCTTTAATTAAATTTTTTCTGGCCCTTCCGTTATACATGAAAAGTGTGACTTCCTTTTAAATCAGGAGAAAAAAGGAAAAATTTAGCTCAATCTTTTGCCTAGTTATAAAAATATGGCTAAGAAGGAAAATTATATACCAGCCTTTCCCCTTGATTTATTTATTAGAAACAAATGTCTATCCCAGAGGTAAAAGAAGATTTTTTTAGTAGTTTTTGCTATTTATGCCACATTCTTAATACTTCAAATATTATTTTAAGCTAATATCAAGGGTACACCAGATAACTATCATCAAATAAACCGACAAAATGCCTCAAAGTATGTACATAAAATTGATACTTCACACCTACGAAAATGAATAGTATTGCGCCCTGTCCATATAAACAAGTACATTATATATACACAAGGCAAAATAATAAGAAAAATATAAATATAATTTATGAAGGAAACAAACAATATTTACCACTTTTTTCTATAATTTACGATGAATTTTTGTCGCAAATTTTTTTCTTTCATTTTTATACCAAAAATATTATTTACAATAGTAAATAATATTTTTGGTATAAGAATTAAGAAACAAAAAAAAAAGAAAAAAATTTGCGACAAAAATTCATCGTAAATTATAGAAAAAAGTGGTAAATATTGTTTGTTTCCTTCATAACCATAAATGAATTAGTTTCCAACAAAAATATAAGTCTCCATATCACACGAGCATATTTATAGGCTTCCCACTTCAGTATATTTAATGTAATTTAATATGTTAATGCCGCGATATGACACTATGTACAATCTGTATGTAATGCAAATAATGTTTTCATTCAAGTATATCTATAAAAAAATTATATTTACATGTGAAAGAAATGCCTAAAAATAATATTAAAACAGAATAAAGTCTAATTAAGGTTATAAGTATTAACTACTGAACAAGTCTTTATAAAATTTTATGTAAGTTTAATATGAGTCATACAAATGGACATAAGGTTACAAATTGTTCCCAAAAATCTAATATGTATTTTTTTATAAATAATTTTTCTGTAAGAAAGTATATATAAATAAGAGTATAAACATTTGAACGTAATAATAAATAAGAGTAAGTGGTAAGTCTATAGCTATTTACTGTAGGGTACATTCTTTTGACACCTTTTCTCGGTTCTGTACATCTAAAATTCTAAATTAAGGATATTTTTCCAAGTATTCCTTTTAAATCTTGTTCACCATAATTTTACTTCTCCGCAACAGCAAAGTCGCATATTAAAGCGAGGACAAATTTAAATTAAGTGAACCCGGCCATGAACTATGCAAACATTCCACGGTTTTAAATCTAACATCGGGAATTGAAGGGGGTGAAAAAACTCGAGGTTGGGAAATTCCTTTAATGTCGCGTTGTATAAATTTAGCAAGCAGAAAATAGGGCCAAAAATGGACATTTCAACACGCACATAATTGTCAATCCAAATAGGGTATCGAAACCACCGAGGCCCGGAAAATTGGGAACCTGGAACAGATACAACAGATTGAATATAATGTAGAAAATATGTTACAAAGTATCATTCCGTTGAGAACTTCACATTCGTCATCGAGACATCTTGCAGGAAACAATTTATTACCATTATCAATAAACGTAGAAAAATATGTAAATATAAGAATATAAAAATTCGTAAAATACTAATCAATACAAATTAATTTGAATGTTACTTCCAACCGTGAAATTGGTTCCTCCCCTTCATTTCCGATTAGGGCAGCTCAAAAAATGCGGGATTACAAAAATTAAAATAAATTCATTCGAATAATTAATAATCCGCTTTAGCAACACGCTCAAGTGGAAGTACATTTTTTGGCACAACAGCCACAAAGAATTACTTTTGTATTTTAAGGAAACAAGTAATTTTCTCTAGAGTTTTTTTTATGTTGAGATAAATGAATTTCTTTAAATTTCTCTGCAGGTTCATTACTATATTTTCATTTAAACAAATTGTAGTTAGCTTTATGTTTTTATTCTTTCAAAGAACTTCCTTTAAAGAAATTATAAATACTTGTTCAATATTTAAGAAAACTTGCTCAATATTTAGGACATATTAATAATGAAAGTTAGAAAAAGCAGTAAATTGATAAGAATATTTTAGTACGTTGTAAGTGAATATAAAAGCATTAATTTTAATCTAATTATCAAAAAAAATATTTGTTATTATCACAGCTCAGTTACAATTACAACTACAGATAGGTGTAGATTTTATTAGAAGTTTATTTTAAATGTTACTTCACTTTAACTAAAGTATAGGGGAAGAGGAATAGCGATGCGAAAAACCCATGATTTGCTTAAATAAATTAAAAGAAGAGAGAAGCCCCTCTAGGGACACTTAGTTACGTTCAACTTGAACCTCGAACCTTTCCGTATTTATCTACAGCACTAAGTCACAAATGTTGAAGATGGCCGAAAGCAAAAGAATCGATACCTTTGGATATCTTGCTGAACCAAAGATGGAACTAATATTTGAAAGAGTTTAAATGTACAGGAAAATATCTACGAGTAAAAATGTAACAAAAGCAGAAAATGCTGTTTCGAAGTTACTAAAACACTTTACCATAATAAGGCAAAGTATTTTAGATACACGTCTCCACCAAAACCGAAAGTAAACAATTAATACGTAAGTATATGCGCCTAATATTTGATTTTTACCCAAATTTCATTTTCAATTTATTTCGAATTATCTAGAAAGTAACATATGTGATAAAGCAGTATTTAGTTGAAAGTGTAATAAGACACAATGTGCATTGTGACAAGAATAAACTGAAACCATTATCTGCAACGATTGAAATTTGTCTTATGACAATGCCCACTTCATTCGCACTTATGACTTACTTACTTGCCTATAAATTGTAATTATCCCTCTTTATAATGGCTTTTTTCAATTGATGTCTCATTCTTTTGTCCATGTTATTTAATGTTTAAATCTGTTAGTGAATTTTTGTGGCTGAAATTATAGTTCTTATTTGTTTTATAAGATTACAATATGCCTATATAATGTAACATAATTGTTTTGTTTTACCTTCGATAAAATGAAAATTAATGTCATTAAGTTTGTTCTTAGAAGTGACGCAGTACAAGTGGAATGCAATAGTAACAGCGTGTTTCAATCAAATATGTGTTGATCGCTTAAATAAAAATATACTTTTTTTATTATCGATTGTCAATTACCAATTTATATATTTATAGCTGTATTAAAACATCTATTAGGAAACGTTTATTGCATTGATTGATATGATTATTGGTTTTGTTATCTCCATTTGATTTCTAATCACGTATAATTTACTGAAATTATTTAGTTTAGTCATTCACTGTATGCTTTGTTAAAGACTGAGGAAATAAATTTGCTGACGCCGGTATATTTCATTTGCGAGTTTGCACTTTTCAAAAAATTTTAAAACTTCGTAAGAAAATGTAACTAAAACTTTCTCTGTGATATTTATAGTGGCAGAAAAATTATGAAATATTCATATATTTCAGATTTAAAGAAAAAAAACTTTCGCTCATTGACATCCTGTCTACAGACTGAATCTACTGGCTATCTAAATCTTAAGATGATTAAATACTGACTTGATGTTTCACTCTTACAAACAACGGAGTGGACTAAATATATCGAGCGAATACATCTTCCTAGATAGTGCTATCCACATAACCGATGTCGAGACTTGAAAATCTTAACATCGCAATATACTCTGTTTTGTAAAATAAAAATATATTTAAAATAGGAAAATTTCTTACTTCGAATATAATAAATCTTACTTTTAGATCACATATATCCTCACGACATACAATCAGAATCTATATCCCTAAAGAATCTTCTCGGAGTTCCAACTAAAAACCTACATAGGACAGGCTGAGGCGGTGCTTCTACTGTGCAAAGTGGTCAACAATCAATTAAGCGAGAGCGTCATTCAAGACCAACTCTACCATCAATCAATCTTTTATTTGCATCGCAGCTGTAGCCGGCGCCTAACTTTGAGTGTTCTCCGTCGGTTATCACTTGATGTTTCTAATGAAAGCAACAATTCGTAGTTATGATCGAGTAGATCGCCTGCATGTGGGTTAATTAAGTGGGAACGGGGAAATCGGTTTTTGTCAAGAAATGTTTCTTATAAACATCAGTTGTTGCATGATGAATAATGTCTTTGGAATTACGCTTCAAGGAAATTGTATACTTTGCTCTTCTCTTCCAGCGAAGCCAGCAATTATTCCTTTAACACTATATTTGCTTAGACTGCGCCTCTGATCAGAGATTTTCTATTATTAATCGGGATGTAGTTTTTATTTTGAATTTTATATAAGTAGTGTAGCAATTTTGATTGGAATATTTAAAATATAATTCAAAATCATGTTATACATAGATTACAACAGATTTATTTGCTTTATTAATATACGCGTATCTTTAAGTAACGAGAGAGATCTGTGGATCTGTATATTTACACGTAACTTGTTTCATTAGTTCTAGAGTAGTTATACTATGCAATATTGTGCATATTTTTGTGGTACTTATAAATAAAAAACTACCAAATAATATCATTTAAAAGTGAGCATTTAAATTATGGAAAACACTAAGGAACATATTCGTCAAAATTTTGATTATTGAAGAAAAAATTACAAAATACCACTATTATGGTTTTCATAAATCTTGATAAGTTACTAATGAATATACTCGCATATCCAAGGCATAACAAGCGTCGAGAATACGGTATGCCTACCTTATTCATGTTATTTTACGTAATTTTTATATCATTTCCTGTTTCGTTAATTAATGTGTGATTTTTGTTTTATACTTTCTGAATAAAATTTTATAATTTCATTTTATTTTATTAGTGACCAGAAAAAGAAAAGTTATTTCAAAGAGAAATTTTACAGACTAAGTAAATTTTTTTAAATATAAATAAACGCTTTTTTCCACAAATTAAAATTGTCAAAAATTATTCATTATTTCCTCTTAACACTCATCTTTAACAAAGAATACCAGCAAAGGGCCAGGTCTTATAAAAGTCGAATAAAGTTTTTAAAAGCTAAGTGGATAAAGGTATTTGATAAAAGAAAAAAAAGAAAGAATTTAGCATTTGAAAATTAGATAACGTAAAACAAAAAAAATATTTTTGTGAACGCGCATGTGTTTTATTTATGTACTTAGAATTGTTAATGAAAAATAAATATAAACACAAGCATTTATTGAAATATCTTTCAAAACTTCTTGGAAATTATTAAAAAGTTATCAATATACATAACTTTTTTAATTTATAGCCACTTTTATATGTAAAAACTACAAAATTGCTATATTTTCCTTACTTTAATAAGATAAGTGAATTAATAATTCACATTCAGTTATATATTTGTTATTATATATCAAGAATATAAGAATACAAAATAAATATTACGGTGAAGTTAGATGAATTATCATTAACATATTTCAATAAAATTGCAAGAAAATAAAAATATTATTAAAATTTAAATTTTATTTAAAAGAAAAGGCACTAAAATCAATATATTTATTTTGTAAAAACTGTTTATTTCTCCTTTCTTTTTGATTAATGTTTGAAAAGAATGTTTACAATAACAAAATTATAAAAAAATTGTTTGTTCGAATTTGAACTTCAAGATATCGTTGTTTCGTGTTTCGCAATTTTTAAATTTTTTTTTTCCGAAAACCTGTCCTCGGTTGTAGGCAACATATGCTTTACGAAATTGGCTTTTCCAAAACCGTAAGTTCATAAATTATGAAGGACTTAATACAAACGTTGAGATAAATATTTAATTTTTTAAAATATTTTGACATTGATGAGGAAGTTGCTAAGCGTGCAATACTACAACCAGCATAACATGTATTACCAGTCAACTTTATCATTAAATTTTAAAGAAGTAAATTTACAGCAAAATATGGGAAGTAATGCAAATTAAGTGATATATTACCATATAAAAATAATTATTTGTGTAATCCTTCTTAAATATTCTTCAAAACACATTTATTAACATAATCTCACATAGGTAATAATGTTCCCATTTAACTGATGAATCTTTTCGTTCATTTAAAAAGCACTTACCGATAGTAAAGATAAAAAGCTATATCAAATTAAAGCTACTCTTGAAATTTAGCTGCAATATTAATTATTATAGTTCTATATAAATATTTGAGAATAATGAGAAAAACATGTCAAAAGTTTAAAACTACTCAGTACATATCTTACTGTTACTGGGAACTAATTACATCAAGCAATCAATACGATCTAAGTCGTTAATAGAGATAAAGTCATTATAATCTGTGAGAAAATAATTACAAAAATATTTATCAATAGGTACGCTAGCTAAATTCATATAGTAAGAACGCTGTATCGGTTCATTATTATATAACAAGGCATGGGCTAGATAAGCATGGCAGTTGACCTTGAGTAGACCCAAAGCAAACCTATATATTGATCGTTGTACAAAAAATCAAAACCACTTTGGTCCCATACCAATAGTCGAGATGTGGTTACCTGTAATTATATTTAAGGTCCAGTACCTCACTAGACTCGGAAATGGAACCTTTATGAAACCACTTATATGTCTGTCTACGCGTCTACAGCAACCTCTTTTCTTAGAAACCGCTTGAGGTAGAAACTTGACATAGCACATTATATTATAACGTACTATGTCAAGTAATAAAACATATAATCCTGCACATATCATAAATTTGAATTATTTTTTACTTCCTTATATTGTGGTTATGGTTCCGCATATTCAGAGTAATACTGAAAAATTTGCAAAAAGAATATTTTCCCCTTGCTTAGTTTCTAAAATTAATGAAAAGATATATAACAGGCAATATATCAACGCTGTAAAAAATTAATATTTTTAAATATTTTAATATAATTGATACTTACAATTCAGTATCCACAAGTATTCGAATTTGTACGGAACTCTCGTAGGGCGGATTCCATTCGCAGTGATTCGCCATGACAAGGATACTTTATATAAATTTTAAAAAATGTCTACATATGAAATATCCACATTTACATAATTGCGGGTAAAAATTAACCTATGTTAAAATATTGAGCACAAAATCATGTAGAAATAACGATAAACGTTATGATGCAAGAACAAAACATTTAGTTAGAAAGCATGCAAGTATAGAAAGGAAAGAGGGAAAATAATGTAAACTAGCAAAGAAAGGAAACGTAGAAGATGTAGAAAAACGAAAAGTGCATGTTTGTGATAAAATAAATGGCGATGTCTTGAAATTATTAGAAAATAAACACGAACATATTTATATAAATATCTATGGGTGTAAAGATGTTTGTTGGAAACAATAAATGCAAAACTATTTTTTAAATAAGGATAAACAGTGTAGTTACAAGGTATATGAACGAATCTGTTTATTTAGGGATTATGATAGCAAAAAAAGTTTTTTTTGGCTAAAAAGTTTAATTATAATCTTACGAAAATATAAAAAAATACACGTGCTGTTTTAATAAATTCATTTTTAAAAAATTTACTCATCTTTTAGGTACCAAAATTGCATATGCCAGTGTTCATTAAATATTTTGAAAAATGTAAGGTGAGCTTTTTAAAGTGAAATGTAGTTTACATTTCACTTTAAAAAGATTATCCATAAAAGAAAATTCGCAATAAATGACAAAACTGAACAAACTTTGACCAGAATGTGTTATCTTGAATTAAATTGAGAAAGAAGAAAATATCTTGTATAGATAATATCTCGCAGAGTAATATTTGAAGGCTTAGGCCATTTCAAACATAAATACATACAGATCTTAGCAAAATTGATATACATGGAAGACGAAAAGGCCGACTAATATATTAATATACCAAATTAATTAAAATATCTAAAAAAAGTAATGAAAAGAAAGCAGCATGCATGAGGTCATAGGGGAATGAGAATAAAAATGGAAATGGAACTTCACGTAACGGGGTTTCCATGCACATTCAGATACATTAACAAGTTAAAAGACTTTCGGGCATGGAGTATATCCATTAAGTTATTTGTTAATAATATAATTTGTGAAACGCTATGTGCTTAAAGATGATCGTTATAATTTTAAATAAACTTGAAGAAGCCCTGTTCAGTATAATTATTATTAGTTTTAGTAATTTTGAAACAGGGAGTGTATATTGTTTTTCGCCATATCTCCACATAAAATTATAGAAAAAAAATGTTCAACATTTTCATAACTAGCACTTCCACACTACACTTCAGGACATACGAATGTCCCTTACATTTGAGCAGCCGAAACCTGAAAACAAAAAAAACTCAAAAAACTTTTAATTTTATTTAAAAAAAACCCGTCGAATGATTTGTATAAAAAACTAAGTCAATGTAAAATAACGTTATTAACATTTTTAGTTTTGATAAAAATCGCTCTCGAAAATTGTAAAATCAACATTACAAGTACGTACAAAGATAGTTATTTCACCACACATTTCATTCTATATAAAAAATGGGTCGAGTGATTTGTCTAAAAAACTAAGTCAAGTTAAAATAATGTTTTGTCAAAATAATGAAAAAAATATTTACCATTTCATTTGGTAACGATTGCTCTCGAAAATTGTACGATTAAGATCGTAGGAAAAATGGGATTTTAACACATTTTATTTTATTTATAAACGGAAAAATAATTTTTTCCCAAACTGTTAAAATTACGTTATATTAACAGTTTGGTGAAAAAAACAGTTTCAGCAAAAGAAATTACGACTATTTTTGGTTTTTACTATTACACGACAACTAACTTAATATGGATATAATGCTGCATCTGATATGCTTTAGTAAACAGTTCTTTTCAGTTCACTAGTTATAAATTTTGTTGGCAGTGTTCCAAATTTTTTATTTTTTATTACATATTCAGTATATTGTAAAGACCAATTATTTTACACTTAATTTATCATAATATACTAGCTTTTTTAGACGATGTGCTTTAAGAAATTCTCGTAAAATACTCGTTTAAATACAGCCAATATGCCTATAATTTTTGTTTGATGCCATTTGATTTCTTAGTCCGAAGTGATATGAGTATAACCTGGGAACGTCAAGAAATATTAGCGAAAGTTAAATGATTTTTTTTATGCTTGAATCTATCCATATAAGAACAAAGTTTATCTGGTTTCAACAATTTCGTTGCATTTTATGTTCGGTATGAAAAACTTTTCATTTCCAAATGTGCATAAAGTAGTCTATTATTTTTTCCTAAATCAAGTTATTCATCGTATTTCCAATATGAAATAAATTAATATATATTTCAATTTAATCACATTATTTAATGTCAATATTTTGTTTCGATAACCTTCTTCTTTTTTAAGTCTTATCATAATTAAATACTGATAGAGCGTTTCTTAAATAGTATGTTTTTAGGTAAATTCTTCATCCTTACCTGTAATGATACTACACAAATATATTATGAACGAGTTAATAAATAAAACAGATATGTGTCTGTAAATAGATTAATAAATCTTAAGGTGCCAAAGTCGAGGAAAATGTCGAATATATATATATTTTCCCATCTCACTATTTTAGCAGTTACAGAGTTAACGTTATTTTTAACAAATACAAATTGTAATCCTTCTACAATCTATGAAGCCTCCTTCGCCCATTTTCAAATATCGGTCACCATGCTCCAACATCTACAAACAGTATTGATCGACGCCAAACCTAATTCGACCGGAAATTTGCACGATCTTACAATGTAAGGAATAACGTAATTCGCGGTGAACGAGCAGCTCTCCCCCACAAGTGGAATGTTTCAGACAGCCAAAACGTAAATAGAGCTAGCGGGAGTGCGGTATTCGCATTCACGAATACATCAAGCCTTAATCTTCCCCCGAGAAACGCGCGCAATAGAGCGCGGTGTTTTTTTTTCTTTGACTAAATCGTGTTTTCACTTTTTGTAATATTTGATCTTGTCAAATGTTCGGAGTTGAAATTACGCCAGTATACAGAACACACATTTGGTTCCGTGAATAAAGCAATTTTCAGCGAGGAAATACTGATCATGCGAAAGTAAATGCGATGGCATTAAATTTTTCCGATGCCGTTTATAAAAGAAGAAAAATCTATTTGGAAAAACGCGCTGGGGAGAGATGGGGAAGTATTAAATGCGATTCCTAATCTGCTTTCAGATACTATTTACTGAAAATATATATTGAATTTCATTGTTAATGTGATATGAAATTGAATTAAACGGAAAATATTTAATCGAAGCATTAATTTAAAATTTATAATTTGTATTAATTCTGGTTTTTTATATAAATATAATACTTATTAGTTGACTTTAAAAAATATCTTTAAATTTCTGATGTGAGGGACGATCTTGATGTATTCCAGTTATTAGAATTTAATTTTTTCTGTTTTCGAAGAAAACTCACGATGCAAACGTTTTGTACACACTTAGACACACATCTAAGGGTACATAATTTTTCTTTTAAAATATTAAACATTATTATTTAATATTGTTTTTCACATATACGAATATTGTCTGGTGTAACTTTCAAAGCCCTAAAAATATGGTGAATATTCAAATATTCATAAATCTATGAAATTAAAAATCGTTCGCTTAAGTTTTCTAGAAAATTGTATGTAAATCCCAAGTTATACTGTTTTTCTCATAATTCTACTCCAGCAGTTTTGTAGGTAGGAGGAGGGACTATGTTTTTGTAGACGTTTCAAAAAATAATAACTCTAAGTTTTATATATTAATAACTCGTTCTATTCGTTATTCTGCATGATTTTAAACAAAAAAATGCTTTTTCCTTTATATATGTGCCCGTTCTAAAATTTACACAAAAAATTTAGAGTGTTATAAGAGTAGATTAAGGAAGTATATGTGGGTTGAATAAGTCAGACTATATTATACTGCATGAAAATTATATGGTTATTTATTTATATTAGTTTGATGTGTAATAATCGCGCAAATCGATTTTGTGATTCGTTAAATTATCAGTTTTGTAATAATTTTTGTTGAGTAAAGATCTCTCGATAAATTTTTCAATATAAAAATTTTATCAAAATAGAAATGATATCTCATAACTAATTTTTATATAATTAACCTAAAATAACAATAAATTGATTGACAGAAAAATTAACTTAAATGCAAAAAAGCGGAAGTACTTGTTATAAAATTGAAAGTGGAGAGCACCTCCGCTTTTTTTATATTAAAGTTAATTTTTTGTCAATCATTTTTCTGTTACATTATGAAGAGATTGACAAAAATTTATCTTTAATAGTGAAGCTAATATAAAGGAGGCTAAAAAGGAACATATTAACATTGTTTTTTATTACACGTATTTGTTTGATATTGAATTGCTTGATAATTTACAGTTTATTATGAGTTGAGAACATTCTACTTATGAGAAAAAAAAAAGGAAATTGGAGTCTTTTTTGGGATGATCCGTCCCTTCGGAGCTTCTTTCTGATAATATTTTTTATTTCATAATGATTTACCATAATTTTCTATTCTTAGCTCCGTGTCGGATATATTGTAACATAACGCCAAGCGTTTATCAGGGTACGTCTGTCTCGTGGTCTCCATCCATCGACCTTTTCGACGACAATGAGTTTCTTAATGCTATCGGCAGATTTTCACACCACGAGACGAAATTATTCGAGAGTTCTTCAGAGATTAATTGTGGAAAATCTCATTTTGGTCCCAAGCTCCTTTAAAATCAAATTATGAATTTTGAAAAAAATTTAATATGAAATAAAATAGTGCTTTAAAACAGTAATTTCATCTTCTGAAAAAGAGGTTCATACAAAAAATTAAAGTAATTTTCTTTTAAGTAAAATTTCCATTGCACCGATGAGCCCAACAATTTTGGGATAGATTTCCAAGTGAATCGCTGTTAGGAGAAGCAAAGTAAAAAAACGAAAGATAAAGTGCGAATTTGAATTTGTAAAAATATTTGTGAGATATTGGAAAGTAAAAGTAAAGCAGCAAGAGTTCCAAAAAAAATTTTGAACATGTTTTGATTTTAATCTTTTTTATTTCCGTTCTTGACTTAAAGAAATAATTATTTATTTTCTTTCAAATGAATGATGATATGATAGAAAGGATATAAAAAACAAAAGGAATACTATTTTGCTTTGTTGATATTTTCTACTATAATGTTTAAAAAAATTCTGCACTTTGTCTGAAATTATGTATGTTTTCTTAACTGCTTTACAGAAATAGGCGGAATGCTTTAATTCGTATTTGTTTTGAACAAAAAATATTACAATATTGGAAAATGGAAATTATATAAACGGTATCAATATTTAATTTTAGTAACGAATAGTTTTGTAGTTTCGTGATCACTGAGTGTTTTGAGGGTAATAATAAATGTAAACATTAGAAAATTACGACGATATATCTAAATTACATAAGAACATAAAAATATATATAATATATTCACGATTTCCATTGGCAATCTTATAAATATTTAATGTTAACTAAATGTTGAATACCACAGTCTTCAATAAGATGTGTAAATTTTTCTCACTCCCTTTCGACACAAATAATTTTCTATTCCTGAATCACTTGTATGCAAACGACTGTACTATTTCAAGATTTTCTTCTAGATGAGAAAGAATTTTTACTGCCAGATATATAATATGTCAAAGTTGCTGTATATGTTTTCGATGAGCATTGATTAGATTAAAATATGTTTGTAACATTTCTACGATTACACCTTACGGTCTTACCTACTATAATCACAATTATCGAGAAACCGACAGATTTTTTCCTCTTATTTATATTATGGCCAGAGGTAATGGCAAATATGTGAACAATATTTGAATATTCGCAAGTTTCTAGGTCATATGACTGCCATCACTTGCTGATACAGGTTGGCATTTAAATTGAGTATTATTGAGTGTCTTTAACTGCTAACGTTATAAATATTCATTTAATTAATTATATTTTAGTAAACTACTATTCGTCGTAAATAGATATAAATATTGGTACATTTTTATTTATATCTCTTACGAGAAAATCCTGATTTATATATTGTTCATCTTATTATAGTTTCTCTTAATGTAGTTTAACTCCAATTCCCATTGCCCCGAGATTAATTCACTTCGCTTTTAATATGGAACTAAAAATATTTGGGAACGTTAAAAAAATGTAAAGCAACAGAAGTACAAAGATTTATTAAGGATGGTTAGCTGAATGTTCGCAGTGTCAATTTATCGTAGCTTATTGATTATATTCTACAGAAAGTCTAGATATTATGGCAACACAAGTTGAAATCAAGCAATTGAGCACTATTTCGTATAAGTTAAGAAATTTAGACATCAATTTTATAAACGAAAGTTCTTTTTGAGAACCAATGGAGAATGACAGATATATTAAAATATTTTTAAATATACCCAGTATTTAGAAAGATTTCAAGAAATTTTTAACAATGCTCTACTAGACCCCTACTCCTTCCTTACCTGAATACAACGGTTTTTTTAAAAGTATTCATCATTTTCAGGATTATATTTGAGTTTTAGTCTAAATTATTTCTAACAGAGTTATTTAGCTAAACATAAAAGAACACTTTCCTACAACTTACCAGAAGATCAACGCGGAAGGGGATCAGCGATGTCAACAATATATCTAAATTACACCTAGGCTCGATTTGAATCATAGTTATGCTCAATTTGAATCATAATTTCGTCGTTGTCTGTCAACCGCCTGTTTATCACATCATGAAAACTGATTCAACTTAAGCCTGATTATAACAATATTTTATAAAAATAGATAAATATGCATCCCAATGCATCAAATTATAGAAACGGAAATTTTTTGAGGAGCTCCTCCATATCAATTATAGAAAGGTGTTTCAAAGTTCAACAGAAAATTAAATTTAATTTCCTTTCTTACGTTTCTCCCTTGCAAGTTATGAGTCTCCAAATTGTTAAGGACTATATATCGGAAGGTGAATAGTCTAATTTTTAAACTCCCTTCTAATTTTTTATTTACGCATATGAAAAATGTAAACAAAATTACAGCTTGTAGGAATGGAAAAGTGTGTTTTTTAATTTTGCATTAAAAAATTTAATTGCTGGAGTCACTCTAATTGAATATCTTCTGTGGGAAATAAATTTAGGTAATATTAAAAATACTGATTGACAGATAAAATAGTTCAATAAAAATTTTAATTATCCTTTATTAAATTTTCTTTGCACCTAAACGGGTAAGAAACCCTCGTACGTGTGAATTATTCTCATTTTTAAAAAGTTTATTTACTGTATCATTATCCCAGTCATGTTTATAATTTTCTGACTTTTAATACAAATGTTGCGGTCTTGTTTCCGAGTAAACTTGTCATAAAGTTTTAAGCGTTTCCAAAATTTTCATGATCTCTAATGGCTTCTCTTCTATCCCTTTATTTTCTTCAAAATAAAAATATTTCACTACTATTGATTTTTCTTGTTTCCATCATCTATGGAGCTATGAAGATTTGTGTCAACCTCTCTTTTCAACTTAGCTAGTTGAACTCGACTAGCTCAAGCTAGCTTTGCATGTGGTCTGCCATTCAGCCAGCTTCGCGTCTAGTCGACTCATTCGGACTTAATTCGAATCGATATTGTTGTTTGATTTATTAACACTTACAATTTTATTCGTTTCTATCAGTGTATTGCATTAAACTGTCTTAAAACCTTAAAAGCGTTTAATTGAAATATATTGTTAACAATTATTTCATGCAAATAAAATAAGATTTTAGTATTAATAACTATATGAATATATGTTTCGTTTCGTTTTCATTTGTTCAAATAAAATATTTCCATTCAAAAATATATAAAATATTTAATGTTTCATATATGTGATAGATCACAACTTTTTTAGCAATATCTATGTTGTTTATTTATGGCGACGTTGAAAAAAAAATTTCTTATTCAACAATTGGCCAAGATCCGAGGGTGATTTTTGAAGACGGGCAATTTCACTTTAGGAGTGCGATATTTGCTAAGGAAATTTGTAGAAAATCGTCCGTCTCTCTCTTTTTCTCTCTCTCTGTCCGCCTGTGATAGCCTAATCATTTCTATAATATTCGTCTCTGTATAATATTCTATAATATTCGTCTCAACTCGTATCGCAACAGTAGTATCTGCATGCAAGGCAACCTTAGGGAAGGAGCCTATCCTTGATCGGCCTTAGCCCTGTGCACGCGTATTCTGCTAACTGTGGCCTTGTACTGTTAATTCAGGGTGTAAAGCTTGTTCCTTTTTGAGAATGGAGATGAGGTGATTTCGTTTTTTGCCACTGTTGTAACCATAGTTATATCAAACAGTGGCGTTCGAGACTGGCTTACGCTGCTTGAACCCACCGCACTCGTAAGTGGGTTTGGTTCCTGCGCTTGGCTCAATCTGTGCCTATGGGTACCAACAAGTTCTGCCTAGGTCAAAACGGTTTGTCGAGGGCTGGATCCTTTCAATGGCTACCTGAGCTCTTACACATTAGTTTTGTACGTTACGCACCGCATGTGTTGACATCATAGTAGAGCAGTCATCAAATTTTAAAACAAATTTTATTAGTTCTACAACTTCTAATGGATCCTTCAAATGGTTCTAATAGTAAGCATGAGTTTTATGTATCACACCTATTATAACGTTGTAAGCTCTGTCAAATGCAATCACTCTCGCTGAAATCGGTCAATGTATTGCTTAGTGATCATAATTAAACACAGCGCGCTATGGTAAATTTAGTTCAGAACGAATGGTGCTGTACGCGATTTCAGCTCCATTTACGCTATTGACATATGCACTACCAAGTAATGGCTTGGTAATGGCTTAAAATAATGCTGGTAGGTGCTTTACTTGCAAATTTATAAGTGATCTTGCCATAACATCTTTCGTTAGATGTGATTTTTGCAAGTGCTCCCCTCTGACCGAAAAGAGAGACGTTTCATGTCAAAAGTATTAAACTTTATACGGGGATGAAATAGGCGTATACAGATTTATATACATTTACACATACCGGCTTTGTAAGGTGATGATATTTTTAGACGTTCTGTCAAGGGCCATCAATAGAGAGGTCTTTTAACATGAAATTTAATTTACGCATATCATTTGTCATTTTAAACTGGTATAACAAATCAGCTTTGACAGGTTCCAGAATTTAAAATAAAATAAATATAAACAATCAATTTTCTTGCATCTTATCCCATTCTCAAAATACACGATTTTAGCGTTACCATAAGACTTAAGTATCCTGCTAGGAATGCTGCTCTATTTAATCGAAGGTATATACAACATAGAGCACTGCTCTATTTAATCAAAAGTATATACAACGCGACGTAACTGACATCTTATTTGGCTTTGTATATTAAATGGAAAACATATTATTTCACATCAAGAAAAATCGATTATACTGGTAATTCAATGATTTTTTTAGTTTCTCTTTTTACGTAAAGATTTCGTCTGTTGTCTTTTTACGTGAAAATTTCGTCTTTGTAATACTATTATCATTTAAAAAATATTAAAAAGAAAAAATATTTTTCATTGAAAAATTAATTATTCTTCCAAAATGAAATTGAAATAAAAAAAATTTATAAAGAGTTTTATATTATTTACACGGATCTGAAAATATGCCACAATGTTTCACAAATTAAATATGAGCCTGATTTTGATTCAAACGGAGTTATGTGTTTAAGTTAAAACGAATATAAATATTGTTAGAAAAGGAATTAATTATTATTTTTCTCAGAAAGTACAGAGTGATTCACTAAGAAAGAAAAATATTTTTTCTTCTACTTGCCTGCCAAGGGAACTATCTTAACTTGTTCATTGAAAATAGTTTTAACATTTCGTTAAAATTTAGTTAAAAATTGGTATATTTATAAAATTTACATGGCATGTCAATATTAGAAAATAACAGTCTTTAAAATTTATTGAAATAAATATGTCTAAACCGTAAGTTTAGCAATTTATAGAATGGTCAATAATATTTACACTTCAGCAAAAAACTTAACAAATTACATAAATGGTGATTTAACATAAGTTTTCCGTTGCTGACAAGTTAGTTTCAACGAAAGCAAATACTAATTCAGTTTTATTTGAACTTTTTCCGAATTACACTTAAAACTTTTAATTTTACTACAGATGTGAATAATATAATATCGAAATAAATCAAGCCGTGTAAAATAATAATTTCGTTCTTATCATCATAATGAGTTGGAACTATCAACACAGCCTCTTCCGTAGATTAAAGAAAAGATTGATCCAATACCGCTTTCGTTCAACGGCTTCCGGCGAAACTTTATTATAGGGAACGTGCCATTCTGCATTTTCCGGTGTGTGGTCCGGAAAATGCAGAATGGCACGTAATAAGAATATTCCTTCTTCAAAGATAGTCCTTTCTGCAGGTCTGCCAATGGTACGAAGTATGTTGGTAACCTTAGTTCTCCTACGAAGCTTCTTATAATGGAATGAAAAAGCTAAACGAGAACAGAGGATATCATAATAATATTTTTAACATTTTTTCAAGGTAGCTCCGTTTGCCACATATCTATATAAAAATAAACCAACAAGACAACGGCAAGGATATTCACGAGCACGTGTCAATTTGTCAATAGTCACGTCCGGAGGGACCACTTACCGCAACAGTTTTGATCCGTGAAAGCGAAGGGATGCAGCGAAAGGCAAACATCATTAAGTGTATCGCATATTTATGATCGAGTCACGTGTTGCTTTTGGGGCGCGAAGCGGTCTACCGACTGTAAACATGTGGAGGCGGCACGTTGCCAAATTTATTCATTGTGAAGCATGTGCTTTTTATTGTTACCTGTTAAAAATGTATGAAGGAAAACTTGGAGTTATGTACGTTTTTGCATATAATCTCTTTATGGCAAGAACGTGCCTGGCATTATGTGAAATACGATGCATCGTGACATGAATAACAGCTAAACTACGTGAAAGAAAGAGATACGAAAGACTATGGGAAATTCACGGGACAGACTCCAGAGTTAATTTATTTTATAAAAATGGCGGTTTCTAGCAAAATTGTAGCAGTATAATAATGTCAATATGGCTAAAATTATAAATTTAATGTATAAGTAATATGAAATATATGGAGTCATTCTATAAACGTTTGTTTATTTGCATAAAAATAGTAACTTAAAGAGGAATGTGTTATGTAGGATTTATTTGTAAAATTGGTAAATTTAAATATATTTAACTTTGAATTATTCGCTTACCGGAAACATTAACAGTGTTTTATAGTTCATCGGTGTCGTTTATATTGCATAATAACGTGCCATAAAAACATTGATTATATTAAAATATACAAAATTTCAATGATTATATATAGTTATTATCAATGAAATTTTAAAATTAAATCTTAATTTTGTTGAATATATTTGACGATAATTTTGTCGAAATTCATTATTCCCAATTAAATGAAACTACGTGATGTAGTATTATTTCTACTTTCTTAAAGTTCTTTACCACGACCTAGGTTTCGTTGTATTACAACATTTCCACATAGGCTATTAGCAAAGATAACTTTAAGTAGGTTATTAGTAATACAACAAAACCTAAGTCGCGGTAAAGAACATAAAGAAAGTAGAAGTAATGCTACATCACTTAGTTTCATTTAATTGGTAATTTTATTATTAAGTTTAATCCAAAAATTGATATACAAAGTTCATTTTAATAACGGATCAAATTTTACCGTAGGTGGTCGCTCCGGACGTGACTATTCACAAATTGACACGCGCTTGTGAATATTTTATATGAAAGTTATATCTACTAGGCACCTTTGTTGTTGAAATATTTATTTGTTGAAATACGTTATGTCCATCCATTCATACAAAATATCTGAAATATGGAATAATCCTCAAGGTTACACGTCGGCTACACGCCAATATATATTGCCAAATTCTATCAACAATTATATTCTCCATACCTTAATGAGCGATTAATTTTATTAACTTTTACGTCCAAATATCTTCCCGTTTTCCTTTGCCAAACTACAACAAGATAAGGAAAAACTACCGAGTATAAGCAGTGGGATAATTCCAATAGTTGGCAATTGTTATCATCCTAAAATGATAATAATACTATCATTCTCAATAATTTCAGTACACAATATGTGAATTTTATGTTATGAATAGAAACATTTTTTAATAAATTATTGTTACCGTTACGAACAGGTTTGGATATCAGAATTACAGAAGCTTTGTTATCCGTCATTTTGATGATAAATGTTTCTGTTTTTTAATATTTATTACTATATTACTTAGAATGAACTTCACAAGAGAAATGAATTATAAAAAGAAAGAAAAAAATATACACAACGCATCTCAGGTGAAGAAGAAGACGTGCACTTATTACCTTTTACTAGCTAAACTAGCAAATACAGACACAAAATATGAAAAATAACATTTTCAGTTTTATATATTTATCGTAACATTTGCATATCAAGATACTAATCTACGTGGAGTATTTAGTACTTTATAAATAAGGTAAAGAAAAAGAACTTTCAAGTATAATTGATGTTATCGATGTATATTCAAATTAATTAAAATATGAAAATGAAAAAGCAAGGATAAATTGAAATCATAAATAATTGGATATTTTGTGAAATAACTACGGGACCCTTAATGATATATGTGCTTAAAAGCCTTTGGTTCTTTTGGAGATATATGCGCTAAAAATATGACATATTTTCGTGCCTCGTACATTGTGAGTAACCACTGTCTAATGCCAGGAAAGAGGTGATTCTAAATCAACCTATTGCATAAAAGAAGAATCATAATACGAGGATCAAACAATTTAATACTGTTTGCATAATAATAACGAATTAATCATTCGTGAGAATCGGTTATGGAGTCCTATTAAACGAAATCTCTAGACATCTTTGAAACTGCGTAACCTAAGTGATATTTTGTTTTGCTCTTCGTTACTTCCAAAGCTATATTAAATTGAACGCGGATGCTTTGTGAGTCTTTTCGCATAATAAGAAATACGCAAGCTATATTCACTTATCAACATCGGAATGAAGCACATAAGAGAGACACCTCTTATAAGTCTATCATTGGTTAGGAGCAGCAATGTTTTCGCATTAATTTTTTTAATAAACTATTAATTTAAATTAAATGAACTCTGAAAACGTTTTCGAGTGTCTAAGTTTCTATCAGTCATATCATTGATTTTACAGCGAGCACGAAATAAGCTGATAGTTTTAATATTCCAATGCAAAACAAAAGCGATATATGTGAGTTATTAAAATTACCATTTCTAACGATTGTGTATGGCCGCCGTAACAGAAGCAAACGTCAAACTAACATCGATATTTCTCTCCACTCGAATTAAGTCAACTAATATCTTCAGATTTCAAAATTCAAATTTTATTTACATTAAATTTGTCATGAGCTCCTTACGACAGTTGTTTATAATTTAAAGACGCACAATACCGTTTCAGTGAATGCTCTGATCGTGCTACGAGAGCGAATTGGAGCTGAGATTAAATATTTTACCTGGAAATACAACTGACAAACGTTATTTTTAATTATCAGGGGAGCAGTCGGAGTCAATCCTGGCGGAGAACTTTTATATTAATTTTAGCATCTTATCTTTCAGCAAAAATTCATTCCGAGCGTCGAGCGAAAGTTAAAATGAGTGTAGAAAAAAGCTCCTTTGTTAACTTTATTGTTTTATAATTATTTTAAACATCACGACATTTATCTTACAAGGTATTACTGGAAAGGGCTTAAACTGTTTTGCGTTAAACGTTTATGCTACACGGGTTAGACGCTGTGTCTTTTTTGTACTTGAACTTGAATTTTAGAGCTTATTTTGCTAGCAACTTTCTATATTTAAATCATATATATCGCATCGGTTTCTATACAAAATATAATTGTGTGAGTTCTTAATGACCTTATTAAACCATTATTTGGTGAAATTCAATTTAATCTTATATTAATTATATCTTATATTAATATACTATACAAATTATATCAATATATAATTCTGCTATTTCAAAGGCAAAGACATTATATCGGAAATTTAAAAACCGGGGTTCGCAAATATCGTGTATTAAAAAGATCATCATAGATTAGAATCTGAAAACACGAGTTGGACGAGTGACTCCAGATAATCATTACCTTGGTAATCGTTTTTAACTCTGTTTGTCGACTCAGCTGTTGGGGAAGTCTCCCTAAGAGATGGTGTCTTTGTTGCAAATGTAGCCTTATCTGCTCATATATTAGTCTATAGCGGGGCCTTTCTTAAATGATACACAAACCAATTTATTCATGATATCGTTAGAAAGTTTCTCTATTAAGAGAAACGGCAATCAATTTAGGAATTATCCTAGATGTTCTCTTCTTCCTTCTGTATTATCTTGCAAAGAATTTTCTTAAATATGCTTCATTTTCCTGCAGCCACGAAATGTATCTAGTGGTATTTTCCGCATAGCTTTTTATATTATGCAGCGTTAGTTGAAAAGAATTTATTTTTTTTTGAAATCGTTTCACGTGTTATATAAGTTTTTGTAAGTAATAAATATTTTTTAGGTAGAATACAATTAAAAACACATAAATATATTATTTTATTCTTTATATAATTCTTAAAAATTAGGTTTTTGGACCAGCAAACCCATTTTTTTGTAATTAGAACCATTTGTAATTATTCTTCTGTGTAATGTATTTATTTATTACGACATAATAAGCTACCACTTGCAACCATAAAGAGGGGTAATTACCGACAAAACAATATACTGGAAATCTAGAAGGCAAGAATGATAATGCTTTGATCCATTGACTGAAGTATATTCTCATTCACCATACGATATGAAGACATTCAGTTAATTTAGGTTGTAAATAGGATCCATGCAATTGTGTTGATGTATTTTTATTTCACGTGTATTTATTTAAGATACTGGAGTAAGCCTAATATACGGGATTAAATTTTTTTCCTCAAAATGTAAACGAGTAAAATATATTTAAAAAAATTACAGTAAAAAAGAATATAAAAATAATCACATGTTTTAAGTTCATTTATTTAAAGGTTCACAATACTAATTAGAGTTATATAAGTAAATATTAAAAATATTAGAGTATGAATTAAGATTGTGACTATTTGTGCACAAAATAGTCATTATATTTATATGTCAGCTTTTCTAATCCCTAAAAATAATGTTAGTGATTTTATTACATAATATATTGAAAAATTAGTAAAATTGCTTTTAAATTAAAATTAACATAGTCATGTACGCATATACAAAGCTTATAATTAATACTATTTCGTTTGCGCTTTAAATTATATGTGCTATAATTTGTATTTTATTTTTAAATTTAAATAACATCTTTTTATATTTGAAATTTATGGTAACCAAATACGCTTTCAATCTATTTTGAAAAAGATGTAATATTCAATTTATATTTCAAACTATATAGAATTCAAATAATAACCCAAGGAGAAAATGTACTATACATAAATACAGACCTAACGGAAATTTGTTTGTAAAGTGTCTTCCCCGGCATTTCGTATATCTGTACACATATTCAAACTATCGAATTGGCCTGTATATAATAAGACTATAGAATTAGCGATATAAGCTGGCCATTGGCCGAGTATAACCTAATGCAGGTGGGATATATGCTTACATAAACAACTTGAATATCGTCTTCTGTACATACAATTTTTCCATATTGTATATATCCGTTACAAGATTACTTTGTTTCAGTAATTTGTTTAAAATTTGAATCTGTGATCAATATTTATACATTAATTGTAACGGTAGATTAATTTTTTCGGCTGCATATATGTGATTTTTACGTATGTTATAATCTATACCTGTTATAGAATTGTGAATTTGGCGCAGTTCTCCATTGAATATTCTATATTTATCAAAAATTTATTTAGAGAAATATAACAAAAGGAACGGAAAAATTATATATTGTTTTGGCGTTTTTGTCCGTTTGTATCTGCCTGTTTATTTATTAGCGTATCACGTCACCCATTTTCATTTAGTTTTACTAAAGATTGTTGGTATTGACAATTACATTGGCTAGGTAATATTACAATCGATAATTAAGAAAGAACATGGAACAATTTTATGTGTCTGCTGAAAAGTGCAGTTTCTGAAAAAAAAGTTTATTTTACTATTGTTGTAGTTAGTAAATGGCTTCATGTATTAATTTTATTGATAATATTTTTAGAAGTCCTCACGTGAACGAAGTTCCTGACAAAGCTATCAATTCTATATATATTATATATTAAATTCCCCCTCCTGATTATACAAAATAACTAAATGTTTATATAGCTTCACATATCTTTCAAAACAATGTTATTTAACATATTTTTTTAAAACAATTAGTTTCAGCAACGTAGATTTTTTTTTAATTACTTCGACGAAAATTATTTCAAATTGAATGAAACTATTGCAACATCTCTACATAAATTATTGAAATGTTTTTGCAATTTAATATACACACAGCGTTATTTTTGGACGTATTGTATTGTGCTATTCCTCCATTTAAATATTAGCTTGTATAATATTTGGGAAGGCAGATTACAGCTTATCCATATTTTGTGAAAACTATTTGAATAGAAAATAGCCAAACATTCGCATTTATAATGTTACTGGTATGTAAATAATGCTATGTATGACTGATTTACCTTACATCTTATAACTTCAATTGACGTGTTCCGGAATGAAATATTGTATATTGTGTCAATATCACCAAATCTTTATGAGAACCATGCTATTTATTATTTAAAAAGTAGCTTATGTTTTAATTGGAATCATAAAATATTACAGTACCAAGTTTCATGGTACAGCCATAGTTTATGATTTAATTTCAGACGTCCATGTTTAATCGAGTAGTGAACATCCAAATATCTAAAATATCATGTTTATAATGTTAGCGGGATCAGGTGTAGTTAAACTTGAAAATAAGGAATGTTGTCCTGGATATCTTTTATTAGTATCCAGAGTTCTCATAAAAATATTCAATAACTATACGTCAAAATAAGCGTTATTACTTCAGTTTACACTCCTCTAAGTTGTTTTTTTTTCATAGCCTTAATTCAGATTAACAAAACACAAATATCCTTTGAAACAAGGCTTTTATTATGCATATATTGATTTTAGCAACCAGCAACTGTAAAATATAATTATATAATATCGTATTATTAAAAAGAAAATTAACATTATCATGTAGACTCAATTAATTTAATGGTACTGACATCATAGATCAGGACATTTGTCAATGAGTTGAAACGGAAATTTTTATTATTATGACGGTCTACTTTCATATCACTTATAAGGTTATTCTAAGATTTTTTACACATTTTTAATGTTACTTGTTTTGAATTACTTAATTTTGAGATAAACGAAGCGAAATCTATGTATTATTGGGCATGTGTTACTTGAATAAAAATAACAATTTTGTACAGAGTATATGAAAAGTAAACCTTTAACAATTTTATTTAATTCATCAATTAGAATTATCGTATGTAGGGTTATTTTTTAAAATGGTTTCTGAATGCTATTGCTATAGAATTGTTTGAACCATCAAATTTAAACTATGTGTGCAGATTGTGCCCCATCGTGGCATCTATAAATAGATATAACGCAACAAACCACGGAATTTGCAGGCCCGAAAAAATCTTAAAAAACCCACATAATTTAGACAATGTGCATATATTCTCGCCACTAAAAAAAGTAATCGATATTAACTATTTTTTGAACCGTTTCTAAAAAGTTAATATGTACTTTGTTCGACTTTTATTACTATTTTTATTTTATAATAATGTTTCTTGATATATTAAAAATACAATATACTATTTCAGTCATTATTGAAGATCGCATATTTTTATTTTAGTTATACATTTAATTCAATTTTTTTCTCTTTCCTTACTATCACCCAATATTTGAGTTTTTATAGTCAAAAAAATATCAGCTTTGAATTTATATATCGTTTATTATTTTCATTTATGCAAATACATTTGAAATAAATAGGGATATCCCAAAAGAAAATTCAAAAAGAGGGAAGCAAACATATTCGTTAATTATGAATAAAGGTTTAGAATACACACAATTCGCTTTATTAATTACTTTGTCCTTATTTATTCAAAGAATTGTCTGAAAAATTAATTCAATAACTCAAAATACTTCCAAACTTTATATTTACAAGATGCAATTTTATCAATCGTAAATCAAAAATGTTATTTATTTCCACAACTAATTTCAAGTAAAGTTTCAACACTATACATAACTATCATTAACAGCAACATAATGTAGAAAATTTTACATTATTGATAAATTGTTCGATTTTACCTATCATTGAATATATTTTCACAGTTTATTACGTTATAGCAAATCGCATTTGATTTGATCTAAGACGAGAGTCACAGTCATAATTATAAACAAGAAGTCATAAAACCGCTGAATTTTAATTAATTTTAATGTAATTGAAACAATGATTTTTAAAATTAATTAGTTCCTCATCCACTTGCCAAATATTTAAATGGCTAAACCATGTTTTCAAGCCAATTTTTGCAAGCAGTAATTTGTAACCGGCATGCAATCGACTCGTTTTATTTCAATTGAATTATGACGGTATGCAGAACGTCGCAACATCTATTGTGAGGATTTTATTTTAATTGTCAAATGGGATTTTTCTATACGTGTATTATTTAAACTAATTGTGATGCAAGCGACCCAATTGTTCGCTTGCATAGCCCCACGTATTTTGTTATATATAGGAAAGTGTAGGAGAAATTTAAACTTTGTAAGAGCCAAAAAAATGTTGGTGGAACTGAAATATTAAATACTAATTTATCCATAATTATTTAAGTTATCAAGTGTAGTTTTTAAATTTTGCAACATAATGGGAATCACATAATTTTTTTTACCATTATTTTACCACTTAGGTTAGGTAGCTATTTACTGAAAAAGGTATTTGCTTACCATTTATTTGTATTAAGATATTCCTTTCCAATAATAAAATTACACTTCATTCTAAAATCCCAACACTTATTCAACAAAATTTATAAAACCAAACAATATCGTGCACATTATTATCGAATGTAACTGTAGGCAGGCATATTACAATGAATGCATGCAAATCAAACATAAAAGTACGTGACATTGACTTCGTGCATTGACCATGCACGAAGTCAATGCAATGAGATCTTTAATTTAATTTTTAATTTTTATAAAGCGCTCTTACAGTATTTCCTACTAACATTGACCAAGTATTAATTGCTGTGGTATACCCACAGTAATAAAAATTTCAAGCTCGCTCAATTTTTTAAATTACTTTTAATTTTTATTTTTATTTTAATTTTCTAAAGATACTCCCTTTCATTTATCATTGTGAGATGTAAAGAGCGTTAAGCTCCATATATTGTCTTATATATGGAGCTTAATGCGATATATCTAAGTATTATTACGAATTTTGGAAGGAGAATCCTTCCACTTAAGATCCAAAAAGAAATTTAGAAATTATAGATCAGTTTTTGTACTCTTGAATACGCATTGAAAAAATTTCTTCCTCAAATACCTAATGATGTCTCCTCAAATATCTAATGAATCGAATATATTCCTTTTCACAAGCTTTAAAGCTTGGGAAGAGAAATACTTCCGATGGTTTCTTTCCAGTTAATTGTCGTATTTTTCATATCACTAAGATACGATACATACTATCGAAGACCATAGTCCATTATATATTACAACAAAATTTGCTTCACGTCTGCTTAAGGCGAAACTATGCTAAATCACAATGCTAAATTGACGTTGCAATTTAGCATAACACGGATAAAACACTGGTGTGAACTAAAAGTTAAAAGAGGTGGGACCTTACAAAAATAAAATATAATGTGAACTTTCTCTGTCTGTAAATAACTCTGTATATGGAATGTAAAAACAAAATAATACAATATTTAATAATCAGGGAAAAGCAAAAAATTAAATGATATTTACAAATAAAATAAAAAGGCTATCTTCATTAACGCGCATATATTCAATATGTCAATAATTGTTAATATAAAATAAAAACCAGAATAAGTTTCTATTAAAGTACACAACTTTAATACAAATAATTGCAAAAACTAATCGATGTCGATCACTTTTTAAATATATAGACATTGTCGAAGGGAATAAAAAAAAATGTTAACTTGTATTCATTTTTGTTCTGTGTCGTCAAAATTGATGCCTTATTTGTTTTTATTATTATTTCCTGTTTTTGGGGACTTTACAGGTTGATTCGTTACACCTATGCGTATATGATATAACGGGTCACAATCGGTAACTTGTTTCAGACCTTGCTGGTTCAAATCATTCCAAAGAATTATGATGAAAAATAACATGACTTTTCCTGTGGAAATACAAAGTTTTTTATTTGTCTGATTTTCATTTAATGATTTTCTTGTGAGGCCTAATTTTTGTAAGAGTCATTTGACATTCAACGAAATTAAAAAAGTATTTCAATACTATTCAGTAGGTTATTTATGAAAATGAGAATATATTTCGAAAAAATGTTAGAGTCTGTGTCTATGTTTGTATGTACGTATGTATGTGCGGTTTTTGAAATGTGAACAAGCATTTGATTAACTACGACTTTTTGCTATTTAGTAGCGCACAGCAAAATGAACCAAACGATAAGTTTCCAAGAAATTTTATATTCATATCTTGCAAGAATTAAATGAAAACTAACTAGGTTTAAGCGGGAAAATTGCAGGCTGTTCGTGTTGTTCCAAAGATCGTATCTTGCATTAGTTTAAATCGGAAAAATATAAGATTAAGAAATTTATTTTTTTATTTACTAGTTATTGCTCGATTAATTCATAAAAGTCATAGAGAAATTAGGTTAGCTGTTTTTAAAAAAATGATCCGTTTTTATAAACACCGACCAAATTAAACCTAACTTTACAGTTCAATCATTACTAAACGCCTCTTTAATGAAAATTTGTATCTGACTTTACTCCAGGTCGTTCAATATTCTTTTAACTTCTGCGTTCAACCCTATATTGACTTTTGATGGTCTCCTTTTGCAATTTTTTTGCAACTTTGTTATTCCTTGAACATCTATTTGAATTTAACAGAATTTGTTGTTTAAAATAATTTAAACAGGTTTACACATTCTTTAGGCTTACATTACGTTTTTTTAAGACTCCTAATATTTCACTGGGTCTTTTACGATCCGGACTTTTCCTATACATTTCCGTATAAAACAGGCATACGTAGGATAGTTTAATTCAATTCCAACTTACATATATGCAATAGAGGGTAATGGTATAGGAAGTAAGATACACAAAGATTTAAAATTACTTCAATATGTTTTGCAAACTTTCACCTTTTTTCCTTATAAAAGAGCAAGGATGGCGACGCTTTAAATACTTTCAGTTGCATTAATGAGGATTTAAATTACTTCGACAGGCACTGTCGCTCATTTGGGCGTGATTGCGTCTCCATTCTCAGTGTCGACATTAAAAGACATTTTTACCTCCTTGATTTGCTAAGGAAACAATACGGCTCACTCCTTAAATCTTTGCTGGCCATACTCTAAAGCAAGGTTTAATCGCCAAAATTTAGCTTAATCCATTTCATATAAACAAACTGCATTCTAAGCGAATATAGTGTTAAAGCAATTATTGCCGGCGTCGCTGGAAAAAGGAGAGCAAAGTATACAATTTCTTTGAAGCATAATACCAAAGACGTTATTTATCATGCCACAAGTGATGTTCGTAAGAAACATTTCTTGGCAAAAACCTGTTCCCCTTCCCACATAATTAGCCCACACGTAGGCAATCTATAGGGTAACAACTCAGAATTGGTGCTTTCATTACAAACATAGAGTGATAACGGACGACGAACATTCAAAGTTAAGCGCCGACTCTAGCTGCGGTGCAAATGAAAGATTTATTGATGATCGGGCTGAAATGATGCTCTCGTCTAATTGATCATTGACTACTTTGCACAATAAAAGCACCACCGCATCCTGTCTTAGTTGGAACTCCAAGGAGATTCTTTAGTTATAAAGATTCTGATAGTCTGTTGTGAGGATATACGTGATCTAAAAATAAGGCTTATTATATAATAGAATTTAGTGGTTTACAGGACGTCAGTAGGCCGAAGCTTTTTCCCTAAGGCTTACCTTTGTTAAGACCTACAGAATATTTCAATAAATTTCCTTAAAATTGCTGTGAAAGTTTCATCGATTTTTTTATGAACTTTATAATGTTGTGTGTACGAACATGCAAATAAAATTGATGTACAAAAATTAACAAATATCACATATATCTTTCCCAATTCTTGAGAATGTGTGCAGTGAATATTTTAAATAAATCCGTTTAGCAATTTTTACTTGATTTAATGTCAAATAGGCAGATATAAATTCTAAAAACTATAGGTTTTATTTTATTTCTTATTTACTAAACCCAAATTTATTTTCCATGATAATTCCCTGAACGTAAATACTTTCTTGTATTCGATATTTTATTATACGTAAATCATATATGTGTAAGTTAAATTAATTTAACCTTACCGTAATTTAAAAGCACTTCTATATTTATATTTAAGTGAATAAATAGTGTTTAATTGTAGTACGTTGTTGAAATTTCATGACGTATGTTCTGTGCTAATTATACGGCCGAACCTAATATTGTTAATTTTCATCTCATACAATTAGAAACAAAGTAATGATATTGTATCATGTAGAAGCATTGTACCATTATGAAACGAAGTAAACATATAATTCCAGCTAGCAAGTACATGAATACTGCAAAATTTTACACATATATACAAATATTAATTAGCATATCACAACAATGAAATGCGACATCGAATATAAAAAGTATTCATGAAAAGGGAAGTTATATATTATATGCATAAATAGAGCCTTAAGGCAAGAAAAAACTAAAATCATTATCATCAATCCAGATAGATATTGATTTTAATTTGTTCCTGCAACAATTAGCGACACAAGGCAAGTATGACAAGTCCATTAAATAGTGGACAATATGGAGATGTCCATATTGTTATCTTACTGTTGGCTTCTCGACTATTCGAAATAAATCAAAATAGAGTTTCAGTTAAAAACAAAAATGTAATATTATTTGCAAGTACTTGAGAATATTTTTTTTACTTTAGTTTTGGTGACGGTACACGCGTAATAAAAGAACTTTGTTATAATGCAAACTTTGTCATATGTCGATGGATATTTTCATAAAATAAAGCTGTGGCAATAGATAACCAAACACTAATCGTCACAGTTTCTACTAATGACATCCAGGTAAATTTAAGATTAGTTATCCTGTTTATTGAGGGACACTTTGAGCGCCATTGTGTATATATACTATAACATCATTAAAAATAGAATCGAAACAGAATAAAACAAAGAAAGACAAGAAATAACTGATACTGAAAAAAATGCAACAACTTCAAACTGACAGATGTCTGAATTAAAGAACCAAATCAAAGACATGACATCTTTCATCATCATTAAACTAGCCACTAACAAAATTAACAATTTCGAACGTTGCTAACATTAAGCAAATTTTGAAAAGATGTTTGTCTTTTCATTAAATTTTTTTCATATCTTTACAAAATGTCATTATATAAGACTCAACTAGCATTAATAATATTGCTAAAGAAGCTATTGAATCGAACGGTAGTTTTCTTACCGCCTATATTACGTTAGCTACTGATGACTGTACGGTGATAATTTAACCTTTTTAATGTAACTTCAGAAGATGTGATAAGGTATTATTTAACATAGAAATTGTTGAAGACATGTGAAATCATAATCCCAAAGTTCCATCCATTAATAGAAAGGAAATTTTAAAAATACTTATCAAAAATGAAATGAAATTAACAATCCTTAATAAAAATAAAGAAGTGACTTTCGCATTTATTGAATATAAACAATTTACTTGAATGATGGGTCAAAGAATACGGTAGTTGACTCATTCTAAATTATGATATTTTTCGTACAATATTGTGAAATAAAAGTTAATTAAACACCAGTCTTGAAAAAAATTAAAAAATTGATTGAAAAATAAGCCAGTTATAGGCTTCTAAATTTGAAGATACAGATAGGGTTGGGTATATCCCTGGTTCTTTTACTCTTGTAGAATATAATATGCTTTATTAAAAATGACCTCACAACACAGTATTCCCGTCCTTGCCTAAAGATTAAATTTAAAATTTCATAACTCGGTCAATTTTTAAGATTATTAAAATTTTTTTTCACTCTTATTGACTTTAAGTTTGACCTTATTTTATTAGATATAATCCACTTAACTTTGCAAATACCTTTTCTTATTAGATATAATCCACTTAACTTTGCAAATAACTTTGCAATATCTAATATGGAACCTGTTTTGTTGGACATAATCTATCTTTTAATAAATGGTCTTATTTATAAGAAAACTACTTTAATATTAACATTTTCTTAATAATACGAAAATAAAAAGAATTCACATGCAAAATTTAGTAGTAAAATTTAATATGTTTAAAACGTACGATATTTTATTTTAAGCTGAGAATAATAGTGAAAGTCATTTAGGAAATAATTTATAGTTTAATTGAACTTACGAATTATTTTCTTTTATTTTTAAACATAAATTACATATCACAAAAGAAAATTAGATTCTCAAATTGTTGGAGAATTTTTGAAGTAATTTTGAAATTTCCGAAGAATTGAAATTCACTGGTGGGAAATTTGGATTACTCAAAATGATAACAATAATTAGTTTCAATTAAAAATGATTTTATTTGTTATATCACCGTGAATAAAAATTAATATAAATCACAAAAAGTGAATTCGTTTGAAAACCCTAAACCCTAAATGACTCGTTTCAATAAAGCAGAAGGCTACATTTGTCCGCACTGCCATATCTATATATTATTGTCAGCTTGTAACAAGTGCCTATTCGAAGGTTATAAAGACCCATTGTCGAGCACGTACTATTCGACCCACAATAAACTTTCTGATATTTAGCAGCAAATCAAAGAGCGATCGTGTCCGACACATCCTATGATCGACATTCAATTTAACGCCACAATGGAAGTTTTTGGTACACCACCCCATGCTCAATACTCCACAGCATGCCCGTGGAGTTTCGTCCAATTAGCCTTTTGTTAGTGAATGTCAGTGACGTGTCAGGTTGGCTTTACTCCTTTTAAATACATACTTCTATTGTAAGGTATGTGTTACTTGCTAATAAAGTATTATATCATGAATTTTGGAAACGAATTATCGTAACTTTGATTTATGTATATATAGATTCATATAGATATATATGTCTATATATAAATATATATATATATATATATATATATATATATATATACATATATATATATGTATATATATATATATATATATATATATATATATAAATATATATATATATATATATACATATGTTTTTCCTTTAATATTTTCTCTATTTTATCGTTATATTTTTTTTTATTTTCTTAGTACCAAGGACTTCGGTGTAGTAAGAGGCAACAGCCTCTTATTTCACCGTCATATTAAAACTTATCAGATAGTATTAAGGTTACTTTGATTATAGTTTCGGTATTTGCATGAATTCGATGAAAAAATATAATGTTTGAATAAAATACTCTTTGCAGCAAACTCTTTGGATAACACTCTGTCTGGCAGAGAATTGTGAAAAATTCAGTTATATTGTCTCCTTAAAAGGTAACTTATTTCTTTATCTTAAAAAAAACACGGAATGTATCTTATTAATTCCTCTTTTTAAAAAATTATTAATATTATTTTCACCTACACATCCTACATTTTTTAGCCATTACTGGAATAATATTATGCAGGTAGTAATAGCAGCCATATGCAAATAGACATACATATATATTATACATATATAGATATATAGACATATATATATATATATATATATATATATATATATATATATGGTATATTCAAATGGTTGACAGGTGATATTGACAACTTATCAGTTTTGGGGTCGGTGTCCTTTCTTGGAACTTACTGTTATACACGTGTACGAAAACCCCCAATACTTTATATTCTGCATACACGTGCCAATATCCGTTTGCGATTCGACATTTTCCGAATTCTCAATTTATTCTCCGTGGCATTGAACGCATTGCCCGTCTTGACGTTTTCCACTTTTCAATTCTTGACTTTCAATTTCGTCAAATATTTACGTCTTTCGTAGCATACACATTATTTTCACTTTATATATGTTTGTTTACTATAGCTTTAACCCGAAAAATTATTCGCGTGGAAGAGGGAAAAATGGTGGTCAAGTTTTTAACTTTGAAATTTGAGAATCAAAGAAAAACCGTGAAAAGAATAGTAACCTCTGCCCTAGAGTAGGCAGCACCAGGCGTACCTTTTGTTTTTATTTGGTGTTAAATACAAATGTTCAAATCTTACTTACGACACACATATATTTGCTGTAACACTTAATGGAACATTTTTCAATTGTGAAGAAAATGTTAAACGAAGAAACTGGCTTTCGTATTTGTGATAATATTTTAATGCATATTTAGGAAATTGTTGAGTATTAGCTTGACATACAAATGTATTTTCCATATTTTCCTTAGTGTGCTCTGCTCATTGGAAATAGACAATACTCGCAACATTTTTGCTAAATAAATAAATAGAAAAATATAAAAATAACAACTGAGGAGAAATTTATGTAGGTGGAACTAAAATTTACATGTTAGTAATGTAATTTATTAATATTAATCATATTATTATTATATATGGTGTGCGCACAGTGTCTTACTAGAATTATAATATCCATTATGACAGGCTTCTTTTACATTGGGATGCTTTAATTTATATTCGAAACCGCTTCACTTAAGGTCACAATTTTAAAAAATTATTGTACCACTTTTTCCTATGACTAATTTTGGTGGTATAATTTCTTTACTTTTTCTTCGTTATTTCTCAGTTATTCAAGTGAAGATATTATTCGTTAATACATTTATATTTTTTATAATATATCGTAATGTTATATAAAAAACACATATTTATGAACATTGCAAAATTCTCGTCCTTTTAGTAAATGTGAATAATATATTTTAACCACAAACTAAAGAGAGTACCACGAATATTGTAAAGATGTGGGCGAATAATACAAAAAGTAATATAGGGAAAAATTAAAAATTATTACATGATTAGTAAGACCTCGATTATATAAATATAAGTCTTAACATTTTTTTTCGTTAATGAATCTTAGAGAAAAACAAACTTTGATGTACTTACTGTATTTGAATTAATATACACTTTAAAATATTGACAAATACGATAAGAAGCACAACAAAAGTTTCATACACATTTATACACTTATAAACGTTTGAGGTTACTTAGTATTTTTTGAACTATTTCCAAAGATTAATTTTTCATAACGTGAATACATTGCTCCACAAACAAAAATCTTTCCCACATGTAAAAATGGTGTTTACTTGATAGATTATAACATCTAGGATAATAGCTATAGTTACCCTGTGATCATATAGTTTATATTTATACAAAACTGTTTTTTCATAATTTATGGTTTAGTATTTCATGAAATAGGGGAAAGAGGGGAATGGTTCATTTTTACTATTTTTTTAAACCATATTTTTAAATATTAAATTTAAAATTATTACAATCAAATTGTTATATTCCTCGTAATAAACATTTTCAAATGACATCTTTTATGACATATACCATTTAAATTCTTATTGAACACTTAATTTACCCTTTTTAACTTCTTATTTTTTAAATAACGCTAAGCCAATAATATTATGCAACATCACTCCAAATTTAAAGTTTTTATATCACATAATTTGTGATAAAGTCTAAAAAATGTTAACATATTATTAAAAATTGAAAAAATACGAATTTTTTAAAATTTTCAACTTCCATAGCACCGACAAAAACGCATGGACATGGTAAATTAGTAATTCTCGACAAATTGTCGCCGCGCCGACGGACATAAAAAATGCGACGCGACGTGTACAAAGGGAAAGTAAACCTTAGCTCGTAATTCTCTCATGCCAGCATCATGAAACGACAGACGCGCTGGAACACTAAATTTTGTTTATTCTTCTGCCATTTGACTTACTTGCGTACGCGTGTGTTGCCATACGATCAACAGGTTATTAACGACGCTGAAAGTGAGTGATCCGTGAAAAGCAAAAATACGGAAATTATTTTTGGCGTTACACTAACTCCCATTCAATTGAAAACAAATACCCTCAAGTGAAATTTAGTGTAAATGTGGCGAAATTAATAATTGACAGTGTGGGTCACGATGTTGACAATGTCAAAATCGTGAGATGAAATGAAATACGGGTGACGTTGAAGTTGTCGAAAAACAATTCGCAATCGCAAGCGAAATGGACCACTTTGAACAGTTTCATTAAAATATCAATTATAAGGACATAAAGATGTGTAAATAAGTTTATCAGATATGTAAATTTTTAATCATTGTATAATTTGTTTTAAATTTTTTTAAATACGCCTCAGACGATATTGATGAACCAAGGTCTATCCAGCTCGCCAGAAAAATGTCTGTCCGACCACAGTAATTAAGTACAAGTAAACTTGTGCAATTTAAGTTTTTGAAAGTCTACAAAGTTTTAGGCAAACGTATACATTTGAGCGGTGCCTTGTAATGGATTTAATTTCAAACGACAATTGGAAAGAGAAGTTAATGTGTACTTAGTGTTCGATTATCGTAGAAAAATTTAATTTAATTTTTTTTTAATACGCTTTAATGAAATTACTGATTTTAATAAAAAAATTAAAACATAGTCATTATCTGCCAGTTTACATATAAAGTATGAAGGAAACATTTGTATTGCGTTTCACAAAGTACAATTATTTTACAAAGTGAAAATAGAGAAGTCTATGAATTGAAGCGTGAAATAAAGATTTGTCTGTTTTCTTTTCTAATTTTCTCAACATTGCCTCGTCAATCGGTAGATGTACATGTTCTGGCCATTCAAAATACGAAAGACATAATTAAAAGTGTGGAACAAGCGTTTCTTTCACTAGTGTTTACAATTTTCCTCCTTCCTGTGTATCGCCTCCCACGCACCCCACACGTCACCGCTAACCCGCGCCGCTGCCACTTCCTCCCATCGCACTCGTCTGCCTAACGTTACGTGCAGAGTACAGATTCAAGTTGATTCCTGATGACTAATTTAAGGAATTAATCATTTTCTTTTAGTTATCAAATCTAATCGTCTATGAAATCACATGAAGGTACAAATGTAACTTTTTTTTAGAAAATGCATGTTGTTTTATGACTGGTTACCGGTTCATTGAAAGGTATGACAAATTGAATATTATTGACTATACAAGGTTATGAAAAACTAATAGAATCCATATCACACCCTCAGAGAAATGTAAAGCACTTTGCTAATATTGACGAAATATTTGACACATCGCATTCCACTCATTTCTTATTTGATTTCGGCGGAAGGGATAAAATTTAGAAAGAACTAAACACACTATTTAAAAATATAGCAAAAGCTTCAACAGAAATATACCTGAATTTATATAAACCATTAAAACAGACACAAAAAAATTAGAAGAAAATTATTGTTGAAAAGCAAATTATTTCATTTCATTTTAATAGCAGATGCCAATTTGATCTCATTGATTATCAATTATCAGCCAGATGGAAAATATAAGTCTCTTCTTGTTTACCAAGATTACTTGACAAAATTTGTAGTAGTAAGGCTTCTCACCTCAAAACGGGCAGATGAAGTAACATATAAACTACTAGATATTTCTATTTGGCGCTCCATATATTCTTTCAGATGATGGCTTATACATGGATAACAGCTTGCAAGCTCTACAGCAAACTCAGACACAGTTAAAGCTAAAGCTTACTATTTGGATGACCGATAATCAAACTAAAAACTGGAGCAAAGGTGTACATTTTGTACCATTTATAAAGATAGTGGTTATCATTCTATAATTAGAAAAGTCCATATAAAGCTATGTATAGCCTTCTTGCTATGTTTGGTATTTTTGGCGTTCCTACAAAGGACGGACTTCTCTCTTTATACCACACGAAATTCTTTACATTATAAATAAAGAAGGCGATATTGAAGAAATTTATTATTTCGCAGAAAACACATTTCAAGAAAAGGTACATTTCCAATTGAAAACCCATTGGTAAATTATAATAATTGAAAATACAGCTTTCGATTACTTACAATTACCCTTTACTTTCATTTAATCTTCTTTTAAGGTCATAGAGTGTCCAACCGGAAATGGAACCGGATATGTTCACAGAGCAGATCTTCAAAATCAACAAACAGTCATCGATGATCTAGTTAACCTACAAGCAAATATTTTACAGAGAATACAGTGCTCAATAACCCTACATTAAAGAATAATCCCTTTTGCAAGTACTAATCACGAAGAACGAGCTATGCCTAGCTTCAAAATCACCAACATTAATAACACGTTTTAAAAGGGACGATTTATTTACCGAAAAAAGAATTAAAGTATATTACTTGCTCCAATGAAACATCAGGCGCTCATATCTGCATTGAATATAACGGGTTTGTTCACGTAGTTCGTAGTGAAACAAAATCTAAAGAGAAAAGTTTCAGTAAAAATTCATTTTCCATAATTTACAAAATAATAGGGATTAAAAAGTACAGCATGGAAAAGGCAAGAAAGGACTGAAAAAAAACTTAGAGGGTGGTAGTAATTTCTGATGCCAACCACCCAATAATCAATTAAGAATCTGCTATAAGAATTAAGGCACCTGAAGTTGACAGATGAAAAACTGATTCCCGTTCTATTTTGGCTGTGGTTCTTAGTAAAAGAGATGAGGCTTTTTTATAAACTGGGTACTAAAAGTGGGATTTTTGAGCATTCATATGCAAGGTCGCAATTTAGTGTTCGCCACAAAAAATTATTTCAAAAGAATATGTCCCATCTGTAGAAATGTCTTTACGACGAACTGTAATAAAACAATCACTTTGTTCTGGTCATGATTTAAAAATATGTGTTTACAAAACTAAATGCCCAATGAATAGGTGTGCTTGTTCTAAAAATAATGAATTGTGTAATACTAAGTGCCGCCAACCTATAGGTTGCACAATAAATGATTCAGTCATTTATTTTTTGTATTTCCTATCGACCAAAAAATATTTTTCTTACAAATTTAATGTTAGAACAAATATAATAATTATTTTTGGTGTCATATTTGTTTTTTAAAAATAATTTTTTCACAATTTTCTCGCAAGCTGTCGATTTTTTCGAACGTATTTAATTAAATTAAATTTTATTGATGAACTCATATTTTATTCGAGAAAATAACCTTTTATTCGCACATTTACTGAGGCTTAGTGGTCAATATATGAAGAGAATCAATGTCTGCACTTGGACGGACTCGCTTAGAAAATTTGCAGATTGACTGACTTCCGCACATTGGCTGTAAATATATATATATATATATATATATATATATGTATATATATATATATATATATATATGTAAAAAATTTTCGAGTATCTTATTAAACTTGAATCCTTATATTTATATGTATTTACTTTGAGATGTATGCGGTTTAAAATCCGTTTTCACTGTGCCAAATATCAAGTTTCTACGTCAAACGGTTTCTGATAAAATTGACAACTAAATGTATCAGGATGCGCTTTATTTTTTAAGAATGTAGAATCCAAAAAGATTTACCGCTAATTCACCAGTGCGAATAGAAAAATATAATAACATGTAAAACTAACATTATATTTAACTAATATAATTATCACTATATATAACTATGTATCACTAACACTTCTCATTTTTCAGTTGACTAAAAGAGATATTTAGGAAAGCACAAAAATTCGTAACAAAACCAATAAATATAAATTAATTACAATGGAGCTCTCAACCGTTAAATTGGCTCTTCACTTTCATTTTTGATTTGGCACCTTGCGCAACGGAGGATCACAACAATTAATATAAGTTGGTTCGTATAATGAGTGACCCAATTCAGTGGTGCGGTCAAGCGGAAATACGTTTTATGAAACTGGGGCAGTATTGAATTTCCTTTACTTTTTCAAAAGTAATCCCAAAAAGAAATTAATGTTATTACAAAAGAAATTTCTTATACAGTTTATATTTTTACTTCGTTTTTATTATATTTTCGGGCAAAATTTAATTTTTATATTTATGTTATTTTCAAAAAAATCGCTGTAATGTGGATAATAAGTTGGTGAATAATTAGAAAATATTCTTTACACCATGTCTTAACAGACTGATCTTACTTACTATTCCAACACAAAAAGTTTTCGATGAATGTGAAATAACGCGTTTTTGTCATGAAATCTTCGCCACACCTTTATTATGTCACATCTTACTACTCACGGGAAAACAAAACTTTAAGAAACAACTGAAAACACCATTTTAGAATTAAATACCGCTAAAATATAATGAACCTAATGTAGACATGGATGTTTTTCCATAATTTTCGTAACAGGTGTGATACGTCACAATACTGTGAATATGAAAATGCATAAAACATATATGACACTACAAAACCAATATCGACCTACAATCAATTAATTAATCCTTTTTTATGTAATAGGTACATCAGTAAGACGTGCGATGTATACCTTTATCAAAAAGCAAAAAAAGTCAAGAAATATATCAATGTATACAATTCTGGGTCAACCCAGATAATTAATGTTCAAGTTATATGAATTTATTCTATACATAACTACGATATTCATGATTTTCAACGCTCGTTGATACAATTTCTATAGTATCTTTTCGTGCTCATCTCTTTCAGCTTTAATAATCTCCATAAATAAAAGAAAATTAAGATCGGAAACAAAATAATTTTTGTCCTTTTATTTTATATATACAAGCGTTGTTGTTAAATTGTTTCCTTATTTATATATTTCATTGTTTTTTCAAATTGAAAACATTATGACAATTCGCACCCATTAGAAAATGTGGGGAAAAATGACATGCCCACACCTTGCTGATTATAATAGTGATATTTAGAATTGAAAGTAAGTTTTCTTCTGATTCTTAAGTGTGTATTATTGTTGCCTTAACAAGATTTGGCGTAATAAATGTGTCAAAGAGGTTTTTGAATAAAAACTTATTTTCAATATTTGAATGTAGAAGGCTATTATCACACACGGTAAGTATATTTACATATATTAGTGGAATGATTGCTTCTACTTTTCCAATTATTCAAAAATTTGTTACTTTTTACAAGAAATTTTTAATAATAATACAAACGTAAAGTTAATAAAAATTAATATTCAGTGAAAATATATTAAAAAGACGTGAAGAAATAAACCGAATAAATTTTTGTGTCTCTATCTTAAAGACTTTTCATAAATTACTGTCTTCCCTTAAAATATAAAGGACAGTTTTCATAAAACATATTTCTGCTTGACGACGCCACTAGAATTGGTCATTGATTATTCGAACAAACATTATGTACGTTTGATCGAATAATAAATCATTGCGAGCTTTGTTATGATAGATATAATTGAATATGTGACGAATCTTTGAGCTTCCTTATATTTTTTATAAGCCAGCTAAGAAATAAGAAATGTCATTGATAAAGAGCTATTCGATCAAGACCCATAGTTTTTTCTTATTAATAATGATTGTCATTAAGTATTCTTTTTAATTTTGCCTTTGCAAAAGGAAAAAAACCAAATCCTTATAATACCACTCATTTATTTACTCGTCCGTCACTACCATTTAAATCACAAACCATTTAACGAAAAAACTTGAAATTTAGCGCAGTTTTTTTTGTGATTTGACATCTTGCTTAACGGAAGCTCGCAAAAGTTTATACAAATTGGTCCGTATAATCAACGATCAATTCCAGTGGCATAATGAAGCTGAAAGACGTTTTGTGAAATTGTTGCTAATTTAATTTCCTTTACAGTTTTAAGAAAGACGTTAAAACATATTAACCTGCATTGCTTTCAAGAGTAATCTATTAAAAATATTAGAACGAAAGTTTCACAATGAATAAATAAGGTACCCGATAATATTTATTTCTAATTTTTATATCGTTTTGCATATTACTTCAAGAATGTGTAGGGTTAAAACCTTTTAAAATTATTTTTTTAATATTTTATATATGACAGTCCTAGAAATATTGTTAAAAATTATTGCCAGAAATATGTGTTCCTCGGCTTTTATCTTTGATACGGTTAAAGTAAAATTATAGAAAGAATCGTGTTACTGACGTTTACCTAAAAATAATCGGCAAATTATAGTTATTCTGTTAATATACATTTAAAGTTTCATTTTTGATTCAAGGTTGTTACGCCTGTAAACGGTATAAAGGAAAATACGTATTATAAATGATACGACCATTTTTGCAAATACTTCAATGGAAACATTATATACCTTAAATGTTTATACATATCTGTGAGTGTTTACGAGATCTTCGCATTTAGAGTTCTACACTTATTTAACAGATTTCGGATTCTATTGTCAATAATACAGGAAAATTACATATTTTCTGTGATGTATTTTGTCACGGAAAAAAGGTAATTTTCCGAATTCATTTGCGTGATAACTGATTATTTAAACACTTTCAGTAGAATTCGCAAATAAGTCAAGAACTCAAAATTCCACTACATTATATATATGTATATATATATATATATATATATATATATATATATATATATATATACATATATATATAAATAAATATATACATACATATATATATACATATATACATATATATATATATATATATATATATATATATATATATATATATATATATTGAATTCTCATATGAATTTCTCAGAAACTATGCAACGTAGAAACTTCAAGCTTGGTATGATAATATATTTTATTAATATTTTACTATGCACATTAATACACATATTTTGCAATTTCTCCAACTAACCAGTTAACTTTCTTACGGTGGTCATATGGGTATTAATATTGGAGAAATAAAATGTCAAAAAAATTGTTTTGTCTATCAAACGCAGTATCGTTTGAAAGGGTTTTTATGAGGAATGTAAAAATATATATTAAATAATTTTAAGTTGTCCAAAATATATCAAAATATTTATTAGTCTATAATTTATATTTTTGTGGCCTTTCTGTTATATATGAAAAGTATGATCTCTTTTATGGCAGAAGAAAAAAGGAAAAATTCAGCTTAACGTTTTTCCTAGTTATAAAAATATGCCTAAGAAGGAAAATTATATACCGGTGTTTCCTCGTGATATATTCATAAGAAACAAATGTCTATGCCAAAAGTAAAAGTAGAATATTGTTTAGGAGTTTTTGTTACTTATACCGCATTTTTAATACTTCAAATATTATTTTAAGCTAATGTCAAGGGTACAGCAGATAAATATCATCAAATAAAGCGACAAAATGCCTCAAAGTATGTACATGAAATTGATACTTCACACCTACGAAAATGAACAGTATTGCACCCTATCCACATAAACAAATATATTGTTAATACATAAGGCAACATAATAGGGAAGATATAAATTTATTAGCAAGTAATATTTTTGATTCAAAAATTAAGGAACCAAAAAAGAAAAAAAGAATGTGCAACCGAAACTCATGGCAAATTGTGGAAAAAAGTGGTAAATTAATTTTTTAATCCGTAACCATAAATGAACCAGTTTCTTACAAAAAATTAACTCTCCATATTACAAGCGCACTTTTATAGGTCTCCCACCTCAGTATACTTAATATAACTGAATATGTTAATGCCACGATATGACACTATGTGCAATCTTTCTGTAATGCAAATAATGTTTTCATTCAAATATATCTATAAAAAAAATTATATTTGCATGTGAAAGAAACACACGAAAATAATATTAAAGTACAATGAAGCCTAACTCAGTATATAAGTATTGAATACAGAACCAATATACATAATATTTGATATAAGTTTAATATTTGTTATACAAATGAACATAAATATACAAATTTTTCCCAAAAATCTAATATAAATTTTTGATATATAATTTTTTTCTGTAAGGGAGTTTATATAAATAAGAGTATAAACATGTGTACGTAACAATAAATGACAGCAAGTGATAAGCCTATAGCTGTTTACTGTAGGGTACATTCTTTTGACACCTTTTTTTCGGTTCTGTACATTTCAAGCTCCAAATTAAGGATATTTTTCAATTTTTTTTTAATCTTGATCACAATAGGTTTGCTTCTCTGCAAGAGCAAAGTCGCATATTAAAGCGAGGATAAACTTAAATTAAGTATAGCCGGGCATGAACTATGCAAACATTCCACGATCTTGAATCTAACATCGAGAATTGAAGAGGGAGGAAAAACTTAAGGTTAAGAATTTCCTTAAATGCCGCTTTATATAAATTTAGCAAGCAGAAAATAGTACAGAAAATGGGTGTTTCAACATGCGCATAATGGTCAATCCAAATAGGGTATGGATGCCACCGAGGCCCCGAACATTGGGAACCTGGAACAAATATAACAGATTGAATATAATGGAGAAAATACGTTACAAAGTATCATTCCGTCGAGAACTTCACAATCGTCATCGAGACATCTTACAGGAAACAATTTATTACCATTATCAATAAAGATGGAAAAATATGTAAATATAAGAATACAAAAATTCGTAACAAAGCTAATCAATACAAATTAATTTCAACCTTACTTTGAACCGTGAAATTGGCTCCTCACCTTCATTTCCGATTAGGGCAGCTCTAGCAAAGGGGATTACAAAAATTAAAATAAATTCATTCGAATAATTAATAACTCGCTTTCGCGACACGCTCAAGTGGAAGTACACTTTTTGACACAACAGCCACAAAGAATTACTTTGGTATTTTAAGGAAACAAGTAATTTTCTCTCGAGTTTTTTTATACTGACATAAATGAATTTCTTTAAATTTCTCTGCACGTTCATTACTATATTTTCGTTTAAAATAAACTAACTAAAAAGCTAAAGCTAACTACAGCTTTATATTTTTTATTCCTTTAAAGAAATTCCTTTAAGGATATAGTAAATAATATGACGGGATCATTTTCATTAAAGAAAAGTGGGTCATTTACCGCATTCAAACACGTATATATTTAATACAATTTACAAAAGTTGTGAAACTTGTTCAATATCTACGAAATATTTCATATTCAAAGTTAGAAAAAGCAGTAAGTTGAGATGAATATTTTAGTATGTTGCAAATGAATTTAAAAGCATAAATTTTAATCTAATTTTTGAAATATTTATTTGTGTATATCACAGCTTAGTTACAATTACAAATACAGATGGGTGTTGATTTCATTAGATGTTTATTTTAAATGTTATTTCATTTTCATTAAAGTATAGGCAAAGAGAAAAAACGTTGCGAAAAACACATGATTCACTTCAATAAATTAAAAGAATAGAGAAGCCTCTCTAGGAATATTTAGTCACGTTCGGCTTGAACCTCGAACCTTTCCGTATTTTTCTACAGCACTAAATCACAAGAATGGAAAATACAGCACTAAAGCAAAAGAATGGAAAACTTTGGATATCTTGCTGAAGGATGACATTAACCAAACATGGAACTAATGTTTTGATGCCATATATATTTCCGAAAGAGAATATTATAGAGGAGCATCGTTAAAGAAAATAAAAAAAGAGTGTTTTCAAAAATGTATCACAATCTTCCGCAGTGAGGGACTCACTCAAGATGAGAGAGACACAGAGGAGAACGTGTATTAAGTTGTAAATTTATATGTTTTCTTTATTGCTTAACAAAATATGCTTAGAACTGCACAAATTTGAGGTTACAAAAGATAAGAGGAAAATATCTACGAGTAAAAATGTAACACAAGCAAAAAATCCTATTCCGAAGTTAGATAATTAAATTACATTCATAATCAAAGAGGAGATAATCATCCTTACATTCTAGGTAATCTATTTGTAATGGAATAGATAAAGTGCCTGTAGAGCCAAGTTTTCACATCACGAAAATAAAATTTGTTAAACAGAAATACACCTATTTGAGGATAGCAGTTGCTAATTTTCTTTTCACACACGCACGCGCAATAAGTTTTGATATATTAAAAAACCATAACTTCATTAAGTGGATGAAAGTTATTTATAATCCTATCAATCAACATAAAAGTTATACTCAAGTACCTTTCTTTACTTGGGATTCTTATATTAAAGCATTTTCTTATGAATCTTAATCGTAAGGTTTTTCAAGTGCCTAATAATCAGCCCCTTATAATTTTCCATTTATTTTGAATTGAATAAGATAAAATTTCCTATTCCTAATTATAAAACCAAGGTAAAATATTTATTCATAAATTATGACTTTACAATCCCTAAACCCTGTTTTTGTCATGTGCAAAATTATATCGTTTAATACTTTATGGGTATATTATATTTTTAGCATTTTTCTGAACATTTATATCACGAAAATATACACTTGCTAGTATATGGTTTCACAGGCCGCAATTCAGAACAATATTTTAAAATGGAAAATGCATGATGAAAATCTTTATACGGTCGCACGGAAATAAGTTTCATTTCATAACAGCTTTATACACTCATTCTATATGATATTTAATATCAACTAAATGTTCCCTGTGTTTATCGATAACCAATTTGATATATTTAGGAGAGCATACTCATCCCAGTGAATAATATTTTGCAACAATGCAATATTGCGGAGTTAATCTAAAATATTCGTCCAATTTTCATGAATTTGGTTTTCATAACATTGATGTTGAGACTTTTAGGTATTTCAGGTTAAGAGACTAAAAGAAATGCGTCATCGGTAATTTGAATATTATATAGAGACCAGTCATTTCCAAAAAATACTTAAGGCTTTTTATGCTGGACGTAATATAAATCTTAATATCTTCCTCTACCTAAATACCTTTCTCCAATCTATGAACCTAATGTGAAATAGTTCATAATCTAATAACGTTACATATAGATGAGATATCCGAAATATATCTGTCTTATTTCAAATTAATTTCCGGTATCCGAATTGAATCTTTAAATTTTCCTTGTTTTCGAGTTATGATCGTAATATAAATAAGTCGGGTTTAGTTTAAACAAAAAACATTTTCCTTTGACATAAATTCGTATCAGTAAGATTTTTGCATTTGTATCCTCGTGACAAACTTTTCACTACACTTTCAGGAGTGGAGATTTACAGGTAAACAATAGTCCGAATGATAGTTAAATGTCATATGTTTAATTAGTAAGTTTGGCATAAATTAGCATAATAATGTCCCATATTTATAACATACTATTTTGACATTAAAATTGCAGTGATAACAGGAAAATAAAATGCAATTTACACATAAAACTAGATAACTACTAACCTTGTTAATTGAAAATGTTCGACATTTTTTTGGTTTTAACTTTAAAATAAAAATGAAAATAAATCTGAAAATAATTGATTATTAAATTGCATTCATGAACTCTTTTCTGTTTTTTTATAAACACCGACTAACATATAATTTTACAATCGAAAATTAAATTCCCAACCGTAATTAAATATTCACACTTTGAAGAACTTCCGAAGTTATTTTCATATTGATAAAAAAATTTAACCGCAGGAATTTTATATTATTCAAAATTATAACAATTATTTGTTTAGCTTTTCTTAATTAAGAAATGAATAATTTGAAAATCATAAAAGTTTTCAAAAAAAAATTCCCCTTGTTTGCCTTGGCTATCCAATAAGGTGTATTATTTATTCCATGACAGGGATTCAAAAAATAACGTAGCTGACGTCGGTGAATTCCTGGTAAAAATTTAAACCGGGAAACGACACGTTACAATAAAAATAAGACCTACGTTTGATCGCATGGTCTTGTCAATATATTGCTATCATATACTCACGTATCTATTCAAAGTTTATAAAAGTCCAATGTGGACCAAGTAACATTTTATACACAATGCACGTTCAAATATTTTTCAGCGAATTAACGGGCATTTGTACTTTATGCTACAAGAAACAACTTTGACGCACTGTTCCAGACTGAATACGCAACAGTCACTAATCTTTACATCTCTTAATTTTTGCACCAGCTACTTTATATTATCTTTGATTTTGACTCTTATTTCTTATTTAGGTATATTTTGGTTTAAAGCCATTACATTTTACTTTCAAAATCGATTATTCGTTATTTTAATGTTTAAGTTAATTTTCTTCACGAAATCGTAGGGTGTCATATGTATGTATAATTGTTTCTCATATAAATTGTACTCAAAGTAGTTAAAAAAATTAAAATAACTTACTTTAAATTAACGTAGTTGAAATTAGTAGAATTGTGACTTATATTTCGTGTTTATCTATTACCATTGCTGTATTTTACAAAAATATTCATCAATATGCATTCCCCATTACAACAAAGTGTTTTAATTATACGTCTCCACCAAAACCCAGTGTAAAAAAATATTTGTAAGTACATGCGACTAATATTTGATTTTGATTTTTTACCAAAATTTACTTTCAATTTATTTCGAATTATCTAGAAGGCAATAACACATGTGATATAGCAATATTTAGTTGCAAGTGTAATAATATACACTGTGCCAGTGTGACAAAAATAAACTGAAACCATTATCTATAAGTATTGCAATTTGCCTCACGGCAATGCTCATCTCATTCGCACTTATGACTTACCTACGTGCCTATAAATTGTAATTATCACTTTTTATAATTGCTTTTTTCAATTGATGTCTCATTTTTTTGTCCATGCTATTTTGTAGCTGAAATTATAGTCATTAGTTGTTTTATAAGATTACAATATGCCTATATAATGTAACATACTTGTTATGTTCTACGTTCAATAAAATGAAAATTAATGTCATTAAATTTGGCAGTAGAAATGACGCAGTACAGGTGGAATACAATAGTAATAATGTGTTACAGCCAAACATGTGTTGATTACTTAATTAAAAATATACTTTTTTATTATCAATTATCAATTTATAAATAAGCTATTTTAAAACATCGATTTTGTTTGATGAAAGTTTGTACATTAAAATTTTCTCGAATTGAAAACAGGGAATAAAATAAAACATATGATTATTGGATTTTTTATCTCTATTTGATTTTTGACCACATATAATTTACTGAAATTATTTAGTTTAGTCATTCACTGTATGCTTTGTTAAAGACTGAGGAAATAAATGAGTTATACCTTTTATTTTTTTTTATTTACGCCAGTATATTTCATTTATGAGTTTGTACTTACTATATTTAAAACTTTGTAAGAAAATGTAACTGAAACTTTCTCTGTTATATTTATAGTCGAAGAAAAATGATAAAATATTCATATATTTAAAATTTAAAGAAAAAAAACCGTCTACAGCCTGAATCTACTAACTATTTAAACTTAAGATGATTAAATACTAACTACATGTTTCACTCTCACAAACAACAGAATGAACTAAGTAACCGATATCGAGACTTGAAAATCTTAACATCTCAATTTACTCTGTTTTTCAAAACATAAAGATATTTAAAATAGGAAAATTTCTTACTTCGAATATGATAAATCTTACTTTTAGATCAAATATATCCTCACGGCAGACTATCGGAATCTTTATCACTGAAGAATCTGCTTGGAATTCCAACTTAGAACGAACGCGGGACAGACTGAGTCAGCGCTTCTACTGTGCAAAATAGTCAATGATCAATTAGGCGAGAGGATCAATTAAGCCGGGCTCCACCATCAATCAATCTTTTATTTGCACAGCAGCTGGAGCCGGCGCCTAACTTTTAGTGTTCTCCATCGATTATGACTCGATGTTTCTAATGAAAGTAACAATTCGTAGTTATGATCGAGTAGATCGCCTGCATGTGGGTTAATTAAATAAGAACGGGGAAATCGGTTTTTGTCAAGAAATGTTTCTTATAAACATCACTGTGGCATGATGAATAATATCTTTGGAATTACGCTTCAAGGAAATTGTTAACTCTTCTCTTCCAGCGATGTCGGCAATAATAGTTTTAACACTATATTTGCTTAGACTGCGCCTCTGATCTATGTTTTTCTATTATTTGTCATGGTGCAGTCTTTTTTTTTAATATTACATGAGATGAAATGTAGCAATTTTGATTAGAATATTTAAATTATAATTCAAAATGATGTTATAGATTACAACAGATTTATTTGCTGTATTAATAGACGAGTATCTTAAAGTAACGAGAGAGAAATGTGGAACTGCACATTTATACATATTTTGTTTTATTAGTATTAGAGTATTTATACTTTGCAATATTGTGCATATTTTTGTAGTAACTGTAATTTAATAAACTACGAAATAACATCATTTAAAAGTGAGAATTTAAATTATGGAAAATATTGAAGAACATATGTATGAAAATTTTGATTATTAAAGAAAACATTTAAAAAATACCGCTTTTACGGTTTTCATAAATACCGATCAGTTACTAATGAATATTCTCGCATATCTAAGGCATAACAAGCGTCGTGAAAATAGTATGCTTACCTTATTCATGTCAGCGTTTAGGCGTTATTTCATTTAATTTTTATGTCATTCCCTATTTCGTTAATTAACGTGTGATTTTGGTTTTATACTTTCTGGATTAAATTTGATAATTTTATTTTATTTTATTATTGACCAGAAAAGGAAAAGTAAACGGAAAATGAAATTTTACAGGTAAGTGAAATTTTAAGTTAATTCTTTTACATATAAATAAATGCTTTTTTTCCACAAATTGAAACTGTTAAAAATTATTTATTATTTTCTCTTAACACTTATTTTTAAAAAAGAAGACCAGCAAAAATGTGTCAGATCTTATAAAAGTCGAATATAGTTTTTTAAAAAAACTAACTAGATGAAAGTAGGAGATAAAATATAAAAAAGAAAGAATTTAACATTTGAAAATTAGGTAACGTTAATAAATAAATCACATTGATAATACAATAACACAATCTGCAAATATACCGATACCGATTTTTTGAATGCACATGTGTTATATTAATATATTTATAATTGTTAATAAGATATAAATATAAACATAAAAATTTTATGAAATATCTTTCAAAACTTCTTGGAAGTTATTAAAAAAGTTATCTATACGAATACCTTATTTAATTAGTAGCCATTGTCTAAATTAATTGAATATAAAGTGTTAATTGACATTGATATGTCGTCAAAATGGACATCTTTTTTTGCTCTTTTTAAAATTTTTATTCGGTTATTAACGACTACAATCTGGACTTTATTTCAACTTACTCGATCAAATATTCCGTAGAAATAATACTTACAAATTATTACAGAAAGACAACCTAACTTTTTATTAAAAATAAAAATTTCCCATTTGTTTGATTAATTAGAATTATGAATGGGTTTACGTTTAACATTTTCTGTATATGTTATTTTTGTTTTTGTGATGCTATATGGATTGTTTATTCTGAAAGCATGTAATGTTACACAAAAATATCCATTTTTGTGAAAAATAACTGCTTTTTATATTATATTTAGTATGTAAAAAATGTTTATTTCCCTTTTCTTTTTTATTAATGGTTGAAAATAATGTTTTTAATAGCAAAATGAAAAAAAAATGTTTGTTTGAATTTGAACTTCAAGATATCGAGTTGTCTCACAATTTTTTTAAATTTTTTTTTCGGAAGAACATGTCTTCTGATGTACACGACATATGCTTTATAAATTTTTTTTATTATAGAAATTGGCTTTCCAAAAACCAGTAAGTTCATAAAATATAAAGGAAATAATAAAAACGCCGAGATAAATTTTTCATTTTTTTGAAATATTTTGACATTGATTGAGGAAATTGCTAAGCGTACAATACTCCAACCAGTATTACATATATTAACAGTCAACTTTATCATTAAATTTTAAATACATAAATTTACCGTTAAATATAGGAAATAATGCAAATTAAATTATGTATTGCTATATAAAAATAACTTTTTTGTGTAATCCTTCTTAAATTTTCTTCAAAACACATTTATTAATAGAATCTCACTTAGCTAATAATGTTCCCATTTATTTGAAGAATCTTTTCGTTTATTTTAAAAGTACTTACCGACGTAGCAAAGATAAAAACTATATCAAATTAAAGCTACTCTTGAAATTTAGCTACAACATTCACTATTATGGTTCTAAACAAATATTTGAGAATAATGATTAAAACTTGTCAAAAATTTGGGAAATGAAATAGTGTCGGTCTATTAAAACCACTCAGTACATATCTTATTGGTATTAGGAACTAATTACATCAATCAATCAATATAATCTAAGTCGTTAATAGAGACAAAGTACTAATAATCTGGGAGAAAATAATTACAAAAATATTTATCAATAGGTACGCTAGCTAAATGCGAATAGTAAAAACGCTGTATCGGTTCGTTATTATATAACAAGGCATAGGCTAGATAAGTATGGCAGTTGACCATGAGTAGACCCAAAGCAAACCTATATATTGATCGTTGTAAAAATAATCAAAACCATATGATCCCATACCAGCAGTCGAGATGTGGTTACCTTGTAATTATATTTAGGGTTCAGTACCTCAATAGAATCAGAAATGGAACCTTTATAAAACGACTCATATGTCTGTCTACTCGTCTACAGCAACCTTTTTTCTTAAAAACCGCTTGAGGTAGAAACTTGACATAGGACATTATATTATTACGTACTTTGTCAAGTAATAAAATATATAATATTGCACATATCACAAATTTGAATAATTTTTTACTTCCGTATATTATGGTTATAGTTCCACACTTTCAGAGAAATCCTGAAAAATATGCAAAAAGAATAGTTTCCCCTTGCTTAATTTCTAAAATTAATCAACAGGCAATAGACCGACGTTGTAAAAAATTAGGATTTTGGAATATTTTTATTAAATTGATATTCACCATTCAGTATTCATAAGTATTCGAATTTATACGGAACTCTCGTAGGAAGGATTCCACTCGCAGTTGACAGCTTCTACCAATATTGATTGACAAGAATACTTTATATAGATTTTAAAAAATATGAAATATCCACAGTTACATAATTACGGGTACAAAGTAATGTATGTTAAAAATAATGAGCATAAAATTACATTGAATTAGCGATAAACGTTGTGACGAATGAACGAGATATTTAGTTAGAAAGCATGCTAGTATAGAAAGGAAAGACAGAAGATGATGTAAACTAGCAAAGAAAGAGAATGTAGAAGATGTTGAAAAACGAAAAGTGCATGTTTGTGATAAATTAAATGACCTTGTCTTGTAAATATTTGAAAATAATCATAAAAATGTTTAAATAAATATCTATAGGTGTAAAGATGTTCGTTGGAAACAATAAATGCAAAACTATTTTTGAAATAATAATAAACGTTACAAGATACATGAACGAATCTGTTTATTTAGAGATTATGCTAGCGAAAAAAGAAAATAAAGAAAATGATATCGAAAAAAGTGTTTCTTGGCTTAAAAATTTAATTATAATCTTGCGAAAATATTACAAAATACGCATACTGTTTTCATAAAATAATTTTTAAAAAATATACTCATCTTTTAGGTACCAAAATTGCATATGACATTGTTGTGTTCATTAAATATTTTGAAATATGTGTTCATTAAATATTTTGAAATATGTGACATGACCAGCAAACTAAATTTCACTTCAAAAAGTTATCCATAAAAAAAAATTCGCAATAAATGACAAAACTGAACAAACTTTGACCAGAATGCATTATCTTGAAATAAATCGAGTAAGAAGAAAATATCTTGCAAAGATAAACCAATAAATATTTGAAGGCTTAAGCCATTTCAAACATAAATATATACACATATTAGCCAAATTGATATACATAGAAGACAAAAAGGCCGACTAATATATTAATATACCAAGTTAATTAGAATATCTGAAAAAGTAATGAAAAGAAAGCAACATGCATGAAGAGGAGAATGAGAATATGGAAATGGAATAATGGAAATGGAACTTCACGTTACGGGGTTTCCATGCACATTTAGATACATTAACAAGTTAAAACAATTTAGGGCATGGAGTATATCCATTAAGTTATTTGTAAATATTATAATTTGTAATTATATTGCTTCGTAGGTATTTTTAGTATTGGAAACAATTTGTAAAACGCTATGTGCTTTAAGATGATCGTTATAATTTTAAATCAAGTTAAAGAATAAGTACAATCACTTTTAGTTTTAATAATTTTGAAACAGGGGAGTACATATTGTTTTTCAACATATCTCCACAAAAAATTATAGAAAAAAAATGTTCAACAACTTCAGAACTAGCACTTCCACAATATAACTTAGTACATACGAATGTCCTTTACTTCTAAGCATCCAAACCTTGAAAACAAAAAACGTATTTCCGAATAAATAAGTTTGGAAAATTTCATATTTTGCATAAACTTATATTTACAATAAAGAAGATAAATGTGTTATTATTGCTATTATTCACACCAATATACAATGAAGAATTTTAATATTAAATAAAAATTCTAAACAAACTGTTTTCAAAATACAGGAATAATTACCTTTAAAAATATTTTATGCACAAGAACAAATTATGAACAATAATTCATCTGCACCAAGCAAAAAACCCCCTGATATTTATCCTCGAACCATTCATGGCCTTTGGAAATATTTTTATAGAATTAAATTAATAATAGAACAAAACGTCTGTGTCCTTAATGTAATAAATTATAACCAGAACAATAGACAAAAGAGCATTCGTAAATATGATATTGCGTCTTTAAATAGTTTTCCGTCAAATAATTGATCCTCCTCAACGCCAAAAAGCGCCTTCGCTTAATAAATAATTTTCACTTGCTATTTTATGATCCCTCTTCATTACTAATACGATTGATTTTTTAAAGAGGCGTATTTCATTATGAAGTAACAGGCAACAACGCTGAGCGCTCGGTGGAAAATTGCTGGTTTTAGTGATGTTTTGAAATAATTTTAACTATATGATTTCATATAACTCAGTCCATATAGAAGTATATTTGTCCTGGTATGTATTTTTGTAGAAATTAACAAACTGAATGTGCGCATTCTCAGCGTTTCTGGACCTATATTTAAAATATTAACAGAAAAATAACAAAATCTGTTAGAAAAATCCTTTTTTATCCAAGTTTCCAAAGTTTGGAATAAAATGGATCGTTTAACAAGGGATTCTTCTGTCATAAATGGTTTCCAAGACCCTCTGAAAAAATATTTCTGTTTCTCTCATAACCACTTAATCCTATCATTTCGTTTTTTTATTAGTATGTATTATAACTTACATATTTTGTTCTGGAGTAGGTTCATAAATATTTTTTCAATCTTCAAGGTAACCAAATTCTCATTACACCATTTTGGTAAATTGGAAGAGATTGATCATTTTGGAGTAAGTCAGTCAAAATATATACATGTGTGGGAGATATAGTGGTTAAAATTGGTCGGCCTTGGACATTATGCTATCAGGAACATTGTGTTATTGTGCTATCGGACACCGACTAGCAAACTCCCGTTACTGAACCTAATGCAATAAGTGAGAATATATTAGAATGTCTACGGATGTACTAGAATAAACTAAACCAGAAGAATTTGGAACCTTATGGAATGTTCGAAAAGCATTATGTATAAACAAATTTGAATAAGTTAAATTGTACTAGAATATACTGGAATATAGTGGAATTAACTGGATCCGAAAGATCGCGAATGCATTCGAAGATTCGAGAACATTTTTAGCTAAACTAAAGTTTGAGTTAAATATATAACCAGATAAAAAGCTAAGACTGTGTTCGCTTGTATAAAACGCTGTTAGTTGATAAAACTGAAAAAAACAAATATGTTTATATATGCCAATTCCTAAAAACCATTCTGTATACGTAAAAACTTATTTGTGTCGGTATAAAAAAGTTACGAAAATTGTAATGAAAAAAGTTTTTAGCTAGTAACGGAGACAAAGGTCATTAGAAAAAAATAGATTATTTGAAACGCGTTTTACCGCTGAACGTCGGGATCGGGAACATTTTTAAAAAGCTTCGTCTTGACATGATTATTTTGATACAATCGGCAAAAAGCCAAGAAATTTGTGGACTCGATTCATACCACTGATAAATAATATTGCTTTTTGATTTTTATGAGATAACAAGTGCGGTTTAACTCCCGTAGAATTGTTTTAATTATGATGATACCCCCTTCATCCTCCCCGCTTGTTACGCTTAACGGTCACTGTAATCGGGGTTGGTAATACATCAGTCAGAACATTAGGGATAATCAGTCAAGAAATGAGTCGATCTCTCTATACTTTTTACCATTGAAGTCGTGTTCCTCCATTTCTTTTATGTTTTTCATATACATCTTTTTAATACAAAGTACTTTGAGAACAGACGTATGGTTCCATAAATTAGCGCGAGCATAGAAAAACAAATAAAATTTTGTGTTTTATAAATTATGGTAGTTGTCTTGTAAAAGGTATTGTATACAAAAGTCGATAAATTTTTGATATTTTATTCGAAGTATAAATATCTCATTTAATTTAAAATTAATAAATTATTTTCCGTTTATTTTTGGAAAAATTGCTCCCCAAAATTTTAAAACAATTATTTCAAAAAAACTTATAAAAGTTATTTCAAAAAACTTTTCATTTTATTTGGAAAAACCCGTCGAACGATTTATTTAAAAAATTAGGTCAATGTAGAGTCATATTTTATTAAAATTTTTAGTTTTGCTTAAAAATGCTCTTAAATTTTACAAAAAGTTATTCCAAAAAACACTTCGATTTTATTTAGAAAAACCCGTCGAAAGATTCGTCTTAAAAACTAAGTCAATGTAAACTGATGTTTTATTAACATTTTTAGTTTTGGTAAAAATCACTCTCAAAAATTGCGAAATCAACAACAAAATTACATGCATGGATAGTTACTTCGCCTAACTTTTGATTTTGTATAAAAAATGCGTAGAAAGATTTATCTAAAAAATCAAGTCAAGTTGAAATGAAATTATATCAAAATAATGAAATAAATATTTACCGTTTAATTTAGGTAAAAATTGTACAATTAACATTAAAGGAAAAGTAAGATTACCACACTTTACTTTTACCGCAATTTATTTTATTTAGGAAACGCAAAATCATTTTTTTCCACGCTTTATTTTATTTAAAAAAAGCGAAATCATTTTATTTCAAAATATTGAAATGTCGTCATATCATAACAGTTTAGTGAAAAAAATAATTTTCAACAATAAACTTATAACAATTTCTTAATTTTTCTGTCACACGACAACTGCCTTAATATGGACATAATGCTACATTTGATATGCTTAAGTAAACAATTCTTTTTCACTAGTTGTAAATTTTGTTTTCAAATCTTCATCATATATTATTTATTACATATTCTATATATTGTAAAGACAAATTATTTAACACCTAATTTATCAAAATTTATTTGCTTTTTTGGACGACACACTTTAAAAAATTTACGAAAAATACTCATTTATGTACATGCAATATGCCTACAGTTTTTGTTTCGTGCCGAATTATTTCTTGATTCGCAGTGATAGGAGTATTACCTAGAGTTGTCGGGAAATATTAGCTTAAGTCAAATTATTTTTTTTTCATTGAATATTTCCATGTAAGGAAATAGTTTATCTGTTTTCAACTGTTTCATTTCCTTTTGTTTTCGGTATGAAAAAAAAAATAATTTTCCCAGTTTGCACGGCCCAGTCTATTATTTTTTGCTAAATCACGTTATTCACGGCATCTCCAATATAGAAGGTATAATAAATATTTCAATTTATTCACACTATTTAATGTCAATATTTTGTTGCGGTAACACATCAAATTTTATCGCAATTAAATACTGACAGAGCGTTTCTTAAATTCACTCTGCATGTGGTATGTTTTTTGTTAAATTCTTTATCCTTACCTGTAATATACTAAACAAATATATTATGAACGAGTTATTAAATAAGACATAGATATGTATCTGTGAATAGACTAACCAATCTTAAGGTGCCAAAGTCGCGGAAAATATGGAATACAAATATATTTTCCCACAACGCTATTTTAGCAATTAAACACTTATTTTAATTACATATATAGCAATTACACACTTATTTTAATTACATATATAGCAATTACACACTTATTTTAATTACATATATAGCAATTACACACTTATTTCACGTTGTTTTTAACAAAAACAAAATATAATCCTTCCACAATTTATAGTCTCCTTCGCCCATTTTCAAATATCAGTCCTCACGCCCCAATATCTACAGTCAATATTGATCTACACCAAACCTAATTCGACCGGAAATTTGTGGAATTTTATAAGCAATAACGTAAGTTACGTTGAACGTGCAGCTTTCGCCCAAAAGTGGAATGTTTCAGACAGCCAAAACGTAAAGAAAGCTAGCAGGAGTGCGGTATTCGCATTCACGAATACATCAAGACTTAATTTCCTCCGGAAAACGCGCGATATAGAGTGCGGTATTTTTAGTCGTTGAATAAATCATGTTTTCTACTCTCTCTCTAAATTTTCATATTAATATAAACTCTAAATTTTCATATTCATGTAATATTTATTAGTTGACTATTGAAATTATATCAAAATATCTACGTTATTAAGAAAATAATGTTAGGAAACGTTTTGATGAATCTTAGTTATAAGAATTTTATTTTTCTATTTTCGAATAAAACTCACGCTGCGAGAATTTTGTACACACTTAGACACATATGAACATATGAGGGTATATAATTATTCCCTAAAAATGTTAGCAAATAATAATATTGTTTTTCACATGTAAATATTTTGTGTGGTGTAACTTTTAAAGCCTTGAGTATTTTAAAATCTATAAAATTTAAAATCATTCGCTAAAGTTTATTATGCGATTTTATGTAGATCGAAAGTAATGCTGTTTTTCTTATAATTATTTCTCCAGAAATTTTGACATGGGGACATATTTTTGTGGATATTTCAAACAATATTTCTAAAATTTCCTTGCTTCTGATTTAGAAAAAAAATTTAAATGCTAATAAGTCGTTTTATTTGTTATTAGCATAATTTGAAACAATAAAATGCTTTTTCTGATGTTTGGGTACTCTAAAATTTATATAGAAATGTTTATGAGAGTAAAGTATTGAAATATATATGGTTTCAACAACCAAAAGTCAAAATTTTTTTAAAATATATAGGGCAATAATTTTTCATATTATACAATGAAAAAAATTAAAACATAAAGGAATGTCAAACTGTATTAGACAGTATGACAATTATATCGGTATTTATATATATTTGTTTGATGAGTCAGAATAATTGGGCCAATCATTTTTGTGCTTCATTAAATTAACAGTTTTGTAATAATTTTTGTTGAGTAAAGGTTTGTCGATAATGTATTTGAAATATTTGTCTAATAATTTAAGATTGTCTTATGGTATTTATTATAGATGAGTATACTTCCCCCAAAACTGAACTACTAATTTTTGTGAGTCTTAACTTAGTATAAAGTGAAGTATAAAGTGTATTTTGATCTCTAATATTTTAATATTAAAGCGAACCAGATTACTATGTAATAAAATAACACTAACAAATGTGCTTTATCACCATGAGAATTTTCAATGGTTTTCAAGAAACATAAACAAGTTTTCAAATAAATAGACAAACATTTTTTCATAAATATCCCAAATATACAAATTTGCCAATTCTGTAGATTTATTATATACATAGAAAATAAAGAAAACCTACTAAAGTGACTAAATTATAAATATTGCTAATGGATTAAACTTTTAAACAAATTGGAGAAACAAAGTTAATTAGTTTTATATAAAATACATGAAAAAAAATTAAGTGCGAAAGAAGACAAATAGCGACGTCTACCCTTATGCATCTGCCCGCATTCGCGTCGCTTGTTTAAATACATACACGTCACGCGCCACTCAATTCATACATATTTGAAAAAGTACATTAACTAATTTAACACATAGCGCCATTTATTGATATATACTTAACCTACATATTTGTGTAATTATTCCGTGTCGGGTGGCTAGACATTTCTTTGTTTGTAATATAAGTGCATTTTTAAAATATTGAAGTTGCATATTTTCTAATTTAGTCAATTTAATAAAAAAAAATAAAAACTATATATTACTTTAAGTTACCTAGTATAATCATCTAATTTGTGTCAGTAGTTTTTACATTTTAAAACTTTCTTTCACTTATCCTTCATCTCCCAAATTTTTTTTTATTTTATGTACAATATATTTTATTATATGGCAATATGTCTCAAATCTAAATTAGTTGGACACCGTGGACAAAACTTTGCAAACAAACACTTTCCATTGAAGAAATAGAAGTACTAATTAATATTCCTAACAATTGTTTGCATATTAGCAGAAACACTCGTTACTTTATCCACATTTCCGTTACATTTAGGTCCTTGACTTGTCCGAAAAATTCCTATTGATTTCATTTTATCAGTACAGTTTCGCCCGTCGGTCTGCCAGCCAACTCCAGCTTCAAAACTATAAATTATGCATGAACATGGCATTACTTGATATTCTTAATAATTTGTAGTAAAAACGCTAATGAAAATTTTTGTTGATGACTAATTTTTTCAAATATTTTGAAAACTTCAGTGAGATTGTAAACAAATCACACTTAAACATTGAAAATAGAGATACGTATTTGTACGTTAACTGATTTCATTTTAAATATTCTTTTTATTTTTAGTAGACTCAATTTAGCACTTAGTCTCATATATTCTAATTATCTGAAATGCCAATAAATATATTTTCTTTAATATTCTCTCTTAATTATTTAAATTAAAAAAAATGTGAGAGGTAGATTGGATATGTAAAAGTTTATTCAGCATGGCTAGAATCAAAAACAGTGCAAACGAGTTCAATCAACGTTACCCATAAGACGTTAAAACTCCAATTTGTATGATATATAATAAGGAATGAAACCTCTAACTGAAAACCGCTATTAAATCGATTTTTAAAGTTTTGTCTCATTCTACAAAAGTTACCCTCACTGCCGTATTTCTATGAAAGTATTAATGTAAAATATTGCGGATATCAATTTACATAGGGACTGTAGAATACAATCAGTAACGTGTGATAGAAAATTATTAAAACTTACGTTGAGACAATGTACTTTTTATGTGAATTCCTTATGGCGCGCAAATTGTATTTGATTAAAATTATTTGTAATGATTAAATATGATGTAGCATATTGAAACCCAAGAAACGAGAATGTTGCTAGAAATTCCAAAATACAAATAGGTTTTAACAATGGGAAGCAGGAAAATGAAAATTATCGATTAATGCTATTAGATACTTAATACTTTTTCCTAAAATATTTATCAATAACACGGTGGTTAGTTTCGAGAAATATTTTCCTATATTCAATTCTAATATTAACTCTTTTAAAGTTCCTTAAACGAATGGCAAATAAATCAATGATACATAATTTCGTCATTGTCTATCTGTCTAACAGTCTGTCTATCCATCGTGATAACTGGTTCAACTTAAGCCCGATCGTAATGATATGTTACAGAAATGCGTAACTTATTTATCCCAATGCATCAAATTACAGAAACGGCAACTTGAAGAAGCTCTCGCTCTTTTATGAAGCGATCAAATCGATTACGTTCTTTATATAATCGATTTGAGGGTTTCAAAATTCAATAGAAAACGAAATTTACATTCATTGTTACCTTTCTCCCTTGCAAGTTATGAGTTTCCAAATTGTTAAGAATATCAAAAGGTGAACAGTCTAATTTTTAAACTACCTACTAAATTTTTATCTGTGCATGTGAAATATTGAAACAAAATCACAACTTGCAGAAATTGAAAGGTGTGTGGTTAAATTTGCATTAAAAAATAAATTGATAAAGTCAATCTAATTCTGTATTTTTGTCCGTGAAATTATTGATGTTAAAAATAGTTAATTAAGAATTCCAATTATCCTTTATTAATTTTTGTTTGCACCTAAATGGGTAAGGTACCCTTGTATGTGTGAGTTCCTCTCATTTTTAAAATGTTCCTCTCATTTTTAAACTATCATAAAATTTTAAACTTTTCTAAATTTTTCATAATATATAATGGCTTCTCTTCTATCTCTTTATCTTCTTCAAAGCAAACATATTGCACTAATATTGATTTTTCTTATGCACTATGAAGATTTGTGATGTGAAAAGTCTAACGGCGCGTTTGGATATGAGTTAAAATGTTCTGATAGCAAGACCATTCTTGTCATTCCGCCAGTTTCATGAATTGTCGCTTCTTTCCAACTTAATTTGGCTAGCTTTGTGTGTTGTCAGCCATTCGACCAGCTTCGCGTCTTATGGGCACTTTCGGACTTAAATCGGATCGGTAATGTTTTTTATTTACTAACGCTTACAATTTTATTGGTTTATAGTGTATTATATTAAACTGTCCTAAAACGCGAAAAGGGTTTAATTAGAATAGAATTCGTAAAATTATGAAAAAATATTTTAGTATTACTAGCTATCTGAATACATGGTTCGTTTCGTTTTCACTTGTTCAAATAAAAATATTTCAATGCAAAAATATATAAAACATTAAATATCATATATGCCAGGCATTCAGTGAGGGATCATAAGTTTTTTAGCAATATCTATGATTCTATTTATTTCATTATGATGGTGTTGAAAAAAAAATGTCTTATGCAACAGTTGGCCAAAATCTGAGAGTGATTTCTGAAGCAGGGCAATTTTAGTTTAGGAGCGGGGTATTTGCTTAAGTTATTAAATATCAAGCCCCTTATAAACTCTTCGACATTATTTAAGAAATTTATTTTGGTTTTATATTTAAGGGTAAAAGTTTCAATAGAAGAGCATTTCCTTTTATAGAAACTATTTCGTGCCAAAATGTTTTACATACACAAATTCTTGTAGCGTAATCAGGAAACTTATAAAAAAACCGTCTGTCTTTCCCTCTGTCTATCTCTGTCTCTCTCTCTCTCCCTTCTCTCTTTCTGTGAATCTGTCACAGTCTCACAATTTATATAATATTCGATTTTTCACAACTTCTGCAGTATCTGTTATATACACCACAAATATGCAAATAAGTGATTGAAATTGAGATAACAATTTACATATTACAAAATGTTAAAAAAAGTCTTCCTTTTCAAAGAAAAGGAAAAAAAAAGAATCTTTTTCTTGCTACCCGAGTTCTTGCATGCCAGTTTTGTACATTACGTACCGCATGCGTTGGCGCTATAGTAAAGCAGTCATCAAATTTCTACAAAAACCAAATTTTCTTTTTTAATTCTACAACTTCTAAGTATTTTATGTCTCACACCTATTATAACGTCGTAAGTTCTGTCATATGCGACCACTACCGCTCAAATCAATGTATTATTGAGTAATCACTAATTAAACGCAGCCAGCAATGGTGAATTTAATTCAGAATGAGTCGTGGCGCACGGGACTGCAGCGCCATTTACGCCGGCGACATATACACGAGTAATGACTTCTATCCTCTAAATTATGGTACTAAAATAAAGCCGATAGGTGGGTTATTTTGGCATAATATATTTCGTTACATATTGTTTTTGCAAGTGGGTCACTTTCCGAAATGAAAGACGTTTTATGTCAAAATTATAAAACTTATACGTACGAGAATGAAATATACATATATAGATATATACACATACCAAGTTTGTAACGGGATGTCATACATGTATAAGCAGAAACGACTTTTTTTCGAATGCTCCATTAAAGGTCATCATTAGAGAAATCTTTTATAATGAAATTTTAGTTGTGCGTATCATTTATTATGTTAAATTGATATAACATGCCAACTTCCACGGATTGCCGAATGTAAAATAAAATGTTTAAAAGCAATCAATTTTCTTGTATCTTATTCCGTTCTCAAGATACACGATTTTAACATTGCCATAAAAGTTAAGTGTACTGCTGGGAATGTACATGAAGCGCCGCACGTTTTATTCAAAATTAAATACAACGCGACGCACCTACCTTTCTTCCGCTTGGCTGTCAAAAAAACTACCTTAACTTGTTCATTGGGAATATTTTTGCTATTTCGTGAAAATTGTAATATCGACAAAAATAATAATTTTTATAAAATATATATATATGTGTATATATATATAGATATATATATATATATATATATATATATATATATATATATATTTATACATATATATATATATATATATATATATATATATATCATTATACATATATACACATACATATTTAAACTGAAAGTTTAGCAAAGACAGAGAGAAAATTTAAGTGAAAATTTATAGAATGGTCAATAATATTTATACTTCAGCAAAAAAACTTAAGAAAATACATAAATGAATAACTAACATAATTTTTTTCAGTAGCTAGTAAGTTGTTTTCAACAAAAGCAAATATTAATTCATTTTTATTTGAACTTTTTCAGAATTACAATTAGAAGTATTAATTTTACTGATATAATCTCGAAATAAATTAAGCCCTGTAAAATAATATGTTCGTCATCATCATAATAATTAGCTGAAAAAACGTCAACTATTATCACAGGCCTCTCCCATAGATTGCGGCAAAGATTGATCCAATACTGCTTACGTTGAATGGCTTCCCAAGAAATTTACCGCAAATTTGGTCCAAATTCAAGAATCTTCCTTCTTCTAAAGTCGTTCTTTCTGCGGGCCTACCAGTGGTATGATGTATGTCGGTAGCCTCATTTCTCCTACGGATCTTCTTATAACGGAATATAAAAGTTAAACCAATACAGAGAATATCATAATAATATTTTTAACATCTTTTCTAAGTAGCTCCCTACGAGTACCTACATAAAATGAAACCAACAAGACAACTGCAAGGATATTCACGAGCACGTGTCAATTTGTGAATAGTCACATCCGGAGGGACCACCTACCGTAGCACATTTGATCAGTTATTAGACCTGAAAGCGAAGGGATGCAGCGAAAGGCAAACATCATTAAGTGTATCGCACATTTATGATCGAGTCACGTGTTGTTCGGGGGCGCGAAGCGGTCCGCCGGCTGTATATATGTGGAGGTGGAACGTTCCCAAATTTATTCATCGTGGAGCGTGTGCTTTTTATTGTCGCCTGTTAAAAATGTATGAAGGAAAACTCGCAGTTATGTATGTTTTTGTACGTAATCTCTTTATGGCAAGAACGTGCCTGACATCATTTGAAATACGATCCATCTTGCCATGAATGACGTCTAAGCTACGAGAAAGAAAGAGTACGAAAAACCATAAGAAATACACGGAACAGAGTCCTGAATTAATTTATTTAAAAGAAATGGCAGTACCCTAGCAAAATTATGGCAGTATTCTCTTTAAGGTATTGAATGTGGTTTCGAGGAAAAAATTTGACGGTTAATATTATTTATTTTAACCTAACTAAAATTGTAAACAATAAAATTGTAAAAATTGTAAAAATGGCAGTATTCTAGCAAAATTGTGGCAGTATTCTCTTTAAGGTATTGAATGTGGTTTCTTGGAAAAAATTCGACGGTTAATATTATTAATTTAACCTACTAACTAAAATTGTAAACAATAATATAATATTATATTTCAATAAAAATTAATACATATTTCAAAATAATATATATTTCAATAAAAATTAACTTTAATATATCTGTTATGTATGATGATATTTATATATACACGATATATATGTAGACGATTAAATATTAAGTGAAAAAAATTAAATAATTGATCGTTTGTTATTGTGTATACATTTTCACGTCATCTTTTCGAAGAGAAGATCGTACTCCAATACTTTCTTCTACCTACGTCTTTCATTGCATTTAATATTTCGAAATATTCCTTTATTTTACTAATTTAAATACTCCTTTGTTACATTTATTTTTATTCATATTATCATGTACACTATTTTTACGAATATCTATTCACCTTACAATCTTTCGGTTACTATTCTACCCGATTCATTCGCGAGTTGAAAGATCAATCACATTTTCTTTTCCTTTTAATTTCTTTCTCTAAACCGTCATAGACATATCTTTTTTACCTTCCTAATAAAACTTTCTTTGGCAGTTTTTTGCATATTTTGTCGAATATCCAGGTTTTAAATTTTACACTAAACTTCTTTAGCAGTTTTACGTAAATAAAGGCAGTGAAATGAACCTGTTGCTTATTTCAAATCTATTTCCAAAAATTAGTAACCTTGTCGCATAAATATGAAACAAATTAAAAATATGAAATGCAAGAAATTAACAAATTACTTAAAAAACAAATTTACACATTTTTTTCATCGTAAGTGAAGCCTATAAGGAGATGTACAAACTTATTATATGCTTCACTTGATTTTCCACTATATTGATTTCTGATTGCACATACATATTCAATGACACTATACTGTTCTATAAAACTTATTTCATTTTTAAATGGTATTCGCTAATATTTCCCATGAAAAAAGTGAAAATCATATTCTAATGCTACGAAAGAAAAACGGCTTTATGCTGCATAGTCAGCCAATAATAAATCAGAAAATTTCCCCAATCCCCAATTACGTGAGTATCATATTACAAATTGTGGTTCAGCGTTTTCCGCGAAAATACCACGATACCTTGGGGATTACTAAGTCTAAACGGCTTATCAATATTTAAATTTAAATTACGTTACGATTTGTCGTTTGGCTGCTAAATTTTAAGACATTTCATATTATTACACATTACACATCTCCAAAAGTGGTACAATTTTGAGGCCAGAATACTTCGCGTGAAGTTTTGATCTCTGAGAAAATTCTTTGACTTATCGTTCAACTGTATTTAACTAAATACTAATTCAAAGTTTTTGTCTGGGAAAGGCGTTGGCCGTAATTGTTGAACAAGAGATAACTTTATTAATAAAGAATAATTCGTGACAAAAATATTCTTATTACTTGCAGCTTAAACTGGTGTATGATTGATGTACTTAAAAAGAATATTCGTACACTTTATTTAATGGCTACATTAAATAGTATTGTATCTCTCTGCGTTTGGTCCTTTGTCTCGGTGGGAAGGAATTTCTTGTATTTATTCTTAGATTTAGATTAAAAATATAAGTAACTACACAAAATTAACAATAAAAGTGGAGCATAGCTCCTAGAACATCGATTTTATTGAAATTAATAAAATCGATGTTCTAGGACCTATGCCCCAACTTTATCGTTAATTTTGTCTAGTTTACTTGGTGATAGACTAGCGTATTGGTAATATATCCTTGAGATTACAGCGTACACTTTAAAAATTAGAAAGAATTTAAATTTTATTAATTATACAGTTAAAATTTTAGTATTGGTATGAACATCAGAAATTTACTTCGATGAATGAACTTAAACTTAATACTCGTTTCCTAAATATGCTATCCACTTAATATAAAAATTGTATCTACTGGATACCTTTATTGTTAAATTCTTTATTTCTTGAGTTACGCTGTGTTTATCCGTCTACATAAAATATCTGAAATGTAGAACAAACCTCAAGGTATCTATAAGCCAATATATAGTGCCAAATTCAATTATTCAACTCTCCATATATTAATAAGCTATTTATTTTACTGACTCATATGTTTAAATATGTCCCCACTTTTCGTTGGCAAACTATAGCAAGACAAGAAAGCTAAAAAAAAGAGAAAGAATTATCCAACTACTGCAATTATCCTATTGCTTATACCAAGCATAAGCAGTAGAATAATTTAAATAGTTGGATAATTGTTATCATCCTATGATAATGACAATAGTATCATTCTCATTAATTTCAGTATACAATACATGAATTTTATGTTATGTATAGAAAAATTAGTTAGTAAAATTATTGTTGTCGTTAGCAACAGGCTGTGATACCGGTATTACAGAAGCTTTGTCGATCATTTCGATGACCAATTTTTCTATTTTTTTATATTTGGGACTGTATTATTTACACCGAAATTCACAAAAGCTGTAAATAATTAAAAGAAAGGAAAAAAACACACACACGCCGCATCTCAACTACAGAAGAAGATGTACAGTTATTACTTTATATCGGCTAATCTAGCTTGCAAATAAAGACATAAAATATGAAAAATAAATTTTTCAGCTTTACATATTTATCGTAACATTTCCATATCAAGATACTAATCTACTTGGAGTATTTAGTACTTTATAAATAAGTTAAAGAAAAAGAACTTTCAAGTATAATTGACGTTATCGATGTATATTCAAATTGATTAAAATATAATAACAAACAAGTAAGGAAAAATTGAAATCAGAAATAATTGAATAATTTATGAAATTACTACTTAGAAGCCCTTGGTTTTTTTGGAGATATATGCCCTCAAAATGTGACAAATTTTCGTGCCTCTTACATTGTGAGTAACCACTGTCTAATGACGTGAAAGAGGTGACTCTAAAACAATCTAGATAATAATAGAATATAATGATAGAAGGATCATAATACGAGGATCAAACAATTTAATACTATTTGCATAATAATTACGAATTAATCATTCGTGAGAATCGGTTATGGAATCTTATTAAACGAAATCTCTATACATCTTTAAAACATTGCGGAACCTAAGTAATCTTTTGTTTTGCTATTCGTTACTTCCAAAAATATATTAAATTGAACGCGGATGCTTTGTGCGTCTTTTCGCATAATAAGAAACACGCAAGCTATATTCACTTATCAACATCGGAATGAAGCACGTAAGAGATACACGACATATATGTCTATCATTAGTTAGGCGCAGCAATGTTTTCGCATTCATTCTGTTAATAAACTATTAATTTAAATTAAATGAATTCTGAAGACATTTTCGAGCGTCTATGTTTCTATCAGTCATATCATTGATTTTACAGCGAGCACGAAATAAGCTGATAATTTTAATATTCCAATGCAAAACAAAATCGATATACGCCAGTTATTAAAGTTGCCATTTCTAACTATCGTGTATCGCTGCCGTAACAGAAGCAAACGTCAAACTAACATCGATATTTCTCTCCACTCGGATTAAATCAATTAATATCTTCCGATTTCAAAATTCAAATTTCATTTACTTTAAATGTGTCATGAGCTCCTTACGACAGTTGTTTATAATTTAAAGACACACAATACCGTTTCTGCGAATACTCTGACCGTGTTACGAGAGAGAATTGGAGGTGAGATTAAATATTTTACCTGGAAATACAACTGACAAACGTTACTTTTAATTATCAGGGGCGCGGTCGGCGTCAATCCTGGTGGAGGCCTTTTATATTAATTTCAGCATCTTATCTTTCCCCAAAAATCCATTCCTTCCGAGCGTCGGGCGAAAGTTAAAATGAGTGTAGACAAAAGCTCCTTTGTTAACTTTATTGTTTTATAATTATTTTAAACATCGTGACATTTATCTTACAAGGTATTACTGGAAAGTGCTTAAACTGTTTTGCATTAAACGTTTATGCTACGCGGGTTAGACGCTGTGTCTTTTTTGTTCAGCTTGAATTTTAGAGCTTATTTTTCTAGCAATTTTTCTATATTTAAAATCATAGATATCGCATCGGTTTCTATACAAAATTTCATTGTGTGAGTCCTGAGTGAACTTCTAAACCATTATTTGGTGAAATTCAATTTAATACTTATATCTTATATTAATATATTATACCAATGATATCAATATATAATTCTGCTATTTCAAAGACAAAGAAAATATGTCACAAAATTAAAAACCGGGGGTTCGAAAATATCGAGTATTAAAAAGTTCATCATAGATTAGAATCTGAAAATTGAAGTTAGACGAGTGACTTCAGATTATACTACCTTGCTAATTGCTTTTAACTCTGTTTGTCGACTCAGCTGTTGGGAAACTCTCCCTAAGGGATGGTGTCTTAGTTGCAAATATACCCTTATTAACTCATATATTAGTCTCTAGCGCGGTCGTTCTTAAATGATACACAAACGAATTTATTCATTATATCGTTAGAAAGTTTCTCTCTTAAGAATAACGGCAGTAAATTCATATTGATGACTTAGGAATTATCCTAGATGTTCTTTTCAAGGAACAAAGGATCGCAATACTAATTAGAGTTATGTAAGTATATATTATACAAATACCAAAGTATGAATTAAGATTATAACTATTTGTGCACAAAATAGTCACAGTATTTATATGTCAGTATTTCTAATCCCTGAAAATTGTATTAGTGATTTTATTACATAATGTATTGAAAAATTAGTAAAATTACTTTTAATTTAAAATTAACATAGTTATATGTACGTATATACAAAGCTTATAATTTATAAAATTTCGTTTGGGCTTTAAATTAAATGTGCTATAATTTATAATTCTTTTTAAATGTAAATTATATCTTTCTAAAAATGTCCAAAGAAAAAATTTATACGGGTATTTCAAAATTTTTTTCAGACTATTTCAAGAAGAAGGCAATACATAAAAATGCGTTAAATTATTCTAAAATAACTCGGTTTTGGAATAATTTAACGCATTATTCAGTAAACAAATAGATTTAAGACATAGCAGGTAGAAAACATGCACAAGACAAATCTTAAAATACAACAGGAAAATGATACCTTTATATATTTATATAATATTCTTTCAACAACGATTATTGGATTATCATTATTTTGCGGAATGCCAACGAGTAGAATTTATTTTTAGAATAAATATTTTTGTACGTTCGGTACGTACAACAATTATTCAAATATAAAAACTGATTTTGCTTCATCAGTTTCTTATTATTTTTGCATTTAATACAATAATTAAAGAATCACGAATACTGCTCTTTTTAAAATTAAAACTTTTATACGGCTTTTCATTTGTAAAAGCAAGCTCCATTTTAATATGTTAATTTAGATTGTTAACAGAAACACGTAAAGTTACGTAGAAAGGATATTTGTGGTAACCAAATACGTTTTTCATTTATTTTGAAAACGATGTATTATTCAATTTATTTTTCACACTGTATACAAATAAAAACCATTTTACACTATATACACAATACAAATAACAACCCAAGGAGAAAATTTACTACACATAAATACAGACCTAACGGAAATTTGTTTGTAAAGTGTTTTCCTCGGCATTCCGCATATCTTTACACCTATTCGAACTATAAAATTGGCCTGTGTATAATAAGACTATAGAATTAGCGATATAAGCTGGCCATTGGCGAAGTATAAATTAATGCAGGTGGGATACATGCTTACGTCAGCAACTCGAATTTCGTCTTCTGCACACACAATTTTTCCATATTGTGTATATATGTTACAGATTATTTTGTTTCAGCAGTTTGTTAGAAATTTGAATCTATGATCAATATTTACATATTAATTGTAATGGTAAGTTTATTTTTCGGCTGCATATCTGTGATTTTTACGTATGTTATAATCTATACCTGTTATAGAATTGTGAAATTGGCGCAATTCTACATTGAATATTCTATATTTACCAAACATTTATTTAGAAAAATGTAACAAAATTAATGGAAAAATTATATATTGTTCGGGCGTTTTTGTCCGTTTTTATGTGAGCCTGTTTATTTGTTCGCGCGTCGAGTCACGCATTTTCATTTAGTTTTACTGAAGATTCTTGGTATTAATAATTACATTGACTAGGTTTTATTGCAATCGATAATTAAGAAAGAACATGGAAAAATTTGATACGTCTGCTGCGAAGTGCAGTTTCTCAATAAAAGTTTATTTTACTACTGTTATAGTAAATGGCGTCATGTATTAATTTTATTGATAATATCATAATATTTTCTGGAAGTTCTCACGTGAACGAAGTTCCTGACAAAGCTACTTTACGTAATAAAATATAATCATTACACCTGATGATGTGGGTATCAAATGTCCTAATTTAGATTTTAATTTCATCAACAACTCAATAAACTTGCTTCCAAAATACAAAATGAAATCTGATGTAAAAAGTTTAAATTTACTCGCATTTCTGGTACATTGGTTTAATTTTCTCCACACAATTTTTGAATTTTTTAAAAATAAAGAAATTTATGCAAATAAAAATATTATTCATTTATTATTAAACAAAATTATTTATTTACATCTTATTTATTTATTTATGAAAAAATAATATGCGAATAAAAATATTATTTCCCTATTAATATGTATCAAATTATTTCAGCGAATAATTTCGGAATCTGTACAGTTTACATTCCTTTTCTTTTTACTCAATGTAAGTTCAATTTGACAGTAGATAATTGCAGAGTCCACAGGAGGGCAAGCTATGAGTCAATTGATGTTTCATATGTTGTCATATTTTAGAATGTCTCATAAAATACGTGCGAGCAGATCAATAAGGTCAAATTCGTTCACTTGTTTATCAAAATAGTTAACTGTATTTTGTTAATATAAGTATAGAGGAAAATAAACAAAAAATCATATTTTTTTTTTAAAACAAAAGTCTCAATTCCCCCACCAGATTAGCGAAATTAATAAATGTTCATATAGTCTCATATATCTTTCAAAACAATGTCATTTAACATATTTTTTTAAAACAATTAATTTCAACTGCGTAGATTTTTTTTTAATTATTGCGACCGAACTTACTTCCAATCGAATGAAACTATTGCAACACCCCTACATAAATTATTTAAATGTTTTTACAATTTAATATACATGCTGCGTTATTTATGGACATGTTGTATTGTGATATTCGCATACACATTGGACATGTTGTATTATGAGTAACGCGTTTATCCAAGGAATTTGCAGGCCCGAAAAAGTCTTAAAAAGACCACATAATTTATACAATGAGCACAAATAACCGCACTAAAAAAAATTGATCGATATTAACTATTGTTTAACCCGTTTCTAAAAAGTTAATATGTACTTTGTTCGACTTTTATTATTATTTTTATTTCACATTAATGTTCCTTGATATATTAAAAATATAATACACTATTTTCAGTCATTAATAAAGATCGCATATTTTAATTTTTATTTTAGTTACAAATTTTATTTTATTTTTTTCTCTTTCCTTACCATCGGTCACCTAATAGTTTGGAACAAATTAGACTTCGCAGGCTAATTCGTTACTACCGTGCATAGATGATATAACGGTATCACATTTTGCTGGATCAAATAATTCGAATGAATTATGAAGAAAAATAACCTGACTTTTCCTCTGTAAATACAAGGTTTCTTATTTGTTTGATTTCTGATTTAAATAAAATTCTTGTAGGGCTAAATTTTTATAAGGGTCAGTTGATGTTCATCAAAATTATAAAAGCATTGCAATAATATACAGCAGGTCATCTATGCAAATAATAACTTATTTAGAGAAAATGTTAGAATCTATGTATATATAAGTATGCACATACGTATGTGTGCTTTAGGAGCTTATGAAATCTGAACGAGAACCTGTATAACTACGACTTTTTGTAATTTAGTAGTGAAGTGAAAAAAAGCTCATTATAAAATCAGTCCCCAATAGCAGATTCTGAGTCATTCCGACATTTCCAAACTCTCTTCTTTACTAGAAAAAATCATAATTATTAAAAAAAATACAATGCTTAAACGAATAAAATATCCTAAAATATTCTCGTCACATAGATATAGCACACATTTAATATATAGAAAATTTAATAATATTCGACTTCTGAAATCAAATGAAATTTTGAAAAGGTCATTCCATGAATCATGGTAACAAAAGCAAAAACGATGGCAAACATATTGGCGCGCCTAATAACATATTCGATACGGCTTGGGCGAATGATCCCCGCGTAACGCCCGCCCTATCTCGTTATTTGTTTTCTATCGACAAAACGGAGTGAGTGAATTTATATTAACGGTTATGCTTGATTACAACAGTGCCATTCGGCATAATTGAGCCACACGAGGAAGCTGTTAACATAATCACGTGACTTTCACATGAAGCTCGTAATGAAAATGCCACATTTTTCAAAAGCAGCAATGTTTTGGAATTTTAATAATACTATAAAAATATTTCTGTAGGTGGTTTTTAAGAACTACTAAACCAATTTTAATATAGCTTTTATTAAGAAATTGTAATAAATCTAGTCTCTAAGTCATTTCTTTTGATCGTTGCGTTGATAATGTATGTAATATTATTACAGTGATCTAGTTTAAAGTTCAAATATATATATATATATATATATATATATATATATATATATATATATATATATATACATATATATATATATATATATATATATATATATATATATATATAATGTGTTTCTAATTCTTATCCTTGGATAATATGGTGAACACTAAAACTATAGCATTGAGTTGCTCTGAAAAGAGATTTATTACATAAACAAATGTTTACACTTTCACAAAACAATTTATAACGTTAATTAATCACAAACTCACCTGAAAAGAGAAACAACATTTAAAGCTATTGCTTCACTAGTTCGTTTCAATTAAGTATTGAAATATTATACTATATCATATTATAATTCATTGATCGTTTCTAAGAACATAACCTATTTTTCTATCGTGGCGTGGCGACATGTCCAAGTGACAGCTAGCACAGCTCATATGCAAACTTCATGCTGAATGAAGTGTCACTCACTTCGTTTACATCTCCCCCCCCCCCACCATAGGTAATTATCAAAATTTTAACGTATTACTACCACTGGAACGAGTTTTGTTATGTGGAAAAAGTTTGACTGTACCTTTTTGTGTCCCGTGTTTACTTTGTAAATTGAATTAGATATTTTCTCTATAATTTGATATGGACCAATTTTCAATTCATCTAGTTTTTTTCGGTTTAACCGATTTCCATTTTCAACATATACTAAATCTCCTACTTCAAATTCATAATTTTTTCTGTTTTTATCAAATCTTTTTTTATTATAATTATGTGATTTTATACTATTTTCTAAGGCAATCTTCCGGTCTCGTATTAAATGTTGATTCTGTAATTTATTTTGTTCAGTTCGTTTGGTAGAATGTCCACACTTTTTCCCTGCAGTAAATATTTTGGGGAGAACTCTGTCACATTATGTTCGGTTTCGTTATATTTGTTTGTGCATTCGTGAGCAATGGTAGTCCAAGCGATCTTATCTCTTTTTTCATAAATTTTACAACGAATTTTATTAACCAATGTTTGGTTTAATCTTTCGTTCAATCCGTTAGAAAATGGTGCATTTACTGCAGTGAACACTTTAGGTATACCTTCCTTTTCTAAAAAATACTTAAATTCTTTTGAATTTATACCCGGATATTGGTCTGACAGAATCAAGTCTATTTTATAATCTTGTGTTACTCTTTGGACTAGTTTTATAAAGTCGTTTGCATTCTGAGTTTTGGATGTCAAAATGTAGGCGTAACGAGTAAAGTGATCTACTAGAAGATGTAAATTCGTTTTTGTTGAACGAGCACCACCAAATCCACCTATGGTATCTATAAACACTATTTCGAACGGATGTGTGGCTGGTCCTAAGTGAGACATTAGTCCAAACTTGTATGCTCCTCTTGATTTATTTTTTATACAAACGTCACAGTTTTCGCATATTTTTTTTATGTTGTCTAATAAATGTTTAGCTTGATAAAAGGGTTTTATTTTTTTTTCTACTTGTTGTTTTCCTATGTGGCAATAGTAGTGATGAACTTGTTTTATAATATGTTTACTAAAGTCTTCAGTTAGTATCATATTTTCATGTTTTCCAATTTTTTTATAATATATATTATTTTTATAAATAAGTTTATTTATATTCTCTTTTATATCTTCGTTTTTATTTTGATCTTGTTGTATATCTTCTATTTTGATAAAATTAACTACTTTTAAACTACTTTCTTCATTTTCATCTGGTTCTAACACTGGGTTTCTGCTTAAGGTATCTGCTTCTATATTATATTTTCCCGGAGAATATATTATTTTAAAATTGAATTGCGACAAATAAAACGTAAGATCTCCCAGTTCTTTATCCGTTCTGGCTTTTATATTCATTTTTTCTAAGGGTTTGTGATCTGAAAAAACCGTGAATGTTTTTCCTATAAGCCAATGTTGCCAGTATTTAACCGCCTCTTTTATAGCCAGACACTCAAGATATATAGCTTTTCTCTGTTTTTGGGAATTGTTTAATTTTTTGGAAAAATATGCGCAAGGTTTTTCATCACCATTAGGTTGAATTTGTTTTAAGATTGCAGCTATGCCTTGTATGCTAGCATCTGTATAAATATTGATTGGTAAGTCTGTATCAAAGATTGCTAGGTGATTTGAGCAAAGTAGTTTTTTTATAGTATCAAATGATTCTTGACATTTATCGGACCAGACAAATTTTTCTCCTTTTCTTAATAAATTATGTAATGGATCCAGCGTTATTGACATATTTGGTACATATTTTCCATAGAAATTTATTTTTCCCAAAAATTGACCAACGTTTTTTTGTGTTTTTGTAATCGGAAATTCTTTTATGGCAATTAAATTATCCTTTAGCGGAGTTACCGTGTTGTTTTTTATTATATGCCCTAGATATTTTACCGAGTCCTGTGCAAAGTTACATTTCGTGAATTTTAATTTAAACCCTTCTTTTAAGATTGCTTCCAATAAGAAGCATAAGTGTTCTATATGTTTCTCAAACGTTTCTGAAAATACTAAAATATCATCTATGTAATTAACAGTAAAATCTGACAATTTATGCTTTCTTATAATACTACTCAGGATTCTCTGAAAAATGGCGGGCTAAGTTTTTAAGCCAAAAGGTAAACATGTCCACTGATAGTGTGCATTCTGGGTAACAAATGCAGTTTTTTTTCTATCTTCAATCTTAAGAGGTATGGACCAAAACGCCGAGTTCACATCAAGTGTTGAAAAAAATTTACATTTCCTCGTTTTTATCATTAAATCCTCGATTACAGGAAACGGTTGCGATTGGGGAACTACAATCTTATTCAATTCTCGAAAATCTATGCAAAGCCTTGATCTTCTTCCTTCTTCTTTTTTAAATGCTAGTGTTACCGGAGCCGCAAAAGGGCTATATGATTCCTCGATTAAATTATTTTCTAGTAGTTTTGATATTTGATGTTCAATTTCTTTCATGTCCTCAATAGAGCACCTATATGGTCTCTTACTGCAGTACTTATCTATCAATAGTTCAATATGTGCTTCGTAACCTTTTACTGTACCTATATCATATTTATCTTTAGCGAAAATTTAATTATATTTGCATATCAATTGATCAATATCAGATCTTTTTTTATGATCTAAATGATTTATCGTAATATCAAAATCATTGACCCTTATATTTTCATTAAAGTTTATTTCATATTCGTGAATAATAACTTGTTTTTCATTTTTATTTATCCCTATGTCATTACCTGTACTGCCAGGAATTTGTTTTGTGATTATAGGTTGTTTTTCTTTGATTTTTATGTATTTTGTCTTATTGTTACTGTTATGGATATTTTGCATGATTTCTAAATTCTCATTTTGAGTTAATTTAAATTTTTGTATACAATCTAATCCAACTAGAAAATTATAGTCGAAGTTTTCTTCATCTATAACAAAAATATCAACATGTTTTTCAATTTCAAAAATTTTTAGTTTAAAAGTTACCATTCCTATTGATTTTTTTACGCCATTAATTGTTTTCAAACCTGCTTTTTTATAATGAGTTGGTATTTTTTTTAAAGATAATAACCTTGAATTTATTAAGGACACATTGGATCCTGAATCATAGATTCCTGATGTTTCTAAAATGTCATTTATTAGTAATTTAATTTTAATTAATGGCGGCACTACCAGTTTTTTTGGTTAATTTCATTTAGTTCAGTCTCTAATTCTGAATTGTTTACACCCCTTATCTGATCGTTTTTTGTTCTATCATTATTTTTTATCTTAAACCAACATTGTGATTCGGGATGGTAACGTGTACCTTTATTTTCTTTTTCACAAATTTTACACGGACTAACCATGGGCCTTACATTTTTATCTTTAATTTTACTTTCGGAAGCTATTATCTTTTTATCAAATGTTTTTTTTATTTACCACGTGCTCTAAACTTCTTATATTATTAAATAAATCTTGAGTTTCCTTTAAACTATTTCTGTCAATTTTATCCGCAATGAAATTTGGTAATCCGGTGGCGATTAGATCAATTAGAGTATGTTTATCTATGGACTTATTTATTTCTAATAGCAGTTTCTCTTTTTTTAATGCATACTCCAGTAATGAGCCCTGTCTATATTTAAATAACATTGCATACCTGATCGGTGATAAACTCTTATCTGCATATGTCTCACTAAAGTTTTGTTTCCACATAGCCCATTCTAAATTTATTGTGTATTTAATCAGCATAGAACTATACCAGTCTTTACAGGAATCTTCTAAAAATAACCTAAAAATTTCAATTTTTTTGATATCCTCCTCTTTGCCTAAACGTGCACATTCCGCTTCAAAGATTGTCATCCACTGGGACACATTGGTAATCTTTTTAGTAGTACTAAATTTTTACATAACAAATTTTTCTGCCATTTTTCCCACATTAAAAGGTTTTGATGATTAATTCTTCATTTAAGTGAAGCTTTCCATGATTTTTATTAGATATTCTTCAGAGATTCCTGCTGTAGAAGTTTTCGGTGTTTCTTTTTCCTCTAAAAGGTATCCCATGAACTGTTTATTTCCATCTTCATCACAATAAACCGCCTTTGTTTCTGGGCTCATGGATATCCATACCTGTCGCTTGTCATGCCGTTTTTGTAAAGTAGCTTTGATTTTTTGAAAGATTTGTGTTTTTATTATTGCATCGTGTAGTTTTACAGGTTGTAATTTATCCGGGAACACAAAGGTATTGCCGTCTAAATCGGTAATTGTTGTTATACAAATAATATTTGTCTTCACATCTTCACTGGCCTTGACTACGAACTCGAACTGTAATTTGTCCATTATTCTTGGGAATTAGCTGTAGAAATGTTGTTTTATAATGTGTTTCTAATTCTTATCCTTGGAAAATATGGTGAACAGTAAAACTATAGCATTGAGTTGCTCTGAAAAGAGATTTATTACATAAACAAATGTTTACACTTTTACAAAACAATTTATAACGTTAATTAATCACAAACTCACCTGAAAAGAGAAACAACATTTAAAGCTATTGCTTCACTAGTTCGTATCAATTAAGTATTAAAATATTATACTATATCATATTGTAATTCATTGATCGTTTCTAAGAACATAACCTATTTTTCTATCGTGGCGTGGCGACATGTCCAAGTGACAGCTAGCACAGCTCATATGCAAACTTCATGCTGAATGAAGTGTCACTCACTTCGTTTACATATTTATATATATATATATATATATATATATATATATATATATATATATATATGTATGTATATATATATACATATATATGTATATATATATATATATATATATATATATATATATATATATTATCCTTCTCAAGGATAGTTTTTAAACTCTGCTCCACGTGGTGAAAAACCAACATAAGAAAATAGTGGGCAACAGATAGTAAGCACAAAAGGACTAAATGACACTAATAACCATTAATAAGAGTACTAAGTTAACAACACCCGTTTTTATATTTTTTTTAAGTTAGTGAATTCCAATCAATCTTAATATTCCAAGCAACACATGCGTTTTTGAGAAATTATCCATTTATTCACCAGTATGTAAAAAAAAGAAACAAATAGCAGCCTGAGTCATAAATACAAGTTATTCAAAAAACATAACATGGAACAAGTTCATCAGTAACCAATAATAATACAAAGCTACAACAATCATTCACACTAATAATCGTATTCCAGACTGTATCAACCGAACGCAATCGAACAACATAATACTGGATGTTGAAACGAGTTAGAACAACCACAAAATTGCGGTCAGTAAACTTGACATATAAAATGTTGGCATATAAACTATTTTCTAGATTCAAACCATACCTCAAGTGAATAAACATAAAAAATTAATAGAGAATTATTTTTACGTGTCTTCTAGGACTTTCTCAATTCGACTGTATATTTTAGGTATTAAATTTATATAGAATCTGACCATGAAAACCATAAGTTCACTATAAAATTCCTCAACGTTGAAAACCACCGACACCGTGATTAAATTTGCATGATATAAATCTTATAATAAATTAATGTGACGCGAATAAAAACGACATAAATTTTGCTCATTGGCAAATCGAGGTGCAATCGTACAGCCATAATTAGGTAAATATATACAAACACAACCAATTCGAGTGTTGATTCAATATTACCTCATATCCCCCGCATTTGTCAACCAATTTACATAATTTTTTAAAAAACTATACTTGCAGTGAAGCACCATGGAAATTTGGTTAGATTCTGACAGAAAAATATGAAGGTACACCACAGAATTCCTCAACACTGAATGGCCTAACTTCCGTGATTGGGTTTGGATTGTACAAATCGAATAACACACAATTAAGCATGACATAAATTTGATCTTTAATAAAATTAGCATAAAATTATGAAGCCAGAAAGTGATGAGTAATAAAGTCGTCAACTTTTAACTCGTTTCACTTGTCTTGACGTAACCGAGAAAGTAATAAAGTATATAGCCGGATAAGTATATACAGATACATACATAGGCATGAAGTAAATATGATATTAGTAGGTAGTAGATAAGTAGATAAGTAAGTGCAGGCATCGAAAAATCCATGAAATAACTAAACAATATTAGGCATACCTGCAAATAACAGGCTTGGTGCACTGAGTGCAGTGAAACCAAACGATGGAATATGATTCCTATATTCGTATGTATTTATGTTTTTATGTATGTACCAAGCAAAGTGCAACATTCGTCTAGTAATGGGTGTGCATTTACGTGAAAGACAAGATTCATCAATTTTTCGCCGATTCCAAAAATCTCTGGCGTAGCACTTCTTTCCAAATTGACTTATTTATGAAAACAATATTTCATCCCAAACATTCCAAATTAGTACTATTATTTTCAATACTCTCTACTTTTGAATGCATTTGTTATATTAAATGGTTTGCATTTCTTTAATTTCGTCAAATTTTTTTTTGTTAAACCGTTTTCTGTTTTTGTCGTGAGCTAAATTTCCCAAAATTTTGTTTTTCGCCAAACATTTACACATAGTTCATTTATGACTTCGGTCCAATAGAATAGACTATGTTTATTCTTCATTACGTTAACTCAATCTTGCCTCATTTATAAATTGTAAACAAGGTTCGCAAATGAAGTTTGATATAGGACCATCTATTATTAACATAACATTAAAATAGTCCATGTAGCTAAATGATTTGCGCGAATGGAGATCACAAGATACCTCACATTAAAATTTATTAATAAGTTTTCTCTTAGGTAATAAGAGTTTCATTTTATGGTCAAATAGAAATATATGGAGTGGACAAATGATTTCCAATTCATGCTATTTTGATTAGCTCATTGACTAAAGTCAATCACATGACGTAAGCCACTATCGAGATGTGGCCGTATAATCGGCTCTAGCCGTTCTTCTGTTACAATTTTTTCTTCTGATTTTACTCCTCATAAAACTTCATATCCACATCATATATGAAAATTAATTCTTAAGGAGTAAACTCAAATAATATGTAAATATTTTGAAATTGCTTTGATACTTTTTTAACTTAACAATATTTCTTTAAATTAACCACTGTCACTTAGTAAATTTGAGATATCGGTTAACATTTAAAAGCTATGGGAATTAAGTGAGAAGTTAATTAGTTCCAAATATTTAGGACATTGACATATCACCAATAAAAATATCATTTGAATTGCCGCATATTTTTACAACACTCTGATCCTTATTTTGTAACTGACCAAACACTGGCAGGAGTAAGTTTTCTAATTTTTTCTATTAAATGCTTAGGCTCAAATGGATATTATGAATATTTAGTAGCTTTCATTTTTAAAAGCTTCGAGAAGTAAAATTCTTGTTTCACCTAATTCAAAAGAACTTGCCTGTTTATACAAAATTGGATGAAGCTAAATTTTGGATGAAGCTAAATTAACTTTCTATAAAAACATTGCTTTACGGTTTAACCAGCAAGAGTTTAAAGAGCAAGCCGTATTGTTTCATCAGCAAATCAAGGAGGCGAAAAAGTATTTCGATGTCAACGTTGGGTATGGAGAGGCGATAGCGCCAAAGTGAGCGCCAGTGTACATCGAACTGATTTCAAACCACATTAATTGAACTGATAGTACATATCGCGTCGCCATCCTTTCTCTGTTGAAGATGAAAGTTTGCAAAGGTTTATTTCAATAAAGTTAAAGAATACTTTCACTTATAAAATAAATAAACTAAATTAGTTTTAATGGAGATGGGAGCTAGCAGAAAAAGTTCAATTAGAATTTGTATTATTATAAAATTTGTAGACATTTATTTTGTGTTCAGCTGCAAATTTATACAAATAACTTGAATTTAAACATTGACGTTTAAGGCATTTGATATTCTAGATAATTGTGCTTTTTAAACTGGTATTAACAACTGTAAAGCCTAACCACCTGAAAGGTTGGAATTTAGAATTACGGATTTGTAAGTTTAATAGCCTTTTCATTTTTAGACAATTGTTTGGTAGCAATTTAATAAAATAGGAGTGTAAAATGAAATTACGATGTATTTAATTACAAAATTTAGTATTTCAAAATAGTAACAAAATTCAAAACAAAAAATTATATATTTTAGTATCCCCATTATCATAGAACACATTGCCAGGAATGACAAACCAGACACGTCTCACTTTGCTAAACACCTCATTGAAAATAACAATCACCCTCATACTGATAATGTCCCCTATATATTACAAATAAATACAAAAGACAATTAACGTAATATCCTAGAAACATTAGAAATAAACAGACATAAAAAAGATACAACGGTTTATATATTAAATAAATAACTAAATATCATCACCCATACTTAATATCTTTTAGACATAATATAGTATTGAAACATAATATTGAAACATATAAATGCTGTTGGATGTTCCTAAGAGTTAATCTTTGCTAATAGCCCACCTGAAGATGTAATACAACGAAGCCTAGGTCGTGGTTAAGAACCTAAAGAAAGTAGAAATAAAACTACATCACGGAGTTTCATTTAATTGTGGATCATGAATTTCTACAAAATTTACGCCAAATATATTCAACATTACAGTATTGTTATCAAAATTGCACATACTTTCATTTCCAATAATTAAACACAATGTCGTAATTAATTTTTCATTGATAACACATTCCTTAGTTTATTTTTTTCATGTTATTTCAGTGTTTTCTATGCATTTATATTAAAAATAAGTTGATAAAATCGGTATTAAATGCAACTAAAATAGCAAAGAGGGTTGATGGTCATGGTTCTTATTTATTTCCCGGTTTTATCTACTGATTATGTAAATTGCAATTATTTTTTTTATATATCTCTCCCGCCACTATTTGTGTAAAAACTTAAACACGGAAGTACAGTAACTTCTTCAAATATTTGAATTTTTATTAAAATCGATATTAATATTAATATTTCTTAAATAAGTTATTTTACTATTAAATTTCAGCATTATTTTAATTAATACCTATTAATTAAATTGGGTATTAAACAAGAAACTTGTTGTGCTTCATCATTCATATTTCAGTTAGATAATTTCTTCATTTGTGTATTTTTCCTAAGTTACGCATTAATGATTTTACCAAAATTACTTTTGGTTAAATTGATATTTACATTGAACACTCTTGCTTTCTGATGATATTTAAAAATAAACAATATATTTAATAAACTCGCTTGTACGTTTAACTGTACTCACAGTTCTGCAGGTGCGGATAATTTTATACATTACCTGACAATTTTCGCCTCGCCTCCTTTCAAAATATAATCAGCTCCCGTTAGATGCAAAAATACAATATCTGTACTAAAACCTGATGAAATCAGTTATTCCCGTATGGTAAATGTACATATGAATGAACAGACGTTGAAAAAGGGATAAGCAGAGAGGAAGAAAGAGGGAGATCTTTTTTTTAAATATAAGTTATAATGAATTATCTCAAATATCAAATAAAATCGAGCGGTCTAGCAAGAATTCCACCAATAAGACACAACAACATGGGGCAACATGTGAATCACATTAATCAAAACGTGACAATAATAATATCATACTAAACCAACTAAACCCTTATTACGTCAATAAGTTTCGATGATTTTGTGGGGTAGCGGACTTTTGGAGTTATGCCAGAAACATATTAAATGTCCCGCTAGTATAACAGGCTCGCTTACAATTTTTTAAGAAATGAAAAAATTATTATTTTAAAAATTTAAAAAAAGTTTTTTAGATTTACCACCGTCATTTGTTTTAATATAAATGGAAACAAGATGTAAGAAACGAACGCACGATTTACTCTGTTAATTAATTTAGCGGTATTAATTTAAATAATATAAAATGTACTCTCAACATATCAAAACATTTCGATACTTGAAATATCCGTGGTACATTTATTTAATACTACATTTAAAACTTTTCCTTATTTTTTAACTAAATTTGTTTATTTAGAACAACAATACGTTATCATTGCCATCAACATCAGTCAGCCAATTGTCAATAAACGGGAAATCATATTTGATATACTTCTTCAATTTAATACCTTCACTTGAAGCCAATTCACTGACGTAATCAAAAATCCTAGTAAGACAACCACAGTCGAAATTATAACAAAAAATTGTGGTGAAAAAACCGAGTTCGAATTAACCAAAATATTATTGAAAAATTTTAAAATATTCTCTCACCTAATACGCCCATCACTGAATCAAGCCTTCGGTTCCCATTTTTCCAGGTAATAACTTGAAATCGGCACGGAACCAATTAATTTTAATTGGATTGCCCTATAACGTTTCATAGTAGGCGGGTAATGAATATTGTGGATTTACGGTCAAGCAGATTTTATTCATGCACCTATAGAATAAACCCATTGTTCAATTAGCAGTCTGCCAGGTTCACTTGCGTCCTACGAATTTCTCATACTCCACATATGTTGTTATTTGTTTTGTATTTTCCGGAAATATTTCAATGTGCTAAAGTAACATTTTTTTAAAAAAGCAAAAAAATCTTTAAAGTAGTTGACTAACTTAATGACAATCGAAATATCGTACTATGAAATAACTTACTGATAATCGTTCGAATCGTAAAATATACCAGTTAAACTTTACAATTTAATTAGTTATAATATCACACACAGTCCATGTAATCCATGTAAATATCTTTGCAATTACAGACGAAGAACTGTTACTTATTAGTTGTTAGAGGCAGCATAATTGATCCTTATCTCAAACATTTATTCTAAATTCAATTTGCGTATAATATAAAATTATAAATCTTCACACAATTTATAGCATTTATTAAATGACCACATAAATTATATTGCGCACAGAACCAGCGACTGTTCCGAATACATTATAAAGAACACATTCAAGTCAAACAAACACGTAAGTGACATTAACTTGGCACATCATAAAAGCCAAATGGGATATTTAATGTGTTTTTTTTATTCTTTAAGTGTACGTCCATAATACACTGACCCGGCCATAAATCTTTAGAAAATGTTCAAGACTGCCCTATTTTTCATTCTTTGTTTTGAATTACATTTTTTATATTTTCCAGAGTCGTTTTTCTTTTTACTAATAGTATTTTTTTTCGAAGGTCGCTCTGTTTCCTTTTTTTGATTAAAGAGCGGTTCTCTCATTCATAAAAATATATTTGTATATAAAACTTATGTGCAAAAACATATGTGTGATTATTTCAAATAATTTTTCGTAGGCTGAAGAGGTTTTATGAATGGAACCCGCGACTTCGTTAATATATGGTCTTTGGTTTGTTTAAATAGGTTATTTGAAGAAAATCTCAATAAAATAGGAATTTGTAGAGTTCGTCAATGGTTGTCCTTTTGAATAGAGAAGTCATACGGTATCAAATTAAAAATGTACATGTTCTCTAAAAATAAGTTAGGTGCTGATCAAGGATTAAAATAACTGTATCATTCCACAAAAAATGTTTTTTTAATTCCACTTTATTTCAATGCATGTTTAACCTGCATTGAGTATACAGTAGGGAATTAGCAACGCGTACGCGTAGGTACCACAACCTTAAATAGTAAGAGCGTGTTCATTACTGTATTCAATATCAATATCATTATAACATGGGAAGTGTTTGAGGTGTCACTATGAAGAAGTGATTGTAATAACCTTTGTGAAATTCATATGAACTGCTTCCGTAGTTTTCAAGATAAATCTGTTCCTACAGCCAGAAAAAAATTGTCTTTTTCTTTGCTCGTCCGCAAATAAAAAGACAATTTTTTTCAATTGAATTCTTTTAGTACTCAAATTCGCGAAAATGTGTTTCAAGCTGAAAATTGGAAAATTTCAGACAGAAATTTTAATTTTATTTATCTGCATTTGTAGGATATTCTTCAAAAATTAGCTTATATCTAGTGGTGCAAAAATTATTTATAAAACACAATTACGTACAAATGTATTTGATAAAAATACCTAAATTTTAAACGCTGAAGAAGTATACTTATCTGTTATAAGGCACAATTACCTATTTAAGTCATAAATCTCTAACGATAAATAATACATTTCATTAATAATTATATTAACACACAATATTCCGGATACCAATATTTCAATTACGTGAAGGAAGAAAGTTAACGTATTTCAATTCAATATATACCAATTTACATCGCTATTTCATTGTTCTAAAATCCCTGTAAATGATTGAAAACAAAAACAGTTTGTATTTTGGCCAATTTCTTTTGGTAAATTTAAAACATAATAACGTTGAAAAGTAAGTGACTTCAAGGTTTTTAAAACTTCTTATTTCCTTTATTTCTTCATCGTACCGACTTAGGAATAAAAGCAAAATAGAGCTCTGCGCCTAAAATGTCTCTGAGGAGGGTTTTAATATCTGTCAACTACAGACATTAGCTCTAACTCAATATAAGTCGAGCAGTTTTCTGAATTAAGTGGGGTTTAGTTTTAACTGCGAAAAGTTCTTTGAGAAAATGTGAGCTTAAATTTATTTGAAACCGGTTTTTTTTCATTTAAACAACAATGTGGGGATAACAAATTATAAGTTAGAAAATAGTAAGATATTTTCCAGCATTTAGTTCCATTTTTCATTTCACTGAGTTCTGAACTGTGTGAAAATGATATATTATCTTTTAAATTACTATTTAAAAGATACTATACTTAGTATTTACAATAAAATACAAAATGTTTGATAACCGTGAACTTCAATGGAGAAAATAAGAACGCAACGCAATTATTAATATATCGGTACATCACATTAACTGTAAATATTTTTTAAAAATTAAATTTCTTTAGGTTTGTGGCTTCTAAATGTATACATGATGTAAACTATTATGTAATAGCACAAAAAATATTTAATATTTAATTCAAAAAGATAGTGATAACAGTACTGGACAGGCATAAATATGTCGATATTGTGTGTAAAAAATTATTAATGAAATTTATTAGGATAGTCATATTATTCAGGATTTCAAAAAGAAAACTGCAGCGAAGATCTCGTTAGAGATTTATGACTTGAATAAATAATTGTGCTTTATAACAGATAAGTACATTTTTTCAACGTTTAAAATTTATTGTTAACCACTTCTTCATAGTGATACCTCAAACATTTCCGATGTTATAATGATATCGGTATTGAATTCAATAATGAACACACTCTTACTTTAAGGTTGTTTGCGAAATCCCTACTGTACATTTAATGTGGGTCAAACATACATTGAAATAAAGTGAAATTTAAAAAACACTTTTTGTGGAATGATTCCGTTATATTAATACTTAAGTACTTTAAAAAGTTATATCTGAAAAATTAAACATGGAAGGTAGTAAATAGTTACATGTAATGAAAACAATGAGATGTAAATAGGTTCTTCCCGTTATTAATGAATTTCCATGGCCTCTCTACAAAGCGAGACTCTGTTCCGTGGATGTTCAGGAAAATATAAAACTGATTACACGGTGACTTTTTCATCGACTGTCAGGTATATTTTAGGCAGAGTATTGCTTTAAGAAGTGCGTCAAAACAAATGGAAAAGGGTACAGTATGATATGAAATCTGCATTTACGTGACTTTACCAGAAATTTGAGCTGTTTTTGGTGACTATCTATGGCAATTTATTCGATCTTTGTATGATTTAAACAAGCACCGAAGTACTTGATTCTAAAATTGTATTCAGTATTAAAGAAATGTGATTTTGCAAATAATCATTCCAAAAAATGTATGTTTATTGGTAACTTAAATCGAGTTAAAGTATATCTGGTCTTGTATGTAGATGATGGATGGATAATTTCTAGTAAATTTAACATAATAAATAAAACAATACATTATTTAGAAACAAAATCTGAATTGAATTTTGAAACCAAAAATTTTGTTAGTCTTCATATAGAAAAAGGCGTTTACAACATGTTCTAACGACAAACGAAATATGAAGAGAAGCTACTTATCAAGTTAACTTAATTAATGCCAACGGTAATAGCGTATCTATCCAAACACTAAATTATAAGGGAGAAAATCTGATATGGACAAGAAAATACCATACTAAAGAAAGCTGCATTAGAGAAGTAATGGAGTATCATATTTAAAAACCATGCAAGAGATTATAAAACAGCATACTGGAAAAGCAACAGTATATTGCATTTAGCTTAAGAAAATAAGTCTACTATTATGTGTGCTGCAAGCTTAGTGAGTCTCTTTCTTGATGGTTATGATAATCGTCGTTGAAAGGTCGTAAAAAGGATACTAAAATATTTAAAATATATAGATATTGACTCTAGGTAGGCAATGACAGTATATGAATTTATAAAAATTGTGCAGGAATAACATGGGCCATTTAACGAAAGCAGAGTATATCACTATCAACAATGGAAGCAGTATTCCAGGCTGCAAATAGTGGCACAAAAAGTCATTACTTTAAAAAGGCTCATGCTAAATATAGGTGTATATTACAAAGATTCAATAACTATTAACATGGGTAAACAAACTGCAGTTTGAGTTATAAAAAATGTAAACTGCCACAAACGTTGCGAACACATTGACATCAAATATAAATTTGTTAAGAAGAGAAATATAAGGAAAACAAATTAGATTTTATGCGTATATGTGCTAGTGAGTACAATGTTAATGTATTTACAAAACCTTTGTGAGAAAATAAAATTCAATATTCAGGAAACAAAATAGGAATTTCTAAGTTGAAAATCGGTATGAAAATAAATTTGTTAATAATTTCTACATTATTATAATAAGAAATGTCTGATATATTCATACTATAAAATTTTCCTTTAGTATACTAGTATGCTTTATTTAAACCGAGTACCTAAATTTTGTAATAGTTATAATAAGTTTATATTAAAATATTTCCTTTAATATGTTGTACATGTTATGTAGTAGTTAAGGTTATTTGATATAAGGTTATTTAATTTTTTTTTTCAAAAATGGAAATACTGCAATTTGGTGAAAGTTTTGAAATAAATATATAAAATTGCCCCGTTGCTAAATTCAATGAATCCACAAGCTGAACTTAAAGATTTTTAATGGTTCTCTCGCGCTTTTCTCTAGTTGTCATTTACTCATTGGTGTACTCAAATAAAATTAATAAAATACTTAATAAAATAATTTGCTTCGACCATATGATACTGCAAAAATAATTTTTAATAGTGAATAATCACACTGGTGACACTATCAAAGTATGTACATTACTTCCAGATTATTGTCATATTCGCGATATTTTATTCCGTTTGTAATTTGGAAAGTCACTTTTTTCATAGGTTCCGTAACAAGCAACCTAACCAACTAGAGCAGATTTCCTTACCTAACCTTGAACGGAACGACAACAGGACAAACTATTATTTTGAAGTGATTGGACAGGGGAAGAGTGGGAACTTTAGAAATTTATTCATGTTCGCTCTCGTCGTTTCTCGCTGACCCGTTTCTTGTTTTTGGTTATACACGTTAAATTGCATTTAAAGTTAAATGTAAACGCGTTTAATTTAATTATTGTTTCATACTTTTTCCTAATTATTTTATCAAATTTAATTTAAATTTCTACTATATGCGAGCATAATTTAAACATTAAATACTTAGTCAAATTTTTAATGGGTAAAAGTTGATAAAAGCAGTAACCAGGAACGGGGGAATAGGGCTTTGGACAATAGGGAGTAGTTTGTGAAAATACACTTAATTTAATATTTGGGAACAGTAACTTAAATTTTTGCGATACTGCTTATGAGGTAATTTCAAAATTTTCGATTCTATACTCCATCTATAAGAGTAAATTTTAAAATTCCTCTGCAGTTTTGAATGTTAGTATACTTACACTATGACAGTTTTCTTGGTAGTCTGTTACCCAGTTATGTCAAAGTGCTGCACAGATTTTTGCAAAACTCCTTAGAGATGTAATTGAAAATTTTATTTAAAATATAAGATATTGGTATGTTTTGGAAGTTACATAATGGATGTAACATAAAAGTCGGTTTTTCGCAGTTAAAGTTAATATTCTCTGTTGATTAAGCAGAGGCAAATATATAAAATTGATTTATTTCAATCGATTAAACTTAATTAAAACTTAGAATGAATTAGACATACAGTAATAATGTTAACATTACTAAGTAACCATCATAGGGCTTTGGTTTCTTTTAATATGGTTAATATAATTCCTTGTGATTAGCAAAATGGCATGTCTATCAAAGAGTACTATTTTCCTCAAATTAAAAAAGGGGTAACTAAACGCATTTCAAAATTCCGCTTCAACATGTAATGTAACGTTGAACTTAATGTTTTACAGCCGTATTTTATCGTTTATTAATTTAAATAATTTTGTTTTACTAAAATTAAACTGCATAACTATTAATTACATTTTACTTGAATTGTCCTAATCAGATGTCGGACTATCAAATATTTACCAATCTTACTGCAAAACTATTTAAAAACAATACAGTTACAATACCACAGTTTTATAGATTAATATTTTCAACCTTTTTGAGGAATTTTAAATGCAAATATACAAAATGTTTGGAGGTAGTAAACTTTAATTAGTTTTCCCTAAATATTCATCCTCTTCAGATTTTACATGAATCTAAAATTAAATAACTACCATCGGTTAATTGAAAAGATACTCTGTTAAAATTATCTTAATACGGAGTTGTCAAAAAATCGTGAAATTCGAAATGAGGGATTAAAATACTGATTTAAGACTTGGGAATTTTTTTTTCTATTTCAATACCTCTCTGCTTCATTGATGCTTAGGTCACTGGGCACCCACCTAGATATTTCAGGACATTTCACTTTAACCTTTCGAATTACAAATGAAGAAAGACTCAATATAAACTAGTGTTCATATCAAAGTCCCAAAGTCACACCGAATATTTGCCAATAAAATTGTCACTAAGTCTGCAAAAATAGTTTATTCGGAAAGCAGCATCCTTGAACTTAAAAAGAAAGATAAAATATTACACACGAGCAACTAGCTCCAAATAAATTAAGGATTTATTAAACTTAAAGCTCTAAAACTCTGTTGTAGATGAAATCAAAAAAGACCTATCCATGGGAATAGAGTAAGAGGGGTGAAAACGTTTGAAAATACGTTTAATCTTGCATGCCGCCCGCCCTACCGCGTTATATATTATGTACCGGATAAATGAAACGAGTGAGTTTATATTGACAGTCTGAGCATCGTTTTATCATTCAGCTCATTGGATCCAGACATGGGAGAGGTTAATCCAATTAAGTGTCATTCACGTGAAGTCTTTAGCAAAAATTACACATTTTTATTTACATTCGGTTTCAAAAAATTTGCCTGTTTATATAGTAAAAGAAGGAAGTTAATAACGAATACAAAGAAGTAATGTAAGTAAAAATATCGACCATCTTGAAAGGTTTATTTATATCTTTGTTCGTCCATATGCGTGTCACAAAAATACTACAGGATGAATTTTAATTGGGTCTCATGGTTATCTCTCTCATAATAAAAAAAAACGTAAGACACATACAGGAACGCTTTCCTATTTGTCTATCGATACACTTTTTAAGGAATGGTGTGATGGAACAATCATAACTTTTATGTTTATACTATAAAGTTTTCATTTTCGAGAATTATATTAATAAAAACATACACGTGTATTTGAAGATGGAATCATATTAATAGGACTAATTCTTTCAGGCACATTAAACGCATTAGAAGAAATTTATATGAATAAAAGCTAGTGAACATTTTTAATTCTATGAGAAAATAAATAATGTAATAGCGATGTCCTTCACAAAGAAGTGATTAAAATTTTTAACGATAATGTAAAACCTGTAACATGTCTCATTGCGTATACAATGATTCAAACATTATTCTACCTCCATTACCTCTATTCAAACATTATTCTACCTCCATTACGTTCCAGGCTATACCGATATGTCAAGTCGTGCTTCAAAGCAAAGTTCTTCATTGCAAAGTCGTTGATCATATAAATAATTTCAGACAGTAAAGAACCGACTGGTCAATTGGGGGAAACAAATCGATTATGAATCGATGAATATTGATGTATATATGATGATGGAGTTATGCTTAATAATTGTTGATATAAATACATCATATTATCAATGTTCTACTGTTTTTCATATAGACACTTCGGTGCTTATTATTTTTTTTAAATGTACGATAAGTCAATAGGAATATTATTAAGAAAATATTTATTCATTTTGTGGGAGAAGCTTTCCATTAAATTGATATTTAAACCTTGTAGTAATGTTTTGAATTAAAACATTGGGGTACTATTATTTATAGCGATGTACCTGTAACATAATTGTATAAGGGACTTTTATTATTATCGATTTCTTTGTTTAAGAAGGTTATGTATTGTGTGCGCCGAATTTGAAGTTTTTAAAACGGTTTTACAAAATTAGCAAGTCATTTTAACGAAAATGTATATGTAAACCCTAATTATTTGTACTGCAGTTATGTGTGTTACCAATAAAATATGCTGAAGATTAAAATTTGGGGTTCGCTTTAATTTCAAAAGTAATATGCTCGCACGAATATTTTTTGACAGTTAATTTTTTTCCCAGGTATATTAAGCAATTTTTTTGTTTATAACGAAGGCTATTCCAGCAACAATACGAAACGATTTTTAATATTCATCCAGAATAAAATTAAATGATTCTATGTCTTTTCACGGAGTGCATAAATATTGCGAGGCCTGATGGCCTTCCTCCTAAATATGTGCTTTTTTTAAATAATAATAGCGCAAAAAAATAATCTAGGGTCACTTTGCAATATTTCTTTATTGAGAAATTTTTATCTTAATTCTTAATGGTCTATTTTTGAGATTTTTTCATTTTGTTCTACATAATAATATTAAATTTATATTTCAATAACACAGTAGAATAACGAAAAGAGCATTGTTTAATATTCGTAAAACATGGAATAGTCATTGATAATTAAATACAACTGTGGGCTTTTGGAAGTAACTTTTTTTAATTAGAACAATATCTGTTGTAAAATTTATGAAATGGTTTTAAAATCAAGTAAGTTAAAGTATATCAGAGACTTCGTTACAAAAATATGTAATGAAAATAAATCATTAAAAGTGAAAATTGCGACATCTACTTGTAAATTGTAAATCGATATTATTTACTACGTTTTCTGTACCTATTCGATCATATTTGTTATATTAAAATACAAAATGTTTCAATTGGCAATTTTCATCCAAAAATTAAAGTTACTGATAATCATGTCACAATTTTTCTTTATTAAATAATTTTAAGTTCAGGTAAAAGAAAATAAAATTATAGTTTAAAAAACTAAAACCACGCTTTTGTAACAATATGAAAGGATAATAAAAAAATCTCTAAATTTAACATAACTGTAAGGGATTGTTCTTATAGCAATAAGTTCGCCAGACGACTGTCCATAGAATAAAAGCAAACCAATATTTATATATTTATTAAAGAAATCAATAAATATAGTTAAACTAATCTAACAACTCAATACAACTTAATTGTTTTAATAAATTAAAAAACATAATAAAGTGAAAGACGAATTGTTTACAGTGTAAGACGAATTGTAACATTTAAGTAAAAAGATGAGTTTTGCGGAATTACATTTTTTATGGCCACTCAATATTAAGTCATGACACTTCATGCTTATAGGCTTATAAATCTATACGTCATTGTCGCTGTCGCATTCACGAATAGGTCAAGAACTTAATTTTCCTGCATAAATAAGGCAGAACGAATATTTTTTTCTCTTAGATGTAATTGTGATTTCACATTTTGTAGTATTTAACACCATCAAACGTGCAAAGATGAGGAAAACGCGGTTAAACAGAGCATGTATTTGATTAGGTGAACAAAGCTTTTCCGAAGAAGGAAATACAGACGACAAAAAAGTAAACGTGGAGATATTGGATATTTTCTGGTACCGATTATAAAAGAAGAAAAATCAAATTGTGAACACACCAGAGAGTGATTGGAAATAATGACACTTGATTCCTGACCCGCAACATTTAGATACCATTTACTGGAATCAAACATTGTACTTTGTTTTTAACGTCAGATAAATTGGTATTTTATCAGAAAATAAATAACCTTCAGATTGCTGTAAAACTTGTGTTAACTCTATAAATATTTCTCATAAATTAAATAATTGACGGTTGATTATAACGTAGTTAATTATTTACTTACATCTATAATTTGCTACGTAGTTATTATTACATTTGTTTTATTCTTCTAAAACAGACAAAATACGCGGAGACGGCGTTAAAACAGATCTTTTATTTTCGAAAGGTGTTAGTAACATTTTTGAATTGTTCATATTTGAATAAAAATCTACAAAAATGAAAAAGTAATTTATTTATTATTTGAGGGTGTAGTTCTTTACATTTTTTTAATATTCACTTGGCACAGGAAACATTTTGCCACCATTTCGAACTATATTGGAAACATTGTTTTATGCTAGTTTACAGCCATATTTAACATTTTTGTTATATTTGCATTCATATATAAATGAAATTCCTACTTCCAAACTTTTGAAAACTTTTCAATTACTTCAAATATATTATGGGATTACTTTTTCTCATACTAAATTGAATAAAGGATGCGGGATTGTTATAAAAATAATCCTAATATTTGATAGCCTTGCATTTGGTTACAGTGGCCTCTTCCGTTTGTTCCTGTCAATATTTATTATATGTATACGTAAACATTCACTAGAATAAAATCAATACTTTTAGAATTATCTGCACATATAATAAAACTAACAGAGTTAATTCTATACATAGAAAATATTTTCAAAAGAATGATTGCTTCAGCGTATGTAATGCTAATAAAAGCCAGAAAACATATTTTTATAATTTTACTCTGTGTGTTTGTTTTTGTATTAATTTGTCTTTCAAACACATGAAATCTACTATTTTTAATAAAATTTGGTATGGTAATTGTTTATATCTTCAAATAACACGGTTGCATTGTATTTGGATATTACAGATTTAGAAAAGACAACTGATTTGGTGAAAATTACAATATTCGTACTGGTAAATTTTAGGCTGATAGATATTGTAAAAATAAATAAAAAACGGATTTATTGGTGATGAAAATAATAATAATAGTAATAACAGTTTCAATAGAACAGTTGGATTAGCCGTGGTGTAATGGTTAACATGTTGGCACGGTGCACCGCAGACGTGAGTTCCATTCCCACCGGCCAAACGATTTTTTCTATCTATAAACTACACCGATGTTATTTTTAAATATTAAACTTCTTTTTTAACCTGGTTTTTTATTAATAATATTAAAATAAATCTTTAACTAATGCCTTACATATTATTGGTTTTGTAAGTTTTGCAGGAAAACAAAATTAAGTTTACGTGTTCATTTTTAAAACATTGGTTACGTTATATCGATATTTATTTATCCATCTTTCAACCGTTTTCAATATTTTACAAGCGTCGGATTTTCTAAAAAATAACCAAGTTTTTTCCTTTCATATACACCATACATTAAGTAAGGACATAAATACATTATAGGTTTCTCTGTTTGTAAATTAAATATTTGTAAAAAAGTTTTCTCCTTTCCTTTAGTCCTCTCTTTTTCCTTTAGTGTCTATAAAAGATTTACATTTTTATTGCCATATTAAAAAAAAGCTGGAATAACTTAATTTCGTTGTGTGCACAAGATTCTAAGATTTAGGAGAACTCTCCATTTACAAGAAACTTATGAGTAGGTAAAATTAGGTTAGCTACTGAACGTTCATTACCCCGCCTTAGAAAATAATAATGTACGCATAGTCTGAGTGTATTAGTGTAGATGCTTCCCGATCTGGCAAAAAAAGTCAAGAGCTTCATTTTTGACTGTCTTCAAATCATAATCGACACACCGAATCTGGAGCGTCGGAAATATTCCCGTGGCATGAGATGTGGTTGATGGCTTATCAAGAACTTCATGCTGAATTTCACGCCTCTCAGACATTTTCACAAAGAGAATGTTGATTGAGTACTTATCGTGAGCTCAATATGACTACTAAGTCTGCGAAAACTGAAGAACAGAATTAGATGCGGGTCAAAGCGGTTGGAAAATTACGTCATTGCATAACTCAAAGCCATACTGTTTTGGTTATCAAAATGAACAGGATTAAAGAAATTAAGAAACATGAAACCATAAAACAGAGCGAGACTCACGTAAATGATAACCGTTTTAGACACACATTATATTTTTTTTAATTGGAGGCGACAAACAGTCCTAGGAATATGGCATATTGAACGAAATATTTCCATTGAACATTAAAAAATGGAGTCGGTTCGCTTACAGACCGAGAGTAAATTTTAGCCAATCTGCTGGTATCAGTTTAATGTTAGAGTTTCCCAAACGTAATGAGATACTGAAATGGATGAAAATACCCAAATAATTTTGTTGCGTTTGTATTAAAGTACGCTTACATATTTTCCAAAACCCTCCGTAATCTTCAAAATCATTGCTGGTTCGTGAGAATATAGATTCCAAATAGTTTCTGGAATGTATTCCTTATAAACCCATTAAAATTAAATAAATATAATTATTAGGTTAAAGGTAAAGAGTAAAAATAAAAAATTACAAATAATTTTTTTTTTATTACATGTGAAAAAAATTGCCGTCTTCAAATGGGTACACTGGGCTCCAGCATGTAACATTTCAAACATGGTTTCTCAATCCACAGTCTTTTTATGTACGTTTTACACTGCCACGGTGCCTTACTGTGACAAACAGTGCATCGCAGTTGTTTCCCTATCTTTTGCGGAAAGTGACCTATGCCATTAAATTATAAACTCGGCATCAGAAAGGTTGATGGACGTGAACATCGATCAACATTTTGTCGTAAGTAATGGGTGCAATGCTACGTCAAAACTGAAGTTCGTCCATCTTTTCGTCATTATGAAGCAAGCAAAGACATCAGGCATTGCTAATTGCTAAATCAAGCATATACGAAAACAGCACCTACCACCACTTTTCGCCACTGATAGAAGTATGATACATCGAAACAGACTAATCATTCTGGTCGACCCCACCCACAACTTTATTGTAAGTTACAGATAATTGCGGTATATCAACATCCGTTTTATCAACGTCACATCATTGTTGGTCCCCATTGTCCAAACGCTATTGTTTAGCTAGCGAAAATAATATTTGATTAATCTTATCAAACCGGTTGTAAAAGTCAGAACAATTATTCTTCTTCATCTCCTTGGCTGATATTAGAGGTAAGTTGCTTATTCTTCCCTCATGGACGGCCCCTGTAACTTGGTAGCCAGATTCTCGTAAATCCCGCAACAGGTCAAAACTAGTAAAAACTTATCAAAGAACGCAATGTGGTCTTTAGTATTTAAATCAAGCTTTCACAGCAGGTGTTTTTATGACCCTTGGCTGATTGCTGATACTGTCAGTTGTTAGTGCTTTATCACAGTGAACGTCAAGGATGTATCAGTAGCCGTAAGTACTAGCAAGCATCCAATTTATATACTCAAAACGTACAAGCAGATTGATAATAGTAATGGAGGACCTTAAGTTATTATCATTAGTCATCGCTACCGATAGTAGCGACGAAGAACGTAAAATTTTTTATTGCTACTCTCCCATATCTCTTCATCCCTGTTGACAAAAATCTCAACATTACCTGGAATATCTCTAGGCATTTCATCAATTTGGATATCGTCATCAGACTCAGTTACATATACATCAGAGTACTCTTCTCTCACTATAGCTTTTAAGGCTTCCTGGATCCCTCGATACCCCTCACTTGCTGCAAAAATTTTTTTCGGCATGGTCTTGCCACAGTGTCAGTCTACAGAGAAAATATATTATTTACCATATATGTATCCACTGTCCCTAATTGGGGACGTCAACATAAATAATCTTTTCATATCGCACAAAACTTTATATTTCATTCTATCTTCTATTTCACATAGAGTAAACAATATGTTTATAAAGTTTTTCCAAAAATATAAAATCTTGGAAGTAAATATGTTAATCAAAAACGCTAAATTTTAGTAGCTACAACGATTCATCTATTTATTAAACTGCAGCCACAAAAACTATAACAGTAAGCGATTATTTATAATTTAACTGCTACGTTAATTCAGATGCATTATTAAACTTTGCGATTTTGCGTTCAAAACTGGCTAATCATAATAAATAAAAATGTTAATGGTAGGTTTGAAAGCGTTCTCGTTTGGGTACGGCTGGCGCATATGGGTTAAAATAGCACTTTTGAAATGACGTCTTTGGAGCTAAGCAGATACGTCAAAGGCATTCATGCCAACTTCCAAAATTCAAGATTAGGTTTACCATGTCGCTAATTGGAAATAAACCCAAATTACGAAAAATATATGTTGTGACTGACTGCAGCCAACAGGCAAATACTAGAAGACAAAATTTTCCAAACTTACACCCGGATTTAATTATCGAACTACAAAATATGCTATATACAGTTAATTTATATGTATGTAGCTTTCAAATTATCTTTTCTTAGCAAAACTAATAAAAATATGAGTTGGTGAACACTTTTAATACTACACTTTTAATACTGTATAATTATAGCTAAATTTTCAGGACCGATTGGCGAGCATTTTTTTCCTTAAAACACGTAGGACCAATGATTATGCTGAAATATATTATGGGTTGCTTGACAGCATTATTAACAGTTATTCGGAACCGACACACTCTAACTTCTAAAATATAAATTTATATAAAATTTGTACAAATTATATGAAATAATAATCTAAAGCTTGAGCCGAATTAACGTTGTAAAAAATGTTGAGGTCGAATTTATAGCATGTGCAAGTGATAAGAAAAAACTTACGTTTAGATGAGCTTACCACGTCGACGTAAAGAGAATTTTAAGCGACCTTAAATTTATTTTTTCAAATTCAGTTTACGTCACCCGTAAATAGCGAAATATTCAAGTCTCGCCATGAGAATAAAATATGGACAAAAGTTTTAAAAAAAATAGTAATTAGATCAGTGATTGAATATATTTGGCGTTAATTTTGTAAAAGTTAATTATTATTTTCCACAATTAAATGAAATTACGCGATAAGATTTATTTAATTCTGAACAATGAATTTCTACAAAATTAACGCCAAATATATTCAATAATTAAATTTTAATCACCTAAATGAAATTACGCGATGTAGTATTCTTTCTACTTTATTTAAATTCTTTACTACGATCTAGGTTTCGTTGTATGACAACATCTTCAGGTGGACAATTTGTAAAGATTGCAAAGATTGGATTACGTAGTTTCATTTGGTTGAGAAAAATTTAATTAATAAGGTCATAATAAACATTTATACGAAATCGTAATTATTTATAGGACCCATGAAGTGTAAGGTTTATCTACACTTAAAAAAAATTATATAGAGGTGGCTATCGATAATTTAATTCTTATAATAGTTTCATAAATATTAAAAAAAATTATTAAAGAGACTAACATTTAAAATAAATGTCAGAATTCGTTAAAAATTTACAATTTCTTTGTAAATTTAGAAGCCCAACAAAAACAGTTGATTCCACTTTGTTAAACTAAATTTACTAAATAAATTTTTTTTGATATTTTTTAAAAAGAAGCAACATATAAATTATTTTTGTATTTCTTTCACAAAAATTCGGGTTACAAGTAGGGAAAATCAGCCTATTTATCTTTTGCAGTTGTTTATTTAGACCTAATAGTAAATTGCTTGAAAATACACGCACTTTATGAAGATCATATCCTTCATAAAGAGTTACCAATTATGAAAAATGAGAACAATTAATCTTAACATATGATAATGTTTTGATTTTAAACCAAAACCATTTTTTATTTTGAAAATGACATTAAAGGGATTAAAATTATAAAGGCGATACCTATTTTTTTAAAGTAGAACTTCTATAACCACGGTATTGGTTCAACAAAATTTTAAGGCAAATTTCAAAGTAAAATTCTAAGGAGAGAAGTAAAACGAAAGCGAAAGATAAAACGTGAGTTTAAATGTGTGCGCATGTGTACAAGAGAGGAAAAAGTGGGCGAAAAAACAACGAGACTAATAAATAATTTTCAATTGATTTTGTGCATAGCCTTTTTTATCTTCCTTTCTCAACTTGAAAAAATAAAATTTTATGTACTTAATAATGAATATTATTATATCAAAAATAAAAAAACAATTCAAAAAAACAATTTAGTCAGTTGAAGAACACTCTGCTATAGAAATATCGTTAACAAATTTAGATTTCTATTTATTACAAATTATACCTAAACCATTAAGAACATTGTCAAAAGTGACTTGAACGAGTACATTTAAAAATATTTGAGAAAAAAGACCCAATGCTTTAATTAATTTTTCTTTATAATGGAATAGTACTTTGGAACCTTCACCTTTGAAAACTCAATTTACTCATTCGACGTTGAAATTTATTGAGGGTAACTGTAGACACGTCATCTTTTGACATGAGTTCACATAAATTTATTAGTTTCTTGAAAACCCATACTTAACTTACAGATTTAGTCAAAGCGTTGGACATGTGGAAATACCTTAAAAATAAAGGGTTAAAATATTTTGTAAGAAAAAAAAATACAAAGCAATTCGAATAAACATTACTCCAACTAGCGATCCACCAAGTAACTTCATAATCGTACTCCTGAAGTAATCAAAAGGTTAAAAAAATATTGAAACCAAAAAATAAAACAAGTTAAATACAATGTTAAATAAAACAAGAAATAGGTAAAATATATTTTAACCTATATTCTGATTTGGGAACAAAACTATTTTGGACACTTTTAAAATATAACCAACTACGTTATCATCTCCCTCAAGGTAAGAAAGAATTTTCACTGCTGGATATATCATTTGACAAAGTTGATGTTCCTTTCTGATGGACGTTAATGGGATTGAAATGTTTTTGTAACATTTCAGCGATCACGCATCGCGGTCCTACTTGCTGTAAGCAAAGTAATATTGCTGTCGGGATCGAGCGTCCAACAGATTTTTTCCTCTTATTTATTTTATACTAAGAAGCAATATCAAACATGTGAACGAGATTTGGGTAATCACAAAATTATATTTCATATCATCTCGCCATTACTTGCTGAAATAGGGTGATAGTAAACCGAATGGCTTTAGAATATTTATAGCTTCCAATATTCCTTATTCAATTTTATAATTACACGTCGGCTAAACTTTATTGTTTCTAATTAAATATAAATATTAGTAAATGAATCGCTCATACAAATGGCTTTTGATTTATTTATCGTTTATATATTTTCCTCTCACTTGATTTAATTCATTTCAATAATATTTGTCTCAAGATTTAATCTTCCTACTTTCAACATGAAATCAAAAATATCTATATGTGATAAAATATTTCTGAAGAAAAAGACACACGTGGACTTATCAAGTTTTGCAAGGAATTATGTTAGATCGTCGTTTCGCAATGTTTACGAATTTAATAATCACGGCGTCAACTTACGAGAGTTTATAGATTTTATTGTGTAGACAGGCTAGATAATACCGGGTCATAATTCAATAGAGCACTATCTCATCTGAAACTATGTAACCTAATCGTTAACTTGTTTTTTTCCCTCGGAAGCCAAAAGGTTGAAATTATTTCAAATATATTTAATATTTAGTGAGATTTCAAGACCGTTCCCCATTCGATCTCCTATTCCTGTCTCAATTATAATCAAAAACTAATATAATTTTTTTCTAAGACGGTCTCATTTAGATGAGCGTATAAAAATATTTTTCTACAACCTTTGGATATTTCTATATTGAAACAATTTTGGCCCAGCAATACCTAAACTATATTTACATTCAATTCTACGCAAGTAGTGGATATTTTAGTTGTAATTATCATAATTCAGTAGATAAATGGCTATAATAAACAGAACTAACAGATTGACGAAGAAACCGGCGAGAACATTGAAGTTTCCAGTATTTAACAATGGAATCCTGAAAAGAGAAATCACTCAATTTATCAAAAGATATTTTTTATTCTTCACATATTTCATTAGATCATTATTACCTTCATATATAAGATTACAATTATACACTACATTCTATTGTGTTAATTACATTATAAACACGACCCATTATTTGATATCCATAATTTAATTAAGGTGGAATGACACATTACAATTTTAACATATATTTGTATTCCTAACTGATCTAACGAACAAAATTAGAAATATTATCTATAATCCATTCAAGACTGCGCTCTCGTACTCGTTCAATATATTTAATACACTGAGTCTAAATATATAAATTTTCAATATTCTTTGTATATAAATAAAATAAATAAAATATGACGATATTTTTATTAAGTTATTTATATAAAATATTATGAAATTAAAAGTTACAAAAAGTTTTCGTGAAAAGACATCAATGGCTTCTGGTTTTAATTAACACGCTTCTTTAGGAAAATGTATTTTTTGGGTGAAGTTCTTGTATTTCATATATTCTTATTCTTTTCTGAAGGGCGCCTGTCTCTCAAACTATGAAAGTTTGCAGTCAACTCTCTCTGTACAATCTTTTCCTAGGTAAGGTGAAACCGTTAGGTGGCATTCGTATCCAATGTCCATTCTCGGATGTTGCGCAACAATGACTCCTCTACGATTGACTCACAGCCGGCTCAGTACACATTATCTTTAATCAAAATCATTTGTAATGCCAAAATACGGTAAAATAAATAATCGTCAATGAATAAAAATAATGAATTTATATGAATAAATAAAAGATTTCCAAATTTTGCAGACTTAAAAATTTAAGGTCCACCTAGATATTCTATCAATTTCCGAATGGCAGTATGTTTGTATTATAATAAGCAGGCAAAGGAAATTTATGGATTAATATTACTAAGTAATATTCGTATATGTTCACGAATATTTCTGACTAAATAGTGAAATTAGTCATCAAAATCGTTTCTATTATTCACTTTTAACAGAGTTTATGTTTAGTTATTTAGGTTCCTAAATAAATAAAATATAATGTAAATAACTAATAGCCTAATGCCCAAAAAGAAACCTTTATAATTTCATAATTTCTGTCCATCTATATAACACAGTGCACTACATTGTTTAATTTAAGTAAGATCATAATCAAATTCTAATAGGAATGAGTATATTAATTACCGCAATACATCATATTAAAGAAACTACAATTTGGTAATCAAAAATTTATTTTGATTTTTTCCTTGCGGCGTCTTATTCGCAAGATGAGTCTCCAAAGTTCTCAAAAATAATGTATCCCGCCCCGTTCTCACTCTTTAGCACGCATGTAAAAATCCGAAAACAACCGTACAGGATAGTAAATACCACAATGGAAAATTATTGAGTTAACTTGCAGTAATAAATTATAGGCATGAAGAAAATTAGTCATAATTTTTAACACGTGTCTGATGTATACTAGAAATTGTGGTAAAATAATGGTATTTTAATAGTTTAATAAAAATATAATATACCGTTAATTTTTCAATATGAAAAATTAACGGTAAACCTTTTTTTAATTTTGTCACCTGCATATAAGTCATGTATATAATTTTCTGAATTTTGATTATACAAACATAAATAAATCAATTTTATTGATTTATTTACGTACAAAATTGATACTTCCACGGATAGAATTGATACTTCCGGACTTATTTCCACGGTGGAAAACTCTTACCAGAATTCCAGTCCAATCCAGATCGGTAATCGAACCCGGATCCTCGCGGTGCACTGCGTCGTCAAAGCTTGTTACCAATCCAACACACCACGGAGAATTTTAATATGAATATTACTACTCTCTTTCGGAGTAAACCCATTTTCTTGAAATGGTAATAAACTATGATGGCTGAAATCGTTTTTTGAAGTGTTTCAGTTTAATTTCAGTTAAAAGTGAAAAATTTTCTGAGGAGCATTTAAATCTCGTTTTCTTTTTCCACAAAACTATTGATACGAAATGCAAAAAAAAACTGATCGATATTATTGACGGGAATACATCTTTAAATTTGCTACCATCTACATCTACATCAAAAATTAAATTATACCACTGCATAGCTAAAGGATCAAAGAATTCATTACGATAAGCGAGACCAGTGACAGTGCGCAGTGGAGGGGGAAGCGCCGCCATTTTGAGGTTATTTTGCTATGTATCGAGATTTGCCATTAGTAAAACTTTTGATTTGAAAAATCTACGATGTTCATTTAAGTTTTAATCGTCAGCTGTCGTCAAAATCTATTGATTGTATTTAAAACATTACATTAAAGTAGTGACAGTGAATATAATAAGGTTTTAGAAGAAAAAAAATCGTATCCGGTTGGAAAGAGCTTCTCAAGAGCAATCCATTGATACCTATAAAATCCCATATGCTTACACGTATTTACTTAAAACACACGACCGTGCCGCCGACACAGCCACACCCCGATTTTTTATAAAGAAAATTTTCTTAGCATCATATTTTAAAACGAAAATTTATTTTCTTCGAAACAATTAAAATTTTCTACTTTTTTTGGTTTCTATGATAAAAGAAAAAATCTTTATAATTTTGCTATAACTTTCCATATTTTCTTCTGTCCATCTGTAACAGCATCACAAATTCTGCAGATTAATTTCTATGCACAGCAAATCATGGTTTAGGTAGATATATAAATGATTATATAGGAAAATGCAGAAGGAAACGAAGATTAAATAGAGAGTTAGACAAATAAATTGTTTCACTTATTGTGTCAAATAAGATATAATTAGTTATAATTAGTTAAGGTTCATATTTTTTTTATTTCAAACCCTGTTTCTTAAATCATAATTTTTAAATTTATCAAGCCTATATTTATAGTCAAAGATGTAGTAAACAGTTTATTGAACCCAGCTGTTTGTCGACAAATTCGTAGATGAGTCCAATTTCTGGATACAAAATTAGACGATCAAAATGAATAAGATGTTTTCGTATCTTATCCCCTTCTCCTAATAAATTAATCCATTGTTAGCACAAGGGTTAATTTTTCTGTAGCGAAGGTACACAAAGCGACATAATCCGCAATTTCATTAAAATCTATTAACTTCTATTTAATTTATTTACCTATAAAACTCATATTTGGAATAATGGCTTTGAATAATAGTACGACTAATATTTCCCAGAAAGAAAAATCGTTTATTCTAGTACTTCTTCCATTTAGTTAGATTTTCTTTACATTGTTGTTTTGTTTGTTAAATTTAAAACTGTAATTCACTTATGATTAAGAAAATGTTTATAATAAAACAATATCTTGCAATAACCAAATTAAAACAAATTATTTCTCCAAAATAATAGTCTACAAAAAATAAAATGTTTCAAATTGCTTAAATAATATGGGAATTAATTCACTAAAAAAGAAAAATATTTTTGTACTACTGTAATAAAAATCACATTAATATTCTCATTAAAAATTATGTGGCTAATTACGTAAATTTTATTATATATATTAAAAATAGCATTTGTTGACAGAATATTGTTAGAAATAAATTAAAATTCAACAAAGGAAAACTTTCTTTTTATTTTTATGAGTATTTATAACAATTGTGTTAGTAAAGCAGTAAAAGAAAATTAAATTTATTGTGAATATTGGAGTCCATGTGTGTTTTTACTCATGACTCCCTCCCCTTCTATAGTTTTTCATTGTTTTCATCTAAAGAATAATAGAAGGTATTTGGCCAGAATTTTTATTAAAGCAATTTCCTAAAAGAATTAAATAAACAAAAACATTTACACAAACACAAATACTTTCATAAAATTACGTGGCCGAAGTATAAACCTACCTTTTTATGAGTAGAAAACATACATTTGTCAAGTTTGTATCTATCTTTTGTTTGATAATTTTTTTAAATTCTATTTTTGAAATTTTAATTTTACTGCACATATTAATTATATAATCCCGATACAAATAGAACCACCTAGAACTACCATTTCATCATCATCAGAGGGAAGATGTTCGTTGCTAAGTATAGGCATCTCTTCTTGATTCTCAAAAATATTCTTGATTCCCTCGATAACCTGTTCATTGCCACTTCATACTGTTGATCTTACGCATTATGTCAATGACCTTAGTTTTCCTGGGGTGGTTCTTATTACTAATTATATTTCATATTAGTGGTTCATAGGGAAAATATTTATTAACATGTTTCAAAATAATATATGTCAGTGGAAAAGTTGATTTAGGGGTACTCCTCGATTTCGTACCTATTATTACTAAAATATATAAATTGTATTAAATTTATAATCAGCGATCTATCGCCACGAAAATTTTACGTAAAACTACGTGAAATGTTAATATTTTGAGGAAATAAAAGTGAAATATTAAAGTAATCATGGAATAAGAACAAAAAATATTTTGATAATATAAGTTAAAAGGTTAAAAAGTGGGATTATAACCAAAAAGAAAAAAGTTACGCCGACGTTACTATCGACTTATTAGGTATGTTTCACTTTGCGTTATAGTCTCATTTCCTACACACACAAACTAGCAAAAGAACATTTACTTTGAAATTCATATTTAAACTCAATACGAATTTGTAAATATTTCAGTATCCGAACTGGAGACATTTTTCATAGGATACAAATGATAATTTACTTGGAAAAGAATCTTTCTAGAAGTTTTTAAATTACGCTAAACATAATATCGGTGGCCCTTAAACTATAGCAGATAGTTCATAAATAATGTAACATAAATACTTTGTAAATTAATTTAAATCATAAATTATTTTGTTTATCACGAAAGCTCCAGTTGTTTACTGGTTTTTGTTTTCCAGATGTTTATATGAAAGAAAACATGGAAGATAATTGCCAGGATATTGACAAGCACACGCATACATTGTTAATAGAGGCGCCCGAAGGGTCTCTACTGTTACAATCCTATATTAAATCTGAAAGTGAAGGCATGCATTGACAGGCAAATACTAGCGACTGTATTGTATATTTATGATCGAGTCACATGTTGTTTAGGAGCTCAAACCGGTTCGCCGGCTGTAAACATGTTGAGGCAGCACGTTGCCAAATTTATTCATTGTACGAAACGTGCTTTCTATTGTTGCCTGTTAAAAATATATGAAGGAAAATTCATCAGAAGTATATTTATGGTAAGAACATGGCTGATATCTTGCAAAATATGGTGTGTCGTGCTATGAATAATTGTCTGGCTATGTAAAAAAGTGGATAGAGGAAACAAAAGAAAATGGATGAAAAAGTTTTCTAAATTTATTTTTGTGGTAAGAATTACAGATAGAGAGAGTTTCGATACAAGCTACTTTTTCAACTGTTCTTATGATAGTGCTATTGATTAACATCATAGAATTGATGTATTTCTAATGAGATATTTTCTAACATCATGCGAAATGTAGTGTCATTTAAAAAATAATTACCTGTTTACATAAAGAAAAGTAAAATGGAATTTAATAAATATTAGGCAAAAAAGATTTTTAATATTTATTTTCTTAATTGTAATTAAAATCAAAATGGAAATATATCACACATATTTCTGTATGTGCAATATTTAATAGAGTTCATACGATTTGTTTAAGTATCATATTCTTACCTGAAAAATTTTTACGCCCACGCACTCATAATATTTTTGTTATACCACTCTTTAGAACTAAATTATGTCAGAACAAACTGTATTCATCTGCTCAATCACCTGATTGTGATCACAGTATTCATCTGCTCAATCACCTGATTGTGATTGCGCCAGAGTGTAATTTGTTTATGTCGAGTGGAAGTAAATTTGTCGAAATATGTCGTCGTTGCCTTTTACAGTTCTTTATATTTTTGTGTTTATATTTAATCTGAGAGCTTTTATTTAACCATCAATTATGGTTACTAATATATTACATAGAATATATTAATATTGTCTGCGTATAAATAAATGAAAGTATCATAACAATATTATGTACATTAATACTGGATCAAGTCAAGTTTAACGTCCAGAAAGTGTTACGCCCACAGAAATAAAAATTTAATTTTTAAACTGCAATTACTGCTATGAAATTGTCTAATAAAAACTATATTTATTCAGAAAGTTTAATCACAAAACATTGGTCTTTTGGAAATTTTCATAAAGCTAATTATTTAAGATAATATTTTAATATATAGATACACTCATGCGTGGACAAATCAATGCACATATGTACTGTTGCATATCTTGTATATGAATATGATTAAAAACATACTCATATACGTACATCTTTATATTATTCATACATAGCTTGGTCTGTACACAGCGAATATCAAGTAACTGTTGACAAGTGTAGTAAGAAGTCATGAGAGGTATAACTTTTTCAGACGACCTTGAATGCGTATTTTGACAGAACATTATTTATATCAAAGTTTAATTTATATCATCAGCTAGTAACGTATATTGGAGATATACATATGAAAGATTTCGCTAAACATTAATTGATATCTCCCGATGATGAAAGCACTCTTTATAACATTTCATATATATGTCTATATATATATATATATATATATATGTCTAAAAGTGTAGAAGTTTTTTGGACTGTAGTAGACTAACAGATGGACAAATCTGATGTTTTAATTCTACATTTCGTGTTATATATCCGTTTAAAAAAAAGCAAGTATGTCAGAGTTCCTTAACAAACGTATTATAATGAATATAATATAATTTGTAATGTTCCCCTCCGATTGCCTACTTATGTGACTTTTACATTTCTATATTTGTATATAAAGTTACTCGTAATCTGAAAATATTTAATGTCTTCAAAAGTTATTCCATAATGAAGCATATCACGGCAAATCGGCAATCAATAAAAATGAAGGTATTTTAATTTTTTTTTCTTTGTGTGAATTGAACAGAATTATTTTCTAATTTACGGTTACAAATAATAGTATAATATTTTTGGCATATTTTTTCATTAATAACTTTGGTAATCATTTTCACGAATAGTATGAAAACGTTCAACCCCGACTTCTCCCCATCTTGAATGATTGGAATTCCTTAATCAATCTTTCTTTTCTTATAATACAATAGCAAATATGTAAAGTATAGAGTATACCCTAAAATAGCAAATATGTAAAATAAATTCAAACATTCGAATAAATTATAAAATTCCGATAATGTGTAATGAGAACAAAGAGTTATTTTTCAACAAAATTGAACCTTAAGTTAAAAATGTTACCTAAAACAGAAATTTTTAGTATAAACTAAACGATGAAACTAAAATATTACACAATTAATAGAAACAAACATTTATATATGCCTTGAATACCTGGCTGTACAAATTTTCGTAAGATTTCGCCAAATAAACGAATTTGTTCCGTTGTGTTAAAAAATACTTTCTCTAATTTGTTTGAGAGTTCTTGTTTGCAAACGGCACTGTTTATCTTGCATACATAATTTTAATCTAACGTTAATTTGCTAAGGCGAAATATATGGCGTACTCGTACCTAAAATTCGAGAAAGACATGTGTTTATTTTTATTTATGCCGAGACGTTTAGAATTAAATTTGAAGATTATGTTTCTGAAATTTCGTATTGTATTTTCATCTGCACAGTGGCCACAAAAGGTAACTCTGCAACCATATGGGCACAGCTATCTTATTACTGCGTAAAACTGTCATTTCATCATCATCAGTCGGAAGAAGTTCGCTGTTGAATATTATGCCGCTTATATCCAACGCTTCCCGCGATTTTATAAGGTCATCTATCTACCTAACATGGAGCTGTCCTAATCTGCATCTTCCGACACGTGGTTACCATTCAAGGACGTTTCTTCGTCAACAGTAGTCGGTTCTGCGTGGTACGTGGCCTACCAATTGAAATTTCTGCCTGTTGGTCCTAAGAAACTATGTCGATGATTTTAGTTCTCGTAGAGAGGTTCTCATTATCAATAATTGTTATTATGAAAACCCTTTTTGCCAGTTTTCAAAAGCATATATGTCTAAAAATGCGATTTGATAGTAGTCTTCAATTTCATATATGTTATTGTGTTAAAAAATGAGCAATATCTCGTCAAGCATATTAGATGCGAAACTTCCTTAAATGTTAGTATTTCCGAAGAATACTTACATTTTACTTCCTTAACTGTTAGTAGTTCGATAAAATATAGAAACAAAACGTTAAGGTAGTCACCTAAAAAAAAATTATATACAGAGAAGTTCCCCATTTACTATCTCTTTTCCCTCCTCTGTACCTATTTCTCTCAGGTCACGGCAATGGTTTGTTTGTGAGACTAAACAAAAAGGGTTAACTTTCCTTGTAGTGAGATAGATTTATTTTTATTAGTCTCATTTTCCATATTTTTATTACAGTTTCATTTTCCATGCTTACACCACTGTAGAAAAAGAATGTACATTTGGATAGTTATAACTAATGACAATAAAAAAGTGTAACAACTAACCACAAAAATTTGCGATTATTTCAATATTTGAACTAAATAAATTTCTTACCTAACTACACGATACGAATGAAAATTTATTTGTAATCTAATGTTTACTAGACATTTTTAAATATGCTTAACACAATAACGGCTGCTCTTAACCTATAGAGGAGGTTCGACAAATAATATTAAAAAAGAAGGTGTAAAATAGTTTATATCATAATTTAATTTCTCCATCGCTAAAACTCTAGTCGTTTACTGGTTTTGTTCACCCGATGTTTACATAAAAGAAAATTCAAAATACAAGTGTAGGTGTATTAATAAGTATCTACTTGTAAATAGAAACGCCTGTAGGGACCACTAAAGTTACAAACCGAAATTAGCTCTGAAAGCGAAGGGATACAATGAGAGGCAGACATCATAAGTGTATCGCATGTTTATGATCAAGTCACGTGTTGTTCGGGGCACGAAGCAGTCCGCCGGTTGTAAACCTGTCTAGGCGGTACGTTGCCAAATTTATTCATTGTGCACCGTGTGCTTTTTATTGTAGCCTGTTAAAAATATACGACGGAAAGCTTCACGTCCGTTCCGCATTTGCGTATTCAATTATTATCAATTTTCTATAAAATGTACTTATAGAGAAATCATGTCTGATATCATGAGTCGTGCCATGAATAATTGCATGGCTACATGAGAAATAGGAATAGGAAAAACTAAAGAAAACGGATGAAATAAATTTCTAAATTTATTTACATAATAATAAATAGTGGTACTCAAGCAGAATTTTGATACAAGCGACCTTTTCACCTTTTTCACATCATGCGAAATATGAGGCATCATTCTATGAATAATTTACCTAGTTACAAGAAAGAAAGGTAAATAAAATACAACAAGTATTACGTGAAACAGATTTTTAAAATTTATTTATTTTAATGTGTTATCGCAAAAATGGAATTTTGAAAATTTTTTCTATGTGCTACATGTTTTAGAATTTATTTAATAAACCCAATTGGTTTCAATATATAACATAATAATATTTGTGATATTAACATTCTAAAGCCAAGTAAATTGTCAATAAGTTATTATGCGTAATTTTAAATTTCATTTACAAAATATAATCACTATCTATTACGTTTATAATTAAACGTACTCAATTACAAAGTTTGGCGTATGTTTCATATATTTTATACATCGGCCTATTTGCAATTTTTTAAAGATATTTATTTACGAAAATATTTTATTGCGTACACATACACATACAAAAACAAATAAGTGCATGTGTGCAATTATATGCATTTAAATTACATATAATTACACACATACTCATACACATATAATGTTTAAATGATTTCTAAGGATCTGATTACTAAAGAGTGGTTCTCTGAAGAGCAAATATCAAATCAAAGGCGCTAATGTCCTTGAAGGCATATATTGAGAACGTTACTTATTTCGAAGTTTCATTTATTTCATCAGCAAGTAATATGACTATATTAGGAATAAAGTTTTAATAGAATTAAGTAATATGATATAAGGAAGATAAATAGCCTTCCATAACGTAACCTGTGGTCAAGAGCAGGTAAAGCATTCAATCTGAAACTTAAACATAATGGACATCTGAAATTATTCATTACGTTGAAATCATCTATTCGCTTGCTAGAATATGCATATGTCCATGTAGTAAGGTTTTCTTATTGCGCCTTGACATCTTTGTGGCAAGCGTACCTAAATAAGTTTTATTGGTAAGTTCTAACCAAATCTAAATATCGATCATTTTCTTAAGATTTTTCTAATCCATGGTCAAAGAGAACCAGAAAAAAGGCGGATGAGAGAAAAGGAATAAAGCTTAGTATTTTGCAAACAGAAAAGAGGAATTCAAAACGAAAAATTTAAATGAAAGCTCACTTCCATTTTAAAAGAAACGAAATGACGATACTCCCATCCAGAACATGCGAAAAACATCATTCGCCCTCTTTTTTAATTTCTAGTGGGGATGAGGAGGGTAAGTATTGTACTTGTATTTGTTTTTTACATTTTTTTAATATTAATTGAAATTTCCAGATGATATCTACAACATTTCTTACATATATGTCTAAATCTGTAAATTTTTTTTGGACTGCAACAGAATAATAGATGGGTGGACGTGCCTTTATAAATGTCTTTTTTTAATAATAGTTTCCTTAACAAATGTATGAAAATGGATATTATGTAAATTCTAATGATATTATTTAGCATTTCCACAAATATATTTTTCCCTTTCCATTCCAATTCCCTACCTTTCTGACTTTTAAAATGATAATTATGAAAAAAGGCTTTGCTAAAAGTTTATCTAAAATTTACCATAAAACTAGAGCAATGGTTCTAAAACCATCAAATTTTTGACAAATTTGTTTATTATTATACCTACAATAGAATATTAGACAACATATTTACATGGTAAAAAGCAACATATATTTATATTTTTTAAAATATATTTATAGAAATGCTGCAAACCCTTCATTTATTTTCTCCCATCCTCCTTCTCCCGTTATGAACTTTTAAAGTCCCTTAATTTAATATTGTTTCCTATTCTTCTAATATAGTACCCAAAAATATAAAATAAATTCATAATTGCAAATATGTGAAGCACATCAAAAAATTCGAATTAATTAAAAAATTCTGGAACTAGTTGATGAGAATATTGAATTAAAAATTGTAACAAAATAAAATCTTAAATTAATAATCTAGCAAAATGTCAAATGATGAAGTCTATTTGTGTAGGCTTAAAAATGAAACTAAGATATTACTTAATTAGTAGAAACAAACACTTGTATATTACTTAAACACCAAGCTGTGTAATTTACATAAAATTTGGCCAAATCATCGAAGGTGTTCAGTTGTATTCTGAAATTCTTGTTCCAATTTGTTCGAAGATACTTATTCCACACACACATACACACACACACACACACACACACACACACACACACACACACACACACACACATATATATATATATATATATATATATACATATATATAAATTCACAATATACTGTGGGTGCCGGTGACATGAGAAAACTTATATATTGTTTATTCTTACTTTAAATTCCAGAAGAAATTATTAGCGGATATATTTCTGATCTCAACAGTGAAATACCATTTTCGCGTTGTGCAGGATTTCACTATCGATTCATTAAAATTGTAGATCAAAAACTTATTTCGTTTCTTGTAGGAGTAATCACTACACTTCAAAAATATTCCCTAAGTTTCATCATTTAGCTACAATTTTTATTATCACAGTGTCATATATTCGTAAGTCACACACTTATTACTTACTATAATCTATAATTTAAATGATTGCGATTTTTTTAGTTTTCCGTCCGTTCAGTTTACAGTCAATTATTCTGTTGTACTATGTTTTAGCTAAGAGGGCATCTCCATTACAACGAGATAATTCACGATACGTGGCTTTGACCAGATAAATAACTCGCGATCCCTAATGTAGTTAGATAGTCAATTTATCCCTCATTAAATTATTTATTATAGAGGGTAATTGGCTTCAACAGAGAGATAAAAACAGCAAGTTCTTGTTCCACTATTGTAACATTTTGTATTACATGTATTTAGTATTGGATCTGTGTTACTATGTAAAATCATTCATCAGTTATTACCTAAAATTAAATACTAATTATATTAATTAATTTGAAAAGTGACGGTGTAATTTTCGAGGAATTTCCCATGAAAATAATCACGCTTGTAAAATTTAAACCCAAGTTATTTTAGAATACCTCCTCTTAATTTTGTTTTCTTTCAATCCACACTTCAAAAGGTTCATTTTTCCCTTATCCATACGTTTACCATCATAAATAGACACAAATTTTCTGCTCATATTTGCCATGAAATACAACGTACTCACTCAATCAAAATTATAATGACCCAACTTTAAAAATTTGCTTTCTTTGATCTATTTGATCAGTCAGTAATGTTCTATATCTTATAGATTGTGAAAAATTTCAAGGCATGGAATATTGTTGCAGTTTTTTCTGGGACTACTTTTTTATTTTATTGTATAAGACTATATCACTTCTATTTAATACAACAAAATTGAATCAACGTTGTATAATTTGAGTGTGTAGGTAGGATCTCAACCTCTAAAATAGATAAGACTAGAAGTTAATGTAAATATTTTATTTCCCAAGGTAATTTGAGAAATGAGTTAGTTATACGTTTTTTCCAACAAATTTTTGTTGTAAACTAAACTCTCCTTCCAAAAAATTTAATTATCCACTAAAATATATTTTGCAATGAAAATAAATAAATCCCATAAGTGTTTGAGAAAAGAACGTTTTTCTTTCGACCCACTTTATGTTGCTTTCAGTTGAGGCAGTGGTGAAAGCCAATATACACTTTTACTAGAGAAAAATAAAACGAATAATATGGTTTATTCTGAAGCATTATTAGAAAGTATTTTTTAAATTATTTGTAATGATTAATTTAAAAGTAATAAGACCCTTAATTAAAATAATTTTACGTGAGTAAAACGTAGCGTAATTCACACGGGTGAAAGCAGAGTTAATATTTTGTAAATCTACGGTACCAAAATATTCTCATAGCACTCTCAACAACGCCAAAATAATACCTTTAGTATTATATGTACCATCTAACGAAAACACTTCACAATTTATATTTATTTAAAATAGAAATAATAACACCGATATAAACTTCTTCAAGAATATATCAAATAAACTGTCCAATTCGTTTACCATAACGTTTAACTTAAAACTTCTTAAGTACTTAATGAAAGACTGAACTTCAAGAAATATATATATATATATATATATATATATATATATATATATATATATATGTATATATATATATATGTATATATATATATATATATATATTTGTTGAAGTTCAGTCTTTCATTAAGTACTTAAGAAAAGTCTATTTATGGTTTTTATTACTCTGACTCTCGTTAAATATGTATCTACCTAAGAAATATGTGCATCAGCAGTTTTAATAAAATTACCATTCTAGTTGAATTCAGCAATCATCATTCGACATTTTGCTAGATCAGTTCCCTTCCTTTTACAAGTATCCCAACCTATCTCCAAATTACATATACCTGTAGTAAATTACGCCTGCTTACAATGAAATATCAGCATAACTTCATCAGCACATGTCAAATAGAAATTTACACATGCTGATATAATTATGCATTGGTATACTCGTTATATTAGAAGTAGTTCCGATTGCAAATATTGGCAATCGGAACTACCTCTAATATTACGAGTATCCCAATCGGCCATAATCACACGCTTCTTGGGTAATATTGCTGCCCCTATAAAGAGATTGTATATCCAGCATCATATATATGTGTGTATATATATTTATATATATATATATATATATATATATATATATATACACGTTGGATATATTAGGAGTTAAATAAATACTCGTGTCGTAAATAGATTCTATATATTTTATAAAAAAGTTACCTTTACATAAAAGGATTATTATTATAAACCTAAGAAGATGGTAATGATATCATATTTATGACATCAATTGACATCAACATGTAATGACATCATTGATAATTTCTATAAAAATAACCTTGTAGTATAGGTTATTAACTCTGATAGAAAATAATTAATAGCACAAGCAGGTTCTGATGCTAGTATCCCACGAATTCCAGAATTACTAAATTTGATAGTAAATGTTACTATTTTTTAATTGTTTTAATATTTACTCTATAGTAATTTCACCCCACCTGCATAATCGATATAGTCTATGGTTGAGGGTATTTAAACCGTGGCTCCGTCGCCGCACTTCCTCTTTTACACATTTTGGTCGGCGATGTTAAAAGTTTTACTGACTGTTCGGATTCTTCATCAGGAAATATCTCAAACCCATCCGGTTCCTTAGCCTAACCATAATTCGACATTAACATTTGAGACTACGATCTTACCACAAAAGTTCAGAAAACGAATAAATAAATACAAAAAAACGAAAAAAACAACACACCTTTATAGGAGGAGAAAGCGTGCAGTTGACAATTTAAACTAGCCTTCGCGAATTATCACTAATAGTTTGTTATTTCTCAAGAGCCTAAGAAGAGCTCCTGGCATCAAAATAATCCTAAAATCAGAAAGGATGGTTGCTATATACTTTGTTTGTGGCAATTGTTAGTATCTTCGACATTTTTCAAGATTATTACAATAATCTAGTTATTGGCGTTGCCTTATAGCATAACTCTGGTAAAAATAATAAATAATAATCATGCAATTGATACAATCTATAATTCATTCCATAATGCAAATCTACATACACAAAAATGTTTCTTAAATCAGTCACTGTTTAAATTTTTTCTAAAAATGTGTTTTGGTTCATTTTCCCAAATTTATTTCTAGCAATATTTTTACGCCGAAACGCATTCACATTGACATTTTTAGGTTAAATTATTTTACTAAAAAAATTATTACATCATGATTTCTGTATTGTTTGATACATCACAAAAGTTCATTTTTTTATTACAGCCATTACTTTAAATAGTATTTGTTTTTTATGGTAAAAATAATTAATTTTATATATCAGGAATGCAACTAAATTTAGACTAGGTCCATCCGATTTCCTAGCCAGTATCTTAACAATATTTTTATAATTATATAGGCCAATTTGGGTCTTCATAATTTCTTCATGTAAGTGTATATGTCCGTTCGTCTGTCACATTTTCGTATTTTCTACAGTTTTAGACCGACTTGCGTGAAATATTGCATACATTCTCTCGAGATAAAGGTTATAATTATAGTGTAGCAAAAATGCTTTCCTTTTTTAAAGTCTTATTGCGAAGTAAGTCAGTTATAAGACATCAGTAGATAGATGGCTTATTGGAAACGTATTTTGTAAATGAAGTTTCATTTAGAACTTTAATTTTTTAGCTCCGTTCATGAAATATTGGGCTACAATATATTTTTCGATGTGCAAATTTCCCCCTCCCTCATTTTCAAATATTACCATGTAAATATCAGGAAAAATTTTGATGAGTACTTTCAAGTGATTTTTTTTAATAATCCAACCTCATTAGTTTCGAAATTTAAAAAAAAACTTAAGTAAGCGGAAGTATCGCAGATGGAAATCGCAAGACAATTGGGCCTGCAAATGGATTTAGGCAAATTAATAAAGTCACTTCTACAATATTTAACTTGAAAAAAAAACTAAGGACGAATCGGAATAGCAGATAACATTATCGGTGTACTAGTATCCATACTCGGTTATAACAGACTTTCATGATAAATGCGAGTATGACATAAGAATGTTCAAAGCACATTTAGTCTAATTTTCCGGATTACGTAACTTTGATTTATGGCTATTCATTACGAATATGATCTTTTTTTTTCATTATTGCTCAAAAATTAATTATCTCGGAGATACAAGCGCTCAGAATAATTTCGTGCGTCGTACTTTGTAAGTGACCGCTACCTAAAGCCATCAAAAAGTGGTTCTACATGGAAATATATATAAATATGATACACAAATCATAACAATTCAATATTGTGCAAGCCGACAGTGTATAAAGATTATTAATTAACAATTCGTGAAAATTTATTATATAAACTATAGGTTTATACCTTAACTGACGTCTCCATATATCGCTAAACAATTACATCGCCTCACTGAGCTTTGGTTTTGCTCTTCGTTGCTTCGAAAGATTTATTAAGAAAAACTCGGATTCTTCGTTAATCGTTACATATACTATGCAATCAGCAAGCTATATTTAATTGTCGACATCGGAACAAAACACGCAGGAAAAACATCACCGACGTGTCTATTATTGGCGGGCCCAGAATTTCTTTCATGTTCATTGTATTAATAAACACTTAATATATTTTAAATAAAATGTGATGAACTTTCGAATATCTTAATTTTAATTAATCGTATCATAGTTTTGGTTGAGAATAGAAAATAAACAATTTTGGTAATTAGAGTCGGTTAAATAACGATAATTGACCGTTGAGAAATAAAATTACCATTTCTAACAATTGCGTGCCGCCGCCGCAACAGAGAGAATATGACTTTTACTGGGAATTAATTTAAATGGAGAAGAATTTTAATTGAAACACAACAAGGCCAATGTTGAACGTGTTTCTAGCTTTTTATATAAACTTCAAAAAAAGGGACTAAACTTTTACCTCACTTTGTAAATTATCAAATTTTCACTATTAAATTCCAGTAAAATATCTTCTGTCATTCTTCCAACTAATGAGCAAAAAATAAAGAATTTGGTGTTTGGATTCATAGGTAATTATTACTTAATTACGATATTACGACTAGCATGTATCAAATTTAGAACCGAGTGAGTAAATATTCTGGGTTAATAAATAGAATACTTATTATTTTCAAACTTAATTTTTTCGTTTTAAATGTTTGCACTTTTTATAAAATAATATTTCCACAGTAAAACATCGATGTAATTTATACAAATACGATAAGAAAATAGTTTTCTCTCTTCTTTATTCAATCGTGCAACACTATTGAATTTGCTGTACTTTAATATTTCATATGTAAATGTTGTACTTATTTTAAGTAACATCAATTGTATAGTCCCATGTTTCACATACAATTTACAAGTAGTATTGGCAGATACAAAATAGGAAGAAATATATTACCACCATGTCTTATACAATTTACTATGAAATAGACGACTTAACCAAATTTAGTAGGGAATAGCTATATGATAACAAATTAAAGATAAATACAATGAAACTACTGTTGGTTAAAAAAGGTATTTATTTTTCTATCAATTAAAGAATATAACCCGAATAAATAAAATCACTGCTGACGGGATTGCTGATACTTCTAAGTAATAACAAAATAAATTTACTAATGTTCAAATGTGGATCAAGTGTGGATTGAAATACGCTGAATAAAACCTAGCGGATCAAATGTGGATTGAAGTATATTGAATAAGGCAAGGTCGAAATTAACAAAGCGAACAATTCATCAACATCATTCATAGGTGTTTGTTAAATTAACAGAAATATTTTGGCATAACTTGTAGAAATAGAACCATTGTACATCCATATTTTTATTTTCCAAAAGAAAAATTCGTGAAATTCCACCGGCACAGTGAAGTCACGTATTAGTCAAAGAAGTCAAATAACTTTGAAGAACTAATTATTCACAAGATAAAATGTAGTCTTTATTTTGTGTTACAATGTGATGAATTTACCGAATTTTCCCAATATTGACAACATTGTTTTTATTCGATGAAATAAAACAACTACTTATATTATATATAAAAAAAAGTTACTATTTACTCAAGTACTAGAAACACCATCGTAAGATGCCAACGTTAGGAAGGTGATAAGTCAATATATCGAGAAACATGGACTTATGTGGCAAAATTTTGCTTGATTTTCATACTGTGCTCAGTTTCCGCTCTGGTTTGCAGCTTTAATTAAAGTAAAGAATCCTGCAAAAATATCTACAATAAGGATGCACCTCGTTATTCATCGCCAAATATTAGCTGCTAAAACGTTCCCGAAATGCTTTATTATTACAATGAAAACAACTCAGGACAGTAAACAAAAGTAAAATTGTAATAAAAATAGTATACAAAATAGTAAATTTAATTAACATATGTGTACTCAGTGCTAATTTTTTTTTTCAAAATGTATGCTCTAATATGAATTTCGAACACAAAACGCTGCTTTTTCAAACCGATGTGCACAGGCTTTCCAAAAAAAATGGAATCGAAATTATGTGAACTAAAAGAGGACGTAAAATTATTCTTAATAGATAAAAAACAAGAGTTGCTGAATCAACTTTGACGGATGAGTTTAAATTCCAAATACATTTTGTTTACAGCTAAATAAATTGAATTTTCTGCTGCAAAAGTCAGGAATCGGAATTTTAAGTTGGAAGGCACGAGCAATGTATTAGCACTTGAAGAAAAGTGATTCTTGGCACGTTTGATAATTAAAAATTAACATCGAAATTGTTTAAATGCCTGTTCCTAGATGCATTTGGCTTCGAGTAGCACCGAATCAAGAATTTAGCAGTTGATAAACGGTAAGTAGTCGCAAAGAACTGAAAGTCTGAAATCAATGTAACTAAAATGTACAATTAATGTAACATTTTCGTTGAAAATATTATACTACATAATTTGAATTATTTTATACACACTTTATGTATAGAAAAACCTCTTCCATATAAGAACCACTGATCCCTCGATCAACTGATCAATCGAACCATTCCAAACTCAATACGTCTACTTCATTTCATTGCGGAGATCCTAAAACTACATTCCGGTTTCATCATCATGCCTAATCACCATCTAGGAGCTAATTACTCGTCGTCACGAATACAACAAGCTCAAACGCTAGGTATTTACTTTATGCCATCAACAGCCCTTGACATCATTTAGCTATCAATTATTTATCAAGATGAATCAAATGAGCTCAAGTTATCTACGTGATGAACTTGTATAGATTCTCTGGTAAGTTGTCAGCTCCATAATCGGACTCTCGTCACCATCTAGAAGTCAATTACTCATCGAGATGAATCAAACGGGATTTAAATTGACGTATCTTATTTACATCCTAAAGAGATTCTATGATTACTTTCCAACTCATCATCAGACCAGATCGTTCGTACTATAAAATTGTTTAGCGATCGAAAACACATTTACACACAAATTATCACTACAGCTTGATAAAGGAAGATTTTACAAAAATTGTATGAAAGATCGAGCAGATCTTTCATATCATTTTTGATATGAAAGACATCCAGAAACTTACGTTTAGTACGTAAGTTAAGTAAAATTATAGCTTGTAATAAAATAATTTTTGGTTGAAAATTTGTATTCTGATAAAAATAATTGACTCTTGTGGGTGTTGAATGAATCTCTGTTTTTATAAAATTATATATGTGATTTTCCAGTGATATCAATTTAATCAAATTAACATTAGTCAATTCACTCAAATCATATATAATCTACAGTGCCCAAGGTTCAGATTTCATTTATTTTAAATTTATGATAAACGTATTTCAGCAGTTGTTTATGATATAATTGCACTCAAAACCGTTTCTGCGAATGCCTCTACCGTGTTACGCGAGTGAACCTAAACCGAGATTAAATATTTAACCTGGAAATACCGGTAAACGTTACTTATAATTATAAGAGGCCGCGGCCAGCGTCAACCCGAGCGGAGCCTTTTATATTAATTTTAGTACCTTATCTTTCCCCGAAAATGCTTCCAACTCCGAGCGTCGGCCGAAAGTTATATTAAGTGCAGACAAAACTTCTTTGTTAACTTTATTGTTTTTTAAATACTTTAAACATTGCGACCTTTATCTTAAGATATATTACTGCGAAGGGCTTAAACGGTTTCGTATTAAACGTTTATGTCACACGGATGGGACCCCGCGTCATTTAAATATTTGAATATGTTTATCAACAGGAAATGGACCTAAATATAAAAAACAAAATTAAATAAACTTTAAAACTTATTTAAAAAAAAAAAGATTTTAAATATAAATCATTGATTTCTATATAAAATGTAGTTGGGTAAGCTGTGAATGGCCTTATTCAATCAGTATTTTGTTTAATGCCACTTAGCAATTATTCCCCATATTAAAATATCGCTTATTAATTACAATATTTCAAGTGATAAATTTATTGGTGGTGCAAGATTATATTAGTAAAAGAAGAAATGGAACTCGCCAATATTATGTGTATAAAAATTACATGACAAAGTGGAAAGGCAAGTAACTCCATATAATTATTTCGTTGCTGATCATTCTCATCTTTGGTTTTTGATACGAACTATGTATAACATCTCGGCAAGGGTGATACTTTTGTTGTATTTGTAACTTTATCTGCTCATATGTTAGGCTTTTGATCTATAGCAGTGTAGTTTCTTAAATCATACATACAAAATTAATTTATGGTTTCGTAAGCTAGATCCTGTAGAATGAAAAAAATTAAAAATAGAGCAGTAAAAGAAGTAGCACTTAATTTTTTTATTATTCAAATTATTTTACCCTAAATATATGGTATATATAGTATATTCGTTTTGTCCTACGGTGACCCATAGTTTACTCATACTGAATTAACTTGACTTTGTTGCTCCTTCCTCTTCGCGGTCACTATACTCCTCCGCTCTTCTTCGGAGTCCGGTAGTATATCGACGAATATACTCGGGATTATCATTCAATATACGAGTATAAGTTACACTCTCTCTACCTTGTAGCATTTAAACAGTGTTTCCCAATTTATTTTACACTTTTAATTACTAACCTGCCTTTACACTTTAGCGTTAGGCTATATGTTTTGTGCATCCCATATATATATATATATATATATATATATATATATATATATATATATATATATATATATATATATATATATATTTAATATTTCTCAAAATATGCCATTCTAACTCAAAAATAATACTCAAATAACTAGAAAAACTTTCAGCTCTACGTATTAGTATAGACGCTTGATGTATAGATTAGTATAGATTACTAGCTATGCCCAACGGTTTCACTCGCGTGAAATTTTGGACATGAAAAATTATTACAATTTTCTCTCTTCTCATATGTTGCTCTTGGGAATAAACAATAATCGTACTAAAGTTCATCAAAATTCGTTCAGTAAATTTAATGTGATTGACGAACAAATTAACATAGAGACAGACAAAAATTCTAAAAACAAGTGTACGGCTGCTTTTTTCATTCTTTATGATTTAGCATTTAGTCACTCTTTCTAAAATATTTTTCATGTACAGAATTAACTCAATTACAATTTCGTCAATAGTGTAGAAGATATTTAGCTTTACGATTTATTCTTCACAAATTAAAAAAATGTTCTTAACAATTTGTAAAAATTGAAATATTGTAGCGCCTCTTCCATTTATACTTAAAATATGAACGTCATTAAACGTTTTGTAAACACTTACAAATTAGGAATAAATATAAAACTTTTAACTATTTACATATATATATATATATATATATATATATATATATATATATATATACATAAAATGTTATAAATATGAAGTTAAAATGGTCTACAGTTTAGAGAAATAATGCAATGAGATATAGAATCGTGGCTACTGTTTTTCTATAAACTATAAGTAAGCTTGTAAGAGCACGGCCATTTTCACAATTTTTGGTTGAGAAGTTTCGAAAATAGGAGGGAAGAATATATTTCTTCAAACATTCTTCAACCATTCTCTTAAAATACACTCTACTTCACACATTCTTCAGCCATTCTCTTGTAAGAATAAGCATAAAGGCATTTTTTTTAACTTCATATAACTTAATTTTCTAAACGATATCCACACGACATTCGAATTAGAAAAAAGTTTGGATTCCCGCCCCACAATTTCCGAATATCAATTTTTGGTTGTTTCACTCTTTCTTTAATTTCATTCAGATGAAAAGGTTATATCCCTATAAGAAATTTCTAGTTTCTACTAGAATGTCTTCTAAGGAACAATTGTAATGGACAGACAGATAGTTTCACTTTTTTTACTTTTTATGTAGGAAACTTTAAAACCGTTTTCTCTCCCCTTTAAACTAATACACTTGATCAAAATTTATAAATTTTCAAATAATTAAGTATGCTTTCAAGTCATAATTTCATTACATGCGATCAAAAAGCTCAAAAAATTAATATGATTTATCACTAGGCTAAATTTTGAAGTCTATTGAAGAACTTGTGACAAAAACGGCATTGTAATAGACAAAGAGACAGAAACCATTTTTTTTCATATGCGGAACCCTAAAATGGTTTCAAAATCCTTCCTCTAACTCTTGAAGGTGAAAAAATTTCCACTTAATGAAGGTATGTAAAGTGAAACTAAAATAACTATATCTCGTATACCATAATTATTATTGCTCCCGTATTGGTGTCTCGGTGCGGCGCACCGCGGGGACACGAGTTGGATTCCCGGCCGCTTGTTGCGCGGGACCAGACTGATGAATATCAGTGGATTGGCTATGGGAGATTGCTCTAATATCAATAAGTCTGTCATATGTATCATTTGTGTACATTAAAATACGTAAATCAATAATTTTATGTTATGCGTCTACAAAAATCTTATTTAAGAATATGAAGAAATTTCAAGTAATTCAAATATTTATCAGTCATTAAAATACTAGGTGTTGAAAGCGATTATGCCCAAAATGATTATGATCGTAAATTGGTCATGATCTTGTTGTGAAGGCATACAATTTTATAAGCAATTGATGGTTAATAAACGAGTTGCTCACTGAAGCAGAGGTTCATCTGGGGGCGCCGAAAGTACTCGATTTCTTTTAAATTTTTTGTCACAACGTTCAAAACATTAGTTAAAATTTAGTGTTAGTCAGAATTTTACGTCAAATAGTTCTAGAGATTTGGTTGAAAATAATCAAATAATCAAAATTTAATTTTTCTCCTTAAATCTAATTCATGATAATAAAATTCACAAAAAAAAGCAATTTTTCTAGAGGTTACTTAAATCATAACGAAAACTACAGCGATGAATCTAAATTTCGTAATTTTTATATGCAATATAAGCATATTAATAGTTTTTAAAATTTAGGAGGAAATGGTTAAGTAATGGAAAGTAAAACACGGAAAATTTAGTGAGTGTAGGCTGAAAGTAACACAGAAAAACTCAATACTGCATGTAAAATTTTATACATAGTTATCATAGTAGCAAATGTAATGAAATACAAAAAAACATAGCAAAATTGTAATGTCTAATTGTGGCTATAGAATAACTAGAGTTTAAACAAAGATGTATTCTAATTTTAAGGTTATCCCCAAAACTTCATTTACCATGAAGGATGATCAGCTTCATAAGTGAAAATAAAATTACTGAACAGAAATTATATAACCGAAAGCTTAAAACCGAAAGCTCTGAGATACTGGTTATTGAGATACTGCTAAAAATATTTTCAATTAATTCTTAGAAAAATCTAACTTTTCTAATTTTTTTTTAATTTAATAATAAAAATAGAAAATTTAATGATTCTGAATTGAGTCTATAATTAAACTCATGACTTTAATGTACTATAACAATAATATAAATGTTTTAAACAATGTCTGTCTTTTTTATTCGCATTAATATTTATAGTAACAATGACAGAAACAATAAGAGAAAAAGGTTTTATTACTCACGTAATAATATTCCATACACAAAGTAAACTTTAATTCAATTGAACTATGTCGATTAGTGATCCTTATCCAAGTTGTATGTAAGGAATATACTACTTATTTTTCGGTGTAATGATTTTTTTAAAACACAAACTTAACCAAATGTAAAATGACTTGTCCTGTGGTAAAATATATTGTTCCGAAACATTAGAACATGAGGAAGCGTAGTCCATAGATGCGGGTTGTATGAATTTATGATCGTAAAAAATTTTAATTTTCGTAATGGTGATATCGCCTTCTTAAAATGTGGAATGCCCCTTTAAAATTAATTACAAAGAGTCTTGCATACATGTAGTAAGAAAACAATCCCTGAACTAGTTTTTCCGGACTCACTGGATTTATTAAACTTGAAAGTTTTATAGATTTTGCTTTATGATTTTCTGCATTTACGTACTTATTGTCGGCGAAGTGTTAAAAACAACAACATACCATTGGTGGTCCTCAAAAGAAAAATTAACTGCCTTATTGATTTATATAATATTAATTAAAATAAGTGAATTTGTATGGCTTTATGTCTTTCCTTTTATTTTGGGTAAACGCCTGAAGCCACTGCTCATTTTGTAAATGTATAACTTAAATTATTTGTTTTTCGTATATTTTTTGCAAAGAATTTTTTTTTAATTTTGCCGTCGTTATTGATAATGTTTTGATAATAGGAAAATTTATGTAGGTATTCTCTTTTTATCTTTTTCGTTATTAAAACGTATTCATCCCCAGGAAAAACTTATACATGGGCAAAACTTTATTGAGAATTTTTTAAAATCAAAACATTTAATATTACACAAATAAATAAAAAAAATATTTTTGAGTATATTATAAAAGTAAGTGTAAAATGTGCATGCCGGAAAAAAACTCAGAACGGAGTCCCGGTACGATCAAGGTTATATTTTGTGGTAGCCCATTATACCGAATCCGTGAAGAAGTTTCCCGTTTTTACCTGAAGGGCATGTTTAAGGGCTTGAACGCTCTCTAGAAATTTCTACGACAGTTCGTAATATTTGAGAGCATTCCAAAATATTCTGGAACATTCTGCAATGTTGTGGAATGTTTGATAATAGTTGGCAATGTTCGAGAACATACGGGGATATCCCAGATCATTGTGGAACATTTTAGAACACTTTCGAAGGGTGTGGAATGCTCTGGGATATTGTGGACCATTTGAAGCCTTTTTTTATGGTTGGGGCTACCCATTTGTACATGAAAAGCAAATCCGTCGCGTTCGAACGTCCGTATCTTAGCAATGAAATGTAGGGAGTATTAAGATATATTAAAAACAATCAGTGACGTGTGGGTAATCAAAATGATACGATGAATGAACATGAATCGAAAATAAAGTGTGAAAGTTTATAAAGTGTACTTAATCTTAATAAAAAGTTATAAAATTTCTTAATAAAAAATCTACTTGATTTCTATTTTATGCAACACCGAAACGTAAAAAAGGAGATCTTGCCAGTTCTGGAACAAAACGGCAAAAACAAAAAGAACAGCAAAAAAACGACACAGACGAAGAGTGTGAAGCATGTTTAAGTTCCCAACGAACGAGAATAAACACTGTGATACGCAGAGAAACCAAAGAATAACGAAATTAACGTATTGAAGAATCGAACATTGCGACACAATCATAAAATAAAAGAGTGCGAACGCAAGCCACCCATGAAAATATCACCCTACGAGGATAAGAAAACAGTACAACCTAACAAATGAAGCATTCCACTACAACCCGACGAAAGAATATAAATTTCCGATTACGTCAATCGGAAAAATGCAACGCGAAAAAATTCAGTAGAGAAACACCAGGAACCTGTTGTATAAATAGAAAATTCCACCTCTATTGGAAGCACTTCCTTAGGAATTTCTATCCTACATAACTGGGGAAACTCCAGAATCAAAACGATTTCATCAAAATATAAAAGATTATAATGCTTGCTTAAAAATTACTCCTTTCGGTGTCACTTTGATCAACAATGACGGATATATAATCGATTATGTTTTTCCATCCAAGGACAAATCTGTCACAAAACGGGATCATTACTACCCCTACCCAATGAAGACTCTAAATTTCTGCAATTATATTTTATCGGAAATTAAAATATAGAAATTGATCAACGATGCACAAACATCAGCGGATTGAGATACAATAAACTTATTCACATATTCAAAACAGCACTATACCGAAAGATTTTTGATTACTATAAAGTTATAATTCGAGCCGACAAGAGACCAACTAGAAAACACGAACGTCAATTTAATGCACCTCTTATACACGAAGTCGACATCGTAATTGTGAACAATAAAAACACAAGCCGTGACATAATTGTACAACGAAGAAGAGAAGGACTACAACGCATTACAGAAACACACCGTGTACATGATGCCTCCAATAACCATTAATATTTCTTCATGTAGAGGACGGATACTATTTTAATGTTAACCAAAGAAAACCTGAAATAGGCGTAGAAACAAACAAAATAGTCACTACTAAGGATTCTATGCTTATCGCTTAATAATCAGAGAAAATGAAAAATACAATCACATTCTCAACACTCGCCCTTTATTACAATAATTCCTGGTAGATACATATGCAAAAATAAAAGCGGAACGGATGCATTAAATAAGACTGACTTGGAAGAAACTATGCAAGGAGTATATATCCACCTTCGAGATGCGATCATAAATGACGAAAACATTGACAACATTGGAACAATGGTAATCTTAGCCTCATCTACGTAGGAAGTTCAAGCTATATGTACCAATACACTTAAAATGCCATGACCTACGTAAAAAAATATGGATGACCTGACCTCTTTATAACATTTATGTGCAACTCATCACGGCCAGAAATTAAGCAACAACTAAGAAACATACAAACCCTCATGGATCGACGCGACATAATAACCCCAATTTTCCGATAAAAAAATTAGATTTATTGAACTTAAAACAAAATATCACATCTTTGAAAACATTAGATGCTAGATGCACGCATGGCAAAATCGAATGGTAAAAACGAGGACTGCCTCACTCACATAATCTCATAAGGCTACATGACATAATTCATCCCACGGATATAGACCAAATTATCCAAGTTGAATTTCTAAATTCATAACAAGATATGCAGTTGTTTGACATAATTTTGAAAAACATAATTCATGAATTATGCGGGTAATTAAACCCCAATTCGCCATGTATGAGTGATGGTAAATGTCTAAAAAATATCCAAAGCCATATTTGGACGACACATAAAAACGGAGATGATGGCTATTCCAAATATAGAAGACGATCAGCCAAAAAGGGTGGCTTCGCAATAAAAATACGAATACGAGGCAGAGACGAAATGGAATTAGATAATCAATGCGTAGTACCATATAACACACTCTTTTTCAAAATATTCCAAGCACACAGAAACGTAGAATACTACAATTCTGTAATTATGAGATCAAAGGCAGTAACATGGCAGTATTTCAAATAGACAAAGACAGCGAACACCAAAACAGAAACAACGAAATCTTCATGTACCAAATGGGAAGATACATGAAGAAGAACGAAACAGCGGGACAAATTTTGGTTTTCCCATACACGAACAGAAACCAACGGTGCAACATCTAGCAGTATAATTGGAGAATGGACAGAGAGTTTACTTCACAAAAGACATCCCAAGAAAAATTACAGGCAAACAATCTAAGAACACAACATTAACAGCTTTTTCCAACTGTGTCAGTCGGATCCATGCGCGAAAATATTACTATATGTCGAAGTCCCTACCTATTATATGTGGAACACAACACGGAAAATCTTTCAACGACGGAAACAAGGAAATCCAATATAGGATCAACACAAAAACTAGCATTAGTTTTTGAAGGTTTCTAGGCCGGGAATACACCTTACAACCGAACAGCGCTGAATGTTTTTGTCTCCGGATATTTTTACATGAAATACGGGGAACAAACAGTTTCACGGATTTCAACACTTGACGGTTACCTATACCAAACGTACAGAGAAGAATATTAACATCTAGGACTACTGGAAAACCGTAACTACTGGGAATTAACACTAAAAGAAGCCTCTCTCACAACTTCAGCCTAAAAAACCAGAGATTTTTGCGCCATATTACTAATAACATGTAACCTATCGAATCAGAAAAGAGCTATGGGACTCTTTCAAAGAGAGTTTGAGTGATTACGTATTGCATCAAATACGATAAACCAGAATTGGCCATCTAATTCAACGACGACGTCTTCAATAAAACATTCATTTGTTCAGATAAATGTTTAGCAATATTAAACCAGGCCTTAGTACAACTTGTGATGCCAGCGCCACAACAAGACGCTTTCAGTGTGCTAAACTTCAAAATTACAAAGAAAGAAATAGCTACAACATCAACAAACTACTTCAATGCATTGCGCACAATAAATCACTCCTCAGTGACAATAAAAAAAACATTTAAAACGTTATCATGAACCGGATTAACAAAAACACGAGCGAAATTATTTACTTGGACATCCAGGTGGTACCGAGAAAATATTTCTAATAAATCTATTACTGACAGAAACACGTGCTAAATAACACACCGTACTTGCACTGGCATCATTCGGCATTGCCGCCACACTTACGGAAGGAGCACGAACTGCCCATTCCGCCCTACAACTACCGTTGAATATAGTCGAAGAACAATTTAACAGTGTATAAAATGTCAAGAGCATCAGGACGGGGTGAACTTCTAAAACAAACTAAAATTATCTTATAGGACGAATGCATAATAGCACATAATAATCACTCAAAGTCATGGAAAAAACGTTACAAGACGTGCAAGGATACTCTGAAATTATGGGAGGAGCTCTACTCGTACTCTCAGGAGATTTTTGATAAACACTTCCAGTTATCCCCCCCAGACAAGTAAATGCATGCTTAAAACAACCACATCCCTTGCCACACATACAAATACTGCAACTAACATAAAATATTAAAGTTGAACTAAGAAAAGATGAAACGACTGCAGATTTTACTTGAAATATTGTACAAATAGGCGAAGGCACATATCCTACTGACCAGACGACCGAACTCATTAACCTCAACAGTGACATCTGTAACGTAGCCCCTACTGAGAACGAACTCATCGATCAAATATTTCCAAACATCGTCCACAACTTTACAAATCCGGCATGTCTATTTCAGAGGGCAATTTTGGCAGATAATATTGTAGACGATATAAACTTTATTATTTGAAAGAAAATTCCCGGTGAAGAGAGAATATACAAATCGATGAAAAGTAAGTGTTGAAGGAAGTGTCAACTTCATTACAGAATTTTTAAACACTGCAAATACCAGGAATGCTATTACACTGCCTTGGAATAAAAATTAGATCTCCGATCATACTATTTCCAATTATACACACATTTGTACATATAATTAGTTCCCAAAGTAGGAATTGTTTCAAAGCTTAGAAAAACCGTAATTGAGACTTTAAATACATTTATAATTGGAGTAATAATAATAGAGTAATAAGTATTAAAAACAATTTCTCTTTGTTAAAGTGGTAACTATTTCAAAAATGTTTAGGTACAACAAAAATGCCTCAATAGCATAATTTCTTTAGCGAAAGTTTGTTTAAAATGTAAAAATTCAATAGAATCTTCTAAAGAGATCATGATCAATGAAATTTATGTCATCACGAAAAAGAACGTAACGTCAATGCCCAAATAGTCCGTTTCTATTATTATTAGTTTAACTAAATATTTCTAATAGGGATTCAAGAAAATTATCCGTAAATTCATTCGATATTAATTTGAATTTCCTGAATAGAATTAAAAAAATATTCCCTTAAGCATATTTAATAAAATAAATATACCGATAGTGATTCTCTATACCCCGAAACTAACTAAAACTTAAAATTCAGATATAGGCACATAAAAAGCATACAGTAGAATATTATGATATTGGAGAATAGGCACCACTTAATATATCATCAAGTTAACAAAAGGCTCCAAAATTTGGCTTTGGCGTCGCGCTGCGGGAGATGAGAGATTGGCAAACTTTATAACAGCGCCTGGCAATGTCCTCGGCTTTCAAATTTAGCCCTGGGAATAAAGCGCCGACACCGCGGTTCGTTCACCGGCGGCGTCTCATTATTTCCTGAATTAACTTACCACAAAGTGGTTTGTTATGTTGTTGTGTGGAGGAACCGACGTAGTTGTGAAGTTGGGCAGACTTCAAATTAACAGGCCTGAACTTTGTCCGCCAGGCGACGAATTTCACTATAGTTTTTATTACTTATGCCTTGAAGACTCTCATTTCCGTATAAATGTTGATAGCATATATTTGTAAAAACGTTCAAGTCATGACAGATAAACTATACTATTTTCAAGAAGAAAATTTTGTTTAAGTCGTTAGAGCATATATATATATATATATATATATATATATATATATATATATATATACACCCATTTATATATATATATATATATATATATATATAACGTAAAATTCTAAATCGCAAATAATTTATTCATTCAAAACGCGTTTCATTACTTACGTTTAAATACATCTATATGTGTTTATCAAATTATAATTTTGTGAACAATAACGACATAATATACACAAAATATCAGAGCATTATTGATTATATTAAACGGGATAGACGTATTATCTAAATTATATGAACTGAAAAAAGCGCATAATTATAAAAAAACAACTTCTTTCCATGTTTCTGTACACAAACTGTAAAAATCGTATTTTATATGCAAACATTCAAGGAAAAAAGACAAAAATGAGCCTGCTTTTAAATAAGTAGAATATTAATTTAAAAGAAGCGTTTATTTTTTTATATTTGTGTATTTTGTATACAACACAGAAAAACAAAAAATAAGATATTTAAAAAAAAATGTTTTTAGTTTAGATTGAGTAAATAGAAATTGTCAAATTTTTTCTTTGGATCTCTAATTCCCGAAGATTTTTAAAATGTAGGCCCTTTGTGGAACATAAAGCGGTATTTTTTCTAACATTTTATAAAATATCGAGCATTTTCGCATAATGTTTGCTTGTGACTTGATAGTCACAATTATTCGTGCGCCTTCTAGCGGTAAAAATAGTCAGGAAAAATAGTTTTTAAAATTCCAACATCAACTTAAGAATTCACGAAAATTAAAGAGCACACATTGTACATAAAAAGAACGCAGCAACTAACACTTTAGTAAATAAGTATGTAAATATGTAAGTAAGTAAGAATGTACAAGTATAAATATTCAAAGTGGCAAACAGAAAATATCATTAGGTAAATATTTAGGTTTTAAAAAGGCGTGAAGCAACTAAGATATTGTGAGATATGTACATAGAGTTATGCAGGAAGACATGAATTTAGAAAGATGTAGAAAACGTGGGGCGTACATGAATCCAGATAAAGGTTGTACATTTTTTCGCATTTGACAGGTGTATTAAACTATTAATTCAACCTTTCTCGTAACGGCCAGGGATGTAAAGCGCCCCTAACCCAAGGTTCATATACTCTTGACTTGATTGTATATTTGAATTTATGTTATATGCTGTAAGTTATTTCAATTTATCCTTAAATCTATGCGGTCATTGGTACGACACTTTCATTAACGAATTACTCACGTTATCAACACCTTCGAACAGCAGTAACCTAAAGATTCTTAGTCCTTGGAACCAGTAAAATCCTCACAAGTTTTCTTTTAATGCCGTTGTTTTTGGATTTCATTAAAATCACAAAAATTATCCGGATTATTTGCAAACCAAATTTTCACTTACCAGGGTTAATCGTATTTATTCAGAAACACAAAATGATGAAGTATTCGCTACATGTAACTACAACAACACTAACACAGTATTTAAATTCGTGTAACATCTATCAATAATCAACCCTTAAATTTAATTACGTAGAATATTAAAAAAGGTCCGAAGTCCATTCCATGCTGAAATATCAACAAGAAAAAACGTTAGCAACATACTAAATGTGGCTTCTAAATTCGTATTAAATTAATCAAAATCTTCTCGATCGTACAAGAGAGAGATGTTTATTGAAAAATTATAGCTCGAACTTGCGATACATAAAACGAAAAATATCCTATTGATTTCAACAAAACATCAAACTGTGTGAAACAAAAGCAAACGAGTGTATGTATGGCTCGTTTTAAAATTTGTGAGATAGGTTTCCCTCAATTTCTGTTTCACCAAACATTGCATAAAATTGACATTTGTTTATTTTATTACCTTAGATTAAATATCTCTCTCTAATCATTGTTTACTTTTTATGGCATTAACTCAGCCTTACTCACTTATCATTTGTAAGCAAGGTTTGCATGATACGTTTGAGGTAAGCCGTCTGTTATTTATATAACCACAAAATAGTACGTTGAGCTAGATTATCGTTTGCGCGTAGAGAGCATGAGGGTTTCTCACATAATATACGTTCCTTTTGATGGTTCGCTTAAACATATTTGTAAATAGCAACCCGTCTTTGCTTTGCTTGGATTAGTAAAGAATTTTTCAAAATTGCTACTTATTTTTACACTACCTGGGACAAATATTTATTGCGCGTTTTGCTCCGTAGTTGTTGGTTATTCTGGCGCTGTGGGCAGTACATTAAAACCAGTGCGTATATAATTTATTCAAAATAATCATCATAACTTTTATACTATTCGTTAGACAATTTCGGTATGAAAGAAAATTTGATTTATGTAGGTCGATATTCGCTATTCGTTAAAACTACGGTATGAAAGAAAATGTTATCCATATAGTTTCAGAAAGATTAGTATTATATTTAATTTCATAAGAATTAAGACAGCTTTGAACGAAAAACTTTAAAATATTTAATTAGAAGTTAGATTTTTTAAAGGCGCTTATTACAGATTTTTTAACATATATGTATATTGGCTTTTCCTTGCGGTTTCGCCCACCTTTAAAACAATGTCTCATAATGTGACAGGTGACGCCCATATAATTCATAGTTCATAGCTTTATCAATTAAACTAAAGTATAATATGAATTAAAGCATTAATCAACCAACCACTTTAAAAGGTACGCAAAAAAATATTAATCTAACAATAATCTGCAATTGAAGAAGAAAAAAAATGTTTAAATTTAGTTTCTAAATGCATAGGATTATTAAAAAATATCCACAAAACTTGGTTCGCTAAAGGAGGACTGTTACGTAGGGAGCAGATTACGTGGCTGAGTCGCGTGGCATGGAGTTTTAAAATTTTGAATAATATGGTTTCTTTTTCCTCATTATAATATCTTTTAAGTTATACCCGACAAGGTAAATGAAAAAAAATTGGGTGTATTATTTAACCCCTCTTTAACCCTCATGTAAATATTTTAAAAAGTTAGCTACTAAAGACGCCGAATGTCAAGTTTGTACGTCGAATAATTTTTTCTGTCATTCTATTGTAGACGGAGAGACAAATATTTAAATGGTCATACAAGGGTTTCATTTTTTAATATACGGAACACTATTTATACATTTAAACATTTAAAGGGTTCATTTTTTAATATACGGAACACTATTACAAGGGTTTCATTTTTTAATATACGGAACACTATTAATTAAGAAATAGATATTGCATTTAAAAAAAGTCTTCCATAAACTAAATCATATTTACATAAGGATACATTTAAATAAAACTCAATAATGAAATTGCATGGTTTTTATTTTTGACAAATGGGATTTTGAAAGAAATTTTCATTGATCACACAATTCTTATAGCTACATTTTTTTTAGTATATTTTTTAATTAAAAATGTCCATAGACTCATTCTAAAACCGAAAAGAAACGATTAAAAGGCACTATGGGTTACGTCCTTAACTGTTTCCTCTTTTTGTATCCCGACTGAACAAAATTTAATTACTTCTTTAAGTTTTTCCCGGCCTCGAGGCAAGGTGAAAGCTATGAAGAGGCTAATGTGAGGCTGTTAAGCCCAAGCTTAACAACTTTTAAGTTAGCCTCTTTCAATATGAATTTATTGTTGAGATAAAAAATTATGTTCAAATTTCATGAAGTCAATTATTACTTGAAATAAACTTCCCGAAAACCGAACTTTCTCATAACGTTCTAGAAAACAATGATTCTGTTTAACAAAATCATTGTTTTCTGTCACCTCTAAATTCAACTTAATTGTCTTACTAACATATCTCCTACTTTCCAGTTACGAGCTAATTATTTTACCAAATTTATTTCCGCCCTGATATTAAATTATATTATATGAAACTGTTTTTAAGTCAATACTTAGAGGGCGAACAAACAAGATATATAAATATATATATGTATATATATATATATATATATATATATATATATATTTATAATTAAATTGTAACCGGATAAATAAAAGAAAATAAATTTAAAAGATCGGTTGATTGAGATCGTATATAGATTGAGCGTATGTAATTATAACAGAAGCCAGCAATCCTGTTTTACAATTTTCATCTGTCTTTCTGTTTGTCGGTGTGTTAATTTTTTCTTCGATCACTGAATGGATTTCAATGAAATGTGGTATGGTAATAGGCGATACCTTCCAGTAATACATGGCATACTTTATATTTGGGTATTAGATATTTAGTAGAATCACCCAGACTTGGTGAATATTACGATAATGTTAATTCTGATGCTATCCTATATTATATTATATATATTTCTAGTAAAATTTACACTCATATAGTTTTGAGCGAAAAAAATGGTAAAATTTCTATATTGATTTAAACAGATATAATCATAATTTTCCAAAAAGGCAAAATCTTAAACCAACAAAGGATTATAAAATATTCACATCACGTATTAGTAGTAGACTTTTAGCAGACGGAAGACTTGTTAAAATTCGGGCTATTAAATTCCATTTTATGAAAAAACAAAAACTTTAAAACATGAACGGGAGCAATAACGTTGGCAAACATGCTAACAACATATAAGCTGTATATGTTGACGCCAATACTGACTTACATAATACGACTCGATCCAGTGATACCTGCGTGCCTTCTGACCTATCCTATTTATTATATATCGACGAAACGAAATGAGGAAGTTTATATTAATGCTTATACACAATTTTAACATACAGTATATTGGATCCATGCAAGAAAGCAACTTATGTTTCCGCGTGAAATCCGAAGTAATGAAAATAGCATTTTTTTTAATTCGATTAGATTTTAAAAATTGATTAATACTTGTAATTATTAATAATGAATTAAATATTTCGGAAGGTGAATTTGCCAGCTAATTACTTTTTTAAAATTGTCTACGGAGGACATGCGAATCTTTAAAAAAAATCAGAACACCTTCTTCAAACTGTTGGTCTCTCTGTACGTTTGCCTGTTCTTAAATTCGCCCCAAAGAATTGCTGAAATATATTTTATTTGGAATTTACTGAGATCTAACTTGTGATTCTAATTAAATTTAATCTTTTAATTTTTTCCCAGTTAATTATTTTTTAACGCGTTAGAAATTCAAAAACGCCATTACTTCTCAGTATGTGGAATTCCACATACTGAGAAGTAATGGCGTGAGGTTAAGAGATGATAAATTGAACACAAGATACACAATATAACAACGAATTTAATTTATCAACTTCTAAATTTTTTACCTTATTATAAAATATCATTGTCACAGTTAAACACGTACGATAAAAAAATATTTTCCACCCTTCTTTATTTAACAACGCAAAAAATTTTGAACTAGTTTTACTTTAATATTTCGGACAAAAATATTTTGCTTATTATATGTAAAGTCCGCTTTATAGCCTCACGTTTCACATATAATTTGCAAGAAGTATTGACGGAAATAAGATGACAAGGAAATTCATTGCCATCTTGGTGTCTTAAAAAATTACAGTGAAATAAATGATATAATAAAGTCCAGTAAGCTATATCTATTTGTTTACAAATTAAACTATATTTTCCAAATTTTAGTATATTTGAAGTTTGTTTCCAAAAAAAACATTTTAAAAATAATATCTTTTCCTATTTAATTATTATCTCTATGTTTTTTCAACTGACTCATTTATATGGGTCTACTGATCGAGATCGATCGAACCAGCCCAAAGTAGATATTATTTTCATATCCTTGCGGAGATCCTAAATCTACATTTCCTTCATCATTGGGCCTCGGTCACCATCTAGGAGCCATTTACCCATCGAGGTGAATCAAACGAGTCCAAACTCGAGGAATTTACTTTATTCCATTTCAAAGATTGTATGATCATCTTTCATCTCTGTCAAAGAACCCTCGACACCATCTGTCATTTATTTATTGAGATGGTGGTAGTTTCTCTCTCTTCGGAATTAAATAAATTGTAATTTTCAAAACTTAAGGTTCAGGTTTCATTTGTATTATCATGAGCGTATTTCAGCAGTTGTTTATGATATAATTGCGCGCAATAACGTTTCTGCGAATGCTCCTACAGTGCTACACGAGTGAACCTGAGCCGAGATTAAATATTTTACTTGGAAATACAACCGATTAGCGTTAATTTTAATTATAAGGGGCCGCGGCTAGCGTCTACTCGGGTGGAGACTTTTATATTAATTTCAGCTTTCTCCATCATATTCATCCCACTCTAAGAATGTGGAAAAGAGCTACATTGTTAACTACATTGTAGTATAATTATTTTAAACATTGCAAGATTTATCTTATGAGATATTTCTGGGAAGGGCTTAAACTATTTCGTGTTAAATGTCTATGCTACACGGATGGGATGCTGCAACGTTTTGTACATGTATGTCGTTTATCAACCCATGTAAAAGGGAAATAAATATTTTAAAAAATTTGAAATAGGTTGTAGAACTTATTTTGCAGAAAAGTTTTCCACATATAAATTACGGGCATTGCATCTATTTCTATATAAAATGTAGGTGTACAAGCACTGAATAGGTTTATTTAAACATTATTTTGTTTAATTCGACGTAGCAATAATTTCGATATTAAAAATCAATTATTAATTATAGTATTTCAAGTAATAAATTTATCGGTCATGCAGGATTATCTTAGTGAAAGAAGTTACGGAATTCGCCAATATTATACGTACTAGAAATTTTAAGATAAACGGGAAAGACAAGAATCTCTATATAAATATTTCATTGTTGATCGCTCTCAATTCTGGGTTTGGATAAGATGAGATATCAGCAAGGATAGACTGGGTGTATATCGGTAGAAATACTCGAGACGATTATAGAGATGTAATGAAAATAACAACTAGAGCACATAAAAATAAGACTCACTTTGCTTCTATCTTGGAAAATGTCATCAAAATAAAAACAACAATTCAAAAGTTGACTCATAAGTCTCCCACTTTTCAATTTATTTGAGTATAAATCTTGAGCCAGCTACCGTGTAGGGACCTTATTAATACCTTATCTTGACTTTTAGGTCATTGAATACTAAACATCGAATTATTTATACATCTATGTATATGAGACCGATTAGGTTAGTTAATTAAATGGAAATTTATAAAACAATAACCTCAAAACAAAGTCTCATCCGATTTTCTGTTTTACGCTCTAGTATACTAGCGGTGATTTACAAGAAATATTATTTAAGATGATCCACATAATATTTGGCAAGAAAAAATTTGATGAAACCGAAACATTGTAGTGCGACTTTTACTTGTGCTTAAAATATACTAGTACTTAAAATTTTTTTAGGATTAAATGTAAAACTCTTAACATGTAATAGTACACGTATTCTTTCTTTTATACTGCTTACAAATAAATATTAATATTCACCATATCTACAGTATATAGAAAGCCTGCAGCGAAATATAGAATCGTCTCTACTCTTTCCTATTAACTAAAAGTACGCCTTTAGGAATTCAGCCATTTTCACAATTTTTAGTTGAAAAGTTTCAGAAATGGAAGAGAGGAATACATATTTTACTAATTTTTCAGCCATTCTCTAGAAATACGCTCTAAAATGTACAAAAATATTTTTTAGAGTCTTATAACTCACTTTTTCAAACGAAACCCACGCGACATACGAATTAAAAAAAATTCAAATCCCTCCCCAAAATGTTTAAATATGTATTTCCGCTTATTTTAATATTTCTTTATTTACATTCAGATAAAAAGGTTATATCCCTGTACAAAATTTTAAGTTTCTACTAGAATGGCTTCTAAAAGGAACTGTGATGGACTAACATAATGTTCCGTTTTTTTAAAGCAGATAACCCTAAAATCGTTTTTGAATTTTTCACTCTAAAATAATACACTTGATCAAAATTGATAAATTCGAAGTAATTAAGTATGCTTGCAAGCCATAATTTTATTCTATGCGTCAAAAATGTTCAAAAATTTATTAATATGCCGCTTTATATATTTTACCATTGCACAAAATTTCAAGTCTTCACGTAAAAAAGCTTGTGACAAAAACGGCACTGTATAGAGCGTATTTTTTCTTATTATAAACGGACACTAAAAATATTTAAACTCTTTCCTCTAAGTCTTGACAGTGAAAAATAATCCACTTAATGAAGGTATGTAAATTAAGGCGAAATAAGTATACCCCGGTGCGTCTAAATGTGTCGGTGCGGTGCCCCGCCGAGACACGAGTTGGATTGCCAGTCGCTCATTACACGAGACCAGACTGATCAACATCAGTTGGTTGGCTACGAAAGGTTGCTCTCATAGCAAAAAATCTGTCATATGTATAATTTGTGTACATTAAAGTATGTAAATAAATAAATTCGTTTTAGGCGGCGATAAAAATCTCATTTAAGAATGTGTAGAAATATCAAGTAATTCAAATATTTATCAGTCATCAAACTATTAGGTATTAAAAGCGATTACGCTCACAATAATTAATGTCGTAAACTGGTTTATGATAATTTTGTGAAATTATACAATTTATAAGTAATTGATTGTTAACGAACGAGTTGCTTACTGAAGCAGAAGACCATCTGTTAGCGCCCTAAGAAAAGTTTTTACTATTTCTCAAATCTGCATATTTTTATGGTTCCATTCCAGAGGAAAAAAATGGAACCTTACTTATAACATCGTTCGCATTTTCGTTTATATGCCAGTAGATCTTAGCGATTTTTAAAGAAATACAACAAATTGTATTAATAAACCATACTCACCCGCATGATAATAAACCATACTCACCCGCAAATTATATTAATAAACCATACTCACCCGCATGTACCTCAATAGTTAACAATCAAAGTGTAAGTTAAAATTAATTATTAGTCAGAATTGTATATTAGATAATTATAGAATTTTTGTTGAAAGTATTCACAATTTAAACTATCTTTCTCTGTCTCTTAACCTACTAAAATAAAATTCACGAAAAAAAACAATTTTTCCAGAAGTTCACTTAAAGTATAACGGAAACCAGAACGATGAAACCAAATTTCATCATTTTTATATACAAAATAGGGGTAAAATTTAGAAAGGATTGGTTTGGCTCGTGGTAAGAAAAGTACATTTTTAATTAATTTTCAGACAACTCGCACTTTCAAAAATAAAGAAAAATTTATAATCCCGAGTTGATTCACTATGTACTTAATAATATCTTGTGGCGACTAATAAAAAAAGGTGATATATTTGGACTCATGACTTTTATTAATATCAAAAATAATGTTTTTTTTTAAACTAATGTCCACGTTTTCAAATTTGCATTAATATTTCTAGTAACAATGACAGATACAATAAAAAAAGGATTTTTTTTCAAAACGCAGGCGTTTATAACCAAAATATACTTAAATTCTATAGACTTATATTAATTAGAGATTTTTTCTCTCTTTCTCTAAGTTTACATGTCAGAAATATGCTAGTATATCTCTTGGTATTTTGATTCTTTTCAAACGCAAACTTAACCAAATGAATAATGGTTTGCACTTTAGTGAGCAATAAAATGTTTAGATTGACTAAAACATGTAGAAGCGTGTTCATAAATGCGGGCTGTATAAATTTATGATCGTAAAGAAATTCAGTTTCCAAAACGGTGAATACAGTCTTTTTAAAATTGAAAGCACCAATAAATTAAAAAGGGTTCGTGTATAATTTGTATAAGAATATAATCCCCAAACCAGTTTTTCCGGGCTCATTTTATTTATTAAACTTGAAGGTTTTTATAGCTTTTTCTTTATAATTTTCCGCAGTTATATACTTGCTGTCGGCGAAGTTATAATAACAAGACATGCCAAGAGTGGTTCTGAAAAGAAAAGTTAATTGCCTTATTAATTATTATAATAAAGTTTTAAATACCCGAATACACTTAGCTTTATCTCTTTCTTTTTAATTCGGGTAAGCACCTGAAACCGATCTTTTTTTGGTATTGTATTATTTGTTTATTTGTTACAAACTTTTTGTTCGTCATATTATTTTTCTCTTGTATATTTTTTGCAATTACCCTATTTTTAATTTAGTCGTCATTATTGATAATGTCCTGATGGAAGAAAAGGCAAAAGTTTTCTAGGCATTAGAATTCTCCTTTTTATCTTCTTCGTTATTGAGAAAAAGTTATACATGGACAAAATTGTATGGAAATTTGTTTGAAATAAAAAAAATTTAAAGTGTACAAACTAATAAACAAAAAAATATATTTGACATAATTAAAATTGACCACTGTATAAACAACCAATTTCAATAATAAATGTAATATTAGATGGTAACTTATAAAATATGAATGTATACACGAGAGTTGCATAACGTTGTTTAAATTTTTGTATTTTATGTTACTCCTAATTGTACACATATAAGTATATCTAATTATTTTCCAAAGTAATAAATGCTTCAAAACTTAAAAGTGAGCCGCAATTTTGACTTTGGATACATTTATAATTCTGGTAATAATAATGGATAAAGAAGTATTCCAAATAATTATTATTTAATAAAGTAGTAAATATTTCGAAAACTTCTATATTAGATGGGCTTCAATAGCTTCATTTCTTTAGTGGAAATTTGTTTCAAAATATAAGTATTCAATAAGATCTTCTATGGAGATCATGATCAATATGTTTTTTCACTATGAAAACGAACGTAACGTCAATGCCCAAATAGCCTTCAGAAAAAAATATAGTTTCCAACCTTCAATTTACTTGCATCAAAACAACAAACCATATGGTTTGTTATTGCTTAATCATTGCTGTTTTATTAAGCTAGGAAAAACTCACCTCCCAGAAATCAATTAGAGTGGAACATAAAAAATATGAGAGATAATCTGGAACTTATATTTAGTCTAATAACACTTAATCCTCCAACCGTTCTTAAGTTAACGTGACCCTTTATTGGGTTAATTTGCTTTATAAATGTTTCAAAAAGTGTATCAAAAAATATGTAACCTTTTTATTCCTGTTTCTATTATTAGTTTTAGTAAATACACCATTAAATGTATAAATCATAACCAGATCTGTAGCATGAAGAATCGATGATAATTCTACAACTCTTTATGCAAAATATAAATATGAAAATATTATACTATTAAAAATATTAAAATACTTTGTTAAACATGAAATTTACTTAATAATTTAGCATTATATAGCATGTTATAAAATGCATCTGGAATTGATATATTTGATAACTGATAAAATCATATAAGAGAACTAAAATAATATGTAATACACACTTCGCGAATTGTAAAGAAAAGATTTTATGAACTGTTGTTGTTGTAATAAAACTTTTGTTCATATGTTGGAACTTAAATTATAACATCAAAGATATTAATTTGTTTTTATGTGTAATTCTTTTCACTTGCATATGATATTTATCTTCAGCCGTTACCTTCTAAATTCATGTCTAAGAGGTATTTTGAACGATGTGATGATTGACTCAGTAACCGCTGTTTTCATGTGAGCTCAAATTTTTCCAACTATACATACCCAAATTCGTAATTTTAGATATCGCAGATCCTTCAAGAAAAAGTTGTATTGATTAATAAAAGCTACGTATACATTACAACATTTCTCGTATTGATTAATAAAAGCTCCATATGCATTTCAACATCATAAACTTTTAATCAAGTTATGTACCAATAGATGAACATATAAGTTTGAAATTATAAATTTTTGTAAAATCTTAAGCGATAAAATATAAAAGATAATGAGCATTTAATTAAGACTTCACAGTAGCTTTAAATTCTTACTAATTTAACAAAAGTAAAAAAAAATCTAAATAATTTGACACATAATTTTAACATATCAAATCGCGTACTTCAGGAGATACCATAGAACGACGATCGATGGTTACTGGTCAGGTAAATGTCCTTTGGTTCAAATATCAAATTGTGTCATATAAAATAAAATATACGTATTAATAAAGAAATATTGACTTTTAAAACAATAAAATGTAATAGTACCCTTCTTGAAAATTGCAAGTCATCTCGAATAAAGTGTATTAAAAATCACTGCAAAAAGTCAAGGGAAAAAATTTATTTGTTCGAAGTATGTATACTCAAAATGTTCAGCGGGAAATAAAAAAAAAATTAATATACAAGTGATAAACTTTAAGGTAATTATTATTGGGAAGGTGGAAATATAATAGAGAATGCAAAATTCTGAAGACAGTGTATAAAATATTTGTCATATTTAAAAATTAAAAAAGTCTTCGATATTCCTATGTAGAAAAACATATATCAATTTACCTTTTGTGTTTGAAAATTTTTCGTCGGAAGTACATTACAAGCTAGTTTGTAAAAGTATTATAGAAACCACTAAATCCTAAACCATAGTTTTACAAACGGCCTACACGCTAAATAACTGAAAGGGATATGAGAATTCTATCGCAGTATGTTATGTCCATTTCTGTACATATTTCTGAATTTCAGATACTTACGATGTTATCATTACCCTTTCATAAAATATTTCTAACAGGGATTCAAGAAAATTACCAATAAATTCATTCGATATTAATTTGAATTTCCCGAGTAAAATTGGGTAAATATACCCTTATGTACAATTAAGGAACTGAATATATCAATAATGAAGCTCTATCCCCCAAAACTAACTAAAACTTAAAATTCAGATGTAGGCACATAAAAAGCACACAGCAGGTTATTGAAATATTAGAGAATAGGCACCACTTAATATATCACCAAGTTAACAAAAGGCTTCACAATTTGGCTTTGGCGCCGAGCTGTGGGAGATGAGATATTGGCAAACTTCCCAACAGAGCCTGGCAATGTCCTCGCCTTTCAAATTTGGCCCCGGGAATAAAGCGCCGACACCGCGGTTAGTTCACCGGCGGCGTCTCATTATTTCCGAAATTAACTTAGCACAAAGTGGTGTTTTATATTGTTGTGTAGAGGAAACCGACGTAATTGTGAAGTTGGGTAGATTGACCCCCGTCGTCCGCTAGGCGACAGATTTCACTTCAATTTTTAATAATTATAAATATTAATATAAGAATATTATGAGCATATATTTAATCACATATTTGGAAAAACGTTCATAATATGACAAATAAAGTTTATATTATACTATTTTACAAAAAAAAATCGGTTAAGCCGTTTAGGGCATATATTGCCATGAGCGTAAAATTCTATATCACAAATAATTTACTCATTCAAATCTATTATCATTACGTACTTCTAAATACATTTAATATATGTATTAAATCACAATTTTGTGACTAATTATCACTTAGTATTAATTCTTGTGATATCAGAGCATTACCGATTTTTTTTTATAATTTTTATTATTTTAATCTCGTGAATTATAAAATAAAAGGTTCTAAATAACATTCAAAATTCATTCTTTTAACAAATGAAAATTTTTGCTTTTAATTATCTCCGAGTTAAAAAATATTTTTAGGAAATTGTTATAAAGATATTTAAGACTCAGATTACGTTCAGTTTTATTTCGACGGCGAACTCAAGGTTTATAAGATTTATGTAGGAAAACACCATCATATGTATGAATGTTTAAAAGTTGTTAAGGTGTAGTAGTCCCATTACGCTGTATCTTATGTAACTCAAATATATAAATTTCAAAAATTTATTATCTAAATTTATCAGTATTTTAAATGAGATGTACTAAAAAAAGACTTATAATTACATGAAAAGTCAGAAAATAAGAAAATATAACCAGGTATCACAAAATAGGTCATAATCAATGATATCCTGAGAGTTTATTGACAAAGAACCATTGTGTGAACTAATGTAAATACGTTTAATGGAAAGGCTGCTACAATAAATGTCCCGTTTCGCTTTTATTACGTGGTAATTGGACCTAATATTTACATTGTTTTCGTTATAATGCGTGGGTAGATATCACGGTCAATGAGCAGCGTAAAACCTTTTTTTCAATGTTGGGCCTTATTTCGATGTTAGTACACAAACAGTAAAAGTTGTATTTTGTGTACAAAAATTCAAGGAAATCAAGGGCAAAATAGGGCTTATTTTAAATAATTAGAATATTATTTTAAACAAGCGTTTATTTTTTTTAATACAATAATGAAAATTATTGACAGTGGAAAAAGAGTAAAAATTCAATTCAGTTCGTAATGTAATCTTAACACAAAACAAAAGAATCTGTCAATATAGCAATGCATATATTATATTCTCAATATATTAAGAACTGTTAATAAAAAATAAAATTGCCAAAAAATATTAAGTAATACATAATGACTTGTTGGAAACGCTTACAAAATATAACCAAAGTCATTGCTTAAAGAGATTAAAAATAATGATGGTGACTGACATTCGTTCTGTGTTATTGTTAAAATGAATTCCTTTTTCACTCTACGAATTCTGCGGTTTTCTCGGGCGCCCTGTAGGATCTGTAAATTACATGGATTTACATGTTACAACAATGTATAGAGAATATAACGGAACGTAAAATACACTTTAATGAAAAAAATTCAAATTCCTGGCTTGATTCGATTTAAATAAATCTTTCTTTTTATATATTTTTCATATTTCTCTATTTAATGATCACATTTTTATTTAGGACACTAATTTATAGTGGAGGGCCCAGCGTACAATTAACAATAACACTATATGGTGTTTTTGTCGGCTTTCTTTAAGCAGGAGATATGTGACCCAATAGGGCTGTTTAGGAAAACTTTTCCAGAGGATACCAGTGACGATACTTATATTAAAAACAAACGTTGAAATATTTTTCCATTAAAAACTTTACTTCTTGTTCTAAAAATTAAGAAAATTACTACCTATTTATAATTAATTTGAATTGAAGTTCAACCGAGTTAAAAACAACATTATATATATATATATATATATATATATATATATATATATATATATATAAGAAAGTGGAGGAAAAATTACAGGAAAAAGATTTTCTTTATAAATTAAGTTTTGCACCTAAAATCTATTTCAAATGTATGCAGATTTTGATAAAGTAGGATTATTTTGTTTGTGTTGTTTAATTTCAATAATGAAAAGAGTGTTAGGTCTCAGAAACATATGTTTTCCACTACTCTAATAGTTTATTTACTGTATTTAATGTATACAGTTGATACATATGGCGGATTTATTGTTATAATAGCAATCTCTTTTAACCACCCATAACAACGGCCCAGTCGTACTCGACGAGCGACCATTTGCATCGTGATCAACTCAACATACCACGACGATGATATAATTTAGGTTAAATTGTTTAGTAAAGAAAATTTTAAAGTAAAATCAATAAATAATTTTTGACGTTTTTTCTATGTGTAATGAAAATTAAAAATTTGATTAATATTCATCCACATAAGGAAAACAAAATGAAATATTTTTTCCAAAATGTTTACTACATGATATTGAGTAATTAGAAGTTATGAACTTTTTTCTTCATGTCTTTCGTTTGAGAATATATTTAAAATTTAGGGTCTCTTTAGAACATAAAGCCCAATTTTTCCTCAATTTAGTAAATTTTGTAAGAAATCGAGTGTTTTCCATCATATTTGTATGTGATCTAACAATCACAATCACTCATGCGCCTTCTGGTTGAAGAAATATTCAATAAAATCCTGTTTGGAAATTCCAATTCAAATTCAAAATTTATCGTTTTGTTGTCTTTTCATCGTTTTGGCAGCAAGTATTATTTAAATTACAACACTATTCAACATACTAAAAATCCACATAAATTTCATATAGTCTTTATTTATATATATGAAGATATCCTGAGGAATTCTTTCATGGGTAACTTCACAAGATTCCTTTGAAAAATTTGAGACTGAATTTGTACTCTTGTAATATTTCTTTAAAAGAACTTTATTTATAAACCGGAGGAAAGATGTTAAATTTCTCAATGGTGAGGTATAAACTTATTATGTTTAGGCTCATTTGATTTATCTTCACGGGTCTTTTGGTTACAAGTAGTTGCCTGTATTTGGTAATGTAGTCAAAATGTAATAACAGAAACTCCTCATTGATTATGAGTAAGTTCACATACTTTGGAGTCATTTTATTTAGTATGAGTCCTTTCATCGTAAGTAGTGACTAGAGTTTGATTATGGAGCCAGAAGTTTATGGCAAGGTATAAATTCACTAAGTTTAGACTCGTTTAACCGGTGTGGATGTAAGCAAAAAGGTAAGGAAATAAATCATTAGATAGGTATGGAAATATATACAAAGACTTAAAGCAACTAAGATGTTAGTAGATAATTAGGTAGCTAAATAAGTACGTATAAGTTTACACAAAGCTATAAAGTACCTAAGATATTCTTAAATAAATATTTATGTTGGAACATATGTACATTATAAAAAGGCTTGGAAAACTAAGATATTTTTAAGTAGGTAGGAATACAGGTATATATGAAGACATGATTTTAATAGTGTGTTAAGTATTTTTTAATAGCGTGTGTAAAGGTATCATTCAGTTCTTTGTTGGTTTATAATATCAAATAAAAAAAAGAAACAAAGCTTTCGGTTTGGCCTGATTCTTGAAACCTCTTATTGTTTTTCAAATTGATTTTTGTTCGAAAACCATTTTGTACCGCAAATGTTCTAACAAAATGCTTGCGTTTTTAATAATTTTTTTAAAATTTTCAATAGACTTTTATTCAGCGGTTATTTGAAGTCGGTCAAGTTTTTTTTTGTTGAAATGTTTGAACTCATTTCCATTAAATTTGTCAAAACTATTCAGTGCATTTTGAAAAATAATTGTAATTTTTTTTATTTATCAAGAAATTTATAGCTAATCCCCAGAATTATTATGCTAGTGGTATTATTAACGAAAATATAAGTACAGTCAAATATTCAGGTATATACTGAAAATAAGACAGAATTGATTTGTTTGTACAAATGTCATTTCTTTTATTTTAAATAATGTTCCAAAAAACGTGTATTTTGTTTATTTCTTTATGCAAAAGAAAGTCAATTGTGCCGACTTTGCCTTAATATAAAATCACATGGAAAACAGAGAAAGGAATTGGTGAGAAAAAGGCAGCAGCGAATGGCCAACTGCGTGGAAACGCGATTAGCGACATCCAATTTGACTCCATCGTTTCCTCAATACCGACAGGGCTAAGTATGGAAATTCCATCAAACGATTATGTCGAGCAATTCAATCGAGGTAAACAACGTGTAAAATAATCGCGGTAAATAAGTGAATATTTAATATTATATTTATAGTGCTTTTTAGAAACTGATTAATTTTATAACAGGGCACAAAAAGTTATTAGATTAATTTAATTTAAATAAATTTTAATCGAAATTATATTTAATACTGAAGAAACTGTATTGCAAACGAAGGTAGTTTTTAATTTAATCTCTATTAAAATTACAAATTTTATTTTATTTTCCTTCTAGTGATATGTGAAAATGTGCTCAAATTTAAAATTTGTCATTTTATGATATTCAGAAATTGATTTTGAATTAATTAGAGTAAATTATCTACAAATCCGTCTGAGCAACAATCGACGAGTAGAAGTGAAGTTTTTGCTGAAGCCACAGAAACTTCGTCCAAGGTACCGGAAGATGTTCCTGCTGGTCAGCCAAGAGGTGAGGTACAGCCAAGAGGTAAGGTACCATGTTGGACGTGGACACAAATGTACCAATACGCAAGAGACACACCAGTAGCCAGTATTCGGATATCCAGCTCACTTAGCCGGTCAAGGTGCTTTAGACGAAAGAACTAAAAAGAAATTGCATGGAGTATGAAACGAAGCAGACACAACGAAGAGAAAACGAGCTCCATGAAATTTGGTTAAGTCAAGCTCGAGAAGTGAAGGCTCGTGTTGAAGTTGCAGAGAAGGGTTTTAGAAATAAATAAAATACATTTATACATTATTAATTTTTTTACTCATATATTTTTATTCTCTTTTGTGTTTTTAAATATTGTTTTCTTCTTCTTTTGTTTTAATTTTTTATATACCTTATTTATATACTTATTGCACTATTATTATTTTCATTATTTTATTTCTATAAGTTTCTCTGCACACATTGTGTTTTGTTTTATATTTTTTCAATTTCACAGCAAACAGTTAAATTTTCAGTAATAAATCTCATAGTATTTATTTTGTTGTGTGTAGAAAGGTAGTGTAGCACGTTGTTTAAAATATTAAAAGTTAAAAAAAAAGTGTAAGCACGAAGTTCAGACCGTTAAAACAACTAACGATACACTGTACATGTAGCCTCTTCGCGCAAAATTTTTGCGCATCTTTTTAGTGAGATATCAATATATTTATTTGGAATTTTCTTATGATGTAATCGCAGTGACGGAGCGTGACACACATATTGCTATTTTCTTATGACGGAGTGTAACACACATAGTATACTCTCATTTGCTTATATAAAGATGTAACCACTAAACCTCATTATGTGTGAATATATGGTGCCTTCAGCCCTACAAAATTAAAAAGTGTCTTTTCATGTTAATTTTTTAGTTACTAAATGTATTTAATTTTGTTGTATGAAATTGATCTAATTTATTTGTTTTTTACTTGAAAATCATTATATAGTCAGCATTTTTTATCGAAGAATTTTTCATTTATATTTAATGATATTGATTTGTATATTTATATACTTATTTTATACATTCCAAGATAACCGTAATTTGAGGTAAACTCCAGTCGCGCGTTGGAGCTGATACGCACTGTTTTTGTTCTATTAATGTTACATTGTTTGTTCTTTTGCTAAATTACAAGTCAATAACATGGAAGACTAATTTGGTTTACTTATCTTCTGTGTACTCAATCCTCTATCTAATTAAGAAGAAAAATAATAATAGCTTTTTCAAAATGGTAAATACATCAAAAAATAATTTGAAAACCTGGAGCACTTGTAATAATTCTTTGATTGCCATGAACCTTCGAAAATCAAGTTACATCTGGTACATTTTTCAAATTTGACAGATGTGATAAACTGTTAATTCAACCTTTCATGTAAAGGCTAGGAATGTAAAGCGCCACGAAACCCTAGGTTCTTGTACTCTTGGCTTGATTGAATAGTAATGCTCTTAGTTATAGCAGTTTATTGATAAAACTTTACAGTAATTTATAGAATAATTTCATTAACAGATTTGTCATGTTATCAATAATTTCGAAAAACAGTAATCTAAAGATTATCAGTCCTGGGAACTGGTAAAATCTTCACGACTTTTTTCTTGAAGCTCATTGTTTTTGGATTTCATTAAATTCCTAAAAACTGTTCCGATTATTTGCAAGCCAAATATTCACTTACCAGCCTCAAATGTATTTATTTAGAAAAACAGAATGTTAACAACCGCACTGAATGATGAAGTATTCACATGTACTGACACAGTCTTTCAATCAGTATAACATTTAATATTATTCAACTCTTAAATTTCATTACGAAGAAAATTAAAAAAGTCCAGAAGCCCATTCCGTGCTGAAATAGCAATGAGGCAAAAACCTTGGCAAACACATTGGCGCACGTAATAACGTACTGAATGTGGCTCGAGCGAGTAATCCTTGCGTGCCGCCCGCCCCATCGCGATATTTATTATGTACCGACGGAAGGGAAAAAGGGACGTTATACTAACGGTTATATCTGAGTGCAATTTTGTTATTCAGCATATCGAGACTGTATGGGGAAGCGCTTAATACAATTACGTAACTTCCATGGCGGTCTATAATGAAAATATGAATTTCTGAAATCAGACAGGGGAAGGATGGAGGGATGAGTTTTACAATGAATGTTTCAAGAGAATTTTGTGTCGATTCTAAAAAATGTTTTTTTGCAATTTCTTGCTCCGATATTTAGTGAACAGGATCTATCGAGACTCTTGAAGTAAATTGCAGTTTAAATTTTAAGTAAAAATATGTTATTGCATTCAAGAATACTATTCATATTCAATTGTGTCTATTGGAAAGAAAATTTAATATCGTATTTCTACTGACACATTTAAATATATATATATATATTTAAATGTGTCAGTAGAAATACGATATTAAATTATATATATATATACATATGTATATACATGCAATGAAGTTACAGGCTCATGGATATGTCCAATGCAGTTGGAATTTAAAAATATTGTAATATCACGTACATTTTTTTCTAAAATTATTTACTAATACCAAAGCTTGTAATGATTAAAAATAAGAAGCTGGTCAATTATTTGTGAAATCAATATAAATATTAAATAGCACGATGGTGTATAAACATTAATTAACACAAGAGAGATAGAGAGATCAACTGAGAAACTATAGTTCGCACTTGCCATATGTAAAACATAAAATCTCCTATCGTTTCCAACAAAATATCAAGCTGTATGAAATTAAAGCAAACATGACTATATACGACTTCCTTTCGAATTTATGAGATCGGTCTCCCTCAATTTCTCTTTTACTAAACATTGCTTAAAATTGAACTATATTTCTTCTATGATTTCGATTCAATGTTAGAGGAATCTTTGTTTACTTTGAATCTCATTGACTCAGTCTTACCTCACGAAAATAACACAGAGATAGATAAACGTTCCGTTTTTTTTCTCTTGAGACATAGAAGCACAAGAAAAGTATACGTATGTATCTTAGTCCGTTGAGAACACTTAAATAAATGTTACAAATAAACACTTTTGTCCTTTAAATATTAAACCAAACAATATGTCAAATTAAAAACTCTATACTTACTAACATTGTAACCGTAATCTCTCCTGCTTGACCAGATATAATCATTATTATCTAAAAAGGTAGAAACTTGAACCAACAAAGGCTGATGAAAAAGTGAATACTTCCATGTGAAGTCCAAAGTAATAATGAAAGTAGATTTTTTTTTGGAATTCAACTAGGTTTTAAAAATTTATTAATACAATATATTGAATGGAATCTTTCTGGTGGTGAGTTTGTAAGATGGTTGTTTTTTTTAATTATATACCAAGAACATAAAAGACAAAACATCTTAGAACTGTCTGTCAAATAGGGAGACTTCCCTATACGTTTGTCTATTCTTAAGACTACACGCAAGAAATGCTGAAACAATAATGAATTAATGTTATTTAGGATTCTGATTTAAATCTAATCTTTAATCATTTTTTTTTCGATTACTTATTCCGTAAGAGGTTAGAAATTCAAAGACTTAATTTCACATACTAAATAGTGAAACTTTCTGCCGCTGCGGAGACTCAATGATTTTTATGATGACTGATTTTCATCTGTGGACCCTGGAAACCATCTAACTATCAAGTATTTACTGACGAGCTTAAATTAAATTTACCTACTTAATGCCTTTGTAAAAATTCTGTGATAACTTTCCAGCTTCATCATCAGACTCCGACCACCATTTAGGAGTTAGTTACTCATCAAAATTAATCAAACAAGATTCGAATTGAGTTATCAATTTTATGTCTTAAGGAGATTCTATAACTACCTTCTAATTCCATCAAACCAGCTCGTTTATATAATAAAATTGTTTAGCCATCAAAAACACATATGTATATACAATTTTTCTATATTGTATTTTTCAATTTACTTATATATATCTATTCAATTGCATTGAAGGAGCAATGCAATTGAATGACGGATATAGTATAATTGATTCATTTCAATCGCAGGAGCAAATAAATCAACCATCCCAAACAAAAGTCTTTTAAAAGCAAAAAATGCGCATAGACATGTTCTATTAGTGAAGATGATTTTTGTGGAATGAAGAAGATCAATTATGAAGTTAGAAAAAAAATGCATAACGTATTAAAAATTCGAACTGATCAGTAGATAGAAGTGACCTAAAATGACATGAAAACATTCCGGTTATTTTTCGCAAAAAAAAGGAGCAATTTTCGAGGAACAATTTTCGTTCAATCATTACCTTTCTTTTTCATTTTAGTAATAAAATGAAAAAAAAAGATTCAATCAAAATAACAGAGCACAATTGTCCAGAAACCATCACTTGTATTATAAATTAACAGGTCATTTCAATAAAGTTGGAGTATTGGTTGTGGTTGACCGATTTATTACCTTTTCTGTATTTCAGTGAGATTCTACAAGATGGAGCAAACTAACACCTAGTGTATATAAGAGTAAGTGTTGTTATGATTTGATCTTAGCGAATTTCATTGAAATAAGAACAACAAATCAAAAGTTGACTCGTATTTCTCCAACTTTTTAATCTACTTGAGTATAAATCTAATTTGACTTCTTAGGTTACTAAATACCAAACAACGAAAAAATGGTACATATATTTCTGTAAACTAAAACTATTATATTAATATATATTTATTATACCAAGCCTAAGCTGAACTATCCTTAGAAACTCAGGAGAGTTCCGGCCTGATATTCTGGTTGGCTATAATAGATTTGTCTCATTGCAGAAAGTTTACCTTATGTGTAATTTCTTTTTATTAAAGTGCGTAAATATATAAACATTTAACAGATTATTTTGTATTATGCCTCAATGAAAAACTTATTTAAGTATCTTCATTGAAAATATTAAAAATGTTTACGTCTTTAAATTACGAGCTACTACCCGATGATTACGGCCACGTTAAAGAATTAATATAATTAATAGTCGCATTCCTCAAAAAATAATTTATAAGTATATTGAAATATTTTCTTTAATATCTCATGTAAGATATTTCTAAAAAATTTATTGAATACATCCACAATTACTTTGTTTCTGAAACTGCTGAAGTCAAATTTATGAAAGAATTAATATTTCAAGAAGTTTGCTTAAAGTTTAAGAGAAAATATGGCGATGAATCCAAATTTTTTTTATGCATAAAATAGTATCAAAGTTTAGGGAGGATCATCGCAGTAGGTAAGAGCAAAACATTTAAACTCACTAATCCATTAAAATAATACAAGTAGTAAAATAATAAATATAATGAAAAGGAAAAAAGTAATAGAAAAATTTGCTGATTTCGATGATGGATACAAAATAGTGAGGGTTGAATCTCACACATATTCAAATTTTAAAGTCATCTTCAAACTTCATCTTCAACGAATGATCACCGTTTCGTAAATTATATAACCGAAGAGTTTATGGTGTGATCCAAGACCCACATAATGGTGTCCATGGTTGGGATATGGTTCGTCGTAAGAAAAATATATCTTTAACTAAATTTTAGCAAACTTAAACGTTTAAAATTAAAGAAAAATTAATAATCCCGAATTGAGTCACTATGTACTTAATAATATATTTTAGCAAATAATAAAAAAAACAGGTGATGTATTTACTTTAATGTCATATGAAAAATAATGCAATTCTTTAAAGCACTGTCTATGTTCATAAAATTTGCTTTGAAAATTCTAGTAATAATAAACAAACATGTTTTTATTACTAAAGTGTTTATAACCACAGTAACCATAAACTCTATTGAGCTAGATTAATTGGAGGTTTATGCTATCTCCTTCTAAGTTTGTATGTCAGAAAAATGCTAGTTTAAAGCACGATCTTAACCAAATGAATAATGTTTTGTCCTTTAATGTGGTTTATATATGCGTAATGTATAAATTCATTATCGCAAAGGATTCCAATTTCCAAAAAAGTGAACAGCGTCTTCTTAAAATTTGGAGTGCTCGTAACTTAGAAAGGGGTTTGTATAAATTTGTGATAAAAATACAATCCCTTAAAAAGTTTTTTCGGACTCACTGGATTTTTCAAACTTGAAGATTTTAAAGATTTTGTTTTACAATTTTCTGCAGTTACAGACTTGTCGACGAGGTTATAATAACAAGCTACGTCATTGTTGGTCCTAAAAAGCAAGGTAATTGCCTTATTAATTTTTATAATAGTATTTGAAATACGTGCATTTGTTTGTTTTCTTTTTAGTTCGAGTGAGCGCCTGAAGCCACTGTTCATTTTGTAACTATGTAAGGTGTTTATTTATTACAACTTTATTGTTCGCATATTATTTTTCCTTCATAATTTTTTTGTGAAGGAATCCATTTTTGTGTTGCTGTCATTAAAATTTTCTGATGGGAGGCACGGCGCTAATAGGAAAAGTTATGTAGGTTTTAGTATCATCTCATTTTTATCTTATTTGTTATTAAAATATATTCATCCCCAGGAAAATTTATACATGGATGACATTTTGCGGAAATTTGTTTAAAACCAATGCATTTAATGTTACATAAATAAATTTAAAAAAAAATAATTTTTTACTTATAATATGACGGAAAATTGGCCACGACGAAAACAATCCGCTTTAAATATAAATATATAATTTGTAATAATAGTGGCAACTTATAAAATATAAATTTTTACCCAATATTAGTATAACCTCGTTTAAATTTTTATATTTTATAATGCTTCTAATCGTACACACAGTACATCTAATTATTTTCCACAGTAACAAATGCTTTAAAATTTAAAAAAGGGCCTTAATTTCAACTTTGGATATATTTATAATTCGGGTAATAATAATGGACCGATAAGTATAGCAATTAATTTTTTTATTGAGGTAGTAAATATTTCGAAAATTTCTATTTCAGAAGGGCTTCAATAGCATTATTTCCTTAGCGGAAATTTGTTTAAAATATAAAAATTTGATAGGATATTCTATAGAAATCATGGTCAATAATTTTTTTAATACGAAAACGAACGTAACGTCAATGCCCAAATAGTCAAAAATCATAGTTTCCAACCGTCGAAAAACTTACATTAAAAGAATAAACCATATTAGTCAATGCCATTTTATTAAGCTGAGAAAAACTCTTCTATTAGTGTGGGACATGAAAAATCTGAGAGATGCGAGAAATAATCTGGAACTTAAATCTAATCTCATCACACTTAAACTTCCAAGCGTTTTTAAGTTAACGTGACCTTTTGTTGGGTTCATTTGCTTTATACATGTTTCAAAAAAGGGTATTGAAAAAGATGTATGCCGCTTTTCATTCCTATTTCTATGATTAGTTTTAAGAAATACACCATTAAAAGGTAGGAACAACACTCCATTAAAGCCGAAAGAATTTATGATAACTCTACAAACCTTTATCCAAAATATAAATATAAAAATATCTTACTGGTAAGAATATTAAAGTATTTTGTTCAACCTAAACTAAAAAAATATATAATACATGTATTAAATTAATTCACGTATTAAATTAATTCTTTGATCTGACACAATTTTCGTATAAATATTGTGTTTTCGTACACCTAGTTGTTCTCCATATGTTTACAAGAAATTTTCCTAACGAAACCTGTGTTCACAATGTGAAGTTTAAATTAAAACATCAAAGAGATAAAGATGTAATATTTGACACTGTACTTTAAATTTTATGATTTTTATATTTTACTTGCATATGATATTTATTATCAGCCGTTAGCTTCTATATTTATGTCACAAGAGGTATTTTGCATATTTAAACGACGAGACGATCGGCTCAGTATCGGTTGCTTTCGTGTGGGCTTTAATGTCCCGAACTATACATACTCGTAGTTATAAAAATCGCATATCCTTCGAGAAAAAGTTGTTTTGATTAATAAAAGCTCCGAATACATTTTGACATTTTTAGTAAAACCATTAACATTTAATCAACTTGTAAACTAAAGGATGGACAAATTTTGATACATGCAAAAAATAAAATATAAAACAAAGATAAAATATAAAATAACTTTTTATTTAAGACTTCTTAGTAGATTTAATTTCTTGTTAATTGAATAGAAGGAAAAAAACTTGAAATAATTTGACACAAAACTAAAAGATATCAAGTCGCCTACTGCAAGAAATGCCGTAGAACGTCATCGATGGTTGCTGGGTAGGTAAATGTCCTTTGGTTTAAATATTAAATTATGTCATATAAAATAATAAAACACGTATGAAAGAAAAAAAATACTTTTTAAAACACTAAAAAGTAATAATATCATCTTAAATAAGGTGTATTAAAAAGTCACTGCATAAAGTCGAGGAAAAAATTAATACATTCAAAGTTTGTATTCCTAAGATGTCCAGCGACAAATAAAAAAGGCTATTAAATATTCTAGTGATAGACTTTAAAGTAATTATAATTGGAATAGTGAAAGTATAAAAATATACATTCATTTACCTTTTGTTTTTGAAAATTATTCGTCATAAGTGCATTGCAAGCTAGTTTGTAAAAATAGAAACCCACTGGATCCTAAATCTTGATTTTACAAACGGCCTACACGCAAAATAAATGAAAAAGATTCTATGTTCATTTCTTTATTTATTTCTGAATTTGAGTTATTTACGGTGTTATCATTATCCATTCACAACATATAAAAATAAAAAAGTGAATAAAATTGAGTAAATATACCCTTATGTATAATTTAGAAACTGAATATGTCAATAATGATGCTCCATCCCCCGAAACCAACTAAAACTTAAAATTCAGATGTAGACTTAAAAGCATACTACAGGTTATTGAAATATTGGAGAATAGGCACCACTTAATATATCATCAAGTTAACAAAAGGTTCCACAATTTGGCTTTGGCGTCGCGCTGTGAGAGATGAGATATTGGCAAACTTTCCAACAGCGCCTGGTAATGTCCTCGCCTTTCAAATTTGGCCCCGGGAATAAAGCGCCGACACTGCGGTTCGTTCACCGGCGATATCTCATTATTCCCGGAATTAACTTAGCATAAAGTGGTTTGTTATGTTGTTGGAGGAAACCGACGTAGTTGTGAAGTTGGGCAGGCTTCAAATAACAGGCCTGATCTTATGGGCAATGAGCTTCCTAAAACCTTTTTTGAATGGCTGTTGAACTTTCCTTCGATGTTTGTGCACAAACAGTGGAAATAGCATTATTTATACAAATATTGAAGGAGACCGGCGAAAATGGGCCTGGTGTTAAATAAGTGTTATATTGAAAAGCCTTTATTTTTTAGAACATAAAAAATTAATAAAAAGAAAACGATTAAAAATCCAATTCAACTTGTAATCGTAATACAAAACAAAAAACTGCCAACACAATAGTGTATGTAGTATATTTTAATATGTTAAGAAATGTTAATAAGAAATAAAAGTGCCGAAAAAATATGAAATACATAATAACTTGTTGGAAACGATCATAAAATATAACCAAAGTGCTTGGTTTTGAAAAGCGAAGTTGCTTAAAAAAATTAAAAATAAACCGTAAACTGACTTTGACATTTGTTCTGTGTTATTGCTGAAATGAATGTCTAATGAATCGCTCTACGAATTTTGCGATTTTGGGCGTCGTGTCGGTTCTGTAAATTTCATGGATTTACATGTTGTAACTTTGTATAGAGGATATATCGGAACATAACACAAAATTCTATGAAAAAATTCAAATTCCTAGCTTGTTTTATTGACGATTTAAATAATTTTTCTTGGTGCTTATTTTTATATTTCGCTATGAAACAATATAATTTTTATTTAGGTTATATTAAGACTAAATTTACTTGCTTTTGTCGGCTCCCTTTAAGTCGAAAATATGTGATACGATGAGGATGTTAGGAAATATAATTATTAACGACACTAGTGACGGTCGTGATATTAGAAATATTTTAAGAACATTTTTCTATAGAAAACTTTTTTAGTTGTGAAAAATTTCTAAGGGCCAGTTAAAAGTAAATTTTATAGAAAGGAGAGGAAAAACTACAAAAAATATGACGTGGAAAATAAATTATACACCATATATATATATATATATATATATATATATATATATATATATATATATATATATATATATATATATATATGATGAAGTTATTGCAACGAAATCCCAATCATTACATCGGCATAGCCTTACTCAACGAGAAACCGGGAATCAAACCCTGGTCCTCGTGCGCTACGTGGGTGAGAGTACAGGTATATATGAACGCATGAATTTATTAAACTGTTAAGAAGTAGGTGAAGATGTACAAACGAATGAACAGTCAATATGGTAAAGCCAAAAGAGGGAAATATGCATGCATTCATGTACCTACATGAGTACACATGAACTCCAAAACATAGTCATTAAATGTTTGTTTCAATCTATTAGGTATTATTGAGTTCTTTTTGAGTCTGTAATAATAGAAAAGAGAGAGAACGAGAGGCATCGTCTTAATACCGATTCCTAAAACCTCCCAAAATATAAATGTATTTCTATTAATATATTTACAAATATCGTTAATACTTTTCACAATATAAATAAATTATCTAATTTTTTGTTACAGACATATAAGTGCCACGAATTTATCCAAAATTCTATGATTCAGAACCATTGCTGCAGTTTTCCGATAAATTTTAGATAAGCTTTTAGGAATCCCTGTTTTCATACTTTTGATTTTAAATATCATATAAGTGAGCAATTGGAGGGGAACAGGGAAGTTTCTTTTGTGGAAATATTTAATAATATCTTTAGTAATTATATTGATTACATTCGAAAACATTTGTTATGGAATTCTGATATAACTGTTTTTTTTTAAATGATGATTTAAATGACATGAAATGTAGATTTAAAAAATCATGCCTGACCATCTGTTAGTTTACCACAGTCCAAAAAGTATTTACACTTTTAGATATAAATGCATGAAATGTTATAAACAGTTACAGTGATATAAATTAAACTTTGGTATAAACAATATTCTGTCAAAATACGAGTTCAAGGTTGCTTCATAAAGTTATACCTCTCATGATTTCTTATTACTCTTGTTATAAGTTTCCTTAAAATTTGCTTTGTACAGACCATGCTATATATGAATAATATAAAGACGTATGTGTATGAGTTTATATTAATTATATTCATGTACAAGATATGTAATAGTAAAAATGTTCATTGACTGGTCCACGTATGTGTGTGTATATATTATAATATTTTCCTAAATATTTATCTTTATGAAAATTGCCAATAGATATTTCCAATGAATAGTTTTGTCCATTAAACTTTGTAAATGAATATAGTTTTTTGTTAAATAATTTAATAGCAGTAATTTAATTTCAAAAATTAAACTTATATTTCTGTATAACACTTTTTGGACGATAAACTTGACTTTATCCAATGTTAATATACGCAATACTGTTATGTTACTTTAATTGATTTACACACACATAATATCGATATATTATGTGTAACTTATTCTTAACCATAATTAATTGTTAAAGAATGTTTAAGCTCTCAGATTAAAAATAAACACAAAAATTTAAAGAACTGCAAAAGGCAACGACGAAATATTTTGACAATGTTTAATTGCACTAGACATAAACAAATTACATTCTGATGGAATCACAATCAAGTGGTTGAACAGATGAATACCGCGGGAAACTGGCGTGTTCTATTATAATTTGTTTCTAAAGAGTGGTGTAACAAAAATATGATAAGCGAACGCGTAAGAAATTGTCAAATAAGAACATAATGTTTAAACCAGTCATATCTACCATAGAAACTATAACAAATATTTCACATACAGAAAAGTGCGTGATATATTTCCAGTTTTATCTTAATTACAATTAAGTAAATAAATTTTAAAGATCAATTTCGCCTAATACATATTGCATTCCGGTTTATATTTATTTATTTTAATTTATTAAATAACGCCTTACATTTCGCATGACATCAGAAAAGGTCTTATCATAAATATATAAATTCTATGATCATCATCAATTCTATGATAATCATTGGTACTATCATCAGAATAGTTAAAAAAGTGGCTTGTATCAAAATTCTGCCCGAACACTTATATTTCTAATCGCATAAATAAATTTAGAAAACTTCTACGTACATTTCCTTTTGTTTTCTCTATCCACTCTTTTATTGAGCTAAACAATTATTCGTAGCACGACTCATCATACTTTATAAGAAATCAGCCATGATCTTACCATAAATATACTTGATACAAAACTATAAATAATTTAATGTGGAAGTGAGGGATGGACGATGAATTTTCCTTCATATATTTTTAACAGGCGACAATAAAAAACACGCCCTGCACACTGAATAAATTTGGCAACGTACCGCCTCGACATGTTTACAGCCGGCAGACTGCTTCGCGCCCGGAACAACATGTGACTCGATCATAAATATGCGATACACTTGGTGGTATTTGCGTCTCAATGCAGACCTTCACTTTCAGATCGAATATAGGATTGTCAGAGTAGGAATTCTTTCGGGCGCCTCTGTCAACACAGTATGTGTGTGCTTGTGAATATTCTTGCAATTATCTTGCAGGTTTTCTTTCACATAAGTATTTAGGAAACAAAAACCAGTAAACGACTGCAGCTTTCGTATTAAACAAAATAAATTACGATGTAAACTAATTTACAGAGTATTTTTGTTATGTTATTTATGAATTATTTGCAGTAGTTTAGGAGCCGCCGATATTATGTTTAGCTTGATTTAAAAGCTTATGCGAAGTTTCCATTCCATATAAATTAAATATCATTGGTATCCTGTAAATAATTTCTTCAATTCGAATACTGCCAATAGAATACTGCAATATTCATAAATTCTTATGTTAATTTCATATATTTTCGTATTGAGTTATGATTTTCAAAGTGCATCTTATTTTGCTAGTCTTCTGAGCATGGGAAGTGAGACTGTAACGAAAAGTGAAGCATACCTAACACATAGCTATATATATAAAATATAGTAAAGCTAGCCTTTCATATTTAGTTTTGAATATAGTCCCACTAAGTTTAAGTGTAAGTTAAATCATATTACGATGAACGGAGAAAACCACCCATTTTAACATTTTGACTTATTTTACGGAGAACGGAGAAAAAGAGGTAGGGGAGAGAAAAGAAGGTGAAGAAAAGGAGGTGAAGATAATTTCTCTGTCAGAACATTTCTTTGTTCTTATTTTATGATTACCTCAATATTTCTCTTTAATTTCCTCAAAATACTAACATTTCAAATAGTTTTACGTCAAATATCTGTGGCGATAAATTTAATGAATTTATGCAATTGAATAAAACATAATAATACATACGAAATAGAAGAATATTCCTAAATCACCTTTTTTACGGGCATATATCATTTTGAAACATGTTGATAAATGTTTTCCCTATGAAATATGATTCGTAATGAAAACCACTCCAGGAAAACTAAGGTCATCGACGTAGTTCGTATGAAGTGGCAATAAGCTATTCGGGGAATCAAGGAGATTTGTGAGAATCAAGAAAAAAAGCCTATATTTAGAACCACTGAAAATGATAAAATGGTGGAGGTGGAAGTGAAAAGTTTGAGGTGGTTCTATTTATGTCGGGATTATATATTTCACATGTGTGGTAAAATAAAAATTTGCAAGTAAAATTTTAAAAAAATATCAAACAACCCCCGCCTTGACGAATTTATATGTTTTCCCCTCATAGAATGGTAGCTTTATCCTTCGGCCACATAATTTTCTGTTAGTGTAAATTTCTTGTTTATTTAATTTTTTTTAGTAAATTGCTTTAATAAAACTACTGATATTTGACTACTAGTCAAATATCTTCTGTTATTTTTTATACCTAAACAATGAAAAACTATGGAAAGGGAGGAAGTCACAGGTAAAAACACACATGGACTAGGGTGTTCACAATCAATTTAATTTTCTTATACTCCTTTAGTAACATTATAATTGTTATAAATGCTCTTGAAAATAAAAAAAATTCTTTCCTTTGTTGAATTTTTATTTCTAACAATAACCTGTAAACAATTGCTATTTTATCACACACAATTGCTATTTCATCACACAAAATTTCTATTTTATCAGGCATAATAAAATTATTAGAAATTAACAAAATATTTTTCTAATGAGAATATTAGTATGATTTTTATGACAAAAAAGTAGTGGAAAAATATTTTTCTTTTTTAGTGAATCGGTTAGCCTAACTTCTAGTATAAATAACATTAATTCCTACATTGTTTAAGCAATTTGAGAAATTTAATTTTTTGAAGACTTCTATTACGGAGAAATAATTTGGTTTAATTTGGTTATTGACAGATATTTTTTGATCATAAACATTTTCTTAATCATAACTGAATTAAAGTTTTCAACTTAACAAAGAAAACCGCAATGTAAAGAAAATTTAACCAAATGGAAAAATTACCAGTACTAACGATTTTTCTGTCTGGGAAATATTAGTCGTACGATTATTCAAATCCATTATTCCAAAGATGCGTTGTGTGGGTAAAGAACCTAAATAGAAATCGCACCGCTAATAGAAAGATGCATTTCGTTTTATATACGAGTATAACACTTTAATGATTTGTCTGATTATGTCGCTTGTTTACCTTCATTGCAGAAAAATTTACAGTTGGGTTAATAATGAATTAGTCTGTAAAGAGAAGGGGATAAGATAGGAAACCATTTTATTCACTTTGATCGTTTTATTTTGTATCTGGAAATTGGACTTATCTAAGAATTTGTCTACCAAGAGCCGCGTTAAATATATTATTTATTATTATATCTTTAGCTATAAATATAAAGTGGATCAATTTAAAAACTATGATTTCACAAACTGGGCTTAAAATAAAAAAAATATGAATCTTAATCACAATTTTATTTCAAAAGATGTGGCTAATAATTTGGTGTGGTGTAGCTGTTTGACAGAATAAGTTTAAAAATTTATTCGTCTTTACTTTACATATTTGGAACTTTCAATTTAATTTTCCGTTTTTTTCAAGTTTTCCTATAAATTCATTCATCTCTCGACCTAAACCATAATTTGTTATTCATAGGACGGAAACTGCACAACTTGTGATGCTGTTGTAAACGGCCAAAGAAAGGGCGGAAAATTATGGGCGATATAAGGATTTTTTCTGTTATTGTTAGAAACTAAAAAAAGTAAAAAGTTGTAATTGTTTCGAAGAAAGGAAATTTTGGTATTAAAATCTGTTGCTATGAAAATTTATTTATAAAATAATATCGATCGGTTTACTTTGCGTTTCATATCGATACCTTTGTGGAAAAAGAAAACGAGACTTAAATGTTCCTCAGCAAATTCTACAGTTTTAAACTGAAATTACCAGCTAGACTGAAATTACTTCTTGAAAAAATGATTTCCGACTTTATAGTTTATTACAATTTGAAGAAAATTAAAATTTTTTGAACATAGGTTTATTCTGAAAGAGACTAGTAATATTCATATTGAAATTCTCCGTGGTGTGTCGAATTGATGACAAGCTTTGACGACGCAGTACATTGCGTGGATCCGGGTTCGATTACTTGTCCGGATTATATTGAATAAGTTAATTAGTGTTTGAATAAGTTTTGTTAAGAATTTGTTCTTGTGGAATAAGTCCGCCATATCAATTTTTATATCAATACATAATTAAATTAATAAAAATTATTTATTTATGTTTGTATAATCAAAATGCATAAAATTATGTACATGACTTATATGCAGGTGACAAAACATAAAACAGTAATTTAACTTTTTAATATTAATAGAACTAACAAAATAAGTTTCCTCTACAAATCCAGTTACATGTAAATGTTAAAAAATTAAAGTTACATTATATTTTTATTAAACTAATTAAAATAACATAATTTTACCATAATTTCTAAAATATGACACACATGTAAGAAGTATGACTAAGTTTCTTCATCTCTATAATTTATTATTGCAAGTGAGCCCAACAAATTTCCATTATGGTATTTACTCCCCGTCCCTTCCGTTTTCGGATTTTTTTTTGCGCGTTGAAAAATTAGAAACAGGGCGGTATACACAATGTTTAACTCTTTGGAGACTCATCTTGTGAATGAGAAGCTGTAAGGAAAAAAATGAATTACATTTTTATTACCAATATGTAGTTTCTTTTAATTTAAATTGCTATAATTAATGTACTCCTCCCTGTAGAATTTGATTATGATCCTATTTCAATTAAACGAGTCATTCACTGTGATATACAGATGGACAGAAACGATGAAATTATGAAGGTTTCCTTTTTTGGCATTAGGCTATAAGAACCTAAGAAGAGTTTATGTTAAAAGGGAATAATAGAAACGATTTCTTCAGGAATAAACACTGTATATTTTGATGACTTATGTGAACATTTTGTTGATAATAATATATTCATGAATATTATCTAGTAAAATTAATACATCAATTTCTTTTGCCTGCTTTTCATAATTCAAACATTCTGCCATTCGGAAATTTGTAGCAAGGGATCTAATTGAACCTTGTTTTTTTGAGTTTTGAAAAGTTTGGAGATGTTTTGTTCATTAATATCTATTCATAATTTTAATTCATTGATGATTTTACAGACTTTCTGATGATTTCAGAAGATTTTATTTTCTGATGATTTTACAGAGTTTTCATTTTTTTTAGAAATTTACTTCACCATATTTTGGCATTATAAATGATGTTGATTAAATAGAAATTGTACTGAGGCGGGTGTCAGTCGATGGAGAGGAGAGTCATTGTTGCGCAACATCCAAGAGTGGACAGTGGATACGAATGCGAACGAACGCTTTCAGCTTTCCTAGGACAAGATCGAATACACAGAGTTGACTGCTAACTTTCATTATTTGAGAAACAGGCATCCTTCGGAAAAAAAAAATATGTGCATTATGAGAACGTCACCCAAAAAAAATTTAGTAAACAAATTTAGTAAACAATTTAGTAAACAAGTGCAAAAGAAAACCAAGCTGATTTGCACTCTTTTATTAAACAAAGTGAAATGTTAAAACACTGGTAACTGCACAAATTTTCGTGAAAAAAATTAAATAAAATGTTGTATGTATTCCTCCTCTTTCACCTAATGTTTCTAATATTACTTACGTCACAAAAATTTGGTAACTTTCCATTGTTTACACATATATTTTTTACCAAGGTTTTCCTAGTTGCTCTCGTTCCTTTCAAATAGAGAAATTGAAAAAGTTACAACATGTTATTCTCAATCGAGTGCCCAATTCCTGGTCTGATTTATTTATAAGTGAAAAGTCATGCCGACGTCCTAATGGACCATCCAGTAGGGATGTCACCTCCGCTGTGGGAAAGACCGGCATGTAGATGTAATTTAACTTCGGCATTAAATATTAGTTTAAGGTTTTATTTGGCAGCAGCCTGTGTTGAGTCTTGGGAATTAACGACTGTTGTCGTTTTTACCAAATTATATACAAGCAAGGTGTATTGTTTTTATGAGTTGCACTCTACTTGACATGATTTTTTTTTAATACTGTATCTTTTACGTAGTTGCTATATACATCCACATTATGGATACAAATATAATACAGGGTTATTTTATTTATTTTTAGGTTTTCCACACGTAAAAAGGAAACAACTAATCAACACACTGTTTATGACATTTAACTACAGGTTACTGTGCTGTGTATGTGTGTAAAGTGGAATCAACCATTTTTGTCGAACCTTCAAATTTACAATGAAATTGTAAATTTTTAATGAATTCTGATACTTAATTTATATGTTAGTTTGTTTGATGAATTTTTTAAAATTTATAACATTGTTATAAGAATTTTAATTATTGATCGCCACCTCTATATATAAAAAAATTTGTAAGTGTGGATAGAACTCACACTACATGGATTCTATTTCAAAAATCAACACCTTTGTCTGAAACGTACAAAAATCGCTAATAGGTGACGTTAGATGTAAATTTATTCTGATAATTTTGCAAGTCAAAAACCAGGTTAAAACTTGTTTAACATTTGAAAATAACATCAGTGATAACTGCTATTGTAGATTACATAGAGGGAAAATCGACCGGTCTGTGAGATTTGAAATTAAGTATTCGGCCTACCGTGTCAACGTCCTAATTGTTAAACCACAGATGAGTCAAGCGACCTGCCGAAACGTTTAATGCTAATATTATTGTTAGCATCACTATTAATATTTTTTTCTCTTTTCCCTTCATATTTTCAATATCGATGAACATAAAGTTTATTAAAAAAGTAATTTATGACGTTGAAAGAACCAGCATCATTATATTCACCACGTCAATGTTTATTTTTAATATTCTTTCAAACAAAACAAAAATCATATGCACTCAATGAGATTATCGAAATTAAGTTATTCCAGCTTTTTTTTAATACGGCAATAAAAAAATGTAAATATTTTGTATAACCCAAAGCAAAACTTAATTATTAATATTTAATTTGCAAACAGAGATATCTACAATGAAATCATATCCTTAGTAAAAGTAGTAAAAGTCGTTTGGCCGGTGGGAATGGAACTTAAGTCTTCGGTGTACCGTACCGACATGCTGACCAATATACCACAGCCAATCCAACTGACCTGTTGGAACTATTATTACTATTATTATTATTACCATCACTATTAAGTCCGTTTTTTATTTTTTTATTTATTTTTAAATTATCTGTCAGCATAAAATTCAACAAAAACGCTAATAGGTGGTGTTTGCGCTACTAATGTGATAATGTTAACCAAGTTCGTTTTTTTTTTTAAATCTGTAATATCCAGATGCAATGCAACTGTATATGTTGTTCGAAGGTATAAATAATTACCATACTAAATTTTATTAAAAATTCGTCTAATAGATTTTGTGTTGGAAGACAAATTAATACATAGACAGACACACGGAGAGACTAAAATTGTTAAAACAGATTTTCTGGCTTTTATGAATATTCTATAAGCTAAACCAATTCTTATTTTTAAAAATATTTTCCGTGTACAGAATTCACTCTATTCAAGTTTTATTATATATATAGACAATTCCGAAAGTATTGATTTTATTCTAGTTAATTTTTACGTCTACGTAGAATAAGTATTGAAATGAACTAATCGAAGAGGCCGCTGTAACCATTTGCAAAGCTAACAAATAAGACGATTACTTTTATAGTAATCTTGCGTCATATGTTCAATTCAGGATAAAAAAAGGTAATGCCATAACACATTTGACGTAATTGAAAAGTTTTCAAAAGCTTTGAAAGCTGGAATTTTATTTATTTATGATTGCAAATAAAATAAAAGTGTCAAATATGGCTGTAAATAAGCATAAAACAATGTTTCAAATACCGTTCGAAATGGTGGCAAAATGTTGCCTATATTAAATGAATAAAAAAATATATAAAGAATTACTTTCCAAAATAATAAATAAATTATTTTTCCATCTTCGCAAAATTGAACAATTTTTATTTTTATTATAATTCTTATCCAAATATGGACAATTCAATAATGTTACTAATATCAATCATGAATAAAATAATATTCTTTAACGCCGTCTCCGCATATTTTGTGTGCTTTAGAAGAATAAAACTAATGTAATAATAACTACGTATCAAATAATATAAGAGTATATACACTTATATTTGTTCCATAATCACAAACAAAAATCTTTCAAAACTGAATACATTCATATATATTTTTAAAAAAAATAATAGCGGAAAAAATATTTGTACCCTATAGACATTTGTATTCGTATTCGGTCTGTTATTTCATTTTCTTTCTTAATGACATAACATTATCTATATACTTATCTCATTTTAGCCGTTAAGTCTTGTTAGTCGCCCTCTATTTATATGGGTCAGGTATGTACGAGGGAATAGAAAAATATTTACATAGTGAAAAATAACATTAATTTTTGTTAATAGTTTAATAGAATATTATGTACCATTAAGTATTTATATACGCCTAAATGTTTATGAATCGTTGTAACGTAAATTTAACGCATACTTAAAATTTAAATTACGCCAGTTAGTTTGTTGTGATCATCACGATCTTTTACTAGAAATAATTTATAGTAGCGCAATAATTTTAATTAAATTTTAAATTGTTCCCATAGTTCAAATTTTCTGTTTGTTATCATAGAAACTTTAGATATTAGTAAATAATTAACTCTTTTTAAATCAACAAACAAAAGTTTTACACCAATGTGACGATTAATAATTTTTTAATAAAATACAAATTTATCTGACGTTAAAGGCCAAATTCAATATTTAATTCCAGTAAAAGTTGTCTATATGTAGCGTATCGGAAATCGAGTGTCATAATTCCAAATGACTTTCTGGCGCGTGTTTACAATTTGAATTTTCCTCTTTTATAATCGACATCAGAAAATATTGAACACCTCCGCGTTTACTTTTTTGTCGTCAGTATTTCCTTCTCGGAAAAAGCTTCATTCACCCAACCAAATGTATGTTCTGTTTAACCGTGTAATCCCCATTTCTGCACACGTGACGGAGCCAAATATTACAAGATGTGAAACCACAATTGCATCAAAGAAAAAATATATTCGTGATGCCTTATTTATGGAGGAAAATTAAGCTCTTGACCTATTCGGACAATGACCTATAAACTTATAAGTTTATAAGCGCGAACTGATGCAACTTAATATTGAAGGGCCTTAAAAATTTAATTTCATAAAACTCATCTTTTTAGTAGATCTTTTATATCGTTCTTAAATGTGAATATAAGAAACAATTCTAGTATTTCAACTTGAATTTTATTCTGTTTTTTTAATTTAATAAAAAAATTAAATAGTATCGAGTTGTTAGACATCCTTTTGGTTTTGACCAATATTTATAGATTTATTTAACAAATGAATATTGGTTCGATTTTATTCTATGAACAATCGTCTGGCCAACTTATTGCTATAGGAGCAACCCCTTACAGTTATATTAATATTTAGATTTTTTATTTTCCTATCATATTGCTACAAAAGCGGGTTTTAATTTTTTTTTAAATACAATTTAATTTTTTTGTAACTGTACTTAAAATTGTTTAAAAAAAATCTGACGTTAGGATTACTAGTAACTTTAACTTTCGTTTGAAAATTGCTTATTGAATAATTTTTATATTTTCATATAATAAACATGATCGAATTTAGAAGCATATGTCGTAATTCACACTTTTAAAAATTTATTTACAATACATATTTTTCTAATAAAGTCACAGGTTTGCATGTTTTAAAAACATTTCATAAATTTTACAACAGATATTGTTTAAATAAAAAAGGTACCTTCAAAAGCCTGCAGTTTCGTAGTTAATTATTAATGATTATTCTATGTTCTACGAATATTAAATAATGCTCTTTCCGTTTTTCTACTGTGTTATCAAAATATGAAAATTGGTGTAAAAATGCAAATGCCTATATTTAATATTATCATTAAGAACAAAATGAACAAATCCAAAGAAATAGAAAATTAAGAACTAAAATAAGAATTTCTCAAAAAAGACATATTTCAAAGTGACTCTAGATTATTTTTTTGTGCTATTATTATTTTGACGCAGCGCATATAGAGGTGAAGGCCATCACGCCTTAAATTATCTATACACTCCGTGAAAAGACGTAGAGTAATTTAATTTTATTCTGGATGAATATTAAAATATATTTTTATATTGTTGATGATATAGCCCTCATTATAAACAAACAAATTGTTCAATGTACCTGAAAGAAAAAACTACTATCAAAAATAAATTTCAAATTAATTATCACAAATTCAACACGAAATCTAATGGACGGATTTTTTTAGAAAAACTAACTATCATATATTTGTGCGAGCGTATCACTTTTGAAATTAAAGTGAACCACAAATATTAATCTTAAGCATATTTAATTGGTGACACGCATTACTGCAGTACAAATATTTATATACATTTGGGTTAAAATTACTTGCTTCTTTGTTCTGCTAACTCTAGTTTGAATAGTTTTATACTATACTATATTTTAAAATACACCGTATATATAAAATTGTACATACTAAATCGAATTAAGCTAAAAGTCATTAGAATTAAAATTACTAAATTATAATAAAATTATTATTCTGATATAGTCTTTCTCACAAAAAAATTATTTGAAAACAACGAGAAGCATAAAAACCTCTCCTTTTTTGATAAAAGAAAAGCGAGTTATTTAATGTTCAAAGTATTATAATTTTATTGACTATAAAGGCAGAAATTCTGGTAATCAAAATAAAATGTAAGGAAAAATTGCCCTTGCAAGATGGAAATAGAAAATGTGTTGTAAAACTATAAGAAAATGGGACGTGTTTCACAGGATTTATTGCCCAGGCAGCATTATTGCGAAATAGCATAAATATGCTTTGTAGAAATAAAACACGTTAAATATCTCATTTCGCTTTCAAGTCACGCAAAGTGAATAAATTCGCATGCTCGTGTTTGCTTTCGCGCTCGTAATTAGGCATATGCAGCTGTGATAATCAATTTTGCAACACGCCGTTATTCCTAAAATTAAAAAATACTGTTTACTGAAACTTCAGCATACTGTAGAAAATGAAAACATAATTTTGGCATGTGGGTATTTTTCCGTGAAAACGTCCAGTCGTTTTAGAATAGTTGAAAAGCTATTTTTTATTGACGGGTCTTTTTAAATTTATATATGACCAAACATGTTAATCTTTAGATGATATTTTGTGATTATCAAAATCTTATTGAAAACATAAAAATATTAAAATTAATGTACCGACGGTAAAAATCGAAAATTCAACGTGACGGAAAATGTCAGACGTGCATATGGCCGGCAAAGACGTATAGCCTCATGCGTGTGCCAGTTCCGGTGCGCGTAGCTTGTAACATTAGACTATTCTCCTCATGCTCACAGATCGCCTTAATATGGCCTTCTTGTACACGGCTCCATTATTGTGAACCTACTAATACCTTCACTATGTTGCTAGTTCGTTTTGGAAGGGCTGACTTTTTTAATACTTCGAAGAATTGTTTAAAAATAAGTTTTATTTTGTTCTGTAGTAAGATAACTTGCATATTTTTATATTCTATTTGTCAACGCCCTTTTTACATATTTTTGTATTCTACTCGTCAAAGCCTTTAATGTTTTCAGTTCCAAAAAAATCCTGAATGAACCTGAATGGCCTATTATAATTAGGACGACAGTATCTACCGTATTTTCATTCTCAAGTATCCTTGGTACATCTCTGCCATATTTTATTAAAATATGATTGATAATTTAGTCTTAAAAATAGAATGAATAGACAAACTCAAATATTTCATTAGGATTGTCTATAAATGAATAGTATCTTCGATGAAATTGTCAAATTAAAAAAATCATTTTGAAATCAAGAAGTAAGAACCCAAAGGCGAATGAGAAAAACATAAATTCAATTATATATCAGAATCACTACTATGCGTCTTTGTAAGCGCGTATGTTTGTCGCTTATGCGTGCGTCCTTTTATGTATGTATATGGGCACGGGTATCTGTATATCTCTGTATATGCGCATTGCGCACCTTTATGGAAGCCTGCGTACATTTTGTGATTGGCTGCAATTGTAAAATACAAACTAACAAAGAATTGTAAGAAAAATATGTACCCATAATGTAATTATGAAAGTGATTAAAGTCAATTCAGGAATTATGTTTAAGATTAAAAAATTATTCACATATACCGAAATTCCATACTTAATTCAATAAGAAATCGATAAAAACCCTTCAACTCACAAAATAATACCTCTGAGTAATTCAATAATGGCATATCGGCATTGAATAACTTTAATTGAAAACAGTTCACATCATTTCATTTTAAGGTTGAATTCAGTCATAAATATCGGGTACATTCCAGTTTCTTAATCTTTAAGTCAATGCTTTAATGTACAACTAAATTTTGACATATTAAAATGACAAAAATAAAAAGTTTTTGTATCATGGCTTTGGTTGTTTTAATATCATTCACTTATGGTGATTAAGTTACATTTTAATGATTTATTTCAATATTCAAATACCTGAATATTAACACATGAAGAGAAAAGTTTTTACCCCTTTTTAAGAATATTGAGTGCAAGAGGAAATGCAGGACTTGGTATAGTTAAAGTTTATATGAAGAAGGTATGCAGAAAGCTAAGATATATGTATATATGTATATATATATATATATATGTATGTGTGTGTATGTATATATATATATATATATATGTGTGTGTGTATGTATATATATATATTATATATATATATATATATATATATATATATATATATATATATATATATACAAATATATATATATACGTTTTGCAAAAGGAAAATTAGTGTTTTCAACAAAGTGAATAGGTAAATATATTTCGGTCGAATTTTGACCACTAGGCGACGACTAGTATTTATAAACTTAAGATGGAATAATTGTAAAACAATTAAATTTATTTGGCATCAGGGATATTTACATACTTTTTAACAGTATTAGCCATCTGTATCTTCATACTACCAACAAGACGAAGGAATAAACAACAAGATAAAACCAAATTATACCATGACAGCATTCATAGTAATCAAGTAATTCGTCAAATATGAATAATAAACTAATTAAAGAAAACATATTGGCTAGAATAAAGGAGAGGGAGAGTGATAGGATTAAGGAGAGTAAACCAAGGTAAGAAGCTACGAAGTTGCAGTTATTAAAAAGAATCACGAAAAAAATTTGTTTTTAGACGATTTTTTACGTAAATTAAAGGCGTATTCCGGGTATCAAGATCTGACTTATCTCACAGTATAGTAACATAAATTAACAAGCATTATTGTCCGGAGAGACTTAGAAATGAACGAGACAACTTTATTTTGCCTCAACAATTACGAAAAACGTCAAACTTTCAAGTGTTGTAATTAAAAAAATTGAACAATCATTCCAAAATAGCAATTTTAGGGAAGAACTACTTTGAAAAAGAAGTTTTGAAGAAGAAACTTCAAGCTACTTTTTATAATTTTACTAAGTATGGTGCTAAGTTATAGTTATGACAAAAGATTATATTAAACACTATTCTTAATACTAATCAAACAAATAAAAATCCTTTGGCGACCCCATGACAGATTCACTTTTCATTATTACTTCAACCCGAGCAAAAAATATGACGTCATTTATGGTTTTCTAAAATTCTTTTGGTACCTTATATACTCGTATTACTATTCGTTGTGAGTTAAAACTATTGTATAAATACGGGCACAATATTAAAAGAACCAAATCTATCGATTGCCAATAAATTTTCACTCGGCACTCATAAAATACATCAAGTATGAAGTTTGTTATATTGACTAATTATTATCACTTTTAAACAAATTTATGTGTACATGTATTATTTGATGTGTGGCTTTTATTGTTGTAATTTCATATTTATTGGCATATCTTTGTTTTTAAATTGACAAAATATACAGCACGAGCGTAAAAAATACGCTTGGCTAGTGTCCATTTTCGTTTCTTGCTTTCAATTGTCGTATTTTGCGGACAAAATTGTGACGTGTCACTAAAAAATAACGATTATTTTATAAATACTTTATTAGGATAAGTTCTTTTATATTTACGTTTACGTTTAATTTTTATATTATTTTATGATAATAACGAAAATTACGTTTTATGAAGATTTTCCTTTTCAATAGTCTTTATTCTTTTAGGAGAGAAATATATTTTTAATATTTTTCTTTGTATTTTACATTCATAACTACATACACAAGTACTACATAACTACATTTTTTCTCTATGCACATAAAAGAAAATCTTTACATCAAAATCTGTAATTTCGAAGTTAAATGTACAAGCCATAAGTACGAGATATTACGTGAAAGTGACATGCGCCCCCAAGGGGCTAAGATGGGTAATACCAGAAATTATTATTTATAAGGAATTTTCTCATTTCATAAATATAATCATTTGGGTGTGTGCAGTGTTTTATATTATAACAATATTTAAGATAAATGACGTATTTTTTAAATTTTTTACATAAAAATTTAATGCAGACTTGGAATATTATAATGCAATAAGTTACTGCTAATTATGATATGTGAATAGCGTATTAATAAATTTATTCATATGTACAAGGTATGCGAGAATAAATGCCTGATAATGGAAGACGTTTTTCGTTGACTTAAAAATGGTTGATTGTCGTTAAATAAAATATAAAAGATGACATAATATTCATAATCATTTGTCATCTATTTCGTACACACAAAACACACTATTCAACGCCGCTATATATATATATATATATATATATATATATATATATATATATATATATATATATATATTGTCGCCTGTCAAGCGCATTAAAGACATTCATGTATTTTATCGGACATCCGAATCGATTCCTGAATCAATTCCCAATCTTATAAAAAAGACTGCTGCTTTACGCCCCATATTTAGAAGTAAAACTTAGATTATGCTTCTTTTAAACTCGGGGTGCCGGAAGACAAATTTCAAACTGTTATGTCCCCATCATTTTGAACCTACAACACCTCTACGAATGGACATTTCCGAGGCGTGCTCCAGAATCGCTCGCTAGACACGAACAGTGGGATATCGAAACGTTGTAAACGGACACTTTATTATAATACCAAAATACATGTGCACTCATAGAAAAGATTAGGGAGTTTTAGGCGAGTGCCCTAGCTGCAAAGTTTATATAATGGCAGTGAGCGGGACATGGTTGGACAAGTGCGTACACGATGGTGAGACTTTAGACAGGCGTTACACGGTGTTAAGACGCGACCAGGCACGCGAGCCTTTCGTGTTGCAGCTCCTCTTCCAGTCAACGGCCAGCATTTATGGGCGAGTAATCTGTTGGCAACAATAGTGCGTATATTTTTGTTGTATTGTGTGGTGAATTATCTTTTAATTGACATTACTAACATCAGCGAATATCTTAATTGGAATGTTCTTGCAATTGATGATTTTAATATGTACTGTTGTCCCCATATATCGTCATAGTTCTTACTTGTAATTTGTAATAATGTAAGTAATGCAAGTGAAAGAAAGTTAGATGTGGTGCCATGGAGTGACGGTGGCGCGACCGTGGAGCGATGCCATTTGTGCGCGAGGACCCTCATCCTGCGCCTGTATTGATCCCTGCACCAACTGTCGCACCAGAGCGTGATTTATTCATGACGAGTGAAAGTAAATTTGTCGAATTGTGTCGACGTTGTCTTTTGTAGTTCTCGTGTATTTTGTGTTCTTGTTAAACCATTGATATCTTATCGTTACGAATAGGTAGGTAACCTATACATTTATCGTAATGTAACGATAAATGTATTTAAATATATACATAAGTATACATATATATATATATATATATATATATATATATATATATATATATGTACACATATATCATCAATAGGTGACACACAATAAACGTGTTAATGATAGGTGAAAATATTAGTTCTGGACATCGAGCTACTGCTGAACATCATGTTCATGTATATTTATTTTGATAACTTATCAGTTCTTATGTAATAAGTTTGATTGTGAACAGCGAAATATATTTAGTTACAAAAGCGTCATTTGTTATTATCTACATATTGCTTATATTTTAACAGACATAAATGCAATCATGTATCCTTCCGTATTATTACTCGCTACCTACGGACAAGTCCTTTAGTTTTTCCCATTCCTATTTCTCATGTAGCTAGGCAATTATTCATGGCACGACTCATGATATCAGACATGATCTCACCATAAGTACATTTGATATAAAATTGTTAATAATTAAATACGCAAATAAGGAACGGACGTCAAGCTTTACTTCATATATTTTTAAATAAAGACAATAAAAAGCAAGCGCTGCACAATGAATAAATTTAGCAACGAACCGCCAAGACAAGCTTACAGCCGGCGGACCGCTTCGCGCCCCCGAACAACACGTAACTATGTTATAAATATGCGATACCCTTAATGATGTTTGCCTTCCCCTGCATCCCTTCGCTTTCAGATCTAATTCGGCTTGTAACTTTAGTGACCCCTACGGGTATCTCTACTTACCAATAGATACTTGTGAATACACTTACAATTATATGGTGAAATCCACATTTTATGTAATTATCAGGTGAGAAAAACCGGTAAACAACTGGAGTTTTAGCGTTAGGCTAGTTAAATTTTTGTGTAAACTGTTTTAAAATGTATATTTTAATGTTATTTGTCGGCCATCCACTATAGTAGAAGAGTAGTCGTTATTGTGTTTAGCGTAATTTAACAATTTGTAATAAAGGTTTGGTTACAAATAATTAAGTTAGGTTACAATATTTTCATTCCCATAGTAAATTTCTTAAGTTCGGAAATCAGGTTAGATGTGGTACATTTTTTCGCATTTTACAGGTCAAACTGTTAATTCATGCTTCCACATAAAGGCCAGGGATACAAATCGCACTAAACCCAAGGTTCATGTACTCTTAACTTGATTTGATATTTAACTTTCAATTATATGCTGTTTGTAATACAGTTAATTGCTAAAAGTATGCAGTCATTGATACGACACGTTTATAAAGGGATTGGTTACTTTGTCAACACTTTCGAGAAATAGTACACAGAGAGTTACGAAACAGGAATCAGTACAAAAACCAACCTTTCACTTACCAGGCTCAATCATACTTGATGTGAAACATATAATGTTAAAAACAACAAAGAAAGATGAAGTACTCGCTACATATACTAACACATTATTTAAATCTGTATAACATTTATTAATATTCGACTTTTAAATTTCATTGTGGAGATAATTAAAAAAGTCCTAAAGTCCATTCCATGTTGAAACAGCAACGAGGCAAATTGGCACGCGTGATGACATATTGAATGTGTCTCGGCAAATGAACCTCGCTTACTACCCGCCCATTGCGTTTTTTATGATGTATCGATGGAACAGGTAGAATAAGTTAATATTGACGGTTATATTCAGGTACAATTCTGTTATTCAACATATCGAAACCACATGAGAAAGATTTTAATACTATTACGTAATATCCATGGCGGTCTGTAATGAAAATAGGACATTCTGAAATCATTCAAGGAAGGGATGAAGAGATGAGCTTTATATTGAATGTTACTGGGAAATTTTATGTCAATTCTGAAAGTTAATTCCAAAAAAATCTAAAACTAATTCTTTAAATTTTTAAATCACTGACTATTGAACCAGAACGCTGGAATTCTTTGACAGATTTGAATATTTTGCCATATCCTTTTAGAGCTGGGATTAAATTCCAAGCAATAAAAGGGGAAGGGGAAGGGGAAGGGGAAGGGGAAGGGGAAGGGGAAGGGGAAGGGGAAGGGGAAGGGGAAGGGGAAGGTGCCGAGCATAGCTCGATCACCTGGTACTATATATATGTATATATATATATATATATATATATATATATATATATATATATATATATATATATATATTTATATATATTATTATAATACATTAGGTCGACAACTTATAAAGAAATACTAATTATAAAATTATTGACAGTTTTTAATTTTAAAAAGTCTTAATAATTTTATGGTATTTTTAATATTACAATCAGTTTGAAATTTCTAAATACAATTTTAAATTTTCACTTCTGTAAACAGTCCTCATGACTGCATCCAATTTTTTTTGTAATTTCATTTCGTTCTTGAACAATTTTATAAATTATTATTTTGTAGAATACATTAAATATTCTACGTTTAAAGTGAATAAAATTTTTAATTCATTTCAAAGTTCATATTTTGTGAATTTGGAGTTTTATTTCAGTCTTGTGGTCTAAAGCACACTCGTTTTTTTTCTCTGCTCTGACTTCTACAATATATTACGCAATGAGTATTTTATAGATGACTATTATTCCATAATTTTAAGTTTCCACTTCTATTGACAATCCCCATGATTGCCTATGTTTTTTCTTTCGTGTTTAATATACATGATTTTGAAAGAAACATTTTTAAATATTAGGTATTGAAATATCAGTGTTTTAATATATTTTATTTTTACGCCAAATTTTAGACATCATCAAGCAATTATTGAGAAAGACGACTGTGATGGCCTAACGAATAGACACGTAAGTGATCTTATAAAAGATTTATATTTTCTTTGAGGTATGGAATCTTAAAAACACGCAACCTGCGTCTGAGTATCACAAGTAATGTATGCTAACATTTAATTAAATTGTAGTCAATTTTGCAAAACCAATGCATTGAAATAATAAAATGAAACCAAAAATATATTAAGAATCTTCAGAAATCTTCAGAATTTCGTCACTAATCGACAAACTGAGTTATTTTAATGCTTGTTTTCGAAAAATAATTATTTCCTATAAACGAATGGGTTTTTGACGTACAATGCTGCTCGTTTTAAATTAAAATGAATTAAGAACATACGCATGTTCCCTTCATTTTGTTTACAGAACGCTGCTAAATCTTTTCCCAAATTTGCCTATTGGCTTTTAAAAAGTAATAGTTTACGCTTGCAAAATGTGAACTCTGCGCCTTAGAAATAATGTAGCTCGTGAGAATTTTTATTGTGAATTCAAAAAGTTAAAACTTCGATTTAGTATAATTTTAATATAATAATATTAATTCTTATCTTAAATATCAAAAAGTTCTAAATACGTTTTATATTATTTGTCCTGACAAGCGTTAATATAAATTTTTAAGTAAAAATTACCATAACAATTTTTTTCCTTACAAATTTAGCCACCTCTTTTCACCCCCTTAGAGATTGAATCCTGAAAAATGATTGAAAAACATTAACGTCAATTTTTAAATAAAAATTATCATTATAATTTAAATTAGTTTATCTCGGTACATAACAGGTCGGCAATCGTTAGTTTACGGTCAAGCAGTCGCTTGGGGTAAATCAATGGATGAATCAACCGACTGTCAGTTTCAACTATATCAGGCTTCAAATATTTTGATCTATATTACGCGATTTTCTAAAATATTACAAGGTACTAGATAAATATATTTTAAAGAGGGCAAAAAAAAATTGTATAGTTAAAATAGAATAAAATATTTAACGGCAATCTATCCAGTCCTCCAATATAGTGACTTAACAATTCAATAAAAATTAGTTGAATCCTTTATAAATACAGTTTTCCATATTGGTTAATAATATTTATTTACCATATACGATTCATTAGTTGACCATTTATATATGAAGGATTTACGTTTACTCGTTGTAAGCAAGGGGAAGGGGAAGGGGAAGGGGCATTCTTTCCAATTCACAAATTATCTCCATAATTATTGTGATATTTACACGTCTATAACAAAATCACAGCAGTATTTTTCTATGTCTATAAAAATACAGAACTTTTCTTACGTTTTTTGACTAATTAATACGACTAACTTGATGAAAAACAGCAGTCATCATATTTACAAATTCGTTTCAAATATATTGGTATCGGGCATCAAATTTTTAATTATTACAAGTGAAAATACAATTAGCCTTAATAACGTATCTATATATAAATAAAATTAAGAGAAACCATCGCTATTATACATACTTAAAATCACTATAAATTATTGGAAACAAATTTTGTCAATATTTTTGTACATTCCTTATGGCAAGTTTAATATCTAATATAGCTAAAATCTGAAACGAATGATCTCATAATTTGCGAAGTAGTAAATTAGATCGACCTCTTTTTTTTCATCCTACGAAATAATGTTCGCTACGACGATAGAACCCTACACCGAATTTATTTGTGAGGAGGATTTTTAATCTGTCAACAGCAGATAATAGTACTAAATCAATATAAATCAGACTGTCTTTGAAGTAAAGTGCGACTTGGTTTTAACCGCGATTACGAAAATATGCAAGTAAAATTTTGCAATTGTTATTTTCAATATTTTAGAATTTAATTGGATTTAAATGGATATGAAAAGAAAACGTAAATACCAAAATATTTCGCACATGTGTACATGTATATTTAAATATATATTTTAATCTAACCTCTGTTCAACTTTCTGCTTGATCAAAACATTTGATTGAATTTCCATTTAGTGACCTTTTATTTGGACATAATTTTACACAAGTCAAAAAGTTAATAATTCATATCATAGCAATTTTCTCGACATAAAACTGTTATATACTAGCTACATCTACAACTTTGCACAAACCACCAAAAAACGTAATGATGCCATTTTTTGCGTATATTTCAACACCCACGTATGTTTGGGTCAAGAATTGCGCTACTGAATTTCGCGCGATTTGAAATACACGTAGCGTCATCTTCTGATGCACATATTTACACAACATATTTATGGAGTTACTACATGTCAGGTAGCTAAGCACTATTTTGTTGTTTTTATTCTAATGATATAATGAAAAAGAATTTTGTAAAAATTAAACGCGTTTATGCCCTGATTGAGAGAACGTGTTGCGCTAAAATAAAAACTAAATATTGCTTTGAGTTCTACACTTTGTAAATCTAAAAGTTTCAATTAGATTAGTACTTGTAACTTTTACAAACAAACACAGAGATACAAAATTTTCGAAGCTGATATTAATGCGTCCTACCACTTATACTTATATTTGTTTGCAAATATATTCAATGTATAGACACGCAAAGTTTACAGTTTTGTTTTATTTACAGATATTAAAGGGAATAATTTTGCTTTTGCTTCTTTTCGAATAACTCTGAAGTTATACAACAACCGCTGACAATGACATGCGTATAGTACGTGTGGCAGGATAACTAGGGAAAATGTATCGACACATTTTATTATCGAGTACATTTTTCGGTATCCATACTTTTGTACTCTATACCTCCTAATTAATACTCTTTACCCATATAAGCATTTAACAGCGGGCATTCAGTTGAAACTGTCTCAAAACTCGGCCATTTACGTAATTAACAAAGACTGTATATGACACTAAATTAAACACTACCAATAATATGAAGGAATTGTCATATTGGCGACAGTTTATATTCTTTGTAATTAGGGTTTTCCGTAAAAGGCACACAGTCAACTTACGCCAGAGAACATTTCAGTGCTTAACACCGAGCGAAAATATTATAACCAACATCTTTTTAAATGACCACACAGAGGAAGAGTATGAAGTTTAGAAAATTATTTACGTTCACTTTCTTCTTTTCTCGCTAATCTGTTGCTTATGGTTTTCGTTTTCTTCTATTGATTTTGATCTAGATTTAAGAAAAATTAAATTATATGTTGTGTAATTAAATTATCGTTTTGTTATTTTCTAACTGAAAAAACTCTCGTGGACTCATTTAATAATCGGAAAAATATTGATGGTCTAATTTTAAATTTTTTTATAGTTTAATTTTTCATTTTTTATTGGTATAATATAGCAACCCTAGTTTTGGATACCACTAATATTACAATTGAGAAACTTTGAATGTTTAGTTGCTTAGTTACAAACGAATCACTACCATATTTGGCGATCGTATATTTTGCGTAGAGTTCTATTTTCACATATTTTTTATAATATATTTTTAAAAATAATTTAAAATTTATCGAAAATTTTTTTTTCAATTCCTAGTAATAATTTGATCCAAGTGATATCCGACAAGGTAACTGATATTAAAAAAAATTGGGTACTGTATATGTTCATAAGATGTCGAATGTCTAATTTCTGCGTCACATAATTTTTGAGAAAATCTGCTGTGCAGACGAAGAGACATATACTTCAACTACCTAACAAGAGTTTAATTTTTCCATTTAAGATATGGAACCCTAAGAATTAAAAAATAAATATTGGATTTCAAAAAGTAAAATAAAATATGTTTGCACAAGAACACATTTAAAGAAAAATCAATTGTTTAAGTGCAGTTGTTATTTGTGATAAAGAGGTCCTCGCAAAAAAATCTTCATTGATCGCAAAATTTTGATTTTTACTCGCTTTTATGTCCATTTATTAATTAAGAGATGGCCATAACCTTGCCATAAAACCCAAACTAAATGACAAAGAGGCGAGATGGGCAACGTTCTTAGTGTTTCCTCTTTAAGAAAACTCGACTAAGCAAAATTTAAGTTCATCTTTAAATTTTTCCGAACCCACTTAAATTTAATAACTTTTACATATAACTTTCCTTAACCTCTTTAAATATATAAAACATTTTAAGTTAAGTAGTAATATTCAAATTTCTAGAAGTCAGTTATTACATTAAATGAACTTTAAGCATTAAGTTACCTAATTAAATTTAAATTAACTGCTTAACAATATCTTTGTTATCTGTTACCTTTTAAATTCAAGTTAATTGTCTTACTGGCATACTTTTTTCTAGTCATTCGTTAATTATTTTACCAAATTTACTTTTGCATTAATTTTTAATTAGAGGAAATAATTTTGCAAGTTATTCAGTTCAAAAGTTGAATAAATTAGTACATTAAATACTTTTACTTCCAATTTTTATAATTTATAGGATTCCTTACCCAAAGTCATCCCTTGTGGCAACGTCGTCTCTTCGTTTATTCCATTATCAGTCCATCAGTCAAAGACTTCGAACTTATAAATGAAATAAGATATAGATTTGAAATTTACGTATAATTAGTTGATATTTAGGCCTTTAGATTTAACCCGTGACTACGATTTCGTTTGTGTGGACTTTTGGATTTTTCTGACAGCTCATTTAAGAAAAAATCAAAATTCGCTCTAAACATATTTTCTCTAATAAAGATTTAGCCATTGGACAATAGATTATATTTTATGCATTTTTATGAAATTTAATCAAAAAGCTTTCCATAATCAAGTGTTTTGCTACTCTGCTATAAATGTTGATGATAACACTTCACAGAATTAGTTTTGATCCAGCACCACAAATTAAGCTTGATGAATTTTATTTGAATTTGTAGATGTCGTCCAAAATATATTGGGCACTGATCAAAACCAAAAGTAATTGCATGGCTCCATAAAGGAAGATTTCTGATTTCAACTCTAAATGAATGCATATTTGACCTTACGTTACGTATATAGTATTCATGAAAATTATCACCAGCATTATCATAACTTCAGAACTATCAAAGATATCATAGTAAAACTACTAATCGAATTTTTTTCCATATTTACTATCTATGACTTAGATAAAATCAAAATAGACGGCCTCAGCAGTTTTTCAATTGAATCCATCTATACGGACCAATAGATAGATAAAAAGATAATATTTTTTAACATTGTATTTCAATCAAAGGAAAAATATATTTAAAAGGTGTAAGTGCCAATATAGACGCTTTATTTGCACTTCTCTGTACGAATGACTTAAAATTTCATTTTGAATTAAAAATGTGAAAATGGGTTGAAACATATTTTTTTATGCAAAATCACGTGAGATATAATAAAAAATATCTCATTAAATAGAGCATAAATTTAATATTTTATAATATCTCACGAAAAACAACCCCTGAATGGACCAAAAAATATATAATTTTTTCTCATCAGGCTAACTCAACGCCAATAATTAGGAAGCTGTTATTGGTCCTATAATTTATTATAGACACCAATAACCGCTTGTATATTTGTCTCGTCTCTTCTCTTTTATATTGTCTAACTGTATGTCTTTATTTATAATTGTACAGCAAATATTATATGAAACAAGAATATAAAATTTTAAAAATGTTAAGCGTATTAAAATTGAAGCATTTATCGAGAACTTGTGATATTTGTACAACTGTGAAAAACTGCCAAAATATCGTGGATATTTGAAAACAGTTTAAGAGAAACACTTAGTTTTTACAAGTGTTTAAGAGGTTTCTATTTTAATTCAAGATATTTTAGGAATTTATCGACATTTTGAGTATATCTAAATATATATATGTTTGTGTATTTTGTCGATGCGTAATAAATGGTGATTGAAAAATTCCATCGTCAAAATTAACTTAGTAGCATGATTATGTAGGAAATTTTCTTAATATTATTCTACTATTCATTTACTTTAAGTTAATATGCTTTATAACGTTGCTCAATTTCAGGATAAAAAGATAAGTGAGCGATGAAAAAAGATGAGTGAGGGTTTTCTTTTTATTGCTATTAAGTTACAGAAGCATAAGAACACATATGCGGCATTCAAGTATATTTAACTGTGAAGAATCTGTTTTAGAAATTAAAAACATTGGCAAGTTTAAAAATTCCAAACAGTGTAAATTTAAAAATATCAATTCTGAAGCGATTTAAGTTTTAATTCTATTTAAAAATATTGCGTAATTGCCTTAGTCTGAATATGAATATCTTACACTTTATGATGCATATAGTACAACAAAGGTATATCTGATACACATTGCTATTTTATTATATCGAATAGGTTAATTTTAACACTGGAATTGGAAAAAACTATCTTGGAAAATTTAAATTGGAAAAATCTTCATCGGGCATTACAACCTTAGTAGTTAAGGGAAAAAATAGTAAAATTTATTGGCTTATTACTCAAGAAAACTAGTACATAGAGTACTAACGCTTGGTTTAAACCAACTTACTGCGATAACAGGCTAAATCCCAAAAATTGACCGATAAATTAAAATCGTTGCCAGGAAAATGGAACTGGCGTTATAGAAATAAAACGTAATTAAAAAAGAAACTTTAATTTTTGACTAAACTAAAATTAAACATGATTGGTAATTATGACACAAGAGAAAAACTAACTTCATAAAAGCAGTACATAATAATTTTTCTACGCAGTGTACAATCATTTTTTACAAACGATTGAATTATTTGTAAAAAAAGTAATCAACGTCGATCGCTTTTAATAGATTTTACAAACGGAAGGAAATTTCCAATTTAGCTCTATTTTTTGTGTATATTACCCCATATATCCGGCATTTATTACACAATTTGAATAATGGTTTTATTTATTTGAAACGACCCTATGGGAAATTGGTCAGAATCTGACTGTGAAAATTGAAAGTAATATATAGAAATCCTCAACACGAAACAGCACAGGTGCGATTGAGTTTGGATAATATTGCTATAATGAATGAAGCCTTTTTTTAGGTTAACTCAAATCTCCGGCATTACAACCAATTTTGACAACACTTTTTTTATTTGAATGAATATACCCCCAGTACAATCTCGAGATTTTTAAAGTCAGTGCCAAGTAAAATGTGACGTCTATATGTAGGATATGCATACACGCAGGAAAGAGCACAGATTCAAAAAAGCTGTAGCAGTAGCAGTATTTTGCAAATTTACTAATGGGAAACGTTATTGTGCAGCGACAGTACCAAATACTGTCACTGCCCGAGATTTTTGAAGTCGGTGCCTATTGAAATGTGACATCTGTATGTGGGATATGTATGTACGTGAGAAAGAAAAAGCGTCAACTTAGCACAGAAACCTTATTAAAGTTATCGCTTTAAGTTGTAAACGTATAAAAAATCATAGCAGTAATTTTCTATGTTTATAGAAATACAAAACTCTTCTTACATTACATTTTTTGACTAATTAATACGACTAACGTGAGGAAAAACAGCAGCCATTATATTTACAAATTCTTTTCTAAATATACTGGTATTGGGCACCATATTTTTAATTATCATAAGTGAAAATACGACGTATCAATATAAAAGTAAAATTAAGAGAAACCATCGCTATTATACTTACTTAAAATCAATATAAATAATTGGAAACAGATTTTGTCAATAATTGTGGTCATTCTTTACGGCAAGTTTAATATCTACTATAGATGTAATTTGGAACGAATGATCTCATAGTTTTCGAAGTAGTAAATGGGACCGATCTCTTTATTTTTCATCCTACGAAATAATGTTCGCTACGACGTAGAACGCTACGCCGAATTTATTTGTGTGGAGGGTTTTTAATCTGTCAGCAACAGATAATAGCACTAAATCATTATAAATCAGACAGCCTTTGGAGTAAAGTGCGAATTAGTTTTAACCGCGATTACGAAAATAACAATGCAGTAATAGCTTTTTAAGCTTATCAATAACTTAATTATATTGTGAGTTAAGGCCGAATTTTTAAATTTCGACAAGTTTTTGAAATAAGTGACAGTTTTGATGGACCTTCTGATAAACTTACAACTAAAATTTAATATAAACGATTTGATTTATTTAACTATGGATAATATATACGGGTTGCCTCTTTGTAAGCATTGTACATGCGTTTGTGCGTATCAGCTTCGACGTGCGACTGGAGTTTACTTCTTAAGTACGATTATCTCGGAATGTATGAAATAGGTAACATTATATATAAATATTAATATCATTAAATTATTTTCCATTAAAACACAAATGAAGAAAATCATATTTGTCCAACAAAATTAAAAACATTTAGTAACGTTAAACTAAGAAGTTAAAATTAAAAGAGACTTTTTAATTTTGTAGGATAGAAGACACCAAATATTCAAACATAATGATATTTAATGATTACGTTTTGGTATAAGCGAACTATAGTAAATTATGTGTCACACTCCGTCAATGTGATTACGCCATAGAGAAATGCCAATGTGTGTTACACTCCGTTATTGTGATAACGCCATTAGAAAATACTAAATAAAATTATTGATATCTCACTCTAAAGATGCGCAAACATCTTGCGTGGAAAGGGCACCTAATGGTTACACTTTTTTAACGATCTGAACTTCCTATAATCAGAACCTAACAGTTACACTTTTTTAATGCTCTGAACTTCTGATTTTATCCATAAAACTTCATACCGGGCGCTGTATACGAAACTCGGTTCTTATGGAATAAACGCTAGAAAAGAAAGAAAATAACCTATCTGGCTTCAACTATTAAGCGGTAGAATAGTTTTATGAGAGTTTCATTTTGTTTCAATAAACTTAAATAATACTTGAAATAAGTTGCAGTGATTATGGACGCATTTTTAAGTAACCATCATAGAAATATCGTCTTTTATTAATGTGATTTATATAATCGTGCACATTTGACAAGATCGTACAAGGATCGTAGTGTAACATTATTTTTTTTAATTATAAAATAGCTAATTGAATCTCATTTCAAAACTTATATTAACCATGTAACATGACGATAAAAAAAATTAAAGCCATATCATTAAATACATTAGTTTAAACTGCAACCTAATAAAAATAAAACTTAATTTTTAGAATTGCGTTTTATTTTTAACGTGTCCAAACATTTGACTTCCAATTAGTTAGCTTTCATTAAAGTAGTCTATTTAAAATTATATAATTTCTGAAACGATGGTTTTATGAGTGAACTATAAACTCCCTTCGCATTTATTTTTAGCATTCGTCGTTTTCGAATTTAAAAATATCTGAAATTGAATAAGCGTTAATAATTAAATGAAAAGCTCTTTTGCTTATATTTTACAAACTTTAAGTGACAAAAAATAGCTTCAAAATATACACTTTTCATTTTATTGATGGATATTAATAGATAGAAGCTTCATATGAGGGATACCAATACTAATTTAAGTAGTAATTGTTTCCTATATCAGCAATAATCGTTTTTTCAGTGTAATGAAAAGCTAATAAAAACATTGTGAGTAAAGTGTAATTTTGAATATCCAACAAAAAAGGGTCATTACAAACTTAATCTCTGGTACTGAATTCCTAAATGTCATTCCAATCAATTAAAATTGAAACCCTCGCTTAGTAGGCAAAAGCGTGTTTATCCAAAAAGACAATATGACTAAAGCAACAAAAACACTTCACTTCAAATTCTCCGAAGATTTATTAAAGTTTTGGCTCTGAAATTCCATTACAAGCAAAATTAAAAGACATGTTCCGTGTTAAAAGTATAACAGGGACAAAAATGTTGGGAAATACATTGACGAGCGTAATAACGAGTTTAATGTGGTTCAGACGGGTGATCCTCGCATGCCTTTCGCTCCATTGCTTTATTTATTATGTATCGACGAAACGAAATGAGCGAGTTTTCACTAACGGTTATGACCGAATACAAGTTTGCCTTTCAGTACATTAAGCCTATACGAGAGAGCGGTTAATGCAATTACGTGACCTTTACATGTCGTCTGTAATGAAAATGTTACATTTTTCTACATATTCAGTTTTAGAAATTCATCTACTCTTGTAATAAAATAGCGAAGTTTTTAATGTCTCTAAATAAAAGTTATTCTCAGACAATGAGTTCAAGGGAGTAATATATTTTTACTACAGTGGATAAATCGGCCGATTTCAAATTTTTAGTTACATATGCAAATATATGTTTCATCACGAAAAACTATTCGATTTTTTAAGATTTAACGGTTTTATGCCTTAGAATGAAAATTTTGTAAATATCCTTTATTAAATACCGATCTGTTTGTTTATTTTCTTTTTCTCAGGAAAGACCAAATATTTGATACATATGGCCTTTCCTGAGAAAAGAGTGATACATTTAGTTGAAGATTTGATACATTATGTTGAATTTCACATTAAGTACTATGATCTGTTTTCCTAGAGCCTATTACAAAACAAACATTAAACTCAATGCGAAAATAGAATATTGCATTTCAAATATCAGGTACTTTGGTAATGGCTCACTCACAAAAACTATTAAGGGTAATTCCCGTTGACATCATATTTTAAAATTCGGTGGCAAAACAAATTTGTTTGTTTATCGGTTTTGGTTTTTTTTTGGCATATTTGGACAGAATCTACTTACCACGTTTTGTAATAATATGAAGTAACGTTTCAGAACCATCAGCGCGTGATTTCTACTTGCAATCGACCTTATTTTTTAATGTTGTACATTTCTAGAATTAAAACTAGAAATAAAATCTTGAGAAATCACTTGATTTTTCGGATACGTATCATATGACTTTCATTATAAAACTCTAGTAAAAAATCAAAGTTTATTTTATTATGGAAAGTTGAAAAGTACAAATATGAAGAAAAAGTATCCGCTTATTGACTAACATGACATAGTTAACCATTGGCCAGTCTGGCTATCAAAAGAACAAATACGAAAATACACCAAGTTGAGCTGTAGGAAAAAGCTAGAGATAATAATAATGGTATAAAGTATGTAAATTTATATGATCAGTACTAAATAATCTCTTTCATTATGTTTACATACAATTTTCTAATGAAGAAAATAAACAGACGGGGAATATGAAGCAAAGCATTTGATACTAAAACCCACAAAGGCAAGTTGATTGGAAAATATTGATTTGCATTTATGGTTTGGAAATAGTAAAAATAATCTCTTAAATTGAACAAAATATTAAATATCATGAAACGAAACCAAATTCGCATGATTTCATTTTTTGTTTATGATGTCTTCCTTTTACTAGACATTCAATATTAGCTCTTTGTGACTTCGTTTCAGTCCCTCTAAACTGTGTTTACTTTGCATCGATTTAACTTCAACTTGCTTTACTTATCTTTTGTAAAACATGTTTTTATGAAACACCCAACGTATTTGCATTTCGTTCTGATTAGGCCTTACGGCTGCATGATTGAGTGAAAACAGAGAGCACGATATACTATGACAGGAAAAGCATTTAGTAAAGGAAAGAAGTGAAGGTTTCGTAGCTTTCAAGTAGTATACTTTTCATTTCATAGTTGATTAACTAAATTTGTTGACTTAACTACGTGTGTTTCATCGTTGACTTAATTACATTGTTATTCCATAAAATATTTCGGTATGGAGGAAGTTTAGTAATAAATTTTGGCAAATATTCATTTCAAAACAGAACTCATAGAATTATGTTTCAATTAATATAAGGTATTCAAAGAAAATAGTAAAACCTTTAATATTTTAATTTTGCCGTTTAATTTTGTTTCACAAATATTATTTTTTCTTGTTTTGTCTTAGTCACCTTGAAACTATGATAAAGATATAGTGAAATTATCTCGGGATATACACACACACACACATACATGTATGTATGTTTGTATATATATATATATATATATATATATATATATATATATATATATATATATTCGTATCTCCAATAAATATAAACAAAATAATCACAAGTACACACTATACTCTTAGACCAAAAGTTTATAAAATTTAGGAGCAATCTGGTATAAGTGTATTAAAGAACATTTCGCAATCAATTAGATATTTAAGAATAGTGTTGTCATAATAAACCACCCTAATGTGTTTAACCTCTAAAAAAGTGTTTTTGACAAGTAATTAAATTATGAAGGGGTTTTGCTATTCATGTATCAAATAGTGATGAATTGTTCTAATGGGAGAAATAATCATTCTACTAACTGCAGAAGTATTTGATGTACTAAAATGAGAAAAATCGCCTACTGAAATGATATTATATCGACCAATATCATTACTTTGTGTTATGTGAAAGATCTTTGAGAAAGTATTATTGAAAAGATTAAACAGCATTATTAAGGAAAAGCAACTGCTCTCAAATCACCAATTTGAAATTAAAACTAACCACTCAAGAATAGATCGAGTACATCGAATCAGAAACAATATTGGAATGCATTTGAAGAGAAAAGTGTTTCGACAGAAGTATTCATGGATGTAACACAAGCAACTTATATAACCGGTTGCGAGACCTTAGAATTCAAACTTCATACAGATTTAACAAAACAATGTTATGAATTTAATAAATCCTATTTAACAAATAGAAACTTCAAAATATCTTGTAACAAACAATATTCAAAACCAAAGTAGAATCTTTCAGGTGTTCCCCAGAAAAGCGTGATATCGTCCACTGTCGTATCTCTTTATATAAAGTGACTTAATAAAGACCCAAGAAAAAATGGCGGTAACCTTCACTAATAGCACAGCTATCACTACAAAGACTAATGAATAAAATAAATAAACGGACATAAATATGGCATATCAATTTTTGATTGAACAATGTAAATCCATTTCCCTTATTTATTAACAAAAGAGTTACCTACATTCATGCAGTAAAATATCTAGGAATTAATCTGAATATCAAATTGAAATGGAATGAATATGAATATATAAAGCTGCTGCAAAAAACTAAGAATTTTCAGTAGAAAATAAAATAAGAATTTACAATTATATTACAAAACCAATCACTTTAATTTCTTAAAATTTAGGGATGTAACTGGAAACACACACATGTCGAAATAAATTTCTGCGTAGAATTGTCAATGTTTCGTGTTACGTTAGAAACAGTGGTCTACAATGCTACTTAAACATTGAAACAGTTCCAGAAGTAACCAAAAAGTGTACAAACAAATATATCATGCGATTGGAAAATTCGGAAAACCCTAAGATGAAAATGGACATAAAAATAGTGTGAAAAAACATCCGACGATATCTCAAGAGAACTAAACCAAATAAATTGATGATCTAGAGCCCGACAGGAAGCCTGTTCGTAGGGAAATATTTCACCCATCTGATAATAAAAAAAATAGTCGCCAGTCAGCCTACTTTGAGATGATTATAGTTTAAATGGTATTTTTAACAGGTAAGAATTCCATATTACCCATCAATCTAACTTAGGTGTATTTTGTAACCTTCTATTAAAACTAAAAAATATATGAGAAATATTTTTCTCCTCCAATTTTAAATCGTGCTTCAAAGGAAGAAATCTACGGATCTAACTTACGTCAATTCCCATTAAGAGAAGTTATAAGTAATTAAGTAAAAAGACCGTATAGATAATAATTTATTTCAATCTGCGTGAAAATATATGAATAAAACTACGAAATTGAGAAGAGATATTGATATTAATGCCAGCAAAATCTGGGTAGGTGTGTATATTATAATTCAAATCTGTTACATCTTAATTCTTTTCTCACAAAGCATGGACTTTTTCATTTACATTTTGCAAATATTCCAAAGAAAGCATCTATTTAAAAACAGATATTTAAAGAAATCGCCCATATAAAAAGAGAGCTTTTTACTGAAAAAGGACAAAAGATAAAAACAAAATTGTTTATATCGTGCACCACCAATTTCAATGAAACAGATATTCACTTACAGTTTGTAGTAATCATAATCAACTAGTAACAATAGTAAAGGGCTTTAGAAAAGTTTTTTGACAGTCGTCATGTTCAAAATGAGATTTAGCAAAAAATTCAAAAATATTAATTAAAGAATATTTTTAACAACTCTTCCATTTTCCAATTTTCGCGCGAAATGCCAAAATGAACCGATTTTTTCCTTCGATGTAAGTGAATCGATTGCAAGTAACAATTTTTAGTCCTTTAAAAACATTGGATAATCATCCCATATTTAACAGTCATATCATCGAAATCCGGCATAAAACCCAAACAGTATTCCCAGATTTCCCAAAGAGTATTCCCACTACTTTCGTCATGTTTAATAATGTGTGACCTTCTCTTAAGCAGTACAATTCCTGAAATAAATGCAGTCATTTGGTCTCTATTAGAAGTAATCTATGTCTTCATGCTGTAGGATATATTAAAACAGTACAATAAGTATATTGTATAATACCACGAAATATATGACTTATACTCTACAGATTTCATAATGGCATGGTCGGATAGAAAAAAAAAGAATATATATGTATATATATATATATATATATATTACGGCAAAACGTTGCCACAACCATATTACCGATAATTATCAATTTCTACATTAAAACTGAAAGTAAACAAGCCATTTAAAGAACGAATGCGATTCTAAAAGTCGTAATCATTATTGTGAAAGTTATTTATTCAGTAATTACTATCATGGAAAGCCCCATTCTTAAATGAGTATAATAGAAAGACAATGAAAACCCCATTAAAAAATTTATACAATTTACAATAACAATTTTTATTTTTAACTATATATAATGAAGTTACGGACTCTGTTCACGTGGACCCCTACGGGTTTTTTTTAATTAACGCTAAGATTAAAAGTTAAAATGCACATAACGCTATCTATTGTAATTCTAAAGATAATATTTCTTTTCATGTAAGTACGCTATATAGTGAAATTTCAAATAAATGTTTTTCCATCAAATCAACTGCAACGATATCAAGCTTGAAAAAGGTTACCGTAAGTACTACAATATCTGCCGGTAAAGCTAAAGCCATACCGATTAAGTCAAAGCCCCCAGAATTCTCTCAGTGGTTCTTTTGTAATGAGCGAAAATATAAACAAAATAAAAGGCAAACTAAAATATGAAAACTATATTTATATATTTTTACTATATTTAGATGTTAGTTTACCTGTATTTTTTTTATTAGTTTTCCTGTATATTATATTACTTTTATAATGTCTCCTTACATCATTTATTTAGAAATATTTTCAATATGCAGACTTCATTCTACAATTCTAATTTATGCAGAGATATAGGTAAATTTTAAAAAGTAAAAAAGGCGTTTTCTTATTTTTGTGGTGAAAGCTATAACCATTGTTTTAACTGAGATCGTTATTAAAAGTTGGTATTTTTGTGTATTTAAAAAAATATCTCTCCATAAAGTAATATATGTACCAATAAATTGATATGTCTAACATTATTTTCCGGGCCCTACTTACGGTAATTACAAGAGAGGATTAGGAAGGGTTAAACAATTTCGGACCAATCTATGACTGATTCCACAATTTTCTCAGATCTTCAATAATTTTGTCGCTCGCTCTAACCTTATCTTCCACACGAGAATATTTGTACAACTGTGTAATATCAGCATAAAAATGGGTTTTAAGGTAATCTAAGCTACTCTCAATGTCTGAGTGTAAAAGTGATAACCCGATAATTAATACTTGCGGTACACCTCTAGAAATGACGTAAATGTTGAAAATAAAAATTCTATTACCGTCAAATTTGACGTACTTGCACTATCGCCTAAAATAGCTTTCAAACTATTGAGTGTGCCTTTTGATAAGCTCTAGTAATGAAATTTAGACATTAAGATTTATAAGGTTAGACAATCAATGGTACGTAGATGAGGCAAAAGAACGACATTAGTAGCCCCAGGTTTATCAACATGCGCATGAGATATATATATAATTAATAATAGTTGAAAGTGCTATACTAAAGTGCTGTACTGTATTTACGACCGCAGCCTGATTGGGTAAAAGAAAGCTGTCTGATGGATTCTGAAAATCTTTAAGCTTGGCATACACATTTTTTTCTATAATTTTAGGAATAGCCGGTAGAATTTTTAGGGTAAAGATTGTTTAAAAAGACGTGCACAATTTTATTGCTTATTGGGATGGCAATTGTTTTTCTTTTTAAATCTCAGAATAAGTAGAGAAGGTAATCAACAAGTTGACGCTTATATGTCTTCCTCATGTACACGCATACTTACTTTGACAAATGCGTGCTGATTTTGCAAATTTATTTATGTTCCGACATTGCACCGCAAAATTTTGAACTAAGTACCCGTATTTTTATTATTCTATAATTTTCCGTATGTTTTTTATATATAGTGATTATTTTATTCATAAATAGTGGTTATTTGAAGTCGGTTAAATTTTAGAAAAAAAAATTATTTTTTAATCTGACTTAAAGTACACATATTTTAAGTCATTTTGCTTGCCGATTGTTCAATGTAAAGAAAAAAGAATCTTGCATCGACAAATTCTGAACAGTGAATAAATATTATATGTAAAACAAGTAAACGTTAAACCACAGATTTTTTTCAAATTTTATCATATCGTAGGTTATAATTCGTATTATTTCTGATATTTCAATTTTAATATTATTAAAAGTATTACTTATTTAATAGTTTAATTGTAATAAGATCTAATTTCGTTACTTTTATTTGAATCTACCAACATTCTAAATATTATCACCGAGATCTCTGTTTCACATGGCCCGAAATCAATGCCAATAAAACGAAGATGCTCCAGAGTTTGTTCCATTAGATGATATACGGCTTGAAAAAAATCAGGCCTTCAAACACCTCGGACCATGGATCTAGGAAAAGAAACTCCTTTTCTTGCTTCATCTACCGACATCCACATCAGAATTGGATAGGCATACGCTGCGTTCATTTAGCTCAAATGAATTAGCAATAACCACAACAGCATACTGGCATTCAGGTCGCCCTCATTTGAAGCCTGCTGAGAATAGCGTATATTTACAAATATTGCCAATATTCGTGTCAATATAATACAATTAAATTGAAAATTTAAAAAAAAACAATGTTGTTTTATAGTTTTAAGTTTTTACTTTTGTTGGCAGTTCCCATAATTGCTTATATATTTTTTGATTAATGTATAATTTATGAGGTGCATATTTCTGCAAATCTATCATCTCTAATTAGGCCAGTGTGCGCATGATTTTGGTGATGGCTAATTAATGTTAGGTTGCTTAAAATATATTTCATAGGCGTAAAATAGGGCTAATATATCTGAAATTACCTCACATTAAATTATGAAAAAAATTAGAAATCTTCATAACTTGGTCTTTTAACTGATATTCCACATAATATAAGAAATTTATAAAGGAAATTTGAGTATTCTATTGGCCTGCTGTAAAATACTTTGTGCGGTTTGTATAAATACTTTGTGCGGTAACGTATAGTACGATATAAATGGTATAATATGCTTTATCATTATGCTGTTTGAAATCTCGCCTTTAAATCTCTTTGAAGGAGACGGTTGTAGCAAAGAGGCAGATAGGCTTATGTGAGTGAACTTATAAAGTTTCCATTTTTCTTTTTATTTTTAGGTACGTAATCCTGGAATAGGCAAAGAACTCTTCATAGCTTAAAGTAACAGAAATCTCGTTGACTGACTAAGATATAGCCCCGTATCAATAAAATATTACATAAAATATTGATAAGAGAAAGTCCTTCTCTAAAAGCGAAATGATAAATTTACTTTAACGCATTGAAAAAAAGGAATGTTTCACCACGAACATTTTCTTGAGATTTGATGCTAAGTCGTTTTTGGTTATTTTACAACGCACAATTTATATACTGATACAAATAATACGTTTCATTTTTTGGATTAAAAGCATGAAATATTTCATTCCGTGTTTAAATTACGCGAAATTAATGTAACTCAAACCTTTGTTTTATTTGTCTTCGGTATAATGTTGAGCTATTAAGGTAGGCAGTGTAGCGTATTTGAAGTAAAAGAAACATGTGGTTTCATGTTGTGTTGTTGCAAAAAACATTCACAATTTTAATTTTGTAGAATTTCAAAATGTGACTTACTCCTTAGTATAAATTGCTTCCATTTTTATACAGGGAATTCATTGAAGGTATTTCTCGAAATACTGCGTTTTATTACAAAAAGTGACTGCAAATTTAGTGTTGAAGAAAAATAGTTCCTAACTCCAAAAATCTTTAAGACAAGAATTACACTTTATTAAACTATTAAAAAATTTTAAACAAGCATGGGCTCTATTTATGTAGGTGCATTCTCTAATAAAAATATTATCGCGTTATTATTTCTTTTAAATTAAATTTGTAAATGGGCGTAACATTTAAAAAATCAGCAGAATTATTTTAATTATTGCACAATATCACTTTATAAATAAGTACTTTTGCAGTGTCTCGTCAAGGATATATTATATTTTTACAAAAAAATTTATACGCATAATGGCTGTAACGTTAATATAAATTTTACGCCATTTAACTGGAAATCTTTTAGTAGATACGTGTCATACAAGAGCAAGAGGAGCCACGTCATTGCAATAAGAGGGTATCCAATAAATGTACATTACATATAAAATATATTGCCATGTATTTGTACCATATGCGATTTCCTGCGATAGGTCAGTAATATTTATCTACGGTTCTTTTAGCGATATTCTGAGATGATTTACGACCTGCATCGTTATATTTGGCATATTATTGGACAGCGGGCGCGCTGTGACATATCGATATCGTCTAGAACTCGATCGCAGTTGACTGAGGATAAGTAATGTTCAATTCATTGAACGTAGGTAATCACACCTCACGTCCAATAATTTATATAATTTTTTAAGAGAGATTAGGTCAGCCGAGTTTAAATAATATAACCATTCCTTGATCAAAATATTAAATTTATTTAAGATATCTGCCATTTTTAAAAGAAGAAGTCACAAGATTACTGATACCCCTCAATCGAGCAGAGAAAAAATAGAGGGAAATGAAATAGAGGTGTCTATTTTATTATTTTGCCAACTAACACAATTTCCTAATTCAAATTGGATATCCAATAAAGGATAGTCTCACTATTAATTTTTTATACTTATAGGGCATTATTCTCTTAGGGAAAAGCTTTAATAGCTTACTTAGGAAATAGCTTTAAAGCTTTAATAGCTTGATTCATCAAATCTTCATTATCCGAGCACATGCTTTCGCTTCAGCAGTTTGAGTAAAACCTAAATAAAAATAAAGCAGTGATACATATACTTCTCACTATTTGCAACTGGAAAACGTTCAAATTAAGGTTAAAAATTCTATAATGCAATAATTATTGTTATCTCCTCATAGTAATATTAATTAAACTAAATGACACATGATTTATACGACGTTTTTCTCATGTCCGTGGTGAAAAAAAATGAAATTGTTTTTTTTTATTATATAAAAAGCAACCTTCATTTCTGCAAGTTATCCTTGTAGAATTTGGTTCAGAATTAATAAAAAATAAGTATTATTAGTAAATTTCAGAACAATGTTTAAGTATGCTCTTACTCTTTCTAAATTTCTTTTTTTTTAAATTGACTTTCATATTTGACAAAAATGTTAACGACAAAGAAGGATTATATTACTTACGATTCAACTTTAATTTTCATCGTAATGTAATTTGATGTAATTTTTCCAAGAAGAAACGTTTAATAAACTTGAAAGCTATTACATGTTTGTTTAAAAAAGGAAGACGTAAACTTCATTCCGTATATTATGTTACTAAAATATAGTTTTACTCGTTTGAAAGTCAAATTGGTATATCATATGTAAATAAGATTCATGTTACATAGAGCCGTATATTCCAAATCTAGCATTTTATTTCATATCTAGATTTAGAACTTATTAGAGCGTTGAATTTTAAAAAATACCTCTTACAACTTAATATAAATTTGGAAAATATCGGTACACATTAACGATGCGTGCCAACAATGAATGTATCTTCAACGATTATTACATATGATATGCCCACCGTTTCAATTTACTTATTAAAGTTTCTGCAACACGAGTAAATTGAATTTTATAGAATACAAGGAATAAAAATTGTACTTCTGTGGCATACTCTCAGTCATAGTAATTGTGTAAATTTATAGTGAAAAATCATTTTCATATCTCGTACATAGTCACAGTCACAGTAATTGTGTAATATTCGACCTTGGTATATACGCATACTCAGTTTTGTCTGATATTACGTAATATACGCGAAATACTTGGAAAAGTAAATAAACAAATGTAATGTGTGAATATTATTTAGAAATCCTTACTTCATTTAGTACAAATTTTTAATAGTGCATTTCATTCCAGTCAATATTTTTTTATTATTTTACCGAACTAAATTAGTGAAAAACAGAAAAAAACTGAGTATGTGTATACGAAGCTTTTGAAGAAAGGATTAATCAGAATCAAATTGTTACATTGGAATACGAGATTGAGACTGAAATATATCATAACAACCGCAAATATTTACACAGCAATACTTTTCTTTGAAAAGTAACAATTAAGTAATTTATGAAAATAATATACAATTAATAAAAGGGCAAGGGAAAACTAGGCTGTACATTAAGATATTTTCGAGAAATCAGTTCGGATAATAATATTACTACTATTACTACCTACGTATTCTTCAGTGTTATAATGTTTGAAATGCATTATTCAATGTGATCTTATTGAGGGATTATACTTATTTGATGGTGTGTTTATTCATATCAAATGAAATCTATTTTGAAAATGTATATAACATTTTAACTGGTATATGTCTAAGTGTAAATTTGGAGAATAAAGTGTATATAAAATACAAAGTAAATTAATATACAAAAGTTATAATATTGCAATGCCATCCAATTGAAAAAATATTCCACCTACTTACATTTTTAAGTACCTATCTCAGTATCTTCAATTAAAGCAAGTAGTCAATGCAAACTAAATGACAAACTAAAATCTAGTGTTTATAATTTGTAACATAATGATTGTGGAATTTTTTATAGATATATAAGCTAATTGAATTCAAAATGCAATGTCGTCACGTCTGTCTGTAATAAGATATTAACGCATGGGCAATATGAGTATGCAAGTTGATCTATAAGGCGGATATGACTTAAGATATTAGAAAGAGATAAAATTCTAGAACATATATATAGATATTCATATAAATTATGAAAAGTACTCTTGTCTCATATCAGAAAAAGTGGGAAGATCATTTTCTCAATAATTTCACAAGAATGCCTCAAATATTTTTAAAATTGTACCTAAATATAAACAGTTAAAAGTGCAAACGCAAGTTTATTGAAAACAATATAGTGTATAATAATGTGAAACGATGCAGTTATGGAGAAAATGAGCAAATTAGTTTATTCATATAGCATGCTAAAGAAGAAAGGAAATAGACGTGATATCAAATAAGCACATATAAGTAAGTCTAATAAAATTAATGACGATGAAAATATTAGATGATATCCAAGTAAATATCAACATATGAATATTTAATGGTACAAAGAAACCACAAGGACTGCAATTTTCATGCAGCCATAATTTACATTAATACATTGCGTCCAATCTTTCATTTTTTCCCAATTTTGCAGTAATTTTCGCCGCATCCCGCGCAGTCATATATATATCCTTGAGACCAGAATTTTCACTGGCTAATTTTATCCTTCCTTCTTCCTTAGAACTTGAATCTAATTTAAGTTTTTACATTTTATATTAAGATTCTTAAAATCTAATGATTTTTACTTTCCTGTTTCTTTTTTTACTAATGTAGTCCGGAGATGTGATAACGTTTGTTACTTGATTACACCATTTCCGAACGTTAGTAAGCATTTCTACAACTAAGCATATGTTAGTCACATACTTCGAAGGCGTGTCTTTTATCACATCTTGACTTTGAAGGTACTATTGATGATAATACTTCTTAAACCCATTCAGATGTAAGATTTTCAAGCATCATTGAAATCTCTTAAAAAATACTGCCATTTTTAGGATCATCAGATATATAAGTCTAATCTGGAAAGTATATTCTGGAACCTAAATTTAGCGCCACTTATGAATTTGTTATTCGATTTAAGGTTATGTTATCGACAACTTATTGTATTGAAAGAAAAACAGTGAAAAACATAATAAATTTTAAAAATGCACACAACATCAAATATCAACGTACTAAAAAAATTTAGTGTAAACTGAAACTTTGAAGTACGTACAAACGTACACATTATATCAGGAATCGATCATTAATCTTTGAACACGACATTTAGACCAAAAACATTGAAAATGTTGGTTAACCGTTTCGTCGGACTGGCCATATCACATTGAATTACTCCGGACGCTGAGAGGTGGCCGGGGACCAAAACACTGCCTTGATTCTATTTATCCATATTATAGTCTTACAAAAATAAAACGCTCTATGAATGGCATAGTGAACTAAGCGGAAAATTATGTAATTATTAAAATATTAGTCTCAAAAAAATACATATCCACGTTTGTAATTTCATAAAAGTAGTTTAAAAAGTAATATATGTATGTCATTGTTTACGAAAAATGTAATGTTTACCTTATAAAAAATCTTTGACCGAGGATTAAATATTTATTTCAAATTATAAATATTAATTTTTTTACTACTTGAATCATTTTAAAAATATATGAATAGGTATTAGAAAGAGAAGAAACATAACGTCCATTTTTATAGCCAATACACCTTGAAACTTAGTTCATAATATAATTTTAAAACTGTGATTCCATCTTTCATAAACCCATTAGTTTATTAGATAAAAAAACCGACTTCTGTTTATAAATATTGTGGGGCAATCAACTTTTATTCTTCATTTGGATTAATACATTGCGTCCAATCTTCACAATACGAATTTGGTTTTACTAAATCGTTTGGTAAAACCAAATTCGTATTTCTTGTTATGAGGAAAACCACTACGAGTACGTATGGTTATCAATCTGCCCGTTGCACAAATACGAAACCTACCAATTGTATTGAAGTGGCCATATTTAAACGTACGTAGGACTAACAAATCTGAATTAATCCGAAGGCACATCCAGTATAATTATTTGCAACATTCATTATTTACATGTGCACAAGGGTCATACTACTTATCCAAAGGTCTTATATTTAGGAGATCAATTATATTTTTTTGTTTACTATATGCCTACGTATTGCGACTTACATATACACATGTATACAATGCTTACTTTCCACACTTACCAACGTAATGGCGAATAGTCCGCAAAAAGCATTGACTTGTTAGGGTATTGAAATTTGAAACATGTTATACTTTTTTCATTTTTCAATATTGCTCTAAATTGTTGGGGTTTCACAAAATTAATTTTTATTATATTAAGTTTATCATGTCATGATGCGTTTTGTAATATTCGTTGTGTAAAATATGTGATATTTCTAGTATGAGTGTAATTAAAATGGTGAATGTTGTGGGCGAGAATACATATCACTCTAAATTACTAACATTTCCGTCATATCATCGTACAAAAACACTATCAAAATGATCTAGGCACAAAAGAAATGATATGGGGCGAAAAAATACACTACTTTTAAATTAAACGATGTCATACAATTTCTACTTGAAGCAATGTCTTGTAATAACCCCCTTCCTCCCCCACAGTATGGCTGAACAAACACAATTAATGTTGATATGCGATGTAATAGATAGATTTATGATGAATACAATTTCTCAATGATATCGGCAAACGGCCGGCCTCACAGGCACTGGCATTCCAACATCTTTGGAATGCTGTAATTATGTATGTATGCAGTGTATTTTTCCTGTGATTGTATTTCGTGTATTTTTAAAGAATATTTCATTTTAAAAAACATTTTAATGTTTCTGCACATTTTACAATTTAATTAAACTACTATTTCTATCGAAACTGTTATTATTTTATTACATGTTTTTTTATGTAATATTTATAATTATAAATTATTTGAAACATTTCATCTCACTTATCTAAATTTCTTTTAAATGTAAAATATAACATATAATATTTATGTTACGTGTGTATACATAGCAAAACTTATACACTTTTGCTAATCAATAATTGATATTCTTTAATCACAAATACCAAATAAATCGATGTCAAATTACTAACATAAATATAAGAAAAAGTTCATAATACCTGAATTACCAAACCTGATTATTTACAAACATTGTCTTTTCTGTAAACTTTTGCGGCTTTTTTAACTCCAGATGACCTGAGCAGGCTCTTAAAAGTATAGGATCTTGTTACCGAAACCAGCTGCCAGATGAAAAAGACATACAATACGGCGACTGGTCGTCCCCGTAGGAACAAGTCACTTCAAGTTATTTTTTTTTCGTTTTGAAACTCGTCAGAAACTTTTTAATAAGAAAACGATCAGAATCAGTAATCGGATATTTATTCTTTTGATATTGTTTTACAAAGATTTGTCGTCACTCTTGTGGAACTTTCTCGAAGTGTTCCATTACTATTTGTTTATCACGAGAATAAAAAACTCTTCCGCGATGGTTTATAACTGTTTTTAATATTTTTCAAGACTTTTCGACTGAATAAAGAAAATCCTTCGAACCAAAACAAGTAATTTATATTCTAGATTTCAATTATTTACCAATTTTTTGAGACAAGAGTTTAAATCTGATTCTTGTGGCAGCAAAAATACAAACTTGATATTTTAGTTAATTCGAGAGTCCAATAAGAACTTATGTGTTCTTGTTTTCTTGTGTGCTCTTGATTCCAAAAGACAAACAAAAAACTGAACAGGAGAAATAAGCGTACCAATAAAAAAAAAAAATTTACAATTTTCAAAATAAAATGAAATAGAACCAATATTCTCTTGAGAAAGTTGTATACCTTACAAAAATTATTCTGTATTTCATTTAAATTCAATTTAATAATATTGGCACTAAAACATTGCAAGCTGTGAAAAAACATGAAAACGTAATGAACTAAAAAATAAACTACATCTATGTACTGCTTACTATGTAATCATTTGAAAAAATGTCAAGTCTTGAAATGTTATCGATCATACAAAGGCGGTAAATATAAATCATATTTTAAGAAGATTTAATAATATTCCGAATAAGTAATAATTCTCATAAAATAAGTAAATAAATATTTCATAATTCTAAATTATCATAATTTTCAAAGACTAGGGAAAGTATATAATTTTCCCGCAACTTTACTTTAAAGAATGTTTTTGAAATTTTAGTATTCTAGTAGTCTGACTGAATTATACTTTTTAGATTCAGTAATTTTGAAACAGAGAAGGAAATATGTATACTTTATATCTATATATAATATTATTAGACCTCTTTTAGCCGGCATTTTTATTCCACATCCTCTGTGATTTCCGCAGAAATATGATTTAATGTTAATTGTTTCTATTTATTTCGGATAGTATGTTTCACCATTACACCAAATTTAAAGTTTTAACTTCAAACGATTTCCAAGAGAAACAGCTGTGACAAACAGACAAACAGATTTTGAGTGATTTACGGTAATTTCCTTCTTTCTTTACTAGGCACCAAATCCCCCAAAACGAAAGAGGTGTTCTAATTAAAGGAGTATAGCTTTCTCTTACAGCTAAATAGTACGCGTAAGTACAAAGTCCATAGAAATATAAGTAGTAAGTACATAGAAATAGAAAAAAAACATACCTAATATCAGTACTCATAAGATCTAAAGCTTCATGCAATGCATCCTAAAGACGATCTTGACGAAAGTATCGATTATATTCAAAATCAACAAGGTACGGAATATTTTAATAATAGTTAATACATAAATATGAACAATTTATTGAATTTCTTTATGAAACTGGTAAGCAAAAATTTCTTAAACACTTCTTTCCTCGTCAATGCAATCACAGCATTTAAAAATATATTTAAAAAATTAATGCAATAATGGAACCGAACATATGAGTGTTTAATGTTATAGATGATCAAGATAATATGTAAATAGGTATTTAAAATATAATGATACATCCGTATATAGTTTTCCTTCAAATAAACTATCCTCTTAAATGCCGTAAAGCCTCGTCTTAATAAATCATTCTCACTTGCTGTCTCACTATCCTCCTCCATTACCGAAGCGTACTTCATCGTGAAGCAACGGGCACGGGCGATGAACGCTTGGAGAACAATAACTGTTTTTAGTGATGGTCTTGATTTAATTTAAACTTATATGATGTCGGTTTAATTTAAGCCTTATATAAGTAAATACACTCTGAATTTTATTTGTACGAACTCAACAAAATGAATTTGGCAATAGTATTAAATTGAACTGATCAAAGGAAACAAATATATAGTTTTATTACATTTTTCAGACTATCGTTCATTTCCCAATTTTCTTTTCAATTCTGATTTTTTATTGTGTTCTCACAATACATACAATAAGTATACAAAAATGGGAAACGCAATTAAAAAAACATCATTTTTGTTAAAAACTACACTAAGTATGTTTTTTTCTTTTTGGAATAAAAAGTTTGAGGTTCCAACAGGATACCTTCTTTTTATTACTATAGAACAAAATTAATGACGTTGATTTAGTTAGATTACGCTACTGTGCAACAGAAGTTTGTACTTCTCTTTCCACGGTCTATGAATAACCTCTGAAAACCATTTCAGCCTCCTTTTTCCCAGACGTATAGCTAGTTTTTATGACAATATAAAACAACCCTTTCTATCCAAGCAGCAAAGCTTTTGCAACAACTGGGTTCTGACATCAGGAACTCGCCCTAAATTCAAAGGTTATCTGAAGAATCTCTTCCACTCGTAATCCCTTATTCTTATCCTTCTCTAATTCCATCTTTTTCTCCTTTACCATGCTTTACCAAAATTTATAATTAATACTGTTTTTGTTGTATTTTTTTCTTGTTTAATAATTTTTTTTGTTTTTTTATCATTTTTTCTGTTTTTTCTTTAAAGGGCAAATTTTCCAATTTTGTATTTGAGTGGATATGTAAACATATTTTTAGAGTTTTTCACACCACTGAATTCTAATTTCACCATTGTGGTCAACAGGAAGAGATTGCTCATGTAGTAATAAATTCTCCAAACATATTCATAATTTTATGTGTACCCTGAAGTTATATTGAAATGAACAAGTAATAAGATAGAAACGCACCTTATTAAATATAAACGCAGCTAATCGACAAAACTGAAAAATTGTATATTCCATATAAATTTCAGTTTACCGTTACAATTTTAAATTAACCAAGATTTTTGCATAATAGAAAAAAAATTAATTATTTGCTTACAATAGGAGGTTTTACCACTGAAGAAATAACGCGAGTGTTATTGAGAAGTTAGGTATGTGCTGATGTAATTTCTGTTTCTCACTGCAATAACTGAACTTTATTTTTGAAATCCAAAACGCATTTAATATCGAAAAAATTTCTAATTTCACTGTGAATCTATTTTCTATTAATCTTTATCCGCTCACTTGAACTGTGAGCCAAGTAATCTATAGCCTTAGTTAAGGCCGTTAGCACGGAATTTGTTAAAATTTCTATTAGATTCTTATTAAGTAACTATCTTAATTATGCTACTCTGTCTCCTCCCTCTTCCACCACGGTCACTAAGCACCTCCGCTCCGTTCCCCAAGACGATACCAGTCGTTGGTATCGGATTTATATTGATGGAAGTACTCGGGATTTACAATTGATAAATAACTCGCTTCCTCTCGACCTTTCACCATTTAAGCAGTGTTCCTCTATTTTTTTTAAATTTTTTTTTAATCTCATTACTTGTAGCGTAATCATATAAAGCTTATAATATCAGCATAAATTATTTTTCAAAGCATGGGCTTTGTAACACGAAAATATATTTTGATTTATAGGTAAGGTTTCACAAATTAGTGCAAAGAAATCAAACAAAAAAATTACCCATTATTACCCGATCCATATAAAATACGGTATAATTCTATATAATCTATAATTGTCTCCGAAATACTTCTTTCATAACATAAAAAGGTTTTCTGAAACCGTACGTATGGTCCCAGGGATAAAAGCACACAAACAAACAGACAAACTTTTATATGATTCGTGTAAATATGAAAATACATTCGACATGCTTTAATTCTCTCTTCAATTTACTAACTTAATTTCAATTTCTGGCCGTTTTGCAATTTTTTAATTACTTTATATTTTCTTCATTATTTTTAATATAAAGAAGAAGTATTATTTGACACTCAATTCTTTAAAATGTATTAGATTTATTTGGACTCTATACTTTAACAAATTAATTCATAAATAATACGCGTACACTTGCATTTTCACGCTGCGTATTCTCATTACGCATGAAATTATTTGCGTGACATGGGGCCTTCAAGAAATATTGGCGAACGATAAATATTATTATTTATATAAATAATAATATTATATAAATAATGTGTTTACTTCTTTTTTCCTCAATTTTACTACTAACTAAACGAGAAATATATCAACACAAGGAGAATATTTTATGGTCTTAATGTACCTGAATTTAAAAAGAACGATTACTATGATCATTTTACATAATTTAAAACATGTTCCTCCATTAAAATATTTGTTGAACCTTCACCATTAACGGCAAAAGTATTTAATAATAAATGAAGATATTTGTATATATATACGAGTGTATTAACTAACGTTACAAATCGTACGAAACCAAGTCAAATATCAAAACAAATATATATTGTTACAAATTACTATTTTAATCCACATTTTATTGAACCTTCTTCGCGCTGGGTTTCAAATATTAATCATCACGCCCCGTCAACTGCAAGCGCTACTAATCTACGCTAAACCTAATTCGACCCGAAATTATTGACCTTATGATGTAAGAGATAACGTAAGTCACGGTAAACGCGCGGTGTCCCCCACAAAAGGGATGTTTGAGACAGCCAAAACGTAAATAGCATGAGGGAGAGGGTGCGCGGTATCCGCATTCACGAACATGTCAATACCTTAATCTTCCCCCAGTTATCATGCGAAAAAGAGCGTAATGTTTATTTTTCTTTGATTCAATCGTATTTTCACTCTTTTAATATTTAGTAACATCAAATGTTCGTAGAAAATTCTCGTCAAATGTTGAAATGTTGAGAAATAAGCGGATACGCAAATATATAAATTTGGTTGCGGGAAAAAAGCTATTTCGATGGAGGAAATATTGACAAAGTATTTCCTCCGGTAAGGAAGTAAACGTGCGGGCCTTAAAATGTTTCCGATGTTGATTATAAAAGAAGAAAAATCTATTTACAAACACGCGCTGGTGAGAGATATTGGATAATACAATTCGGCACTCCTTACTGGAATTAAATATTAAATTTCAGTTAATAACAGATTAAGTGGTATTTTATAAACTATTAATTTATTTATAAATTTATTTAAATGACAACTTTTATTAACTGCTTAAATATTTCCAACAATTTTAAATTTTCTTTTAAATGAAACAGAGTTAAATATTAACTAATTTCTATATACTTTACGATAATTAGCAAAAGAATTTCAGACTATGTAATTAAAATTCTGTACAAATATTAGCGTTAGTGTTAAGTGTTTCTAAAGAAATTTTATGACAATGACAAAAAACAAAGTCTTATATCCTATAAACATCTAAAGGTACGTAATATTTGAATTAAATCATTAACAAATGGTCATTTTATTTTTCACTCTGTGCAAACTTTTCTTTGTGTATGTTCGACGTCTTAAATATATGGTGCACATTTGAAAAAACAGCCAAAATTAGAATTGTCGCTAAAATTGTATAATAAACTTTAATTAAAGTACTAGTAAAGCTGTTTTTTTGATAATTTTATATTTAAAACTTTTAAGGACAAAACGAGTAAGTACATTTTTTGTGGATATTTTAAACAACGTCTCCAGAACTGTCTTTTTTGAGCCTGCAAATAATATTTTGAGCACAAACATTTTCTAACAGCATCCATGTTACCTTCACCTATATAATATATTTTCTACAACAATCTATCAATATCTAAGAGTGGTTCTTGAAAGTGTTGATTCAGAGTTTAGTAGTGCGATTTTTGCTAAGAAATCTAATTTAATTTAATACATATTGTGTAAAAATGTATATTTTAATAGCAAAATAGTGTGTAAATATAGTGTGTACATTTCAATAGTAAAATGTACATTTTAATATTATTTCATTAGAATAGTTTATTTCCTTCAAAATAGAGATCATTATATGTGTGCGAAATATTCTACTTCTTTAGGTTTCTTACAATAATTCATAATATTCTTTATGATAATTTTTCGGCGGTCATAAGGAAATTACTCTTTTTAAATAATAATTTCCTTATGACCGCCGTCCTCCTTTCCTCTGATGTCTATCGTAGACACCCAGTTTCTATAGATTTACATTTTTCATAGTTTCTATAATTTCAGTTCTCTCCGTAACGAGTTTTTCAAGTAGGCAATTAGGGTAGAGAAAAATGTTAAAAAATATGTAGAAGCTTGTCTGGGAAGGCTCGCACATGATAAGCAAAGACGAAAATTTCTTTTCGCATGGTCCGTTAAATGAAGAATAATAAGACAGATGTTTCAAAGAGAAAATTGAATTTGCGCTTAACATTTTTTATTCAAAGTTGATGTAGCAAACCAACTTTTACATGTTCTCTAATACAAAATGGGATAATTACAATCAATATTTTTAATTGCATATACGATTTCAACATTACCGTAGGGGTAAATCATTATACATAGCACGCACACTGAGCGTTGCGCAATTTAATCAAATTCATGTATTACGCGACGCACGTAACAACTTATTCGGTCTAGAATAGTGAGCAATAAAATAATTATTTAGCAAAAAAATCGATTATACTTTTAATTTAGTGGTTTCTTTAAGTTTTCTTTTCACCATAACGTTCTTTTTCTGTTAATGAAACGTTTAGATGTAATAATGATTGAGAAAACGTTGAATATGTAAAATATTTTTTTACCGAAAAATTAATTTTTTATATTCATAATAAAGGTAATTCAAATAATGCTACAAATAACTTTGCTTTTATATTTTTTAGGAATCCAAAAAATAATGCTAATATACTAGAATCAATTTTCATTTTCATGTTCATGCAAAGTTTATTGAAGGATTGGTACAATTGTGGGATTTATACATGAAAACAGTATTGGGAAAGTAACAATTAATGGTAGCTTATTACTAGAAATAAACTAAGTTTTGCAAAGTCTTAACAAATTCTTAGTGCTGACGAGCATTTATGATGATATATGTAATAGTAATGTAATAGAAAAAAGTTTTTGTCCTTTGTTATGAACCTGTCTTTTCCTAGGGATAATAACTTTAATGCCCAAATACACAAAACCCCTAGAAATGGGTCAATACTGGAGAAACCCATAGAATGAACCAAAAAACTATGCAAAGGGTATTTTTTAATTGTTTTAAGCTAAGGAACAATTTCAGTTATAGACAATCTTTGACAAATTATTGTTTATTAGTGCAATATTTGGTTATTAACTTAAAAAAATTATATAAACAATGAATTTGCTTTATCCTCAATATATAAAAGATATGTAAATGAAGACTTGCCTTTTCAGGAGTAAGAAATGTTTCGTTAAAGCAGAAGTTAATTTCATTTGAATTTTATTTAGAAATTTTTATTTTACTACTCAACTGAGATAATTTTATGTGGCTCAATCTGTCAGCCACATATGTGTGAAATTATCATTAAAGAACATTTTAATAAAAGCATACGCTTAAAAATTATCATTAGTAGTAAAATTCCTCCCAGATAGCAATTCCTCTTAGTAATAATGTCTTTTCCGTTAGTAATGAACCAAAAAATACTATGAAAAGGGCATTTTAATTATAGACTATGTTTGACCAATTGTCCTCTATTAAGGCAATATTTGGTGATTCGCTAAAAAAAATTAAATAAGTAAAGAATTTGCTAACTACATAAAAAATATATGAATAAGAAATGAAATTTTCATGAACGAGAATCTTATATTTCCATAAAGATTTATTTAATGTAAAGTATATTTAAAGTATATATACTTTACATTAAATAATATGTAAAGTATATATTAATATTTTTTATTTTATTACACATGTGAACAACCTCGAAACAGATCGAGCAACGTAAAACTATCATTAAAGAACAAATTAAAAATAGTGTATGCTTAGAAATGATGACTTATTGTACTCTTACTTTATTGCTTTAAAATAGGGCAAATTGCCCTACGGCCTACTTGCTACTAGCAAATTGCCTACGGGCAAATTGCTACGCGTATTGAACCTGAAGTTTCTCTAACTGTTTTTATTTCGGAGAAACGAAAGCGAAATATCAAGGTCCGATCATATAGTAAAAATAATTACATTTTCTTGATGAAAAATTCCGTTTTCTAAATTTCTCATTTTCCCACCTTCTTTTATCTCTTCCCTATCTCCCTTGTCATAGTTTTTGTTACAATCTCCTTTCTCAACTCAAGCTAGGCTTTCTTTGCAAGAAATAATATAATTTTATGATATGTTAAAAAGTAACTTCCGGCTTATTTAAATATATTACTAAATGTTTTTACTAGCTTCTCCAGCTATTAATGAGTAAGAATAAAAAAATTTACTAAATAATATTTTAGTTCATAAACTCATGATTTTTTTGTTCTCTAAATTGAGAAATCTAACATATATATTGTGTATAACACAATTATTGTGAACCTCATTGTTAAGGGTGAAAATTGTCAACATTTACGAAAGTATTTTTTTTAATGACCGAGTTTTACAATTAACTAATTCACTTATTAAGGGTATATAAACCTGATATTACGAAATAAATAAATCCGCTATTGGGGCCTCTTTCTCTGCTAGCAGCATGTTACATAGTTTCCCATTTTGTTACATTTCCCAAACTTAAATAGCCATGGCAAAGTCCACATTCATAGTTATAACTAATCTCAGTACCGAACCATCACTGACATTAAACATGGTATATTTATATGAAATCGATTCTTCGTGTAAATTATCATACCATCAACTGCTCTTAAGCCATGGTACATAATTAACAGATAAAATCACAAACAATACGCAGTTAATCAATTATGTGATAAATTATTTTACCCATCACTAAGGCTTCAGTTTTTAAGGGCTATGTATACCAGACACTTCCATAAATGAAACCCAAATGATTACTGCAAGGATATTAAAAAGCACGTGTCTATTCGTGAATAGAAATGCCGAAAGATACTAATATTATGATACTCTTAGAATTTTTGTTACGTATTTATTATCGAGTTATGTGTTATTGGAGTACGCAATGCAGTCCGCCGGCTGTAAACGTGGCGAGGCAGTACGTTTCAAAATTTATTCATTGTGCAGCGTGTGCTTTTTATTGTCGCCTGTTAAAATATATGAAGGAATGTTCGGCCCCCACCCCTCACTTGCGCATACCGTTTTGTGTATTTTTGTATAAAATGTGTTTATGGCGACAATAAAAAACAACAACATGCTTGATATCACACGAAATACGACCGTGATATGAATAATTGCCTATTTGAGAAAGTAGAACACGCGACACGATGGGAAATTGATGAAATAAATTTTTAAATTTATTTATTTGATAAAGATATCAGAAGAGTTTCTATACCAGCTATATTTTTCGACTCTCCTTAAAATAGAGGTATGTTTAATATCAAAGAATTAAAATATGATTATGGCGAGACCATGTCTAATTTCTTGAGAAATATGAGGTGTCATCCTATAAATAATAAAATATTTACATAAAAAAAGTTAACTTGAAATGCAATAAGCAAATGACAAAAATTAAAACCATTTGAAAAATATGTCTATGTGATAAATGCTTTTGTAGTTTAGGTGATAGATACAGGTGGCTGGAGAATACACCATAATAACACTGGTAATATTTAAATTCAGCGAAAATAAATTAATCGTCGATAAATGTAGTAAGATTGTACATTTATTTATTGACATTTTATAAAGACATTTATTTAAAAAAATATACGTAAATAATTCATAGATACACATACACAGATACACACATAAATGGACAAACCATTGCACATATATGTACTTATACATAATTTTTAGTTTAAATAATTCTGTATTTTGCATACATATAATCGCAGCCTTTTATAAGTACATACGTTCATATTATACTTATATATCCTAGGCTAAATACAGTGGATCTCATGCCATAAGGGAACCAGAGTAAAGTAATATAGCTTTGAAAATTCTCAATAGATGTTTGTACATAAAACATTTGTTTACATTTATCAAACCCTTTGTGGAAAAATTAGGAAATAATGAAATGAGGAGTTAGAGCGAATAGAAAATAAATTTGAAGGCGGTGGGGATTCATGTACTTTTTATACTTTACTTTATATTATAGGATATCCAGGTCCGACATGATCTACTTAAAACATATATTTTTAACATAATTCAAAAGTAGCAAAAACTTTTTGACTATTACTGACTCAGGGACGACCAAAAATGATTTTTCTAATTTCATCGTCGTGTGAGGACGTCACACGACGTATCAGTTTAAATCGCATGTTAGAAGGATTGAGCAACAATTTTATTAAAAAATGGAATAAATTATGGATTATTCATTTGAAGTTATTGGACTACCCGTATATATCAATGTAAATACGCAGTCAATAAAGTGGATTGTTAATTGAGTTAACGAGCATAGTGGTAAAGCTGGCTTCAGAACGAACGCTACCAACACAAATTTTATGTTCACATCTAATAATCCCAATATCCAATCAATCCATGTTTGTGGCGTGTCAGCAACTAATAAATAAATACTCTGGAACCTGACTTACTCAAAACTGGTACAGCGAAGTAAAGATCATAAGTCGCATAAAAGTTACCCTAATGCCACATCTGATCAATGCATGCAATATAAATGCAAAATATATGAATGCAATGCTTGGATTATTATGGAAAATCTCAGAAAACGTATAGAAACATTCAAAATGTGAGTCTACAGACGCGTAATATTCACATCTCGGATTTGAAAAAAATCGGAATTATTTATCGGCTTTTTGCAAGATGTACTTTGATGGTATTTGAAAGCTTGCAGTGTCTTTTTCCACTGAAAATTTTGTCTGATACTGTTTTTGATATAAGTATACTGCACAAAAACCTATGTAGGTTAACTAAATATTCTTATACCACACCATATGAGGTGAGGCTAAGCTAGGCTAGCATAACCTAACCTTGTTTTTAGGTTAGGTTATGCTAGGTTAGGTTGGATTATTCTAGGCTAGGCAAAGTTAAGTGAGGTTAGGTTAATAAATATAAAAATAAAAGAGGATAGAGAGAGGCGCGGTAGGAAAACCACCATATTAACACAATCCGACTTGTTTACTTTACCATTTATAACGACTCTTTTAGTTTAGCTATACAAACTAGTTCGGCGTAACTCATGTACACACGCAGTACGTACGCACGCATACACAAAAGTAAGCACATTTACACATTACGATAATATTAAAAACATTCCTAACCTTTGATAGACTGATTAGAGTCACCTTTATTCTCCCTTATCCTAAGGGAAATAAGAAGCTATGTTTCAGAACCATAATTTTGACTTCTTTAACTTTATTCTTCTATACTACTCAGCATACGAGTAAAGCTTATCATTTAGCACTTTTCCTGAACTTTAACGTCAAGTACATATTGATCTTTTATCTTATTTAATTAATATTGGATTAAAATTGTGTACGCAGTATAAACAGTGTCTTTTGCACAAAATTACTCCCGGACAAACTGGAATGAAGATATATTAACAAAACAAAAATAACTCGTTTGTTTAGCCAGAATTTAAGTATTCATATACAGCTTGTTTTTGGAGGCATATATAGATATATATTTTTACTAATTGTCCATTTTAGTTTTATCATTCCGGTAAGGTTTTCTTTTAGATAACACAAACAGTTATTCACTTTTATTTTAAAACATTGGAATTTGTATTTTAGATCACTTTTCTCATTGCATATCTGCATTATTTTATTAAATTAAATTTATTTAATGTATTAGTTCATTAATTTCTTATCTTTTATTAATTCATTTCAGATATTTAGATATACATTCAAATATATTTCACTTATTGCTCCATGAAATGGACATTAGTTAAAATTGTATTACGAAACTTACAAAATTAAATATTAACCCAATTTAGAAAAATGCTCCAAATAGGAATCAATATTAAGAACTAATGCACGTGAAAGAGTAAATTTGCAAATATTTTCAAATTATAATTAAGGAAATAAAACAAGATGGGATTGAGAACCGTTACTAGTTCAATATAAGCAAGAACTTTCCCAGACAACTGTCGTATACAATTGATACGTATGGCTAATATATTGCTACAAAATGAATATTTTTCCAGTCAACCTGAACACCAATCCAGTATCGCTTGACGAGCGGCAGTCAGGAATCGAACTTAGACCCTTGCAGTTCGCCCCGTACACTTTGACGATGACCGTGGTGTATTAGTTTGATTATATACATATATTAGAATATAATTGCGCTATGAGAATATATTATTTAATGCATCTTTTACAGCATTACAATATAGAGGATTTTGTCATAAACTGTAAGATTTGGAATCATTTTCTTAGTTTTCCAGTAAACTTTGGATAAACTTCTGGCAGGGCTGTTTTCTTTTTATAATTACACATTATATTGAGTGTAAATGTTTTAAACAGAAATGATAGTACATTGTTTCTCTTTTCGACTTAATGTTTCTCTAAATTTTATTCATATTCTTACATACACTATTTCTATGATAATCGCCGTTGAATTAGGAACACATCTGACTCATTTACTTATGGATTGTTCATATTTTATTTTCCAACTAATTTCTTCGTCATTTATATTTGTTCATCAACGTTTCCTGTCGACACGTTTAATATTTTCTTATTATTATTATTATCACACTTTTTCAAAAGCGCATTTTATAGAACATTAAGATTTTAGTTCTATGACGTAAACTATTTTTTGTGGTATTTATGTAAAAACACATTTCTGGAACATGTTAGTTTTCCTAAATCCACCTCTAAAAATAAACTATATTATAACATAAACTAGGAAACAGACTTGGACATATTGAACTAAACATTATTAACCTAAAGTTTACTTCAACATACTTGTTCATTACTTTATCATAACTTGTGCATCTTGTGTATATTTCACTCAATTTTTCATAAATTATTGCTATCTGATCATATATACATTTCTAACGACACTATATTGTACTATACAAAGTATTTCAATTTATATGACATTCGCCAATACTTCTTGAAGTTGTTTTATATGAAAATCATATTCTCATGCCAAGAAAGAAAAAAGTTTTGCTTGATGTCTTATGAATCACAAAATTTCCCCAATGATTCGGTGCCAATTCGGTAATAAAATTTAAGTGAGTGTAACTTTTCAATTTGTAATACAGCGCTGACCTCCGAAATGCCGCAAAATCCTCGGGATTACAAAATTTAAATGGCTCATAAATATTTAAATTGAAGTTATGTTACGATTTGTCGTATGACAGCAAAGTTTTAAAACATTTTAAATCAATCTGATTTACACAATATGTTCAAAAGTGGTATAACTCTAAGGGGAGAGTATTTTGCGCAAAGTTTTGATCTCTGAGGAGTTCCTATGAAATCTCTTTGGCCTACAATTCGTCTGTGTTTATTTAAAACTAATTAAAATTTTCCAATGCCAAGAGTTCTAGCTGTGCTTTTTACGTAAATTACTTTATTAATAAAGATAAACTCAAATATTGACAAGGAAATTATTGTTGATTGAAGGTTAAATGTGACTGTCCTGATGTAATCTACAGGATATCTGCATAAATTTTAAAATGCAAGTTTCAAGTAACTTTTTCTGCTGTTGTGTTTGATTTTTTATCTCTTTGCCTAATCGTTCATTTTTATGTTTTGTGCCTAATCTTTTATGCAGATTAAAAATATAAGTAATTCCGTAAGGTGAAACTTTGGTTGAATCGGCGCATATTTCTCTAAAGTTACAGAGATATAATAATTTATTTATTAGCACGCATTCATACCTTAGGAATATAAGCATGAATATCAAAAAATTACTACATTGAATATGTGGTTTCATCACTAAAGAATTCTCTATTCTACTTACTATATTTCTGGTGATACAGACGTGATTCATATATATGGCATGATTTCTTTAATTTTATCTTTGCAAAAATACGATCGCAATATATCGACGTGTTGATTTATGCCATTCCTCAGTCAAACACAGTGGTCAGGTTTCCCTATTGCATGGATTTAATGAAATTCTGGATGTTGACGAGTTTCATAGCAAATAGTTTTGAAAAAATAGTAAATGTTTTTAACCGTATTTTTTATTACTAACAGCGAGTTTTGATTACATAAATAACTCCAGTTATTTTATATCGAATCAAATTTTACTGCATTTTTTTTTAAAAGAGGAAGTTTTTGTCTAAAAAATGTTATTTTTTAGTTTAGTATCTTATTAGGTTCCAAATTAACTTTATAAAATGACATGCGTCTTCATTTTTTTCCGTACGTATATACGAGAGTAAATCATTATTTACCTATGATTTAATTTTTTATTTATTAAAATTCCTATTCCATCTATTGGTTAGCTATTAGATTAGAATTCTATTGGTTTTTACGGATTTTGTAGCCCCTCTGCTCGTTACTCTCTTTAAGCCTCTTTTTAAATTTTTAACTGTTCCTTCCAAATTTATACTTAATAATTTAAAAAAAACACAGCATACGTACTATTGATTTAAATAATGCTTACTAAATTTCAAAGACACTTAATATTTAATCAAACCTGTATTTATACTTTAAACCAGTTGATAAGATTTAAGAAAATCGATGTCTCAAATGCTTTATCTGGTTTTAATATTACAATAACACAAAGTAAGGACGAATAGTTAATTCGTCAAACCACAAAATACCTGCAATTTGTGAAAATTTCTTCTTCACAAATTTTATATTATTCGTCGTCTTTTCAAGAAAAGTTTGTTTCCCTCTTATGAAATTTAAACATACTTAAAATATTTAAATGGAAATAATATTGCATTATTTAATTATAATATTTTAATTATTTACACAAGTACAAAAATCTTCTGTTTTTAAAAATTGGACCACTTTTTTACCTATTTCGTGGCAATTAATTTATATACGTTCTTATATGCACTATGAATCCTAACCTGAAATTTGGGTTTTTTCGTATTCACGTAAAAAAGAAACCTTATCAACTTTTTTTGCATTTTCAGCTAGCTTTAAATAAAAATCGCAAATACGAAATGAAACTTAATGTCAAGAATTTTTCAAAGACATCGAATTATGGATATTTTGAAACTAAATCCCTATTTTATTCATTTTAAACTTCAATTCGTATAAAAACAAAGCATTTTTTGTGGGAAATTTCATAACATTTTATTAAATAAATTTAATGTCTCCCGTAACTATAGATACCCCTAATCATCATATATATTAATACGCTAAGGTTTTAAGATGTTACTCTCCCTTTTTAGAAAAAACCTCACAACTAATCCACATAAATTATATATCATTTTATAGAAAATTGCTTGCTCTACCGGCATCCACAACTAAAAAATTTATTATTGCTATTGATTTTGCAAATTAATTATTTATTAAAATTATATACACAAAACAGCAATGCTGCCATCTAACGGCTCAACGTCAATATGATTGACGGTCGGTAAAATTTTTGTTTAATTTCAAATCCACTCACGTATAAATAAAGTGGCGCTTTAGCTCAATGCTTTTGATACTTGCGCCTCTATATGTCAATTTTAGTAAAATATTTGTTTGATCTGTCATCTGAGCTTCATAATGGAATAAATAATAATGCGAAGACTTCGCACGGGTCACGCTAGTACTGTATATAGCACGTAAAACTAATAGCAGTCATAATTTTAGTTCGAGATATAATTTGGCAAAATTCATTTTATATATGTCCGTAATTAATATTGGATGTAAATTTCATTCGCAAGCCCTATAAAACTATTCTCAAACTTGATAACAAAAAACCAAAGTGAGAAAGTTAGTGCAATAAATGATTTTTTAAAAAACCTTCGCAGCGGGAGACGTTCTGAGAGCTATGTGCCATTTAGATCAAAGGGAAATAAATAGTGTACTAGCGTCAATACAAGCGGCATAGCAACCTTACACGCACTCCGCTATTAAGTGAAATAATTTTCGGGATTCCACTTTCCATGGTGGATTCGTTAATATAAATGGACATGTCGTTGTTATTATTTCTAAAAATATGCGGTTTTTTTAAGCGAAAAAATAATTATCAAGGAGAAGTTTTTAAGTAGACTACAAAATCAGAATACCGTTATAAATATAAATACCTAAATGTCTGCAACAATATTTCAGTAATAAAGTATGTTATTAAAGTATGTAACAGACTTTATAGTATCCCCAAGCTTCATATCCAAAAAAACTCATTTTTTCATACTCCGATGAAAAGTTTCCAAAAGGAAACACTAATGGGTTTAATTCTGTATTCATCTATCCCTTACAGATGATTTCTTTGGACACTGTTCGACGTAAACAATTTAAATATAGCAAAAAGTTTGAATAAATATGTTGGCCAGTTTTAATTGTAGATATGAAAAGTTCAGTTTGGATTCTGAAACTTAATCCAAGAGGTTAAAACTGGAAACAATTAAATATGTTTCAGTGTAATCTTAAGGGGTGTAAAATGAAAATTTATTGTTGCACGAATTCAACAATACATACAATGACATTTTTTTAAATTTCTCGATATATTTTTTGGAAAATATATTAAAAAATTATTCTCCCAAAATCTTCGCCGACAATGTCGTTCAAAAAAATTTGATAAAAATCATGAACATTTGGAGTTAGATACATGTTGAAACAAAATTACCGAGATTGGAAAATTCTAGCACAATTAATATTCACAAAAAAATGTAAATGTTTATTGTCTTCTGATTACTGGACCCTTGATTATAGAGAGAACTTTTTTAACAATACATTTTTATCTATAAATAAGAATCAAATTTTATTCTTACACGTTACCAAATTTTTAATATGACTCATTCGAAACCCTCCACCCTCAGCTCCGCGCATATGCTATGTAACATAGTTTTGGTACGATCAGCTGCGGATATCCCGGCAGATGTGCGCATTTTATGTGCATAATCGGAGTGCATTACTATTCATATTTATTATTTTTCACTTCACCAGTTTCTATAAATTCATTATCCAAATAAAGGTGAAAGAAAAGGCAAAGATTTCATTAATTTATGTCAAGACGAGAAAGTTGTATGGGCTGTCAAAAAGGTTGTTCAGTCTAATCCTTCAATTATGAGTTTTGCTACTACCTACAATATACGTTTTATTTAACTTCAAGGATTAAAAACTTCTCATTTTGAAAAATACTTACCGGCAACCTTTTTTAATTGAGCTCAAAAAAAAACATTACACATAACTTTTTTAACACACCCAACATTTACCGGGAGTACGGGGTTTACCCGCAGTGTCGATATCTTGGTAGCCGTTCGCAAGTAATTTCCCCGAGCGGCACTGAACAATGTACCCTAGTATTGTGTGGCTAACAAAAAGATGACATACAATTATGACAACCATTTTCAATTTTCTAAAAAAAAGTCATGTTTTAAGTTATATTTTAAGGACAGTTATTTCTCAGTCAAGGAATAACGCCTTTCTTCGACGGTCCTAGACATTCCGTGCTTAATGAAATTAATAAACTTGATTCCATCGGCACCGAGATATTATCTTCTAAAAATCATCTTAAAATTGCTGGCAATGCATAATACATGGTGAATGCAGTCGACATGAAAACGTTTAAATATTTTCTTTCATTTTTCTCCAAATACCAACTGCCATTACTAGCCCATATATTTTTCTTCTTATCCTCGATAACGAAGTACCAAAAATGTTAGTTTCCATACGTTGCAGGACTTCACTATGGTTCATTAAAATAGAAGATCAGAACCTTGCTAATCCTGTTCTAATTATTATGCTAAAAAAATAGTGAGCCGTCACGGGAAGCCTGGCAGATGTGAAACATCGTGTTCGTACAAGTGATATGCATAAAATACAAGATTATTACAGGAACTATATATAGCATAATGAAAAAATAAAGTATTACGAATTTCTTACAGAAAATGGTGACTTTATTTAATAAACATTTATTTACAATTAATACAAAAGTAGTAAAGTGTTTATTATGGAGGGGAGTTTGCTTCAACAATGAAGTGGAAAACAGCAAGTTTTAGTTCTGATGTACCTATCACAAAATTTTCTATTACGGCTAGTGAGAATTACGTTTATGCACACATATGTTATTACGGATAAATGTAATTGTTTTTTATTTGATACTTCGGATCACAAATTGACATCGAACATAACCACTTTTATGAAAACTAAACACATTTAATTTTTTTTTCATTTTATGTTATTTCATTCTATTTTCATGGTATTATTGTTTCACTCTTCTTCCACAAAATTAATAACATGGGTTCATATTATCAACTGGAAATTAGATACTTTTACACCAGAATTACTCTTACACTAAATGGCTACTCTGTACTATATTTATTCCATGCGTCATATTCCTTTACCTAAAATTCGAACTAATCGAACATACAAACTCAAAAATAGTTAAAAGTTTTCAAAAATACGAATTGAATACATTATTTACAATACTGTGCACTCTCTTTAAAAAGGGAATATTTTATATAAAAGCATATTTTATCACTGCCCAAAATGGAGTGTTATATACAAGGTTTATGGATGTGACTTTTCTAGCTTTTTTATACCATCGTAGCGAACAATTTTTTCAACCGATTTTAAAAGGTATGGCTTATACTACTCGGGATTATATAGCGATATTGTAAGATATTGATATATACTTCCGAGTAATATAAGCTACATAACGTTAAGAAATATAAAAATAATATATACATTTGTAGAAAGAAAATAAATTTGTAGCAACATCGATTGAATATGATATCACCTAAAGAGCTTATTCAGGGGATTCTGAAAATGTAATAATGTATGTATTTTGAATAACGAGAAATGGTAATTTATAAAAAAATAATTGATAAACGACCTGTCGAGAACTTAGGTACGGGCGCTTATGTTTCCAGATAAAAAAATAAGCCTCAAAAATAAAGTAATTTAAATAATAACCATTTCCCATGAATAGCTATGCTCGGTACAAATCAACGTAAAAGTCGACGAGAGGGTGGGGCGTATACAGCGAGATGAGAGGACATATTAGTCAGGGAGTAATCCGAATGTACATAAAGGTGAGGATACACGTTGTTGCGAGGGAACTTTCCTAAGCGCTTTTTTTTCATTTCAGAATATCGCACAGTTCGCTCGCCTGGTCCGATTCCTATGTAACGGACGTGCCCGAGCGTGCTTTTAAATGCAATTCATTTTTGGATGTTGAAAGTTTTCATATTTGTAGTGTTAATAGTTAATAACAGTGACTTAGTTAGTAGAGGTAGACTTGTTATAACAACTACTTAAATACAACCGACTGAAAATCTTTTTGAAAATCCACATTATAAAATCCATATTTCGATAAATCCATATATTGCTTTCGAAAAATCCATTTCTCAATAAAAATATATTTTGTTAACAATATAAATAAATTATGAAGGCAGACTTTCAAGCATATCGGAATAAATTTAAGATAAGAATATTTTTCTCCCTACTAACTTTATGTTACTTTGTCTATATGAGAGAGTAGTGAAAACGAATTTATATTTCTAAACAAGAGAAATAATACGAAAAATATATTTTCAGGAATTATTAGGACTTTGTACAAATATTTAGGGCTTTATAGGAAGGATCATTTGAAAATACTTTTCGAGAGAATTCGAGAATTTCAGATTTAACGATAATTAGACCCATAATTTAGATAATAGTACGCTGGTAAAACTTCAGGGCAAAGCTATTTTGTAAAGAACTGATATTTCTGTTTGCTGTAACAAGCTAATATTCTGGTATGTAATACACTCATCGCTGCAAATCGTATTCGACGCATCAACTAAAAAGGCACTTTGCAATATACAATCGTTTAAAAAAATATATATAATGCCGTGTTTCCACTCAAAACAAGATTCTGAAAGTAAATGAAGATGTATATAGCTATCGAAAATTCTTGAAAGTTCGGCTTAGGCCACTGGCATAAGTCGTTATGTTTTAAAACGCAGAAGAGATCACTTTGAATTTTTTATAAACTTCTACGTAATAACAATATAAAACAATAATTATAATAAAATTAGTATGTACGACTGAATAAATTAGGCATAACAGTGAAATTTATTCTTTATTATTCAACATCTTGCTCGATCTGTTTCTCTTCCAACACCTGCTGATAAAAGACTTTTACTATATTTTCATACGTATACAATAATCCAATTTCATTTCAGGACCACAAATAAAATTATTGCAACTTAAATTCTATGTACTGTGGTCATTACATACAGCTACAGGATCGAAATCGACCCCTATTCAAAAGGGTACCACATAGTTTTTGGTACATTTTTCCAAGTAAATTTTTGTTACCCTTCTCGATATTTATTTTAGTTGTTTATATTATATGAAATTTTCACATGAGAAAAAATAGGGCATGATAAAGTAACAATTTGTAAGTTTTAGATTTATATTCTATCATTCCTACGTCAACATATTATTCTATACGGAGTATATAACTCTCTACGCGTATATTGAATCAAAATAATAGGTCAAAATTCTTTCAAAAGTCAGTAGAATAAATTCAAAATGATCAAGACAAAAATTATATAAAAAATAACTATAAACTAATGCAAAATATAATTTTCTAACTCCAAAATATATCATTAGAGAAGTAGCTATTAAGTAGTTTTGAGGTTTCTTTCAACTTTAAATGGAAACTACTATGGTTATTAGTGTAGACATGTCAAAATATTTTAAAAGTGTGGAAATAAATGAAATACCAAATAATTATTATATTAGTACCATGACGCTGCAAGTGTAGAGTGGAACGTTGAAGGGCGTTTAATTAAATCATAGTTAAATTAAACAGAAATATTCATAACCATTTTATATTCGTTGTCATTCTCATTAAATAACCCTTATACTGGTCTGAGGCTGCATATAAATAAAATCGATTAGGATTTTTTTGTCATGCAAGACCTTCCAATATTTTTTATTCGATGCGCGAAACATATATTTATATTAGAAAACATTGTAAAAAACATTTAACTAAATCTACTTCGGCCAGATGAACTTTTCAAATTCATGCGATGATTATATAATGAATGGAAATCTAATTCACGAGAATGCCTTAAACACTTTATGGAAAATAAATCCTATAATTTAGTAGCCAAGTAAATGTTAGTCTATTCAAAAATATTGACTGACAGCAAATATAACTATTGGCTACTTTTTTGTAGAACAATGCCTCTTGTAGAAATTTTATAAGGGTGTACAAAAAAGGTTTTTTTTCCATATGAAAACCAAGTATAAAATGTACAGTGAAATTTAATTTAATTTTGGAATACGGTTGTATTCGTGAAAATAAAATTTATTTTACTATAAATTAGACAATTACAATTCAATAAAACCGATGTATCTATTGATTTATTTAAGTTTCCTAATCAAAATCTTCAGTTTTACGTGAATTTGTCAAGGTCTGATAAGCTTCCAAATAAAAAAATTACTTTTTCTCTATTTTAATGTACCTCCCCCTATTAAAAACAAGACATTACGAAAATTACATTTGCCTATGTTGTAGGCTATCGATATAGAACCTTTCTCGCACTTAAGCTTCATTTACTATTTACATTGTTCAGCATCGTTTACGAAAAATTAACCCCCTTATTTTCAAACAAGGGTACGCAAAAGTCTGAAAATTTGGGAAATTGGTGTGGATGAGTACTTTCGAAAGAATATATTTCAAATGACCTAACTCCGTTAACAAGGAAACGTTTTTTAAACGCGGAAATAACAAACTTAAAAACAGTAAAAGGGAAATTATTGAGTTATTGGTATAGTTTTTGCAATAATTAATCTAAAAAAGTATTTATACAAAAAACTGTCGGGGTGTCAACAGGTCCATCTGTCGGGAATCAGAATTATAAATCAACTACCATAGTCTGTTTTGGGCACGCATGAATAATAAAACAAACCGATTAATTGCGTATATGACTACATAAAAATAAAAGTTCTATGGTAATTTTATGTATACACAAGAATTAATAAAATATTTATAATTTCATATTTATAAATTCTCATGTCGCGCTCATACGTGAAATGACTACAGAAGTCTTATTTATCGTTATTTCACTTATGAGCAGGACATGACAATTTATCAAATATTTATAATCTCATATTTGTAAATTCTTATATCGTGCTCATAGGTGAAATGAATACAGAACTCTTATTTATCGTATTTTGTATATGAGGACGACGTAAGATTTTATAAAATATTTATAATTTCACATTTTTGTGCATATTACACCGTAAGTGATGATTTATACCGTAAGTGATGATGACCGTAAGTGACCGCCATCTAAATACGCGGTTCTATATACTCTTTGTATACATGAAAGAATTTTGATTCTTACAAGTAACCTTAAATTGAATATTCTTTTCAACATGTATGACTAATTCGTCGCCTTTAGACACTGTATCTGAAGACGACGAATTAATATTTCATGTAAATCGACTAAAATACTATTGTCGCAATCGAAATCTTTGGATTTCGCTAAAACATTAAGTCCCCTAATCGAATTGTAGTTTTGCTCGGAATCGGTTTGAAAGATTTATGAAACAAATTTTAGAATGCTCTACACCTCATTTCGCATAACATGCGATAAGGGAGCTATATTAATTTGTAGGAAAGACGTCATATCGAAACAAAACAGGCACAAAAAACAAAACCGACGTACCTAACTGGTTTTAACCATTTAAATATCAATCTCGATTATATAAATCTCGTCACGCCGGAATTGCTGAAAGATTTTGTTAATGTGAAATAAAGTTAATTTTGTTAGGAATTTGTATTCTAAAGAAAATAATCAGCTTTGAGGAGGGTTACAACCGTTTTGTTTCCACTAAATTTTCAAAAGATATCAATTTAATTAGAGTGAAATCGATATTTCGCTGCCTTGTTAATTAAATCAATTAATATCTTGAGAGTTCAAAATTTAGATTTCATTTATTTAAAATTTTTCATGGGCGTATTATATCAGTTGTTTATTATTTAATTTTATACAATAACGTTTCTGCGAAGTCTCCGATCATGCACAAACTTGAGTCGAGATTAAATATTTTACCTGGAAATAAAACGGAAAATGTTATTCTTAATTATAAGGGACCCCGGCCGACGTCAGCCCAGGCTGAGGTCTTTTATATTAATTTCACCATTTTATTTTTCCACCAACATTCTTCCCACCTCAAGCGTCAGCCAGAAGTTATAATGAGTGTACACAAAACTCCTTCGCTAGCTCGATTACTTTATAATTCTTTTTAACATCTTAAAGTTTCTTACGATGCATTACTGGCGGGGTTTAAACTGTTTCATATTAAACGTTTGTGCTACACGGATTGGACGCCGATAGATTGGACGGAGTCCTTTTGTACTCGAATATTATTTACCAACACACGTATAAAGAAGATAATTATATCGAAAAATTTCAAGTATGTTATAAAGCTTATTTTGTTGAAAGTTTTCCATATATAAATCTTGGATATTGCATTTGTTTCTGTGTGAAAATTAGTTGTGTAAATTATGAATGACTTAGTTCCATAATTATTTTATGAAATTTTATGCGACATTAATTCCGTACTTGAATATAATGTTTATTTGTTAATTACTGTATGGCAAATGATATGACTAGCCATTGGTATAGAATTGTATAAGAAACAGGAAACAATGTTTCCGGAAATTTAATGTGCATTAATTTTTGTATGGGATTTTAGTTGTGTAAACTATGAACGACCTTATCCAATAATTATTTTGTAAAATACGAGTTTACATTAACTCCGTTTATATAAATAATTAATATTTGTGTGTTTATATAAATAACATCTGTTGTGTTACAATCCGATAAAATTGGTCGATAGTGCGGGATTTATTAGAAAAAGAGACAGAGTGTATAGAAATGTTACATGCATTAAAAACTATATGATAAATTAAAAAATGGAAACGTAAATTAGGCAAGTAGCTCTAGATAACTGTTTTCATTCTAATATTTTAACTCTATTCCTGTGTCGAGTTTATAGTGTTTTAAATGTATATATTATGGCTTCGATCAATAGCGAGGTGGTTTCTTAAACTATATATATAAAATATTTCATGATCCCATTATCTAGATTTGGTCTTAATTGGTACAACAATAAAATAATATAAAAATGTGGGAAAAGTTAAGAAAAAGCCTTAATTTTTTTATTCCTCAACCTACTTTATCTTAAATCTCTGGTATATATAATATAATAGCAGTATCCCGTAGTTTCTCCTGCTCAAGGTTACCTTGATTATGCTTCCCCACCCCTTCCATGACATCGTGTCCATTTAACGAGAGGAGCGGAGATGCTCTGCTCCATACCCCGTCCTGTTGGTGGTATATGGGCAAGAATACTCGGTATGATCAATTAATAAACAAGCCAGTATCGTTTAACCTTACACCGCTTAGGCAGTTTTTCCTTGACTTGTTTTACATTTTCCATCACTAATATACTTTTGTACATTTTAACGTAATAAAACTAGTCTATAATCTTTGTCAAAAGCATGAAGTTTCTAATGTATCAAAAAATATTGGAATCGAACATATGATTCCAGATATTTTAGCAAGCAAACAAAAGTTTGTTTCTGTATCTTATCATAAACCCTTTACGTTTTTCTCTATAAATTAAAATGATGTTCTTAAACATGTCATAACCCTCGAAATTTTCATACTATATTGAATACAAAATATAATTGAATTATTAGACGTACAATATTTTCGTCACTGGATAGGGCGCAGTGGGCCTGTACCCTAGGCTCCGAAATCTCCAGATTCAACTCTACTAAATTTTATTCTTTAGAGTAGCGTCAAATCCGATATATTCTCAACTGAATGCCCAGACGAACAAACTTTACGAGAAAGGATTATCGACAGTTTTAATAAAATTAAGAGAGATGCTCAAATGGTGGATAATGTTACTAATTCAATTATATGGAGAGCGCGGTCGTGTTTAGAACAAAACGGAAACCATTTTTGACATCTCCTTTAACATTTCTTATACAAAAAAGTGAAGTAATTTTATATGAACATTTAATTAATAATTACTTTTGCGAAATATTGTTACTAAAATGACTTTTCTGTGTAATACTTTATAAACGTGAAAAAGTCATGAATTGAGTGATTTTCACGGAACTACAATATGAATGAGCAAAATAATAATATTATTTATTAAGTTTTTAATAGTTATATTTCATGTTATTTAACCAATCAATTAAACAAAATACTACCTTCGTATAAATTACTTTATATATAATGTATCGCACGGCGGTTTCGCGGTGATTAACCTGAGCGGTGCCGATTCAAGCGTATGAAAAAATGACAAATTATTATAAACATTGTTTTGAATTTTCTGTAAAAAGTTATCTTTTAAATATGTTATTTTTTAGTCAACGAATAACGTCTTTCTTTGACCGACCGGACGCCGTGTGTGTATATATATATGTATGCATAATATACATATATATACACATACATATGTATATTATGCATGCGTGTGTGTGTGTGTGTGTTTGTGTAATAAAACAAGAATGCATAACGCATATTTATTTATAATATGCGGTCTAACCTTTGAGGCGTATTGCGACAAAGTAGTTCTTTAAAATTTGAATCATTTTATGGGCACAAATGTAATTTCAATTCAATCTTGGTTGAGTTAGTATGTTCCTAAATTTTTTATTTTCTCAATTTAAAAAAAATATTAAACAAATGTTTTAAACTAAAACGATATACCATACGAGGAAATGGTAAAGGATTATCCAAAACATGCTCTATATACGTAGACTGAGAATATTAATACTTTACAAATTTTTTAGGTTTTTTAAAGCATTTTTGATCGTTTAATGTTAACCTATTCATCGTCCAACTTTGAAGGCTATAAGTATGTATTGAAAACGGAGCCGTGAAAATAAAAAAAAATATTACCACGTTTAATTGTACCGATTATATTTAGGTATACTTATTACTCTTATTTTCTAAATATCCTGTTCCTGATATGTGTAACTATTCCTGAGAAAAAAATGATAATATTCGTATGCCTGGCCATGCAATGTTATTTTTTCACATTTATTAGTAGCAGAGGTAATATTTATAGAATTTCACATTGTACAAAATAGCATTCTGACGTTTTCCTGCAAAATAAAAAAGAGTCAAATAAAGCAATTGAAAGACAACCTCCCGATATGGTGAATGAATTGAAACTGATTGGCACAGAATAAATTTGAGATAATTAAGCTACCTTGATTTTTTAATCATTCGTGAAATATCTATGTGGTATAGTGCCATTGTATCTATCTAATGTCTTTCGTTATTGAAAATAACATTTTTATTACTTTGCAGAAATTTCAAGTAATTTAAGCCTTATCATTTCGATATAGATGCGTAAAAATGAATAACTTTTGTTTAATTTGGTTTAAAAAATGTTAAAATAATCCACATGTCAAAACAATATTGCATCTACGGTCACGTACAGACGGCAATGTTACTGACGATGAACTTTCGTTCATTTGCAATAGATGGCGGACATGGATTGGCGTCATTTCTATTTGGCTTAATCTTTCTTTGACGTATCTTGATATTTGGATCAAAGTTAGTTGGAAGTAATCCAAATTCGTTTTTTAACGGAAATAATTTTCAATTAAATTTCATACATTTTTAAATGAATTAAATTCGTTCAATAATTTCAAACAGTGACGGTTCAGAGTCATAGAAAATTAAGTTCAAAATCCAGCCACCCTTTTTAAAATTGTTACTATCATTTATTTTATGTCAACCATAAGGTTATGGCATAATTTAAAAGCGCATGACATCATTCATTACTTTTTATTACTAGTCATTCCATATTGGTAAATATTTCCTTAAGGAAAAATACTACATTTTTAATTTTTTATATAAATAAAAATCTTGCTTATTAGTTTATTAATTAACAATTATTTTTATTAATTTGATACGATATTATACCTTTTGTATTTTTAAGAATATTTTTTGCAAATAAAATTTCTAACCCAAAAGTACAATATGTACAATATTTTAATACAAACTATCATAATTAAAATAGCTAGCGTTATTAACAAATTAACGATTAAACATGCAAATGACAATGCATAATCGAAAATTATATAAAAATAATTTCTTTAAGTAAAAAAAATTATAAAGACCTTTAATTAGAAAATCTTTTGTTCAATGTATCAAACGCAAAAAAGATACTTTTGCCGTTAATATCTGCAATATAAAAGTTATAACATTATTTAGAAGATTTATGTTTTGTTCTAACCTTTACTTTTTGAAAAAGAAACATACAATTTTTTATATAGTCGTTTTGAGGAAGTATATAGTATCTATGAATTTATGGAAATCTGATTGTTGACATGTGGACAAGTGCATACTAATTATTTATTTTTAAGGTTCCGTATGTCAAAAGGAAAAATAAGCCTCTCACAAGATCATTCATATATCTCTTCGTCTGTCTGTCACAGCCGATGTTCACATAAACTGTTTAACGTAAAATATTATATCTTTAACTTGGTAATAAAACATGTTAATCTGAACATATCTAAGTATCTAAAACTCTAAAATATTAATATGGACGTTTTCTGCGCTCAAATTAAAGACACGATTTTTTTTTAAATTTCGAATACTTAATTTTAATGGACTCAAAATTAGTTTTCATATTTTCCATAATATTAGATGTTAGATCTTCAGAGCTGTAATAATAGAAAGGATAAAAAATAAATTCCACTTAATCTAAAGTCATGACAAACCACTTAATCTAAAGTCATGACGAAAATATATGTTTTCAGGAGCCGACGCAAAAGTTTTAGGAAAAGTTTTAGGATTCTGAATGTCATAATATTATAAATATGCTGTGTATTTTTATCTATGACAGGCATTACAAGCAATATATTCTGCATTCACGGCAAATTTTCTCAGAAACCATGCGATATAAGAATTTTTCATAGTAACACAACTTATTAACTCAAATATTCTGCCCAACCAAATTTTTTAAATATTTATGCAGAAATTAGAGAGGAGGTAAATATAAGTCCTTAAAAATAAGTTTCTATGTGATGTAAGATATAATTTGTTATGAGAACTTCTTTTTTCGTAAACTTAAATTAAGTAATTGAAAAAAAAATCGATAATAGGGCATTACTGTTCTTATTTCCAATACCAATGAGCCAAAACAAAAAAAAGACGGGGTTGTTTAAATTTGACTAGATGATTATAGGAATGATTATAAAATACTATAGCCATAATAGTAGATCTCATAATTTTTCAAATATGCGCCATGGTTTTACGCCTGTGAAGGAATACAGCAGATAATATATTTCGTTGTGAAAAATTGTAATTCTGTGAATAGTTTAATTGAAATTCCATGTAACCTTAAATATTTATAATAGTCTACAGACGTTTCGTAGTGAGAGTTCTACTCCTGCTTAAAAATAATTTTTGAAATTCGATCATGTATGAGTTTATATTACCGAATTTTGGTATTTCGCTTATTTTCCAGGTTCAAGATGTAAATTGTGTTTAGAACCACTACCCCTGATTTTAAAATTACTTTTCGTTTTTTGAATTATGTTCCTTTAATCCATTAAAATTTAACTTAAAACAGAAAAAGAGATGAAGAAACTAAAACGTAGAACGACTGGATATGCCGTCGTCTCGAATAAACACGATACTTATTTTAAATTATAAATTATTTTGTTACAGATTTTCATTCAAATGGCAAAAAGAAAACAGACGGAAAGATGGTAGAATTATTAAAGACAAATAGCTACTCTATTAATCGCAATTGCATTTGAATTTTGTATAATAGTATGAGCGAATAAAGTATTTACGATAATTGCAGAATCTCGTCGAATAGAGAACTCCTTTACGTAACATATGGTTATAGTATTATTGTCATTAGAAGTAATAATCCAATCAATGCTAATGGAAATATTAATCCGTATATAGAAAACTGTAAACATCTCAAAAATTTGCAGAAATTTTGTGAAAAAAATGACCCTTTTTTAATAAGAAAATTTAAATTTCAAAATAAAGTTAAAAGGTTGGATGATTGAAAAGTAAATAAATAATAGTGGACCAAAATATTGACTCCAAAATTTTTAATAATATTATAATTTAATACATAATAATTTACGAATCGCTATTATATCTTGACATAAATATTAAATGAATTGTAATATATGGAGTCAAAATATGTGGTTTAAATTTCTATTTCATTGTATTTACAGAAAACGTCGGGAAAATTTACACGAATTCCTTTTACAGATTTTTTTAAAAGATTGCGGTGCAAAATCTCGAAAAGTTTTTAGAAACGTATTTCAAAAAGCAAGCTTAAATTTCTTTCTCATATTTTTTAAGTAACTATTTAGAGTAGCTGCTAAATTAAAACAAAAAGCGAGCAAAAAAAACTTAGAATGAAATTTAAATCAATCATTTCTGATTTCGTCTGCTTAGTTTTATTATTTTTCTCATCTTACCTTTATTGACAAGCAGTCATTTTTTTTAAGTTAAAAAACTGAATACGAAATTCAACACAAAATTTTTAGAAATCTGTTTTTCAAAAAGTTTGAATACGTGGCTTGCTTGAAAACTCACTAAAAACATACAATTCTTTCCATAACACTAAAGGTAATGGATAAAGCATTTTAGAGAAGTAAGCAAATGATAATGTGCATTTATGTTTTATTAACTACATTTAAAATACCATGTCTAATAGTAACTGTTTAAGCATTGTACATTGAGTACGCATAGAAGGTAAATTTTATTACGAATTTGTAAATTTTTGGGGAAAAAAATATGAAAGTAATTTAAATAATACAATGATAAAAATCGTGAATTGTTAATAAAAATAATGGTGAATAATGTCTAAGTTACATAAGTTTTACAGACCGGAACTTACGAAACGAACATTCTTCTGGACCGCTGGCGGCCGAGTAGCCTACAAATTTCGGCGTACGTTTTATATCAATCTCGTTCCATATTCTATACATCCTTATACGAACATTTAGCGCGCAATTTAAGGTTGCAAAGGGGGGCAAAGTCATTCGCGTCCGTAGGAGCTGCCTAATCATCACCCTGCACGTGTCCCCCGGGTGGCGCTAAATGAATGACAACGCCGAGTCTTGAGCGGCGGTAAATAACTCAAAACACTGCGACGCTTAGCCAGCAGATAACATAAGGAGGTAGGAAATGACCTTCCTAATCCGTAAACCACTCAAGAGCGGCGGTCTTGGCTTCATTGCCCGGACCACGAGGAGGAAAACCTCTTCAAAAATTACCCAAATCCAATGGTGGGAAACGTGCCAACTGGATGCATGGCTGTATGGATGAACAGCATTAGCGCCAACCTCTGCGGACCTGGTAAACGTAGTTGTATTCTGCCTTCTTAGGGAATGGCGTTACCCCTAAGTGACCTGTTATTTCGTCCAATTATCGTGGGAACAAAATGAATGATAACTTAAAAAATAAAACAATCACAAACCCAAGTATGATCCAACAAACTCTTCATAAGAGCATATTTACAAAAACACGTAGCAACTCTATCGGAGCAATACCACAAATGGTAAATGCTCATGAAACAATTCTTGAATCGATTGACAAAGACAAAAACACCTGGCAACAAGACCGAATACCTCATACCAAAAGAAAAAGAATGGAATCAAAATCACCACAGACAGAAAACTTAAAGAAAAAGACCAACACGACTGAATACGGAATATCTACCCAAAATCAATTTGAAATATTAGGTGAAGTGGAATATAATCCGGATATAATAGAAACAGAAAAGCCACCAAAACCAGAACCAATCTTTGTAACTGGGGTCCTGGATATCAATTCCCTTAAAAACCTGCTGTTAAGAATAACAACAGAAGGAAATTTTACTATGACCACTCTCAGGTCAGGACACGTTGTGAAAGTAATGCCAGTAAGTATAGAAGTATACAAAATGATAAGAGAAAAATTCATCACAGACAACATCAGCCATTATACTTACATGATAAAAAGTGAAAGACCTTATAGAGTTGTTCTGCGAGGCCTCCATAGCTCAGAAGACATCTCTGAAATAAAAGAAGGACTCAAAGCACATGGACACGAAGTAAGGCAACTCGTAAATGTACGTCATCGAAACACAAAAGAACCCTTACCCCTATTTTATGTAGACCTGGAGCCAAAGAATAACAATAAAGATATTTTTAAAATAAAATACCTCAATCATATGAAAGTATCTTTTGAAGCACCTTATAAGAAACAGGAAATTCTACAATGTAAAAGATGCCAAAGGTTCGGTCATTCAAAAAATCAATGCTACCGACCATTCAGATGCGTCAAATGTGGAGACGACCACCCAACCACCAGCTGCTCCAAAACAAGGGAAACGGAAGCTACTTGTGCAAACTGTCTAGAAAAACATCCAGCTAGTTACAGGGGATGCCTAAAATACAAGCAATATAAAGAGCACTTATTGAAAATCCAACCAAAACAAACATATAAACATACAAACCAAACTAAGCGAATGCCTGAAATGGACAATTTGCAGCCAAGGAAATTCAAAAATTATAATAGAACAACCTCAACTTACGCTGAAATCACTAAAAGTAGAATGGAAAACATCACTAAGCCAGACCAATTACCTCAAACGCAACAACTAAGTGACATCTTGGAACAAATGTTCAACAGAATACAAACTATGATGCTAACCATGGTAGACAACATGATGGATCGTTTCATCCAGCTTATTAGCAGCCAGACTAAGAAATAATCTAAATCTTAAAATAGTCACATGGAACGCCAACGGACTGGTCGCTCGACGACTAGAGCTGGAAATGTTTCTACACATGAAAAAGATTGACGTGGCATTAATATCTGAGACTAGGTTTACCATCAAAAGCCATATCTCAATAAAGGGCTACACAGTTTATGCTACCAACCACCCATCGGGAAAAGCGCATGGAGGAACGGCAGTGATCTTAAAATCAAATATAAAACATCACCCGCTTGAACCTTTCTCAACTGACAAGATACAAGCCTCTCTTATTAAAGTGTATGACAATAGCTCGGACATTACCGTTGCTGCAGTTTATTGCCCTCCTAAACACCAGATGGCAAAAGAAGAATATAAAGATTTCTTCTCTATACTCGGACATCGCTTTATAAGTGGGGGCGACTGGAACGCTAAACACCTGTTCTGGGGATCTAGACTTATAACAACTAGAGGAAGGTCGCTCTATCAAGCTGTGAAAGATCTTAATCTTGATTGCTTGTCCACTGGAGAACCTACCTATTGGCCGACAGATCCACGAAAAATACCCGATTTGCTGGATTTTTTCATATCTAGAAACATTGCAATAAATAACACTAAAACAGAACCTGACTTTGACCTTATCTCAGACCACTCTGCTATTGTTCTAAGGGTATATAGTAAGATATTACTAACAGAAGTACCACTTAAAATCTACAATAAGAATACTAACTGGAAAAAATATCAGGATATCATCACAACGGAAATACAGCTCAGGATCTCACTGAAAACGTCTGACCAAATAGAACGGGCTATAGAAGGACTAAACAAACTGATTCATGACGCTGCAAACAGGGCTACATCCCATCACAAAACGGGAACTGCTATAGAGCATGTGTACCCTGAATTCATCAAGGATTGTATAAACGAAAGACGTAGACTCCGCAGAGTATGGCAAAACACTCACTATCCTAGAGACAAGACTGCCTTAAATAAAGCCACACAACATCTTAAAACTCTAATCAAAGAATTGGCAAATGAGAATCTACAATCATATCTCACAAAACTGACACATACTAGTGACACAAACTACTCGTTATGGAAAGCTACCAAAAACCTAAAGCGTCCCAAACAACAAGTCACACCGCTAAGAACAAAAACGGGATCCTGGGCTCGCTCTGATAGTGAAAAAGCTAACAGATATGCTGATCACCTACATGAAGTTTTTGAACCGTTTCCCAGCAGTAATCAATATCTGGACAATGAAATAGAGGAGTACTTAAAGACACCTATTCAAATGTGCTTACCACTTAAGCATGTGACACCAAATGAACTGAGGCGGGAAATCCTAAAACTCCAGGAAGGCAAATGCCCTGGCTATGACCTTATCGACGCGACACTTTTGAAACACCTCCCAAAAAAAGGAATACTGTTCATACTCGCTATTTTCAACGCATGTTTAAGACAGTCCTACTACCCAAGCCAGTGGAAAATAGCACAGGTAATAATGATACTGAAACCAGGTAAACCTGCTCAAGAAGTGTCATCTTATAGACCTATCAGTCTCCTTCCGGTAATTGGAAAATTACTGGAAACGATAATACTTAACAGAATGAGGGAACACTTAGCAAATATAATACCAACACATCAGTTTGGATTTAGAGAGGGCCACGGAACTATCGAGCAAGTGCATAGGCTGGTTGATGTCATAAGTAGAGCATTGGAAAATAAACAATATTGCTCCGCAGTCTTCTTAGACATTAGCCAAGCATTTGATAAGGTATGGCATACTGGGCTTCTCTTTAAAATTAAAAAAATGTTACCGCACTCCTTTTTTCCGTTGATTAAATCGTATCTTGGAAAAAGATGCTACGAAGTGAAATATAACTCCGAAACATCAGAAATGCACCCAATTAAGTCAGGAGTTCCACAGGGTAGTATACTGGGACCAGTACTCTATTTGATATTTACAGCAGATCTACCTACTTATGCCAACACTACCACAGCGACATACGCAGATGATACCGCACTTCTTTCGTCACATGATAATCCCGATTTCGCATCTGAAAGCCTCCAATCCCATATCTCTCTCATCCAAGCATGGTGCCAGCAGTGGCGTATTAAAGTCAACACAGATAAGTCAGCCCAAGTAACTTTCACACTTAGAAGAAAAACCTGCCCACCTGTAAAACTTTTTGATACAGCGATCCCACAATCAGATGACGCCAAATACTTGGGTATGCACCTCGACCGTCGACTCACTTGGCGTAAACATATATGGACTAAAAGGAAGCAACTAGACAGCAAACTCCGCAGCATGTACTGGCTAATCGGCCGTAAATCACAATTGACAGATTCCAGTAAAATGGCTATCTATAAAACGATACTGAAGCCCATATGGACTTACGGCATTCAGCTTTGGGGCACAGCCAGCCATAGTAACATCGAAATACTTGAAAGGTTCCAAAGTAAAACAATGAGAGCCATGTTTAATATACCATCCCACATAAGCAACAAATATGTGAACCTAGATTTAAATCTGAGAACTGTGAAGGACGAAATTGAAATAAACAGCAAGAAATATCAACTCAGACTGGACCAACATATGAACGAACTAGCTGCTGAACTTCAAGGAGAGGGCAGTCTAAGATTCTCCCGCCTTAAGAGGAATAGCGTATCTGAACTTGCGACAAGATTCGCGGACAAAATATGAGGATTGCACCGTTGGGTGCATGTCTTTGCTAAGAATAATTTAGCTGATGAAAATCTGACAACACATTAGATTATTGTTTGAAACAAACAGATCGCTAAGTAGCAGGATATAAAAAAAAAAAAAAAAAAAAAAAAAAAAAATTTAAGGTTATTTGAATTTATGCTTACGAAGTAAATTTAACACATATTAAAATTTTACTCTAAAGCCATCTATATTATTTACATGCTGAATATAATTTTTTTATATAAATTAGTGCAATTCCTTAGATTAGTCATCCCAAAACGCGCCTCTTTCATAATTCTTCCCAACTTCCAACATTCTTTTTTAAATCTTAAGATAAGTAATTAGTGTATCATTTATGTGGTGCATATTTCTACAGATCTACGATCATACTTACGCCAGTATTGGTCTAACTTACTTAACGATCCCTTAGCGTTTTTTAACACTTTACAATTATATAGTGTCATACATCTTTTGCAGAATGAAAATTATTCCAAAAAACTCTAAAATACTTTTAAATCCTTATTACTTGGTATTTTAACTGACATAATACATAATAAAGATATTTAAAAAGAAAATTCGGGCACTTTTCTGACCCCTTCTAAAGTTTATTATGTTAATATTATTTATATTTTTAACTGGAAGACTTTCTGTAGATATGCATCATCCAACGACAAAGGATAAAATAAGCCTCCACTTTTAAATGAGGAACTATCCGTTAAATATTAATTATATATAAGATATATTGCTACATTCATATACGTCATATGTTTCGTTCGGTTCTTTTAGCGATAATCTGAGATGATTTACGGCATATTATAGGACAGTGGGCGCGCTGCGACTTATCAATGTTCCATGGAATCTGGAATCCGAACACAGTTGATTGACGAAACGTAATGTTTGATTCATTCATTGTACGTGGATTATCATACCTCACGTCCAATAATTTATGTCATTTTGGAAGAGAGATCAAGCCAGCCAGGTTGAAATAGAATAACTATTCTTTGATGTGAGTATTAAATGTATTTAAAATATCTAACCGTTTTTACGTAAAAAGTGAAAAAATTGCTGATAGCCTTAGATGAAGCCACATTTTTGTCATTAGATTGCCAAGCAGCTTAATTTCCTATATTAAAATTGTTCACCTCCTGAAAAGCCAGCCTCACTATTGATTTTTTCACTATTATTACATTGTTCACTTAGGCAACAGCTCTTAATTAATCGCTTTTTCAAATTAGTATTATACGATCACACGCTTTCAATTCTACGGTTCCTACAAAACCGAAATACAAACAAAGCGGTGACGCATATACTTCTCATTTTTGTAACTCTAAAGCATCCGAATGAAGATTAGAAATTCTACAATGCAGAAAATATTAAAAAGCGAAATATTAGAAAATATCTTTGAATCGTAGTGGTAGAAATTAGATTAAATAACACGCGACATAATAAACGACGTTTTTCTCATGACGATGGAATAAAATAATTTAATGTGTTTTTATTACCTGAAAGGAGCCTATATTTTTATGTTTTCTTAAATCGGAAATAGTAAATAATAAACGTTATTGATTAATTTCAGACCAATGCTTAAGTTTGCTTTTACTTTTTTTTTTCCTTTTGTTTCATATTTATTAACAATTTTAACGACACGAGAAAATTAAAATACCTAAGATTTAACTTTAACTTTCGGCAAAATTAATTTAATATAATGGAAACACAAGAAATGATTTAATTTTTGCTACGAAAAAAATATTGAATTTGAAGGCTATTAAATATTTATTCAAAAAGAAAGTATAAAATTTATTTCATATATTACGTTACTAAAATATAGTTTTAATCATTTAAAAGTCAAATTGGTATGTAATATTTAAATAAGACTCACGTCACGTATAGCTAGAAAATCCAATTCCAGAGAGTTTTATTAGAGCGTTGACATCTGAATTTCATTACAGATTTAATTTTAAAAAATACTCTTACAAGTCAATATAACAACATTAGAAAAAAGATCGGTACTCATTAACGATACGTACCAACAATGAAGGTATTTTCTCTACTTACCGTAATACTTACCGTGTTAGGTATTGTACGACCACCGTTTGACCTTACTTATTAATGTTTCTGCAATACGGAATGAATCAGTCCATGTGAACACTTAGGTCAAGAAATAAATCAATTATTCCGCAAGTTTAATTTTATAGAAAGCAGAAAATCAAAAAATACACACGAGTGTCTTCTTTATCAAATTTGCCATATAAAGCATTTTCGTATCTCATGCAATCGTTAAAGGTATAGTTAAAGTGTTATATTCCACATTGGCACATAACACGCACTCAATTTTGTCAGGACATAACATAATGCAAAATATGTTAAGATAAATAAAAAATGTTATAATTAGGCAATATTAATGTATGTGCGTGCGTGCGTGCGGGTGGGCGTGCATGCATGAGTGCATACGTGCTTGCGTGCGTGCGTGCGTACGCGCCCGCGTACGTGTGTGCGTGTATGCGTTCGTGCGGGCGTGTGTGCGTGCGAGCATGCGTGCGGCCGTGCGAGTGTGCCAACGAGCGTGCGTACGTGCGTGCGAGCGTGCGTGTGGGGGTATGCGTGCGTGCGTCTACACACACACATATTATATCGCACAACCCTAATACGAATCTTTTAATTAAATGAATAATCGACACTGGTACATATGACATTCAATGGGGCATTTATCTTAAATCAATATATTTATATAGTTTTTACGAACTAAATTAGCGTGAGATGGAACAAAATAAACGACAACGTGAAATATACTCAATTGCACAACCGAAGCTTTTAAAGAAAATAATAATCAGAATCAAAACGTTACACTGGAATACAACATAGTGAGGAAAATAAATCATAACAATTACAAATATTTACACACCAATACATTTTTGGGAAACATTTCCACTAAAAATGAAAAATTATTCTTCCAGTATTTTATAAATCAACTTATAACTCAAGTAACTGAAGCATATTTTGGGTAATTTACAAAAAATATATACAATTAATAAAGCAGTAAGAGTAAAATAGATTGCACTTTAAAATATTTTCAAGATATTAGTTCCAGGTAATAATATAAATATTTTTAATTTCGATGTAGTCATTCATGGTGAATTATTTGAGATTTCAGTTATATCACTGCGATGTTTAAAATCATCAGATAGGATTGAAAAATTATTTCAATGTGAAATCAAACAGTTGAGAAACAGTGTTTGTTCGCCTTTATATTTTATTCATGTCAAAAACATTTTTTTAAAACTGTAGATAACATTTTCATTGTAACAACTCTACGTGAAATTTGAAAATAAGGTGTATTCGGAAGACAATTTAATATAAGAAATGAATTATATATTGCTGCAATGCCAAATAATTGAAAAAAAAGCGTTTCCACCTACCCGCACTTTTATGTACATATCTTAATGTCCTTAATAAATAACTAAAGCAAGTGAAATGATAACTTAGTCACAAACATAAGTTTATGTTTATAGTTTTAACACAAGAATTATGCAAAAAATTATCGACTTGAATTCAAAGAGCACAATGTATTCACGTCTGTCCCTAAGAAAATATTAATATATTAAATAGATAAGTATGAAAGTTGACCGATAAGTCGGATATGGCTTGTGATAAAGGATTGAGAAAATGACGGGTATATACCTAATCTAAAGTCATGACAAACCACTTAACCTAAAGTCATGAAAAAAATATATGTTTTCAGGAGCCGACGCAAAAGTTTTAGGAAAAGAATGACGATTGTGAATGTCTTAATATTATAAATATGCTGTGTATTTTTATCTATGACAGGTATTACAAGCAATATATTCTGCATTCACAGCAAATTTTCTCAGAAACCATGCGATATAAGAATTTTTCATAGTAACACAACTTATTAACTCAAATATTCTAACCAACCAAATTTTTAAAATATTTATGCAGAAATTAAAGAGGAGGTAAATATAAGTCCTTAAAAATAAGTTTCTATATGATGTAGGATATAATTTGGGTGGATTTGTTATGAGAACTTCTTTTTTCGTAAACTTAAATTAAGTATTTGAAAAAAATTGATAATAGGGCATTACTGTTCTTATTTCCAATACCATTGAGCCAAAAATAAAAAATACAGGGTTGTTTAAATTTGACTAGATGATTATAGGAATGATTATAAAATACTAGAGCCATAATAGTAGATCTCATAATTTTTCAAATATGCCCCATGGTTTTACGCCTGTGAAGGAATACAGCAGATAATATATTTCGTTGTGAAAAATTATTATTACGTGAATAGTTTAATAAAAATTTCATGTAACTTTAAATATTTATAATAGTCTACAGACTCTTCGTAGTGCGAGTTCTGAGTGCGAGTTCGATTATGTATGAGTTTACATTATCGGGTTTTGGTATTTCGCGTATTTTCCAGGTTCGAAACCTAAATGATGTTAAGAACCACTACCCCTGATTTTGAAACAACTTTTCTTCTCTTGAATTATGTTCCTTTAACCCATCAAAATTCTCCTTAACACAGAAAAATAAATTATGAAACTAAAATGTACAATGATAGGAAATGCCGTCGTCTCGAATAAACACGACACCCGCTTTAAATTATAAATTACTTTTGTTACGGATTTTCATTCACATAGCAAAAAGAAAGCAGACAAAAAGGTCTAAGAATTATTAAAGACAAATAACTACTCTATTAATCGTAATCGCATTTGAATTTTGTATAATAATAGTATGAACGAATGAAGTATTTACGATAATTGCAAAATCTCGTCGAATAAAGAACTCTTTTACGTATAACATATGGTCATAGGATTATTGTGATTAGAAGTAATAATCCAATCAATGCTAGTGGAAATATTAATCCATATATAGAAAACGGTATACATCTTAAAAATTCGCAGAAACTTTGGGAATGACACTTTTATTTAATAAGAAAATTTAAGTTTCAAAATAAAGTTAAACGGTTGGACGATTGAAAAGTAAATAAATAATAGTGGACCAAAATATTTACTAAAAAAATTTTTAATAATATTATAATTTAATACATAATAATTTACGAATCGCTATTATATCTTGACATAAATATTAAATGAATTGTAATATATGGAGTCAAAATATGTGGTTTAAATTTCTATTTCATTGTATTTACAGAAAACGTCGGGAAAATTTACATGAATTCCTTTTACACATTTTTTTTAAATGTGTAAAAGGAATTCATGTTTTTAGATATTTAAAGAAATATGAATTTTATTAAGAAAATAATTTTCCTGCAAGTTTGAAAACGTATTTAAAAAAGCAAGCTTAAATTTCTTTCTCATATTTTTTAAGTAACTATTTAGAGTAGCTGCTAAATTAAAACAAAAAGCGAGCTAAAAAAACTTAGAATGAAACTTAAATCAATCATTTCTGATTTCGTCTGCTTAGTTTTATTATTTTTCTCATCTTACTTCTATTGACAAGCAGTCATCAAAATTTCAAGTTACAAAACTGGATACGAAATTCACCACAAAATTTTTAAAAATCTGTTTTTCGAAAAGTTTGAATACTTGTCTGGCTTGAAAATTCACTAAAAACATACAATCCTTTCCATAACACTAAAGGTAATGGATAAAGCATTTTAGAGAAGTCAGCAAATGATAGACCAAATTTAATGTGCATTTATGTTTTATTAACTACATTTAAAATACCATGTCTAATAGTAACTGTTTAAGCATTGTACATTGAGTACGCATAAAAGGTAAATTTTATTACGAATTTTAAATTTTTGGGAAAAAAAATATGAAAGTAATTTAAATAATACAATGATAAAAATCGTGAATTGTTAATAAAAATAATGATGAATAATGTCTAAGTTACATAAGTTTTACAGACCGGAACTTACGAAACGAACATTCTTCTGGACTGCTGGCGGCCGAGTAGCCTACAAATTTCGGCGTACGTTTTATATCAATCTCGTTCCATATTCTATACATCCTTATACGAACATTTAGCGCGCAATTTAAGGTTATTTGAATTTATGCTTACGAAGTAAATTTAATAAATATTAAAATAATATAAAAAGTTGCTCTAAAGCCATCTATATTATTTACATGCTGAATACAATTTTTTTATATAAATTAGTGCAATTCCTTAGATTAGTCATCCCAAAACGCGCCTCTTTTATAATTCTTTCCAACTTTCAACATTCTTTTTTAAATCTTAAGATAAGTAATTAGTGTATCATTTATGTGATGCATATTTCTATAGATCTACCATCATACTTACGCCAGTATTGGTCTAACTTACTTGACGATCCCTTAGCGTTTTTTAACACTTTACAATTATATAGTGTCATACATCTTTTGCAGAATGAAAATTATTCCAAAAAACTCTAAAATACTTTTAAATCCTTATTACTTGGTATTTTAACTGACATAATACATAATAAAGATATTTAAAAAGAAAATTCGGGCACTTTTCTGACCCCTTCTAAAGTTTATTATGTCAATATTATTCATATTTTTAGTTATGATATAAATTTAATGAGCCTTAACTGGAAAACTTTCTGTAGATACGCATCATCCAACGACAAAGGATAAAATAAGCCGCCACTTTTAAATGAGGAACTATCCGTTAAATATAAATTATATATAAGATATATTGCTACATTCATATACGTCATATGTTTCGTTCGGTTCTTTTAGCGATAATCTGAGATGATTTACGGCATATTATAGGACAGTGGGCGCGCTGCGACTTATCAATGTTCCATGGAATCTGGAATCCGAACACAGTTGATTGACGAAACGTAATGTTTGATTCATTCATTGTACGTGGATTATCATACCTCACGTCCAATAATTTATGTCATTTTGGAAGAGAGATCAAGCCAGCCAGGTTGAAATAGAATAACTATTCTTTGATGTGAGTATTAAATGTATTTAAAATATCTAACCGTTTTTACGTAAAAAGTGAAAAAATTGCTGATAGCCTTAGATGAAGCCACATTTTTGTCATTAGATTGCCAAGCAGCTTAATTTCCTATATTAAAATTGTTCACCTCCTGAAAAGCCAGCCTCACTATTGATTTTTTCACTATTATTACATTGTTCACTTAGGCAACAGCTCTTAATTAATCGCTTTTTCAAATTAGTATTATACGATCACACGCTTTCAATTCTACGGTTCCTACAAAACCGAAATACAAACAAAGCGGTGACGCATATACTTCTCATTTTTGTAACTCTAAAGCATCCGAATGAAGATTAGAAATTCTACAATGCAGAAAATATTAAAAAGCGAAATATTAGAAAATATCTTTGAATCGTAGTGGTAGAAATTAGATTAAATAACACGCGACATAATAAACGACGTTTTTCTCATGACGATGGAATAAAATAATTTAATGTGTTTTTATTACCTGAAAGGAGCCTATATTTTTATGTTTTCTTAAATCGGAAATAGCAAATAATAAACGTTATTGATTAATTTCAGACCAATGCTTAAGTTTGCTTTTACTTTTTTTTTTCCTTTTGTTTCATATTTATTAACAATTTTAACGACACGAGAAAATTAAAATACCTAAGATTTAACTTTAACTTTCGGCAAAATTAATTTAATATAATGGAAACACAAGAAATGATTTAATTTTTGCTACGAAAAAAATATTGAATTTGAAGGCTATTAAATATTTATTCAAAAAGAAAGTATAAAATTTATTTCATATATTACGTTACTAAAATATAGTTTTAATCATTTAAAAGTCAAATTGGTATGTAATATTTAAATAAGACTCACGTCACGTATAGCTAGAAAATCCAATTCCAGAGAGTTTTATTAGAGCGTTGACATCTGAATTTCATTACAGATTTAATTTTAAAAAATACTCTTACAAGTCAATATAACAACATTAGAAAAAAGATCGGTACTCATTAACGATACGTACCAACAATGAAGGTATTTTCTCTACTTACCGTAGTACTTACCGTGTTAGGTATTGTACGACCACCGTTTGACCTTACTTATTAATATTTCTGCAATACGGAATGAATCAGTCCATGTGAACACTTAGGTCAAGAAATAAATCAATTATTCCGCAAGTTTAATTTTATAGAAAGCAGAAAATCAAAAAATACACACGAGTGTCTTCTTTATCAAATTTGCCATATAAAGCATTTTCGTATCTCATGCAATCGTTAAAGGTATAGTTAAAGTGTTATATTCCACATTGGCACATAACACGCACTCAATTTTGTCAGGACATAACATAATGCAAAATATGTTAAGATAAATAAAAAATGTTATAATTAGGCAATATTAATGTATGTGCGTGCGTGCGTGCGGGTGGGCGTGCATGCATGAGTGCATACGTGCTTGCGTGCGTGCGTGCGTACGCGCCCGCGTACGTGTGTGCGTGTATGCGTTCGTGCGGGCGTGTGTGCGTGCGAGCATGCGTGCGGCCGTGCGAGTGTGCCAACGAGCGTGCGTACGTGCGTGCGAGCGTGCGTGTGGGGGTATGCGTGCGTGCGTCTACACACACACATATTATATCGCACAACCCTAATACGAATCTTTTAATTAAATGAATAATCGACACTGGTACATATGACATTCAATGGGGCATTTATCTTAAATCAATATATTTATATAGTTTTTACGAACTAAATTAGCGTGAGATGGAACAAAATAAACGACAACGTGAAATATACTCAATTGCACAACCGAAGCTTTTAAAGAAAATAATAATCAGAATCAAAACGTTACACTGGAATACAACATAGTGAGGAAAATAAATCATAACAATTACAAATATTTACACACCAATACATTTTTGGGAAACATTTCCACTAAAAATGAAAAATTATTCTTCCAGTATTTTATAAATCAACTTATAACTCAAGTAACTGAAGCATATTTTGGGTAATTTACAAAAAATATATACAATTAATAAAGCAGTAAGAGTAAAATAGATTGCACTTTAAAATATTTTCAAGATATTAGTTCCAGGTAATAATATAAATATTATTAATTTCGATGTAGTCTTTAATGGTGAATTATTTCAGATTTCAGTTATATAACTGCGATATTTAAAATCATCAGATAGGGCTGAAAAATTATTTCAATGTGAAATCAAACAGTTGAGAAGCAGTGTTTGTTCGCCTTTATATTTTATTGATGTCAAAAACACTATTTTAAAACTGTAGATAAAATTTTCATTGTAATATTTCTATGTGTAAATTTGAGAATAAAGTGTATTCGGAAGACAATTTAATATAAGAAATGAATAATATATTGCTGCAATGCCAAATAATTGAAAAAAAATCATTTCCACCTACCCACGCTTTTAAGTACATATCTTAGTGTCCTTAATAAATAACTAAAGCAAGTGAAATGATAACTTACTCACAAACAAAAGTTTATGTTTATAATTTGTAACACAGTAGTTGCAGTTGAATTCAAAGAGCACAATATCTTCACGTGTGTTCCTAATAAAATATTAATATATTACCTAGATAAGTATGAAAGTTGACCGATAAGTCGGATATGGCTTGTGGTAAAGGATTGAGAAAATAACCGGTATATACCTAGCTCTAATAAACCTAAATGTTGATAGTTATACAAAAATGAAAAGTACTCTAATCTTATGTGAGAAGAAGGGAGAAGGTCGTCTTGAAAACAATTATTCAATGTCGAATGACAAGGTGTCCTAAATATGTTTAAAGTAGTATCTAAATGTAAACACTAGAAGGTGCAAACCGAGGTTTATTGAAAATGATATAGCGTATAATAATGAGAAAAAATGCAATTATGGAGCAAATGAATGAGTATATTTATCCATTTAGCTTGCTATAAAAAAAAAGAAAATAGACATGATGTCAAATAATCTCATAAGAGTGAGTCTAGTAAAATTAGAACTCACACGATCGAACCCATTATCCAATATAACATAAAGGTCTTGATGTAAGCATCGATCATATTCAAAATCTGCAAATGCTACATTTAGTAATATTTCATACATAACCATGAACAGTTCATTGAATCTTTATATGAAGCTACTAATCAAAAATTCTTTAAACACATCTTTCATCGTCCATGAAATCACAACTTTTTAGAATATTTTTACAGAATTAATGCAATAATAAAACAAACGTCTTATTTCCTAATGTAATAGATGATAGAAATAACAGATAAATTTGTATTAATATGTATGTAATAATATGATACGTCTTTATGTAATTTAGCCTCATCTTAACAAATTATTTTCACTTCCTGTCTCACCATCCTCCCCCATTACCGAAGCGTACTTCATCGTGAAGCAACTGACGCGGGCGATAAGCACTTGGGGAACAATAAGAGTTTTGAGTGACGGTCTTGATTTAATTTAAACTTATATGATTTTGGATTTAATTTAGGCCTTTAATAAGTAAATACACGTTAAATTTTATTTTTGTAGAAAATTAAGAAGCGAATGTGGCCATAGTATTACACTTAACTTATCAAAAGAAACAAAGGCATAGTTTTATTATGTGTTTCAAACTATCGTTCGTTTACCAATTTCTTTCCAATTCTTATTTTTTTTAATTGTATTTTCATAATATGAAGGATCATACAATAAGTATGCAAAAAATGAGAAAGGCTATTTATTTATACTAAGGAATTTGAAGTGACCATAACTTCAATTGACTAGCGATCAGCCAAGTAATCCATGGCCTCAGTTTAAATCATTGGCATGGAGTTTGTTAAAATTGATATTATATTCTTATTGTCTCTCTCTGTCCTGCAGTTCCATCGGTGTAGATTTAAATTAATCATGCTATTCTTCCACTTCCCTTTTCCACCGCGGTCTCTAAACACCTCCGCATCCGCACGGTCGCTAAACACAGTGGTAAAAATACTCGCAAGATCAATCAGTAAATAAGTCGCTTTCTCTCAACTATTATCTCTCTTCTGCCCGCCGCAATTAATGGTAGCATGATTATATATAGCCTATAATGTCTTCCAAATTATGGATTTTCTAACATTTGACATTTAATTCATAAAAATATATTAGATTTCTATTGTACTGTATATTTTATCAAATAAATTTGTATGTCTACCAATTTTTTTCCGCCACTTTCTGCCAATCTTTTTGGCTACATTCGCTTGTTAATTTTCTAAAAAAATCAAATCTAAAGTGAATTTACTTATTTAAAGCCTAAATTAAGTCCAAAATTATATAAGTTTTACTTGCATTTTCGTACTAGGCAATTTGTCAGTACGCAATAAAATGATCTTATTTGCATGACATCGGATCCTCAAGAAATACGGGAACGATAAAGATTGTTATTTACATAACTTATATGTCAAGCCAATGAGAATATTTCAGGTTTTTTCGTTTTTTAATTTGAAAATAACGATTACTGCATTCATCGTGTCTGTATAATATGTGTGTCTTAAAATATTTGTTGAACCTTCACCATTACCGGCAATAGCACTTAAATATATTTATATATATATATATATATATATATATATATATATATATATATATATATATGTATATACATATATATACGCATATACGTATATATACATATATAGTAAATAGAATATATACGTATATATTTAATAAATGAAGATATTTATTTTAATATATGAGTAAACTAACAAATGTTGTAGTGCGAAATCAAGTCAAGTATCAAAACAAATACAGATTGTAATAATTTCACATTTTATGCGACCATCTTCGTTTCTTTTTCCAAATATCAATCATCAGCCCCAGTCAACTCCAAGCGCTATTGATCTATGCTGAATCTGATTCAAACGGAAATTATTATGACCTAATGTTATAAGAGATAACGTAAGTCACGGTGAAAGCGCGGCGTCCCCAGAGGGATGTTTGAGACAGCAAAAACGTAAATAGCGCCCCGGTAGCGCTATTTATAGCGCGGTATTGGCGTTCACAAATACATAGAGCCTTAATCTTCCCCCAGAAAACTCGCACAATACAGCGCAATGACTTTTTCTTTCCTTTGACTCAATGGTGTTTTCACATCTTGTAATATTCGGTCTCGTCAAGTGTTCAGAGTTGGGAATTACGCAGATACACAAAATATAAATTTGGTCGGATGAATAAAGTTATTTCGATGGGAGAAATACTGGCGATGCAAAAGTAAACGCGGGGGCGTTGAAATTTTCCCGATGTCGATTATAAAAAGAGGAAAAATCAATTTATGTGCCCGGACTGGGGAGAGACACGAAATTGTAAAATTCAACTCCCGACCCGCTACACTTATGTATCCTTTACTGGAATTAATTATTAAATGTTTGTGTTAACATCAGATAAAGTGGTATTTTATAAAATTATAATTTATCCACATGTTTATTTAAAATAACAATTTCTAATAACTATTTGAATATTTCTAACAAATTAATTATTTGGCTGTTAATGAAAACAGAGTTACCTATTTACTAATTTCTAAACTTTCTACGATAGATGACATAAGAATCTTAAACTTTGTAAATAATGTAAAATTCTTTCAATATATAAGCGTTATAACCGAGAATTTTCAATGAAAGACTGTGATGATGACAAAAACGAATTCTCGTAATTGAAATTGATTTTCCTAAGATCGAGTAAAACTCACGTTAGAAGGAGTCCGCACACACTTAGTCACAAATAAACGTTTAAGGATACGTAATATTCGTATTTAACTAATTAACACATGTGTAAGTTTGAAGCCGTAAATATGTGATGAATATTTAAAAAACAATGAAATTTGATGTTGTCGCTGAAATTTCCCATAACCTTTAGGTAAACTTCTAATAATGTTGTTTTTTTTGATAATTTTGAATTTATCAGTTTTGAAAATATAGAGAGGGAATATATATTGTGTAGATATTTTAAACAAAGTTTCTGGAACTGTCTTTCTTGATTCTGAAAATAATATACTTTGAACTGAAATAAATTTGTTTTTTAAATATAGTCCCAATTAACATAAAGGAACAAAAAAATATTTTTTCAACTATTTATTTAAAACCTCTTAATTTTTTTAAGAACCGTTTTTAATATTAAACTGAAAAAAATTTAATTAATTTTTCAAAAAATATAGCGTTCTCATGATTAACAAAATTAAATATATTACATATTAAACAATAAAAAATATAAACGAATTTCAAACTAAATTACACAGTATAAATAAACTCTTTTGCAAAAAAAACGGGTACTAGTAGAAATAAATCATATCAGAGTTATTTTATTATTATTTGATACATTTTATATGGCGATATGATGAAAATATTGTTATTTATTATTGAGATATAGTTTTTACCTACATCTATCATTAAAAATGCGAATAAATAAAAAAAAACCATGTAAAGTCCACAGACGAGCGTTTTCATACTGGTACATTAAAAATGGCTAAAGTTTATTTTTTATTAATTTAATATAAAATATGAAAATTTAGTAACGAGTATAGCCTTCTCTAGCTAAAATCAATGCACTTAATCTGCTAGGCATACTTTCGACGACGTTTTTTATCATTTCCTGAGGAATACATTCCCATTCCGCGACGATCACATTTTTAAGGGCCTGAGTGTTTTCTGGAGCTGGTTTTACGAATCTGACGCGTCATTTGAGATTATCCTCTATGTGTTCTATCGGATTGAGGTCGAAACTTCTAGCTGGCCAGTCTAACCGACGAATTCCGGCCTCCTGCATATACGCATCAACGTCTCTAGAGCGGTGGGCGCGAGCGTTGTCGTCCATAAAAATGGACTCGCTTCCAACTGCTGTTAATGCGGGTTGGGCATGAGGAATAAGAACCTCCGTTATGTACCTTTGCGCATTAAGTGTGCCATTTTCAATAAAAACTAACTTGGTACGGTCAATCTGAGTTAATACCAGCCCAAAACATTACGGAGCCTCCACTGTAAGGGGTGATTTCCTCAAAGCACACTTCTACGAAGCGTTCTCCAGGTCTTTTTAAGACTCGCCGATGTCGATCCTTACCACTAATCGATATACGAGCTTCATCGGAAAATAAAACAATATTCCAGTCTTGTTGAGTCCATGATGAAAAATTATTTTCAGTGATCCCCATTTGTGTTAATAGAAAATAACGCAAATGGGGATCACTGAAAAATAAATATTACTGAATTATTAAACTAGGTTTTACAATATTTATTAAAAAAATACACATGCAAAAAACTATCAAGGGTCTTAGCAAGTCCAACTGTCACGTATTGGAATTCTTATTTAACTATCATATATCTTTTTGGGTGCATATGAGCACAGCATAAGAATTTAATAAATATTTATTACTTTGTGAGATGAACATGTAACTCTAATTTATGTGTACCGCGATACGCACATACTGGGTTTTTTTATGGCTCTACGATTTTTAATTTACATCGGCGATTCAAGCGCTCAAAACGTATGTCACGTTTTGAGCGCTTGAACGTTTTGTCACGTTTTGAGCATTTTTATCAGTAGCACTGTGTAAGGGACTACCGACTGAAAAAGCGGCTCTATATAAGAGGTATAAGTAGGAATTAAAAAATTAAAATTATTAAGTTAAACGTATATTGGACATTACGAAAAAATCATGAGAGTGAAATTTTTTACTATGCGCGCGCACGATACAATGAAAATCGACGGAATGAAGTTACTCACTAAATATGTATGTTTATATATGTGTAGTGACTGATAGTATTTTCATGAGAGTTATTGAGTCAATAATCAATCATCTGTCAGTGACATGTCAAAAAAACATTTTAAAATCTGTTTTTTAGGGTTTATTATAATAAACGCCCATAAGAATGATCTACTGTAATACAAAATTGACTTTTTTAATTAGTAATAATATTTTTATTTTGATCATAAAGAAATGAAAATTAGGGCTCTGTATCTAAAACAGAAATGACAAAATCTTCATAAGTACATTAAAATGTCCGAACGTCTATCCATCCATCGGCTTGCCACTGCCGTTTTTTTCGCAATTCGGTTGATATAAAAACTTAAAATTTCACGTAGTATTAAGACAAACAGACAATTATTATTACAATAAATAACAATTGAGTTTATCGTAATTGCATTATTAAAAATCGAGATGAACTGAATATTTCCGACTCTAAACTTATAAAAATTAGTAGTTCTTTTCGAAAAAAAAGGTTCTACAATAAAATATTTCTATGTGTTGTAATTGCCAGAAAATATTATAAATAAGTTATTAATATAAATTTAATCGGAAAAGCCTATAAAATTGATCATTTAATAAAGCACAAAAATGACAGTCTCATCAAACTAGTACATATTAATAGCAATATAATATTTATACTGTGTAACTTAGCTTGAAATTCGTTTATGATTTTATATTTTTTATTGTATAATATGTAATATCTTTAGTATTGTTAATAATGACAACGCTTTATTTTTTGAAGAAATTAATTTAATTTTTTTCAATTTAATACTCAAAACGGTTCTTAAAATATTTAAGTCCTCTTAAATATTTTAGGAAACGTTTTGTTTTCCCGCGTTTAAATGAATAACCAATAAAATATTTTTTTTGTATTTTTATGTTAATTACGACAATATTAAAAAAAAATTCATTTCAGCTCTAAGTGTAATAGTTTCAGAATCAAGAAAGACAGTTCTAGAAACGTTGTTTAAAATATCTACAAAATATATATTCCCACCCAATATTTTCAAAACTGATAAATTCAAAATTATTAAAAAAAACAACAATATTAGATGTTTACCTAAAGGTTGTGGGAAATTCCAGCAACAACTTTAAACTTCATTGTTTAGGTATTCACCACCTATTTACGGCTTCAAACATACACCAAGCAATTTATGCACAAAGTAAAAAATTAATATCAGCGTGTGTTAATTAGTTTAATACAAATATTATATATCCTTAAACGTTTATTTGTGACTAAATGTGTGTGGACTCTCCTTCTAACGTGAGTTTTACTCGATCTTAGGAAAATAAATTTCAATTACAAGAATTCGTTTTTGTTATTGTCACAGTCTTTCATCGGAAATTCTTGGTTAATAATATTTTGAAAGAATTTTAAATTATTTACACAGGTTAATATTCTTATGTTCATTATCGTCGAAAGTTTAGAAATTAATATATAGTCAAATAATTAATTTGTTGGAAATATTCAAAAGTTAATAAAAATTATCATTTTAAATAAATATGTTGATAAATTATAATTTTATAAAATAACAATTTATGTTGTGTTAACGAAAACATTTAATATTTAATTCCAGTAAAGAATACATAAGTGTAGCGGTTCGGGAGTTGAATTTTACAATTCCGTGTCTCTCCCCAGCGCGGGGATATAAATTGATTTTTCCTCTTTTTATAATCGACTTCGGAAGAATTTGAACGCCTCCGCGTTTACTTTTGCATCGCCTGTATTTCCTCCATCGAAATAGCTTTATTCATGTAGCCGAATTTATATTTTGTATATCTGCGTAATTCCCACCTCCGAACACTTGACGGGACCGAATATTACTAGACGTGAAAACACCATTGAGTCAAAGGAAAGAAAAAATCATTGCGTTGTATTGTGCGAGTTTGCTAGGGGAAGATTAAGGCTCGATGTATTCGTGAACGCCAATACCGCGCCCTCCGCTAGGCTATTTACGTTTTGGCTGTCTCAAATATTTCTCTTGAGATGCCCCGCTTTCATCGTGATTTACGTTATCTCTTATAACATAAGCTCATAATAATTTCCGGTCGAATTAGATTCAGCAAAGATCAAGAGCGCTTCGAATTGACAGGGGCTGATGATTGATATTGGGAAAGAGGAATGAAGATGGTTATATAAAATGGTTATATAAATGGTTTCACCATAGGAAATCAAGTCAAGTATCAAAACAAATATAGAGTATTTGTTTTGATATTTGACTTGATTTCCTACTGCAAAGTTTGTTAGTTTACTCATATATTCAAATAAATATCTTCATTTATTAACTTTATACGTATTTATTTTGTATAATATATGTATATATATAATATATATATATATATATATATATATATATATATATATATATATATATATATATATATATATATATATGTAAAGATTAAATTGCTATTGCCGGTAATGGTGAAGGTTCAACAAATATTTTAAGAGGAATATATACAGATATAAACGTTCTAATAGCAATTTTGACAAACTCCGTACCAATGATTTTAGCTGAGGCCATGGATTACTTGGCTTATCGCTAGTCAATTGAAGGGACCATGTAAAGGCTAATAAAAATAGATTTACAGCAAATTAGACACCTTTTGGTTGCAAGACCGGTATTGGATTTGAATAATAAAGTTTAATTATTGGGGTGAGTCACAGAAATAACGTCACCATACTTTACTTCTTGAAAATATTCGCGTTATGTCTTCAGTGTCAAAATATTTTTGATTTAAGCAAATAATTCATTTGTTTTTTATTATTTTTATCATTTATACCACTTTAGAATTATTTTAAAGCAAGGAATATCATTTTTCATTATAATACCAGACAAAAATCTAGACAAATTTAGATTTGTAATGGTAAAGTTAAACTTGCATGGAAGATGCAAGTTCCAGGTTTGTCAATTAATAGCGCTTGAATGTAATAAGGCTCAGCTTACAACTTATTCATATATTGTAACGTCAGTGTACACATATAATGGTACATACGCCTGGAGAACTTATCAATACACGAGTAATCTCTTTCTGTTGTCCACTACAATGAGAATTAGTAGTGTGAAAAACACAAATACAGAATTGCAAAATTTACGGTTTCAAGTATAAACAGAATAGATGCTACAACGCAAAAAGATAATTAAAAAAACAAGAGAACGAATACATTACAATAATATTAATTTAAAATTTTGGTAAGGCATGCTAGATCAGATAGGAGCAAGATGCGACTAGAGAAGGCTGGGAATAAGGGATTACAGGAGAAAGAAATTTAGAACTTTTAATTTACAGAGGGTAAGTTCCTGGTGTCAACATCGAGTTGGTGAAATAGCTTTGCTGCTTGAGTATATTGGTTGTTTTATATTGTCATAAAGAGTTTATTGTATATTTGAGAAAAAATAGGCTTAAATAATGTTCAGAGGTTATTCCTAGACCATTAATAGACAAGAAACTACATCTGCTGTTGAGAAACCTGATCTAATTAAATATATTTCTTTAATTTTTTTCTATAAAGAGGGTATTTCGTGGGAACGTCAAAATTTTATTTCAATTAAAATAAATAAATTTAGTTAGGTTTCAAATAAAAATTTTGTAATTTTCTTAATCGCCTTTCACATTTTTCGTATATTTATTGTATGCTTCTTCATATTATGAGAATACAATTTAAAAAAATAAGAATTGAAAAAAAATTGGTAAATGAACGATAGTTTGAAAAACATAATGAAATTATACGTTTGTTTCTTTTGATCAGTTTAGTTTAATACTATGGCCACATTCGCTTGTTAAGCTTCTACAAAAATAAAATCTAAAGTGTATTTACTTATATAAGACGTGAATTAAATCCAAAATCATACAAGTTTAAATTAAATCAAGACCGTCACTAAAAACGGTTATTGTTCCCCAAGTGCTTATCGGCCGCGTCTGTTGCTTCGCGATGAAGTACACTTCGGTAATGGGGGAGAATGGTGAGAGAGCACTTGAAAATAACTTGTTAAGATGAGGCTGAATTATTTAAAGACGTATCATCATATTTTTAATACCAATTTATGTATTATTTTGTTCATCTATTAAATTAGGAAATCAGATGTTTGTTTTATTATTGCATTAATTCTATAAAATGATTCTAAAAAACTATGATTTCATGGACGATGAAAGATGTGTTTAAGAAATTTTTGTTCAGTAGCTTCGTACAGAGATTCAAAGATCTGTTCATAGTTGTGTACTAAATATTACTAAATGTACTAATTCATTTGTAGATTTTGTATATTACCAATGCTTCAAGTATCAAGATTCATCAAGCATCAAGATTCATCAAGGGTTAGATCGTGTGAGTACTAATGTTACTATTGTTCGTTTCTCTTTTTACTTGACTTTGTACTTACGCATAGCGTTTAGTCATAAGAGAAAGCTTTTTATCATTTATGAGATTTTGTACCTAATAAGGAAATAAGGAAACTTGTGAAATCACTCACGTCTTTATTAGTTTACCTTAACTATTTTGTTAGAAATCGTTTGATATAAAAACTTTAAATTTAGTGTAACGATGGAACATACTATCCAAAAACATAGAAATTATCAACATTAAATAATATTTATGTGTAAATAATAGAGGGTGAAAATTAAACATTTGATTTTTTTTATTAAATATATGGTGGTGTGTCGTATGAAAGTATTAGTTAAGGGATATCCAATAATATCAAATATTGGTGTGAAGTAAACATATATCGTATTTTTCGTAAACGTATGTTTTCAAAAAACTGAATCAAAACATTATGCTTCGCCAGGAAAACTAAAATACCAGAACTGCCAAAATGTTCCTTAAAAATGCAGGAAAATTATACTATTTCGAATTTTTGGTAAATATGACTGAAAGATTGTGAAAATTTAATAGGTTACTTGTGAAAATTTAATAGACAAACTCTACAACTCTAAGAGTTTAAAATTGTTCATATATGTAAATAGGCATGTAACGGCACTGTACCACTTTTGTTTTCATCTTGTCCTCTTCTATATTTTTTATCTTTTCTAATATTCTTTCTCAATAAAGAGACACGTTTATTTACCCTACCGTTTGTCATTATTCCATTGTAGCTTTTGGGTTACCGTAGTCAACAAACGTTCGTTTATACTTTTAAATATTAATATGTAAATATTTATTTTCGTATGCTTTTATATTTTCAAGAGATCGTAATTAATTTTACTAAACTCGCTCTAATGAGATTATTTAATATCATTTCTGTTTCCTTTTTTTTCTATAGCATGCTATATAAATATACAAATCCGTTCATTGGCTCCATAGTTACATTTTTTCTTATTATTATACGCCATTTTATTTTCAACAAACCTCGATTTGCACCTTCGAGTGTTTACACTTGGATACTACTTTAACCATATCTGGGCTAGTTTTAGGACCTATCTTTCCTAATAGCCCACCTGAAGATGTTGTAATACAACGAAATTTAGGTCGTGGTAAAGAATTGAAATAAATTAGAAATAATACTACATCACGTAGTTTCATTTAATAGTGTAAAAATATTTTTTTACGTCAATTCCTCGTCTGATTTTTATGAAAAAGTTGTAGGACAAAATCTCGAAAATTCTCTGATGTTTGTAAAAATAAGGAAATTATAAAGAAAACAATTTGTCTACAAGTTGAAAATGCGTTTCATAACACAAGAATAAATTTTTCCTTACCTTCATCATATAATTGATTAGAGTAGCTGCTAACCTAAAGCAAACAACTTAATTAAACTTACTTAGATCATTTCCTATTTCATCTGCATAGGTTTAACATACTTCTCATCTCATTTTTCATTGATAAGCCGTTAGTTTTACTCTAGTTATAATAATGACTACGAAATCCAAAATAAAATTATAAAAACCTGTGGTCTAAAAATTATGATTATTAATTTAGAGATAAAAAAATTATGACTAATAAACATAGAATTATTTCTATAATGCCAAAAATGATGAACAAAGCAATTTAATTAAATAAGCAAAAAATAGACTACATTTAATATATATTTATGTTTAACAAACTAAATTTGAGATAACACGTCTAATCATATATGTATTTCCTTAAATGCAGATGTATTTTAAAGGATAAATTTTATTAAGTATTCGTAAATTTTTGGTACGAGAAATATGAAATTTTATAAACAATACAATGCCCAAAATTGGGGTTTCTTAGTAAAAATAATCGTATAATGTTTAACTTTTATAAGTTTAACACAGATCGAAGCGTTCCAAATGAACGTCTTCCTCGATCGTTGGCGGTCGAATAATTGCCTACAAATTTCGTCGTATGTTTTAGGTGACAAAATTGTAGGTGAATTAAATTTATGTTTACGCCATAAATGTAAAAAGTATTGAGATTTTGCTTCCCAACATTAAAACTAAATGTATCCTTTATATAATAAATTTAATTTTTTTATGTAAATTAGTGTAATATTTTGTATTAATCGTCCCAAAATACGCCTCTTTCACCTTTCTTACCAACTTCCTGGATTCAACTCTAGTACTATATTTTTTGCTTAAAATTTATCTTAAAGATAATTAATGTATCATTTATGTTGTACATGTTTCTATAGATATATCACCTCCAATAACGCCAGCGCTGGCATAATTTGCGTGACGGTCCAATAATATAAATTTTTACCATTTAAATATAATGCCTAGTGCATCTTTCACAGACGTAAAATTATCGCAATTATCTCTAAAACTACCTTATAAAATTATAAAAAAAATATGGCTGGTTTCCGCGTAACTTGGTCTTTAACTCATATTAAATATAATATAAGAAATTTAAAAGGAAAATTCGAGAATTTTATTGGACACCCCTCCAATCCAATTTCCACCACACCGATTTCCATGTGAATACTTACTTTGTTCGGTAAATATTGAGGTATAAACGGGTTAGTATAATTTATCACCGTACTATTTAAAATTTTGATTAGACTTTCTGAGGTTATGGTAGATGGAGAGATGGGCCTACATGTGAATGATCGTTTCCCTTTAGAGGTACATAATCCTAAAAAAGATAAACAAACTATTCGTAGCTTACCCTAACAGAAATCTCATTGACTGGTAAAATATAGCTTGTAATAAAAAAATATCATATGAAACATTAATAAAAAAAAGTTTTTCCGAAAAAGCTAAATCGAAATTTATTTCAAAGCATTGATTTAATGTTATGTAGTTATTAATTAAATTACTAGGCATTATTTATATATTGATATATATAAAAGGTTTTTTAGAAACTAAAAATACATGAAATGATTCCTTCCGTTTTGTATTACGTGAAATGAATACTGACTTCGGCTCGAATATTTTCTTTAAGTTGTGTCACAGTGCTCGGATTTGTTTTGTAAACAACGGATTATAAGTATCCCCATAAGAAAAAGTCACATGGGCTTAAATCGTGTAACATAGGTGGCCACGGTACGGTACCGTTTCGGGATATGTTTTTTTCTGGAAATAACTGCCGCGCTGCATTCATGGACACATTAGCAGTGTGAGCTGTGGCCCCGTCCTGCTGGAACCATGTGTTTTGGTTGAAGGATGGACTATTCTGTAGTTCTACTCTGAAAAAGTCATTTAACATCTGGGCATATCTCTCCGAATTCACAGTTACAGTTTGGCCACGTTGATTTTCAAAGAAATAAGGCCCTATGATTCCAGATGCAGACGTGGCACACCAGACTGTTACTTTAGGCTTATGTAAAGGCTCTTGATGCATTTGTCTTGGGTTGTGGACATCCCAGTAACGAAAGTTCTGCTTATACACATATCCTCCAAAGTGAAAGTGAGCTTCGTCACTAAAGAATATGTTGCCCATCCGCGTAGCAGTACGAAATCTAAACAACATCACCTCCGCGTAAGTTTTTCTTACTTCAAAGTCAGAATCGTGTAAATCTTGAACAATTTGAATTTTATGTGGATGGAAATTGAGCTTTTTTTGCATTATTACCTGTAAAGTTGATTTCGGAATTCCCAATATCGATGAACGTGTACGCAGTGATAAACGGGGATTTTCAACGACAGAAACCATAACACGCTCGACATTTTCATCGGTGGCATTTAATGTTGATATTGTAGCTCTGAACCTTGCTACCCATGACTAAATGAGGTTGATCGATGGTCCATCACGTAATCGACGAATCCTGTAACGATTATTAAATCACGGCGTGCTACAGATAGCGAAAATTCACTCGAAATGTACGCCTCGACGGCAAAAGCGCGGTGCTTTCCATTCCACTGTCCCATGGCTTCTAAAACATCTGCACCGCTTGCGCTTCTAACAACGCCCCCCGCGCCCCTCTTAATGTTGCGTTCAGAAACTATGTTTGTTCAAACTTTGAAATCTGCCACTGAACATCCTGTAGAACTCAAACCTTTGCTTTTGGTTTGTCTTCTTTATAATATTGAACTTTTAGACAGGCGGTGCTGCGTATTTTTAGTGTAAAACACGTGTTACTTCATGACACCATACATGTGCTTTCATGTCGTAGTGTTACAAAAAACATTGAATTTTATTTTGTCGGGTTCCCATAGTTCACTTATTTTTTAACATAGATTGATCCCATTTTAGTATAATGAATTTATTGAAAAATTTTTTCCATAGAACTGCCTTTTGTAGAAAAAGGCACTGAAAATTTATGGTCAAAGAAAAAATAATTCCTTATTCCATCCGATCCAATTAATCTAACTGGAAGACAAGAATTGAATTTTATTAGAAATTAATCTGAAACCATCGTAACGTCCTTTTACGGATTTTTTAATATAATAACATTATGTCCGTAATTATTTGCATTTATTTTTTTACGTTTTTAAAATGTGTTGAAATATAATGTAAATTCTAATTAAATTTGTAACTGGTTGTATTACAAACAAAAAGTTGACTGAATTATTTTAAATATTCCACAAGATCCTTTTGTAAATAAATACTATTGCAGTGACTAATCAAGTATATATTTTGCTTTTACTAACTTTTTTATAGGCGTAATATTTTATTGTTAATATAAATTTTACGACCTTTAACTGGAAAACTTTCCGTAAACGCAAGAACAAGATAAACCGTGACTTTTCAATGAGGGACTATCCATAAAATGTACATTACATATACAATATATAGCTATATTTATAAAAGTGATATGCTATTTCTTATGATAGACCAATAATATTTCGCTCTGCTTCTTTAATAATTAATCTGTGATTATTTATGGCTCGTGTCGTTACATTTGGAATAATAATATGATAGTGGGTGCACTATTTCGTATGGATGCCATCTTGAACTCGGCTGTAGTTTATTGAGAATATATAATGTTTGATTCATGGTACGTGGGTAATCACATCTCACGTCTGATAATTTGTCTTAATTAAGTTCATCTTAATGTCATTTTGGGATAAAGATTGGGCTAACTGGGTTTAAATAGAATAACCTTAAGTTATTTATTAGAATAGAATAAATTTAAATAAAATAAATTTGATGTGAGTATTAAATTTATTTAACGTGTCCGACCATTTCTAACAAAGGAAATTGAAAAGATTGGTGATACCCTTCGACCGACCATTTTTATCAATAGTTTGTCAACCAGCGTAATTCCCCATATTAAAATTTTGCATCCACTGACAGGCCAGCCTCATTATTAACTTATTAAACAATCAGGATATTGTTCACTTATGCTCACATAAGTTGTTGTATATTGTTCACAAACCAGTTCCTAATAGGAAAAGCCGTAAAAGAAATTCTATGTGCATGGAGAATTTTTTAGAACGTTGACTTGCGAAACTCATTGAAGAAAAAATTTTAAAAAATACCTATTACCAGTTAATTTATCAACTTTAGAAAAAAGGTCCATATACTCATAGGCGATCCGTACCAACAATGAATATGTTTCCGGCGAGTGTTATGTATGATACGCTAGCCGTTTCGCCTTTCTAAGTAATACATCGGCAATGCGGATTTAATCAGTTTATACGAACGCTTTAGGTTAGCAATTATCCAATTATTCGGCAAATTTAATTTTATGGAACGTAGGAAATGAAATTATTATAGTTAAGTGGCTTCAATCATCAAATTTATAGGAAAAAAAGCATTATCTTTTCACGTGTAATATTCATAGTCAAAATAAAAGTGTTAAATCCGACTCGGTGTACATAATGCGTACTCAATTTTATCTGTTTGTACATAATATATGTGAAATATATTTAAACATTAATAAAAAAACAAAAAATGCAAGGAGAATATATATATATATATATATATATATATATATATATATATATATATATATATATATGTACATATATATATATATATATATATATATATATACATATATACATATATATATATATACATATATATATATATATATATATATATATATATATATATTTTATTATTTTGGTATTTATAGCGATATTTAAAAATGATTGCTTAATTTAGTACAAACTTTCAGTTGTATATTTATTTCAAGTCTATATTTTTATATAATTTCAAAGAAGTAAACTAGTGAAGTAAGGAAAAAATAAATTAATACTTGAATATCCGAATCGCATAACCCAAATTTTATATTTATTAAATAAATAATCGGAACACCAAGAAAGAAATTATCGGAAAACGGATACAGTAGAATATTACACTGAGACTGAAATACATCAAAAAAATATAAATACGTATACACATAAATACCTTTTTTATGAAAAGTATCAAGAAAAAATTAAAAATTATTTTCCAAATCACTAATATTATAAACCAATTTATACCTCACGTAACTGATATATATTTTGCGTAATTAATAAAGAAATATGAACAAATACTAAGCACATCAATATATTTTCGAGAAATTAATTCGGATAATAATATTCCTGATATAAATTTTGAAACAGTCTTCAAAGTTGCAATTTTTGTGATGTCAGTTATCTCAAAACCAAGTGTAAAATGGAGATGAAAAATGTTTTCAACATGAAATCAGAAATTTAAGAAATAGTATTTGTTTGCCTGCGTCTTGTATTGATATCACGTAAAAAATATTCTTAAAATTTAGATAAAATTTGCACTCTTATATATCTAAGTGTAAATTTGAGAACAAAGTGTATACATAATACAAATTAAGATAATATATAAAAGGTATATAAGTACAATGCTATACAATTGAATGAAACACTTCCACCCATTTCCACTTTAAAGTACGTATCTTAGTGTCATTAAGAACTAACTAAAGCAAGTGATCAATGCAAACTGAGTCACAAAAAAGCCTGGTGTTTATAATTTGTAATACAAGAATTATGCAACATGTTGTTGTGTAATCTAGTTTAATTTAAAGAAATATAAAGAAAATACTTTAAGTCTAAAATAAAAATGTTAACGCATGGGTTAGATAAGTATGGAAGTGAATAGATAAGTTGGACATGCTTAAGGTATTTGAAAGGCACTAATCAACCTATATATTGCTAGATGTACAAAAAATGAAAAGTATTCTAATCTCATGTTAGAAGAAAAAAGAAGGTCATCTTGTAAATAACTTTTTGATTTTGAATAAAGGAATCTCAAAATATGTTTAAAGTAGTATCTAAACGTTAACAATTAAAGGTGCAAACAAAAATTTGTTGAAAACAATATGGTGTATAATAATAAGAAACAAGGCAGTTAGGAAACAAATGAACCAGTTTGTTTATACATATGGCGTAGAAAAGTGAGGAAATAGACATAATGTTAAATAAGCGCATATGAATAAGTCTAATAAAATAATGACGATCTTATGAAAGTATTTGGGAATATAGAAAAGATTTCTGAAAACAGTAAACGAAAAGTTATGTGTGAATAATGTTAAAAATTGGCTAAACAAACGGATCTTTTTATGGATAAAAATGCTATCAAAAAGAAAAAATAGAGAAGATGATGTGAATTTAAAAATGAATTTATCTGTCAAAATTAATAACGATCTTGTAAAAAATATTAAATAAAAGATGTCACATTTCAGGAAAAATGTTTCATGTATATAAATAAGTTTTTTGGCATATTTACGATAAAATTTGGCCCAAAAACATTAAAAGGGAAATAGTAATGAAAATATTGAGAAGTAAGAATGAATGACGTATTATATGTTTAAGCCATTTCGAGTATATTAATAACAAAACATTGTTAAACTGATATGTATGGAAAACAAAAGTGAGATAGAAATACGTGTAAATGTGAAGAATTTATGATTATACCAAGATAATTGGTATATCTAAAGAAGCAACAACGAGAAAGCACTACGTGTGAAATCACCTAAGAATGAAAATAAAACTCACACTGCGACCGTTACGTGCACATATAATACACGAAGAAGTTTAAACTTTTAAAGGTATGTAGTGTGTCTATTAAATTTTTCAAAACATTGCCTAGTGTTTGTTATCCTGCCCTATGTATTGTCCACATATTTTTGTTCTCGTAAAAAATTCATAACTCGTTCTAAAACTGACAATTTTGAAATTTTCCCGGTATTTTAAGGAAGATTTGTAAAGTTCTAATATCTTATTATTTCTATTGAATCATAATTTGTTGTTTCATTAATTTAGAAAATAGATGTGGAGATATGCATACTTCACATACATACTTGATATTATTAGAAATCCTGTTACTCACATTTCCATACGACGCCCCACTACATCTGAAATAAAAACCAATTCGAATATATAATTTGAACCATGTATACTTTCCACATAAATATTTTTTAAAGTTAATTGTTCTTATGTATTCTGGATAAAAGATTTCATCATTATAAGAGTTTTAACGTCAAATGATTTCTCAGAAAAACATCTGTCACAAACAGTTACACTAACAGACATGTAACTGATTTTACAACAGGGTCAATAACGAATACTTATTTTGAAAAAAATAAATGATTGGCTTACATAAAAATGTTTATCACCGAAGAAATACCGCAAATATTTTTCAAAGTGAGGTATGGTCTAACATGAGTTTTTGTGACTCACTCCATTAATTAAACTTTATTTTTCAAATTCAAAATACATCTTTGTAGCGAAAATGTATCTAACTTAATATGAATCTATTTGTATTAGCCTTTATCCAGTCACTTCAATTTACTAGCAATGATGCAACAATCCATTGCCTCAATTGAGGATATAAGCAAGGAAATTATTCAAATTGCCCTTAGATTCTTATAAGGTAACTAGTTATATGCGCTGTTCCACCAGTGTGGAATTATCTTAATTATGCTGCGTTTCCACCGCGGTCCTCTTCCACGAGAATCCTCGGGGTCGGAGTTATATTGATGGGAATACTCGGGATCATCCGTCAATAAATAAGCCGCTTTTTTACCTTCCACCATTTAAGCAGTGTTCCTCTAATTTTTTTATTTTTTTTGTCCCTACTTTTTGGGTGATATAGATAGTCCATAATATTAGCCCATAATATTTTTCCAGTCACTTCAATTTACTAGCAATGATGCAACAAATTGCCCTTAGATTCTTATAAGGTAACTAGTTACATGCGCTGTTTCACCAGTGTCGAATTAACTTAATTATGCTGCGTTTCCACCGCGGTCCTCTTCCACGAGTCCTCGGGGTCGGGTTTATATTGATGGGAATACTCGGGATCATCCGTCAATAAATAAGCCGCTTTTTTACCTTCTACCATTTAAGCAATGTTCCTCTATTTTTTTAATTTTTTTTGTCCCTACTTTTTGGGTGATTATAGATAGTCCATAATATTAGCCCATAATATTTTTCAAAGTACGGGTTTCTAAAACCAAAAGATATTTTGGTATCACTCCCAAATTTCCAGAAATTAGCGTTAACAAAGGAGACAAAAAATTATGCAATATCACCCAAACTTTATAAATTGTAATATAGTTCTGTATAATCTATAATTGTTCCTAAAGTACTTGCTATCTAACATAAAAAAGGTTTTTTGAAATTAGACGTGTGGTTCCAGGGTTAAAGCATACAAACATACAGACAAAACTTTCCCTACACGATTAGTGTAAATATACAAGTACACTAGATATGCTTTAAGTTTTTTTTTACTAACTTAATTACAATTTATGACCGTTTTGAAAATGTTTCAAGCATTTAAATTTTGTTATTATCTTGTATATAAAGACTAATAATTTGACTTATATAATATTTGATGTAAATAAAGGCTAATAATTCGAATTATATAAAGACTAATAATTTTTAATTCATCAAAATATTTAATCTAAAAAGAAATATTTAATCTAAAAATCATTTTTAAGTCATACGCTTTCATTTGCATGTTCATACTACATAACTACTCATTACGCAATAAAATGAATTCATTTGTGACATAGGGTCTTCAATAAATATTGGCTAACGATAGTTAATATTATTTTTATAGCTCATGTGAAAAAATGTCAATTTTAGGTATATATATATATATATATATATATATATATATATATGTATGAATATGTAATATATATTTATATATATATGTATACACATATATATATATATATATATTTATATATATATATATATATATATATATATATATATATATATATATGTGTGTGTTTGTATATCAAATTACTTATTAAATGAAGCTATTTATATGTATATATGAGTATACTAACAAACGTTACCTAATAGACAAATTATTAAGTCAAATATCAACACAAATGTATTTTCACAAATCACTATTTCAAAGTATTTAACGCTGATTTAAAAACACAGATTGTAATCCTCCCACATTTTAACGAACTTTCTTCATCCTTCTCTTTAAATATCAATCATAAGGCCCCTTCAACTCCAAGCGCTATTGATCTACGCTAAACCTAATTCGACCGGTAATTTTTATGACCTTATAACATAAGAGTTAACGTAGGTCACCGTGAACGCGCGGTGGCTTCCACAAGAGGGATGTGTGAGACAGCCAAAACGTAAATATCGCGAGGGAGACGGTGCGCGGTATTCACATTCACGAACATGTCAAGACCTTAATCTTCCCCAGCAATAAAGCGAAATAGAGCGTAATGATTTTTTTCCTTTGACTCAATCGTGTTTCCACGTCTTTCAATATTCGATCTCGTCAAGTGAGAGGTGGGAATTATACGTAGACACAAAATATAAATTTGGTAACGTGAATACAGCTATTTCAAGGCAGGAAATATTTATGATGCGAAAGTAAACACGGAGGCTTTCAAATTTTTCCGATGTCGTTTAACAAAGAAGAAAAATCAATTTACAAACACGCGCTAAAAAGAAATCGTGGTTCACCAAATTCAAATCCCGATCCGCCACATTTAGATACTCTTGGAATTAAATATGAAATGTGTGTATCATTGTTATATAAAGTGGTATTTTATAAAATTATAATTTTTCTAAATATTTATTTGAAACGATAACTTATATTAACACTTTAAATTTTTTAACTAATCAATTAATTGGCTGTTAATTGAAACACAGTTAATAATTTAAAATACTATCAAAATATTAGGTTTTGTGCCGAGAATTTTGCGATGAAATTGTGTTACGATGACAAAAAACGAATTCTTGTAACTGGAATTTATTTTTCTAAGTTTGAGTAGAACTCACGTTAGAAGGATTCCGTATTCACTTAGAACCAAATAAACGTTACCCTTACGCGTAATATTTGTAAAAAACTATTAAGAAATGTCAATAATATTTTTCACTTTGTTTATACAGTCTTTAGTGAATATTTGAAGCTTTAAAAATATGGTGATTATTTGAAAAACTATGAAATTTAGAAATGTCCTTAAAATTTTCCAAAAAATTCAGATAAATTTGCAATAAGCTTGTTTTTTCTTTAATTTGGAATTTTTCAGTTATGAAAACACGTGTAGGGCGTATATACTTTGCGGATATTTTACACACGTCTACAGAATTGTCTTACTATATTCCTAGAATAATGTACATAGTATTAAAATAATTTAGTTTTTAAAATATTAACACTATTCACGAATTTTTATTTTGAGTGTTGAAAAAAAAAATTACTCAGCAAGTATAGCGTTCCATTGTTTAAAGTTAGTAATAATGATACATATTAAGCGAAATCGAATAATACGAAATAATGGACAAACGAATGTCAAACTATGATATATAGTAAAAAAATGATATCGTTATTTATAATTACAAGTTTGATGGGACAGTCATTTTTGTTCTTTATTAAATCATCAACTTTATGAGTTTTTGAGTAAACGTACCTTAATAAATTATTTAGAATATTTTTTTGGCAATTACAATAAATTTTCTGGTATTTTACTGCAGAAACTTATACTTTCCCACAAAATGAACTACTAATTTTTATAAGCTTGGGGTGTATAGAAATATTTGATTTATTTTGGCTTCTATTAGTGCAATTGCAATAATCTCAATTGTTATTTATAAAAATAATAATGTTTGTTTGCTTTAATACAACGAGCAATTTCATAATTATATGTCAACCGTGTTTTGAGAAAATGTGGCTGTCACAAACAGATTGACGGACAGACTGATGGACTTTTGAATGATCTCGTAAGGATTTTCTCATTTCTATTTTAGGTACAGAGCCACATATTTTGATTTATTGCGTTATCTTCACCAATTTTAAATAAGACTAGCTATGTTTTTGAATTTGTTAGCGTTAAAAATATAATATTTTTAACGCTAACGCAAGTTGATTACTATATTAATACATATAAAACAATTATGATTATTAATATAAGTAAATCGTACTGAAATGTCAAATATGTGAAACTTTTAAGTAGGATGATTGGGATGAAATATAAATCACACGTTAGCTTGAATTTAAAGAATTGAAAACTTCGTCGAAATTCCTTTATTTTTTTTTATGTGATGCACAAACAAATATACAGGCCAAGGACAAAAACTCTATGAAATAATATTCGAAAGTTTGAGCTGAGTTTATGTTTGCAAAACTAATCTTGAGTTTATGGCTTTCAAAAATTGTAAAAATATCGAAAAATATAATTCTCGCCATGGGAATAAAGTATGGAATCCACATCTGAAAATATTCATTTAATTATGTAATACAGACGTAGATAACTAAGTACGTATGGAATCATAACTAACTATGCCAGACGTTCTTAGTGCAATTTTTTTGTACTTAAAATATATTTTTAATTTTTTTCTTTGGGACAGACAATAACATTATGAAATTCTCATACCATTTTGTTAAATTTTAATTAACTCAAAAGAGATACTAATATTCAAATTACTATTAGAAAATTTGGTAATTCAAAATATTGTTGTGCATTTCATGGTCGGAAAAAAATGTTGATCATTAGGATCTTTAGGAGTTTTTGAGTAAAAAGGATTATTTATTTCCATATTTGGGAACCAATTTTGTAAAATTATGCTGAATATCAGTTGTATAAATGAAATACATGTATAAGTTTTCCGCACTGTGGCAGAAATAGGTAATTATATATATATATATATATATATATATATATATATATATATATATATATATATATATATATATATATATATATGTATATATATATATATACATATATGTATATATATATATATATATATATATATAAATAAATCAGTCCATGAATTGGACATTTGGTTGAGAATGAACTAATAACTTTTCCAATTTTCTTTTAGGAAAGAAACGAAACAATTGGAAACGCCGAGTTTGAACGTTATGTGTTTAAATAATGGAATGGTATTGTTTTTGGTATAACTTATGTACGAAATATTTTATGAATAAATGTAATTTGTGTAATTACCAAAAGTGTGCTTTTAATGTAATAAATTAAAGGAAAATTAAAATTGCCTTGATTTCTTTGGAATGTGTGTGCTTACGTATTGTACGGTTTGAAAATATTTTCATTTTATGTAGACCTTTTTTCTCGTAAGAAGTCACTTAATATGACTAAGGTTTAAAATTAAATTTAGATACGGTGAGGGTCCGAGTTAAAACAAAACCGATTTCTGCTTTCAAAAAAAAGAAGTGGTCTTTCAGGGTTCCTTTCCTCAAAATTGAAAACACGGAACCCTTATAAGATTACTTCGCCGTCCGTTCTTTTGTCTGTCAAAGCCCTTATTCTCAGAAAAGTTTTTGGTTTACGCAATAAAATATATGATCTTTAAGGCGTCTTTTTGTTATTTATATCGTCATCAAAAACCTTTAGGATATTTCCGGTCGACTTACAAACTTCAAAGTCGGCATAATGGGAGATCCTATGGCATAAGGATTGAAAAGAAACCAGAAGTCAATGATTTTTATTATATGTGGAATCATACATTTTTTTAAACATGCACCTGTAATATATATAGTAGGCAATACACACACTCATACACACACACGCACACACAAACACGTACACACACACACACACACGTATTCACGCATGCACGTATGCACGTACGCGCGCACGCGCACACGCACGCACCCACGCACGCATGTACGCTCGCATGCACGACACGCACAAAGTAGTAATATAAATTCCTATTTATGTCGCTTCACTTGAAACTAAAACACACGTTGTCAGAAGTAATATGCATTTAAAGAACGTTATTAGAAAAGAGACTGCTTAATTGGTATTTCTTTTGGTATTAAATGAAACAATTATACTTTTGGAAGATTAAAATTACGTAACTTGTACCAGTATTTCAATATAATACCGAATAATTTTGTGCTGATCCACGAATGTCCAGTTTAATTTTTCACTAATACACTTCACCGGCAGTAACTTCATAAACTTCAAGTTGCAACGGTACTATATTTAAATTACACCAGAGTATGACAACGAATACGTAATATATATTGTAGTCTAGATTTAAATTGACAATTTCATATTAACTAAACTTTAAATATCACGAAGTCTGCAATAAGAGTATGGGCTCTTTTCGCGCCATCCACGTACAAAATTATATTCAACGCCTTTAACACCACAGCCAACAGCACTCCGTCTATATTTCCTACAAAGCGAGGAAAAAATTTCACTGCCGGATATATCGTTTGTCAAATTTATTGTGTTTGTTTCTGACGGACGTTGATTGGATTGAGAAGTTTTGGTAATATTTCAGCGATCACACCTCACGGTCGTACCTACGGTGAGTACAATAACATTGCTGTTGCTATCGAGTAAACGACACACTTTTCCTACTTATTTATTTTTTGGCGAGAGGAAATATGAATTGCATCAAAAAAGATTTGTGACATCGAAATTTCTGTTCAGTATCATTGCACCATAACTTATTAAGACAGAATGACAGTAAAAACTGAGTGCTATTGGAATATAAGTCACAGCTATTTGATATTCAATTTTTATTCCACACGTTAGTAAGTACTTATTATACTTATTTTTATATCTATATATTAGTACTAAATAATTTAGCACTATTCGTAAAAGTGCTATTAATTGTTATTTTAATTTTATTGTAATTTTTATATTTTTCTCATAGATAAAAAGAAATTTATTTCAATGCACTATATTCTAAGATCGCACCATTCTAGTTTTAATACGAAATTGAAAATATTGGCGCGAATAAATTTTGAAGCGACAGATGCGCACAGTACATACTTGTGCATCTGTAGCTTAATTTGCATTAAACAAAAGTAGATATACATAATCTAATTTTCTTTCACCTGTGAAATATGTAGTTGCTAATGTTCTTACGTAATATTAAAGATATTATGTTTTTTTAAATTTAATACGCACGTAAATATATACGAAACCCTCTTAATGTGAATTTCTTAACGGGTTTATTATTTATTGTACTAATCGCAATATTTTCTGTAGTATATAATTGTACGAACTTCAATATAAAAATTTTCACTCTTTTACAGAGAACATTTTCGTAAAATTTTCATTGTTTTGCCAATTTTTATTATTGTGACGTCTAAGACTCCAGTCATTTATGCTCTGAAAACCAAAAATATTTCACTGATATTGTCGAATAAGTAATTAACCACTCTTATTTCCATTATATATGGAGCTGGGAAGATTTTTAGCGATATCTATATTTTCTTCAGAATATTACATACTTACAGCATATTTTTTCTACCGCAGTCGGTCAAAGTGGAAGAGCGATTCTTCTAGAGTGAAGTTATGCTAGTTCAGAAGTGCGATACTTGCGAAGCAACCTGATTTATTTATTCGATGAGGTAGTTAATATCAAACATCTAATAACCTATTCGATATTATCGTAAAAACTTGTACATTTTAATAGAAAGAAATTTTAATAAAAATGTTTTCTTTCTTCTAAACAGAAAATATTTAATATTAAAAATATTATACTTCTTTAGGTTTCCGTAGCGAAAAAAGGAAATCTCATAATTTCTGTCATGGCCTCTCAGTTCCTACAGTTTTTAATTTCTTATATTTTCCACAATTTCAGCTTTATACTCAGCAAATTTTGCAAGTAAACACTTAAAGTATCGATTAGCAATTAGTAAATATCATAATAAATTTAGAAGTTTTTTAGGAGACCAAATTTGTTTCACTCTTTTCATAGGTCTTAAAAATAAAATTTTACTTGCGTTTAACATCCGTTAATATAACAATTTTTCTCATACAAATGTAATAGACAAAACGTACTTATACTTTGTTGTGAATGTGTCTTTTTTATATATAGTCCAAATACACAATTACAAATATACAGAATAATTGAAAACGAATCACAATTAAATAAACCCTTAGTAATAAACAAAAAAAAAGAAAAGGGTGTTTTCAGTTGTTTTGAGATAGAGAATAATTTGTTTTACCTGTCACTAAGGCTTCAATATTTTACGGGCTCTATATATAAGACACCTACATAACATTAAACCTACAAGAAAACAGGTATAGTATTCACAGTAACAAGGGTATTCACGTGTCCATTTGTGAATAGAGATGCCGAAGGTTACCGATATTATGATACTGTTACAGTTTCGATCTGAAATTATTTCCAAAATGAAGGGGTGCAGCGAAAAGTAAGAGACTCTAAGTGTGTCACATATTTACGATCGAGTTACGTGTTATTGGATTCCGCGAAGTAGTCCGCCGGCTGAAAATTTGTCGAGGCATTATGCTGCCAAATGTATTCATTGTGCAGCGAGTGCTTTTTATTTTCGCCTGTTAAAAATATATGAAGGAATGCTCGCCGCTCACCCCTCACTTGCGCATTTCTGTATAAAACGTATTTATGGCGAGAATATGCTAGATATTGTCGTGCCATGAATAATGGCCTAGCTATGTGAGAAAAGGGTACTCGGGATACTAAAGGAAATCTATGAAATATATTTTTAAACACAGAAAAATTTCTTTACAAGCGACATTTCTCAAATGTCCTTAAAACAGAGCTGTGTTTAAAGCCATCAATTATAAATATATTCACGTTGAGACGATGTCTGATATTCTACGAAATATGAGACGTTATTATATAATTAATTACCTAGTTACATAACGAATTGTGGCTTGGTATGCGGTAAGTATTAAATGAAATAGGTTTTTATAATTTTTTTATTTAAATATGTTAAACACAAAGATGGAAATATTTGAATTATATTTCCACACGGTCAACCTTGTTTAGAGTTTAAGGCTTAAATAAAATTGGTTAGATAACATTCCATGATAATGCTGGTTATATTCAAATTCACTGAACCATGTTAATCGTCGATAAATGTAAATATTTTTATTTATATATATTTGTTTACTGCAATTTTATGAAAATATTTATTTAGTCAAGTGTATATACTTAATATGTTCATACACACATAGATGAACAAATCATTTCACAATATGCACTTATACTAATTTTTTATAAGTAAATAATTATATATTTTGCACACATATAATTTCAACATTAGATAGATACACACTTTTATGTCATAACTATACATTCTAGGGTAAACACAGTGAACATCACGTCAGAAGAAAAAAAAAGTAAATTAATATATTATCGAGGAAGAGTGAGGTATTATAACTAGAACTTATTAACAACTGGAATTACTTAGTATATTCAATCCGACCAAGCCCATGCTAGAATACGCTCCTGATTGGATTTATATAGTTGTCTTCTGATACAGAATCCTGCTAAACATATCTTTTATTTGAAAATGCTTATAAGATATTAGTTATTGAATTTTTTTTTCACATTTATTAAACTTGGGTTGGAAAAATTAGAAAATGGAATTTAGAACGAATTACATGTTAATTTGGGGGGGATTCATGCATTTTTTTGTTCTTTATTAGATATCAAAAAAGACCTCGACTTGATCTACTTACAATATTTCTTGCATATATTTTTTACATAATGCTAAAATAGCTGGACTGTTACTGACTGAGAGACGGACGCACTTGCAATTTCCAATTCAATATCGCCATTTGGGTATCAGTTTAAAATGCATGTTATAAGGATTAAGTAGTAATTTTATTAAAAAGTGGAATAATTCATACACATAATTTCCATTCAAATTAATTAAAAATTAGTGTACCATTGCTGGACTGTCCGCACATTTTAATGTAAATCAATGATTTAAATAGTATAGTGTTAAAGCCGGCTTCACGATGAACGCTACCAAGACAAAGTGTACGTTGATCTCTTTTATTCCCAATTTCCAACCAAGGGTATTTTCGGCAGGTCAAAAACTAATCAATAAATACCTTGGAACCTGGCTTATTCAAATTTTGGACAATAACGTAGAGATCACAAGTCACATGAGAATTATCCTTAGTGCCTCTGCAAAAATAAAAAGGTACTCTGCAAATTGCCTTAAAATCCTACTTTGAAGTCGTTTTCTCCAATGATACATACAATATATGCATCTATTCAGATACAAGGCCTCAAAAATTAAGGAAAATCTCAGGCAACGTATAAAAATATTAAAAATAACCTTTCTTCTTTTTAAAAATAACCTTAAATCTTAACCTTTTATTAGTTTTTCAAAGATGTACGTTGATGGTATTCGAAAGGATGCAGTATCTTTTTTTTTGCACTAACACTTTTGTATGGTATCATTTTTGATTAGATGTAACTCACAAAATCTTGCACATTTTCAGTTTAGCGTTTTGTTTGCAAGCCTTAATGCTATTCCAGTACCGTACCAGGTTAGGTTAGGATAGACTAGACTAAGCAAACTTAAGTTATGTTAGATCAGGCTAAGTTAGGTTAGGCTACTCCAGGCTAAACAAATTTAGGTTAGGTTAGATTAGGCACAGAATCGGATGCACATTTACGCCTAATTAAAATCATTCGAAAATTTTGATTTCTTCAAGTTTATTCCTCTAAGATTCTCAACATAGAAGATAATCTTATCACTTATGATTTTCTTGGATTTTAACCCCACGTATGCCGCATATATTTGATGTTTAAAAATTAATATTGGATTAAAATTGTGTACGCAGTATAAGTATAGTAAAAAGACATTGTGTTTATGGCAATCAAGTACTTCCGAGAAAACTTGAAGGAGGATAACTTAACAAAACGGAACAAACTCTTTTATTTAGCCAGATTTTAAGTTCATATATAAATTACAGCTTGTTCATATATAAATTTATGTTTCTACTAACTGCATACTATTTTAGTTTATCATTCCGATGAGATTTTATAGATTACACAAATAGACTTTGTTTCTAGTTGGGTTAAAAATATTAGAATTTATTTGTATAACAGGATAAATTTTCCCGTTACATAGTTTGCCTTTTATGTGGAATTTAATTTATTTAATCGATTAATTTTGTTCTATCATTTATCACCTTATTTCACACTTTAATATAAGCCTTAATACATATATATATATATATATATATATATATATATATATATATATATATATACACTTGTTAAAATTGTATTAAAAACTTGCAAAACTAGAAAAATTAACTTAGTATAGGAAAATATAAAAAAAACACCAAAAATGAATGAATATTAGGAAATATTGCATACAAAAGGTAAATTTACAAGTATTGGCATATTATAATTAAGGAAGTAAAATACGATGGGATCCAGACGACTGTCGTATGCGATTGATACGTATGACTAACTTAATGGTATAAAAATATTACCTTCCAGCCAATAAGAACACCAGCCCATTATTGTTTATTAAGCGACCGGGAATCGAACCAAGAGCCCCTTAGTTCGCCGCGCCATCAGTTGCCGTTTGCTTTGATATCCACTCGGCAAACTTTGGCTATGATCGTTGCGTGCTAGTATAAACCTATATGTGAGTATATACTTGCACTATGAAAATATATTGTCTAATGCATATTTTACAGGCATTACGATATCGTGTATTTTTCATAAACCATGAGATTATGAGTAAATTTTGAATGAACTTCTAGTAACGCAGTTTTCTTTTTCGTAATTACACGTCATCTTGTGCATAAAGATTTTAAGCAGAAAATATTTTCAGCAAATGATATCTCTCTTCGGCTTATTTCATTAATTCTTTTAATTCTTTTTCGTACTTTTACTTATAATATTTTTGTGATTACACCATTATCATCGTTCAATTATTACTCTATCTGATTTCTTTCATAATATATGGATCGGTCATTTTTCTTTTCGCACTGATTTTTCCGGCATTTATATTCATTCATCAAACTTTTTCTGTCGAACTATTTAACATGTCAAATATATCTCAATATTTCTTTTCTTATTTTTACAATCACATTTTCTTTAATAGCGCATTCTACTTGAAAATAAAACTTTTTAATTCTATCACATAAACTCTCTTCATAGTACTATGTATGGAACATGTTAATTTTCGTAAACCTACTTTGAAAACAAGCTGCATTATTATCTAAAGGATGAAACAGATTTGTACATGTTGAATTAGACATTACTTAACTTAACTTTACATTAACTTGACATTTACTTCACAGTATCTTGTACATTTTTTTGCACGTTCCACTTAATTTTCCTTAAAATATTTTTATCTGATTACACTTGCAATTTCGACAAAACTACGTTTTACTTTAAAACGAATCATAATTTTAGATGACATTCGCCAATATTCGAAGTTGCTTTGAATGAAAATCATATTCTAATGCCACTAGTGACAAGAGCTTTCCTTGATGGCTTTATGCAAATTACAAGCAGCCGATAATAAATTATTAAATTTCCCCAATGATTCAGTGCCAGTTTTAGTAATAAAACTTATGCGAGTGGGACTTTTCAATTTCTCATTCAACGCTGACCGCGAAAATGTCACGAACTTCTTGCGGATTACAAAATTCAAATGACTCATAAATATTTAAATTTAAATTATATTATGATTTGTCATTTCGTAACGAAATTTTTAAAATATTTCAATCCAATCTGACATACACATCTCCAAAATTTGTTATAAATGTACTTCGATAAAGTGTTCATTTCTACAGATTCTCTGTGAAATCTCTTTGGCCTGTCATTTGTTTGTATTTATTTAAATACTAAATCAAAGTTTTCGTTTGGAGGGGGCACTGGCCATGGTTGTTATGCAAGATATTAGACAAATTCGAAGACATACAATGTTACTCTTGTCGCTTGAAACTTGTGACGGTCTATTGTTCATGTAGTCTACAGGATGTATGTATAAATTAAGAAATGTAATATTAAATAATTTATTCTGCCTTCTTGTTTGATCTTTTATCCTTGTAAAGGGATGATTTTTGCTTAATATTTCGTTCAGATTAAAAATATAAATAACTCTGTAAGACGGAACTAACAAGGGTAGAGAATAACACTTGGATTATCGATTTATTTTAAACTTGGTTTCATCATCATATACCCTATAGGTGACATTTCTTGAGATCTTGACGCTTACTGCTTAAAATGACAGAGAATTCAAAATTTATTTCTTGGCATGAATTTATAATTTAGGAATATAAACATGAATATCAAAAACTTGCCACATTATGGGAATGTTAGATGTGGCATGGTCTCTTTAATGATATCTACCAACGTACGGTATAACAGGCAAACACAATTGTCGACCTTTTCTCTTGGATGGGTTTAATACAATTCTGGATATGAAATGTTCTCAAGTTTTATAGTAAATAATATAGTAAACGCTTTTAAGTACTTTTAATCGTATTTCTTATTAATGTTAATTTAATTACTATTTAATATTTATTGTAAATAAATAATTATTAAATCTTTTTATTTAGCCTTTAATTTGATGACATAGTTAATTACAACTTGAGTTATTTTAAATGGAATCAACTTTTAATTATTTTTTTCAATATATATATATATACATATATATATATATATATATATATATATATATATATATATATATATATATATATATATATATATATTTATATTTGAAAGTATACATTAAAGTGTGAAATAAGTTAATAAAAGATAAACAAATTTAATTCCACATAAAAACGCAAAAGTATGTAATGTGAAAAGTTATCCTGTTATACAAATTAATTCTAAAATTTTTGGCCCAACTGTAAACAAAAGTCTGTTTGTGTAATCTAAAAAATCTCATCGGAATGATAAACTTGAATAGTATACAGTTAGTGGAAACATATATTTATATATGAACAAGCTGTATTTGTATACTTAAAATGTAACTAAACAAACGAGTTTTCCGTTTTCTTAAGTTATCTTATCAGTGTCTGCACTGTACTGCGTACACAATTTTAATCCAATAATCATTTTTGAAGATCAAATATATACGGTATACTTGGGGATAAAAACCAGGAAAATCATAAATGATAAGATTACCTTCTATACTAAATATCTTAGAGGAATAAACTTGAAGAAATCAAAATTTTGATTCTGAAAGGATAATGGAGGACAAAGGTGGCTCCTGTCAAATTATAAATTTTGGAGAATGATTTTAATAAAGTGTGAATGTGCAAGCGATTCTGTGCCTAATCTTACCTAACCTAATATTGTTTAGCCTTGAGTAGCCAAGTCTAACTTAGCCTGACCTAACATAACTTAACTTTGCTTAGTTTAGCCTACCCTAACCTAACCTGGTGTGATACTGGAATAACATTAATGCTTGCAGTTACAAAACGCTAATATGTTTTTATACGTTGCTTGAGATTTCCCTTAACAGTTGAAGCCTTGCATCCATATAGGTGTATAGATTATGTGTAGCATTGGAGAAGACGACTTCAAAGTGGGATTTTAAGGCAATTTGCAAAGAACCTTTTTCTTTTTGTAGAGGCATTAAGGATAATTCTCATGTGACTTGTGATCTCTACTTTACTGTCTCAATTTTGAGTAAACCAAGTTCCGAGGTATTTATTGATTAGTTTTTTACCCGCGGCGAATAACAGTTGGAAATTGGGAATATAAGACGTGAATATAAACTTTGTCTTGGTAGCGTTCATTCTGAACCCGGCTTTAACACTATACTCATTAACTCAATCGACAACTGACTTTATTGATTGCGTATTTACATTAACATGTGCGGATAGTCCAGCAATGGGACACCAATTTCAAATTAATTGAAATCATTATTGTATGATTAATTGTATGACTTATTCCACTGTTTTAATAAAATTACTGCTTAATCCTTATAGTATGCATTTTAAACCGATACCCATATGGCGATACAGAATTAGAAATAGAAAGTGCGTCTCTCAGTCAGTCGCACTCTAAATATTTTTACTATTTTAGGATTATGTAAAAAATATATGCAAAAAATATTGTGAGTAGATCATGTCGAGGTCTTTTTTGATATCTAGTAAAGAATAAAAAAAACCCCTCAAATTAACATGTGATTAGTTCTAATTTCCATTTTATAATTTTTTACCTCGAGTTTAATAAATCTGAAAAAAAAAATATTTTATTAACTAATATCTAATAAGCATTTTTAAATAAAAAATATTTTTGGTAGGTTTCCGTATCAGGAGACAACTATAGAAATCCAATCATGTGCGTATTCTAGCACGAACTTGGTCGATTTTAACGTAGTAATTCCAGCTGTTCATAAGTTCCAGATATAATACTTCACCTTTCCTCAAAAATATATCAATTTACCTTGGTTTTCTTTTGACGTTATGTTCACTGTGTTTAGCCTAGAATGTATAGTTACAACATAAAAGTGTGTATCTATCTAATGTTGAAATTATATGCGTGAAAAATATATAATTATTTACGTGTAAACAATTTGTGTAAGTACATATTTGTGAAATGATTTATTCTGCTATGTGTGTATAAACATATATGAAGTTTGTAAATTTGATTAAATAAATATCTTCATAAAATTGGAATAAACAAATATATATCAATGAAAATAATTACGTTTACCCACGATTAACTTGATTTCGGTGAATGTTAATATAACCAGAATTATCAAGGAATGTTATCTAATCAATTGTATATATCACGTAAACTGTAGACAAAGGTTGACCGTATAGAAATATTAATCAAATATTTCCATTTTTGTGTTAAACATATTTAAATAAATAAATTATAAAAAACCTATTTCATTTATATTTATTGCATGCCAAGTCACCATTCGTTATTTAACTAGGTAATTAATTAGAGAATAACGTCTCATATTTTGTGGGATATCAGATATTGTCTCAACTTGAATATATTTATTTTCTATGACTTTAAACACAGCTCTATTTTAAGGACAGTCAAAAAATGTCGCTTGTGTAGACAATTTTCTGTATGTTTAAACATTTATTTCATCGATTTTATTTGGTGTCCCGAATCCCCTTTACTGACATAGCTAGACAATTATTCATGGCACGATGTCTCATATTTTGAATGATATCGAGCACGATCTCGCTATAAATACATTTTATACAGAAATACACAAAACGGAATGCGCAAGCGAGGGTGAGCGGCGAGCATTCCTTCATATATTTTTAACAGACGACGATAAAAAGCACACGATACACAATGAATAAATTTGGCAGCGTACTGCCTCGACACATTTACAGCCGGCGAACCGCTTCGCGTAATCCAATAACACGTAACTCGATCATAAATATGCGACACACTTAGTGACTTACCTTCCACTGCACCCCTTCATTTTCGAAATAATTTCGGATCGGAACTGTAACGGTATCGTGGTATCGGTATCATTCGGCATCTCTATTCACAAATGGACACGTGAAGCTTATGGATATGCTTATGGATACCCTACCTGTTTTCTTATGGGTTAAATTTTATGCAGGTGTCTGGTATATAGAGCCTGTAGACATTAAAGCCTTAGTGATGGGTAAAGCAAATTATTCCTTATATCAAAACAAATAAAACACCCTTTCCTTTTTTTTGGTTTATAACTAAGGGTTTGTATAAATGTGATTCGTTTTCAATGATTTTGTGTATTGGACATTAAAGTTATATATAAAAAAGGACACGTTCACAACAAAGTACAAATACGCTTTATTTATTACATTTGTATGAGAAAAATTATTATGATAACGGATGTTAAACGCAAGTTAAATTTTATTTAAGACCTATGAAAAAAGTGATATCCCGCTTGAACGACGATGTGAAAACAAATTTACGTCTCTGCTTTATTCATATATGTATGGGTCTCCTCAAAAAACTTCTAAGTTCATTGTGATATGCATTACTTGTTAATCAATACCCTAAGTGTTTACTTGCAAAATTTGCTGAGGGTAGAGCTGAAATTGTGGAAAATATAAGGAATCAAAAACTGTAGAAACTGAGAGGCCATGACAGATGACAGTGTAAAGAAGGCCGGTGATCATAAGAAAATTATAAGATTTCCTTTTTTCACTACGGAAACCTAAAGAAGTGGAATATTTTTAATATTACATTTTTTCTGCTTAGAAAAAGAAAACACTTTTATCAAAATTTCTTACTATAAAAATGTACAAGTTTTTACGATAATATCGAATAGGTTATTAGGAGTTTTATATTAAATATTTCATAAAATAAAAAAATTAGGATGCTACGCAAGTATCGCACTCCTGAACTAGAATAAATCCACTCTTCAAGAATAGCTTTTTGATTTTTTCCGACTGCGGTAGAAAAAATATGCTGTAAGTATATAATATGCTGAAGGAAACATAAATATCGCTAAAAATCTTCCAAGCTCCATATATAACGGAAATAAGAGTAGTTAGCTATTTATTTGGCAATATCAGTGAAATATTTTTGGTTTTCAAAACATAAATAACCGGAATATTAAACGTCACAATGATAAAAATTTGCAAAACAATTGAAATTTTACCAAAATGTTTTTAGTCTTTAAAAGGGCGAAAATATTTATGTTGAAATTCAGACAATTATATACGACGGAAAATATTGCGGTTAGTACGGTAAATAATAAACCCGTTAAAAAATTCACATTAAGAGGGTTCGTATATTTTTATGTGCGTACAGAATTTAAAAAAACATAATATCCGTAATATTACGTAAGAACATTACCAAGTACATATTTCACAGGCGAAGAAAAAATTAAATTAACTTTAGCTACTTTTCTTCACTGCAATTTAAGCAACAGATGCACATGGATGTACTGTGTGCATCTGTTGCTTCAAAATTTATTCTCGCCAATATTTTCAATTTCATATTAAAACTGGAATGGTCCAATTTTAGAATCAAGTGCATTGGAATAAAATTTATTTGTAACTATAAGAAAAATTTAAAAATTACAATTAAATAAAATCCAATGTTACGAGTGGTACTAAATCATTTAGTACTAATACGTATATATAATTGAAAAAAAATTGTTAACACGTGGAATAAAAATTTAATATCAAATACGCGGATACACGGAACAGAAATTTCGATTACTCAAATCTTTTTTCATACAATTCATATTTCCTCTCACCAAAAAATAAATAAGAAGGAAAAGTGTGTCAGTAACTCAATGGCAACAACAATGTTATTGTGCTTACAGTTGGTAGGACCGTGATGTGAGATCGCTGAAATATTACCAAACTTGTCAATCCATTCGACGTCCATCAGAAACAAATATCAACAAATTTGACAAACGATATATCCGGCAGTGAAAAGTTTTCCTCGCTTTGGGGGAAATATAGACGGAGTGCTGTTGGTTGTGAGGTTAAAGGTGTTGAAAATAATTTGTACGTGAAAAGAATCCATGCCTCTCATTGTAGACTTTGTGATATTCAAAATTTAGTTAATATGATATATTTATGAAATTGTCAACAAAAAATCCATGCTACAGTATATTTTACTTGTTCATTGTTATACTCTGGTGTAATTTAAATGTAGTGCTGTTAAAACTTGAAGTTTATAAAGGTACTGCCGGTAAAATGTATTAGTGAAAAATTAAACTGAACTTTCATGGGTCATGAACCAGCACAAAATTATTCAGTATTACATTTAAATGCTGGTACAAGTTATGTAATTTTGATCTTCCAAAAGTAAAATTCTTCCATTTAATATAAACAAATATCAATTAAGCAGTATCTTTTTTCATAACGTTCCTTAAATGCATGTTACATCTGACACCGTGTTTTATAGTTTCACGTGAAGCGACATAAATAGGAATTTACATTACTACTTTGTACGTGTCGTGCATGCGAGCGTATATGTGTGCGTGATGCGTGTGTGTGCGTGTTGCGTGCGCGTCTGCGCGTTTGCGACGGGTGCGCGTGTGCGTGCGTACGTGCATGCCTGCATGGGTGTGTATGTGTATATGTATGTGTGTGTATTGCATGTTTAAAAAAAAATATAATTCCCAATATAACAAAAATCATTGACTTTTAGTTTCTTTTCATTACTTATAGGACCTCCCATTATGCTGACTTTGAAGTTTGTAAGTCGACCGGATTTTTGATGACGATATAAATAACAAAAAATACCCTTCAAAAGATCATATTTTTTGTTTCGTAAACCAAAAAGTTTTCTGAGAAAAAGGGTAATAGAAATGTTTGGTAGACAAAGGGATGGACGGTGAAGTAATATTATAAGGGTTCCGTTTCTCCATTTTGAGAAAAAGAACCCTGAAAGAATGCTTCTTTTTTCAATAACCACTTAAGTATAACTTTCGAAAGCAAAAATCCATTTTCTTTTAAATCGGACTTTTATCGTATCTAAGCTTAATATTACTCCTTTGTAACATTTAATGACTTTTTTTGTTTTTTACAATAACATTCCATTATTTAAACAGATGATGTTCAAACTAGGCGTTTCAAATTTTTTCGTTTCTTTCCTAACAGAAAATTGGAAAAGTTACAAGTTGATACTCAACCGAATATCTAATTCCTAATCTGATTTATTTAGGAGTGGAACATCAGGCCGACGTCCCAATTGACGGCCCAGTTTAGATATAACTTCCGCACTGGGAAGAACCTGAAATAGGATGTAATAAAATTTGGATTTCCCATTTTATTGTACGTTTTCATTGAGTAGCAGCTTGGGTTGCCTCTTGGGAATCAACAGCAGTTTTCGTTCGTGCCAAATTGTGATCAGGCCAGAAAAAACTTCTGCATTGTCTTGGTCGTATCTTTTGAATATAGTTAGGTTGTTGTGACAGATGTAAATATATTACGGGATATCTATTTCATTTTCTTCATTTTTCGTAGATGAATAGCCAAAACGAAATCAACACGTTATTTATGTATTAATAAAAAATAATTAGTATTGTTTATTTTACTAAATAATTTCCCAAATGTGAGAAAAATATCATTCGTTTTACTAAATAGTATTTCAATAAGTTAGGGTTAACATTTTTATCGGGCTACGAAATGTATAATGAAATTTTGATTTACTAAATTTTTTGATAGTAATTTGAATATTAGTATCTCTGTTGAGTTAATTAAAATTTAACAAAATGCTATGAGAATTTCGTAATGTTATTTTTTGCCTCTTCCAAAGAAAAGAAATAAAAATATATTTTAAGTATAAAAAAAATTGCACTATGAACGTTTGGTATAGTTAGTTATGATTCCATACGTACATAGTTATGTAAGCCTGTATTAATTAAATAAATTAATATTTTCAGACGTAGATTCCACACTTTACTTCCATTGCAAGAATTATATTTATCGATATTTTTACATATTTTTTAGTGCCATAAACCTAAGATGAAATTTGTTTTGTATACATAAATTCGGCTCAAACTTTTAAATATTACTTCATGGAGTGTTAGTCTTTGGCCTGTAAGTTTGTGCATCACATAATAAACTAAAGAAATTTCTATGAAGTTTTCACTAATGGAAGTCCTAAAATCTAAGCTAACGTATAGGTAACGTATATTTGATTGCAATCGTCCTACTTAAAAGTCTCACTAATTTGACATTTCAATACGATGCGCATTTACTTAAGGGAATAGTCATAATTATTTAAATAAATGACGTTATATGTATTAATATTGTAAATAACTTCATAATATTTTCCAATGCAAACAAATACAAGAATATAGTTAATTTTATTTGAATTGGAGAAGATAACGCAATAAATCAAAATATGTAATTTATTAGGCTAAATATAAAGTATTTGCTTGGGTTTTTTGGTTCGGTTTTAACAGATTTGTGCCTGTAATTGTTTTCATCCAAAAGGTATTTAGCAAATTCAACAAGTTTATATTTTTTCTTATGGTAGAGTATATAATCTAATATTGTTTTTTTTTCATTCATGTTTAAAGCACCAACTGTATGCGGTTTGTAATACTTAAGATATGATGCAATCTATTGCTTGTTTATTGAACTTATTTTACAAATGATTTTTTATATAAATTAATACATTTGTCGGGAATAATATTAAAATTAGTGCTTTGCACCTAAAGTAGAAATAAAAAAATCCTTACAAGATCATTCAAAAGTCCATCCGTCTGTCCATCTGTTTGTCACGGCTGTTTTTTCTCAAAACTCGGTTGACTTATAAATATGAAATTGTTGTATTAAATCGAACAAACATTATATAAATAACAATTAAGATTATTGCAATTGTACTATTAGAAATCAAAATTTACCGAATATTTCCAACTCTAAGCTTACAAAGATTAATAGTTCTTTTCTAGGAAAGTATATGCTTCTACAATAAAATACCAGAATATGTATTGAAATTGCCAGAAAAATGTTATAAATAAGTTATTAACGTATATTTGCTCAGAAAAGCTCATAAAACTGATGATTTAATAAAGTACAAAAACGACTGTCTCATCAATCTGATATATATAAATAATCATATAATTTTTTATTCTGTATAACAGAGTTTAACATTTGTTTTCAATTTCATATTTTTTATCGTTTATTATGTAATAATATTACTAACTTTAAATAGTAAAATGGTACACCTGCTGGGTAAATTTTTTTTTTCACTTTAATACTCAAAACCGTTTAAAAAAATTTGTGAATAGTGTTTAAATGAATAGTCGATAAATATTTTTGTTGGTTTCATATGTTATGTGTGATTATACTTTAAAAACTAAGTTATTTTAATTCCACATATATTATTTTCAGAATCAAATAAGACAGTTCAACAGACGTGTTTAAATTACTCAAAAAATATATACTCCCTCCCCGTATCTTCGTAACTACTAACTTCAAAATTACAAGAAAAAAAACTTTATAAGAAACTTATCTGAAGTTTGTTGGAAAACTTTAGGGATAATTTTACATTTCATAGTTTTTCAAATAATCACCATATATTTAAAGTTCAAACTTATACTCAGCAATATGTGCACGAAGTAAAAAATTACAGTAAAATTTGTTTATAGTTTTTAACAAATATTACGTACTCTTAAACGTTTGTGGGTCTAAGTGGTACGGAATCCTTGTAACGTGAGTTTTACTCAACCTCAGAAAAATTAATTTCAAATACAAGAATTCGTTTTATGTGATCATCATTATTTTTCATTGAAAATTATCGACACTAACGCTAATGTTTTGAAACAATTTTAAATTATTTACACAGTTTAAGATTTGTATGTCCATTACGTAGGAAGTTTAAAAATTAGTAAATAGTTATCAATATTTCAATTAGCCAATTAATTGATTTGTTGGAAATATTTTTACAGTTAATATAAGTTATTGTTTCAAATGAATATGTAGATAATTTATAATGTTATAAAATACCAGTATATGAAATGTTAAAACAAACATTTAATACCTAATTCCAGGAGTATTTAAATATACTGGGCCAGGAGTTGAATTTTGTAAACCACGATTTCTTCCCAGCGCGTGTTTGTAAATTGATTTTTCCTCTTTGTTGATCGATATTGGAAAATTTTGAACGCCTCCGCGTTTACTTTCGCATCGTCAGTATTTCCTACGCTCTATTTCGCGCTATTGCCGGTGAAAGATCAAGATCTTCACGTATTCGTGAATGCGGATACCGCAACATACATTTTCCTGGCAATTCCAATACATATTCTGATATTTTATTGTAGAAGCTTATACTTTCTCCCAAAAAGAACTATTAATCTTTGTGAGCTTAGATTTGGAAATATTTGGTTCATTTTATTTCTAATAGTGCAATTGCAATAATCTTAATTGTTATTTCTAAAAAAAGGGAAATTTTGGTTCGCTTTAATATAACAATTTCATATTTATATGTCAACCGAGTTTTGAGAAAAAACAGGTGTGACAAACAGATGGACGGACAGACGGATGGACTTTTGAATGACCTTGTGAGGATTTTTTCATTTCTACTTTAGGTACAGAGCACTAATTTTAATAATACTCCCAGCAAATATATTAATTTATGTAAAAAATCATTTGTAAAATGAGTTCAATAAACAATTAATAGATTGAATCATATCTTAAGTATTACAAACCGCATACAGTTGGTGTTTAAAACGTGAGTGGAAAAAAAACAATATTAGATTAAATACTCTACCATAAGAAAAATATAAATTTATTGAATTTTATAAATACTTTTTGGATAAAAACAATTACAAGCACAAATCTGTGAAAACCAAACCAAAAAAGCCAAACGGATACTTCATATTTAGCCTAATAAATTACAAAGTGTAATTTATTGTGTTATCTTCTCCAATTTTAAATAAAATTAGCTATATTCTTGTATTTGTTCGCGATGGAAAATATTATCAAGTTAATTACAATATTAATAAACATAATGCCATTTATTTAAATAATTATGACTATTCCTTTAAGTAAATGCGCATCGTATTGAAATGTGAAATTAGTGAGACTTTTAAGTAGAACGATTGCGATAACATATTACCTACATATCAGTTTAAATTTAAGGAATTCCAATAATTAAAACTTTATCGAAATTTCTTTAGTTTATTATGTGATGCTCAAAAAAACATACAGGTCAAAAACCTAAACTATGAAGTTATATTCCAAAGTTTTAACCAAATTTATGTTTGCAAAACAAATCTAATCTCAAGTTTATGGCACTCAAAAATATGTAAAAACATCGAAAAATATAATTCTCGCAATAGAAATAAAGTATGGAATCTACGTCTGAAAATATTCATTTATTTAGTTAATACAGGCGTACATAACTAACCAGACACTACAACACCCGATTTCTTTTTTAATATTATTGCAGGTTATCAAGATTATAAGCAATAATAAAGATACGTAGATCTTTTAAATTAGGTAATCAGAATGTTAAAGCAAAGCCATATTCACCCGCAATACGTGCAATATGCAAACTTCCCAACCAATAAACATATATTTTTCCCAATCAATGAACGTAAATCATGCAGTTCATAATAATAAAACAGTCTCATTTGTACTAAAATTATATGTACATAATATAAAGAAACAAATAAGGCAAACAAAACCTATTACGTATATAATTTTGTTCGCCGGATTACGGGTGCACATCTAGGCTGGCTTTAAATTTGGTATTTGAATCTCACGTTCACTTTTTGTTTCATCCGATATAGAAAATAAAGTTATCGAGTTTAATTGAGGAAATATTCTAGTTTATGAGCTAGCGTTTGGGTATTGATTATTTGATTGTGAATACATTCTTTATATATTTACATTTGTGAATTCTCTTGTTTCAAAGCTAATTTTACAATGGACTTGTTAAAAATGATCATTTTATATTCCCGTTTATAAGAAAGATATAGAGAATTATCAAACTGTCAGTAATTGATGTTTAATTGTAATAAATTCATTTAAATAATGTAATACAGTAGTAGAAAAGAGAATATTAAAAAAAATGAGAAGATTATATTCTTGTGGGATCATAAAAAACCCAAAATTTTTATTAACAAAAAAAAATTAAAAAGAGAAACTTCAAAATCAACTGCAGATATATTTAAATGAAAATATAACAAAAAAGATGAACATTTTTTTTGCTAAAGGTTCTGCGAGGATAAAGAGGCAGTAGAGCTAATGAACGAAAAATATTAATGAGACTTACTCATTGTAGATTACTTGTTCTAGAACCCTCGAATTTTCAGCTTGCATCATCATAAAATTCGGTTCGACCCAACATTTCTCCATATTCCTGTTAAATTAATACAAAAACCTATTTGATACAAAATACCTTCGTTTTACTCTTGCACCGATTCAAAATATTTCCATCTTTTTGTGGTTTCAATTAAAAATTCTGTTTAATCCACAACATCAACAGTGTCATTCAAATGATGATCCAAAGTCGTCAAGTTTTGTTTATAATCAATCTAAAAGGTTACTTGATCATAAATAGCTTCAATTTTATACTGTATCAATCCATAAGGCTTATCCTTTTATCTTCTTTTCAATATCTCCAAATTATTGTGTCGCATCAACAAAACAATCAGTTCACTGGCCACAGTATTAATTTTCCGAGACTCGTTATTTTGCCAATTGATGCCAATGATTCAGTATTACTTTGACACTTAAATTACGCCATGGTGTCAGGTCAGTCATACTTTTGCAGAGATCCATTTGAAATATTTCATCACTTCGGTTAATAAATTTCTACGTAATTTTCCTGTCATTCACGGGATTCATTCCAGAGATTGAAAAAAACTTCAAAAATTACAAATTTGCACATTTTTTATCAATATCTTTACTAACACCATTAAGGGAAAAATATATTCTTATTTGGAATTCGAGATGCAATATAAAAAAACCAAGTCAAATAAACACCTAATACAGCGCATTAAAAGCATAAAATAATGAAAATACGAGTGTTTTCTTGGGACTTTTGCGGTACATTATATTTTTTGCACAAAATAAATAACACTTTACTTATTTAAATATGAAATGGTTAGGTCCAAAAATTGATCCAAAAACTGATGTTTATGGCCCGTTTAGGCAAAATAAAATGTTTAAGTTATGGTTTAAATGGTTCCTATGATGAGGTATTAATCTTGAAATAATGTTTTTCTGGACAATAATGATTATTTAATATATATTAAGGGCCACAATGATATACGTATGCATATGCATTGCAACGTCTTTTAATAGAATTTGACAGGTACATAGAAGTTTTGGGTTTTTTGTGTCTGTAAATTCTCCTGATACACAAAATTTAATCTGACACATAATATAACCGTCAAAAACTTAAATCATTGTTATTACGGAAGTATTATCTTTACCTTATTACGTATTTACTCTGTATAAAGGATCTGTAATTTCCGTTAATTTTTTCATTTTTTTTATATTCTTTATGTCTTTTGTCCAGAGTTTTCTATGGTTTTTGAGGTTTCATTTCTTTACGTCTTAGGTGTATTTATGTAGTTTTGTTTACCTCTTAAGTGTAGTATATGTATCAAATCACAAAAATGCAATATTAAAGAAATGGCTGTTACTAATATTTGAACTTTCAATATTTCCGAAAGCTTTATTATATTACATATTTCCGAAACAATTGTTAATATATCAATTTTTAACAATTTGTTTATGAAAAATTTCCCACCATAAGTTATTATTTAGGCCAAAGTTGAATTAAATATTTTTGATTTTTGGCCACTCTTTCAAAAGCCTTTAAATAGCTCTTTGAAAATATTTTAGGTAATTCGAATATTAGTTAACCTATACATTGCATCAGGTTAGCTTCGTTTACTATTGAAATGCTAACAAATTACGCGTCAGCGTTTCATCTGTAAGTACAAAGCATGTTACATATATTACGAAAGAATTACACTGTCTGTAATATCTTGTAAAAACACAGATAAAAAATGTCGAAATCCAACATTTATAGAACATCCATCAGTTCGCGCAGCTTAAAAAAACAATGTAGTATAAAAAAAATGTATGCTACATTATTACTTGAGTTACCCAAAAAATATTGTAGCAAAAAACTGATGAAAATTCGTGTCATAAATAATACTAGTGAATCGCTAACGAATTGCGCGTCAGCGTTTCATGTATAAATACAAAGGAAATAAGACATCTTACGAAAGAATTACGCTGTCTTTATAAAATCTCCTAAAAACAAGGTTAAAAAATTTCAAAATCCGACACTTACGGAACTTTCATCAATTCGCGTAGCATAAATAAACAATGTAGCATAAAAAATACTTGTGAAAACGCCTAGCATAAAAATACTAGTGAGATGCTATCGAATTATCCGTCACCATTTCATCTATGTGTACAAAAGATGTTAAATATATTACAAAAGAACTATGCCACTTCTATAAAATCTTTTAAAAACGATGTTGAAAAAATATCGAAATCGCACACCTAGGGGACATTTATCATTTTGTGTGGGATAAAAAAACTTTAAAACCAAAACTAAATAAATATTAACTAATAATACCACTTACCTTTGAAATAATTTAAGAACGAGACAAAACATTTATTTTAGGAATAGCAATAAAAACAATTGATCATGAGTGGCCGTGAAAGAAATACGCCATAAAAATAATTTTTGTAGTCGTTAGGTAAGCATCGAACGTTAGTTTGGTACAAATTGTTCTACTTAAAGATATTAATATCGAATGGAGTCAATTTACGTGATGACGTACATCTATTTGCTGACTTTACCTACAAAATTCGGGTTATTAGCGGAAGTAAAGCACGTAATTTTTCTTATACTTCAGGTCAAAACAATAACCTGGAAAAGTAAACATAAAACAATAACCTGGAAAAGTAAGTTATATAACTTGGAAAAGTAAGTATTGCAAATCATATGACTTGCGTAAAATCCTAAGAGTTTTTTTTGCGGGTTTGTTGGTCAGTAGTATCTTATAAATTCTGCTTAGTAAGTGAATTCAATTCTGGTTATAGACTCAAATAACTTTCCATGATTTATTTTAAGGCAAAAACGTTTATCGAAAGTTAACATTTTTTTCTTTAAAAAGAGGTCAAAATATGCCAGTAATTATCTAGTTGAACTATCAATCGTGACAATAATTTCTGTACTTTTTATCGTCAATGGACTTCAACCCAAAGCAAAGGCAAGAACCCACGATTATGAACTATTCGTCATACTTTTAAATGCTTCACGCTTATTCCAATATATTAGGTTGGCTTCTAATAAATATACCAAAAGTACTGGCGATTTCTGGAATATTACACAAATTTCACAGACAGAGTATATAAAGAGCGTGTTATTAGTTTTTCTACTCAGTCGGCAATTGAATTTCGTCGAGTGTCGAATAAAAAATATGGAATATTACTACTTGTGTGTTGCTACGTGGACTTTGTTTAGGGCAAAACCCGATTGAAGCGACACAGAATATATGCATTACGATATATGATTATGATACAGCCAAGCATTGATTCCAAATAGTTAAAGAAATTAATTTTAATACGGTGGATATTAGAAAAATTTATAGAATTATACCCCTGGTTAATTTTGTGTTATCGGGTAGAACTACACTGAAGCTCTTATACAGCAATACAAAAATAATTGCCTTAACACGGGGAAGGAGTAGAAATATTCTGTTTGGCTATAGCATAAACACAAGCCTGAGTTTACATCTCATTAGGTGACATTTGAATACATTAACCTTTAATACAAACGCTAGTGGCAAGGAAATAGCAAAAGAGTATGCCCCTTCCAAGATTTCACATTAGCCAAAGCCAGAAGTTTATACTAACCAAAGGCATGTAAATGGAGCTATTTACTAAAAAAGTCTTTTAAATAAGGATACAATTACCATCAAAATTTATAGTGAATAATTGAAGAAAAACTTATTTTTAATTATAATAAAACGTTTGTGTCTTACTATAGGGGTCGACATACAGCAAAAGTGACGCAGGCAAAAATACCTTTATTTAGATACATTGCATTTTTTTTTCCATATTGCTCTTTTGATTTCTCACCTTCCGGTTATTATCTGTTTCGCTCGCTTTTTAATTTATACGACAAACAATTTAAAGATGCAGATTTTATGGCCGAATGCGGATTTTATGTTTTTTTTCAATCAAAATCCCAAAGAAGTCTACAAGAAAAGGATTTCATTTCATCATTCATATTGGCAAGAAGTGAAAGATAACAATGTGTTTAAATAATTGAATGATGATTTTGCTAATTACGTACAGAAATAAAAATAACTTTATTAAACGAGTTTGAGTATTAATTAGCTGCCAACCTAATACATATAACTCAAAACGTGTTTACATCCTTTGGCACTAATTTCTTGTGTCTATTATTTGATATTTTATCTTTGGGCACTGGTACTTTGTAATTGACAAACTAATGTTTATGAAATAAATAAAGTGACTTCGTCATATATTTCTCCATGCTATACGAAATAATAATTTTAATTCGTCTCAACGTAATTTCTTTACCGAATGTCATTTAATTGAAATTTTGTAATTGAACTGAAAATGTAAAATAAAACGTGTCTAAGGTTTAGGTCTATTTGTTGACTTCTAGAGTTTAGATTATTGGCTGTTAATTCCAGTTTGTTGTTATTTCCGCTATTTTGTTATGTTCTCATGCACGAGCTTATGTATATGTATGTATAATGTAAGAGATCAAATCGTCCAGCCTGATGTCTCAACAAATATTTATTTCAAGATGTAATCCTTCTAATACAATTTGAATAACAATTTTTCCCACAATTCAATTTGATTTATATTCTTCACCACTTTCAGAAATTAGCAGATGCATTATATGTAAATCAATATTATAGGTAAATAAAATTTGGAGTTTCAACAAATATTTAAGCCTGATTTATGACTGTAATTAAAAAAGGTATTTCAAGTTTATTGTTTTATCCTCAATGCGCTTCATAAATATGGATATTTAATAATATACAATGCAAAAATTCAAACATGCTACAGAGCAATGGAGTAGGGTACGTTAAATTTTTTAATTTAAAATTTTTAGGCAAAGGAAAGACTTCCTCACTCGTTCCTTACTAAATCAGAAGAAGTATAATATTTTTAGGTGTTTCAAATAATTCTTAAAAATGTTACTTTAAATCGACCGACGCGTAGCAACTAATTAGGAATAGGAATAATTAGGAATGGACTAAAATAGTAGCAATCTTAAATAGCCCAAACGGCAAAAGGAAAGAGGGGAGACCGTTAGAGCAACGTCTATCTCTCTAACGGTATCTCTCTTGGTGGAATTGTAATAATAACTAGACTAAACTAGATAGAAAACCGAATGCCGTGGAATGGGATGTATGTGGTATTTGCTAGTGGAAAGTTTCTTAAGAAAGTTTCAAATGTAATAAACTATATTTTTCTTACCATATTTTAAATGAATCATGTTATTAAAAATATTAATTTGCTATACTTATAACAATTTTTGGTTATTTAATGTTAAATTAAAATTTATACTAACTCAAATTAGATTAAATACTATTTATTAATGAATTAATTAACACCTTATTGAGAAAAATAAGGGTTTTAATAAAAATAGTATAATATTTAATAATTTATTTAATAAAATTTCTGCACAACTTATAATTAAGTGAGCAAATCATTGTAAAACGAAATTTTACAATGATTTGCTCACTTAATTTAGCAAAAAGACCGTAGTATAAATATATAAATGTAACGAAATAATTACTAAATTAGAAATTAAAACCCGAGTGGGAATCTAAATATTCGATAACCGTAAATTCCACTGTGAATCTAATGTATGCAAACATGTAGTTCTATAAATTTATTAAAAAAAATATTAACCTAATTCTGTCAGCATACGAGTCAATTAAAGATACGAAAAATTGTATCTAAGGCATTTTATATAAAATAGCTTTAAAATTGTCAACAATTTACTTTTTTGAAATGCAGTATAAAGTTATGCAGTCGATTATTCACACCATATTACACCGAGAAAAATTTACTTCAGATGTACTTAAGGGAAGTGTATTATCATTAGATCCTCGGGATCCATTTGAATATGTAATAACGCTTCTTTGCATTTCCATTACAAGCTTTCCTTTGAACTCGAAAGCTTTCAGCTACAAAGTGTAAGTGCAATAGGAAAATAGATTTTCATATAGAGAATATTGCAGTGAATATGGCATAATAAGCAATACCCCGCGGGAAGGTAAACTAGAGGTTTTATTAATTTAACAGTAAAACAAACTTGAATAAAAGAAAAAATGAATTTCGTGCGTTAGAAATAGTCATGAATTTAATTATAGCAAAGTAAAATGTTAAAATTGTATATGGGATTCAATGTGTATTGCACCTCCCGTATTGCAAAATTCTACTCACATTTAAGACGTTATTAATTCTATATCCTAGTCATTAGTCTTTGATCCAATGCGACTAATGACACTCAAACATAAATAGTGACATTGAAATGAGACAAACTTGTGGACAATTGTATCATAAGCAAGAGAATGAAATAACATATAATCTGTGGCGTAAACTTATTTTGATTGCCATGATTTTTTGATAATGAGGAATAAAACTGGGTTTGCTGGGTTGCTGTAATTTTAGTTTCCGCTTTATTCAAATATATGGCGGTGAGCGCACCGTACACGCGTAACGTCATTTTACAAAGCGCCGCTCTTGCCGTGCTGTGTCATTCATTACTATCGGATATTCCTTAAGTTCGACCACAATGACGTTACTAACTGAAGTTTTTTATGTGAATCATTGCCACAATAGTGCTAAGAGTTAATATTAGACATGGATGACGGTTTTGAAAAACACAATCTGATAACTTGCCTAAAATAGACTGATTAATGGTTGCCCACTATTGTTCAACTAACTCCGATTAAAAGTAAAAATGCAAACAGTAAGTATAACCTACTAAAATTTTAGGTCTTATCATAAATCTTCTGATCGTCTATTCATATTTCTCATTAAGTGCTTGTGTTTTAAAAATGTAGGTAATAATGATAGTACACGAACTCTATACTCTTACCTGACTATTCTTAAAAATGAAACCGTATTAATATGCCTACATAGTTTTGATCATAATACGTAATGTGACAAAAAACTAAAGCAGTAATCCTAACCTAAACATTATGTGCCAGAGGTACCCAACCTTTTAAAAATTTGAACCTATGAAATACCATTTTTAAAAATAGGTTAGTATAGGATGTAGGCGATCATTATACCTGTAAAGCTCAAATTGTTAAGCTGAGAAGTTCTTACTTCTATTAATTGAATTAAATATTTCATGTTATTCCTTTTTATGTTATCGTGGATGATTGGATTTGTAAGTTTTTTTTAATTTTTTAAGTGAGCATGTTAACTTACGTTTATTTTATTTTAGATCCGCTAGAAATAGCTACTGCGACGATGCTATTGGATATCTAAAAGTTAAAAGAGAAGGTGATATTTGTACAGTAAAATGCCGTATTCCCCATAACATCGAGTACGTTCCAAACGACATAACTGCACTATAAAATGTAATGAAAAAGACAGAGAAGTTTTGTGTGTCGAATGTGAAGACTGTGCCGCTAGTAAAGGTTTACATCCGTAAACATGTCATAGCATATTGCGGCTTCACCGTCAAAGCGAGGTGTCTGCGAGTACTCGCTTTAGCTGAAACAAACACTACAAAAGTAGCTTGAAAGGACAACCAAATGTTTACTACCTCTGACCCACATAACTTATAAAAAAAATGTATTTTATATCAAATGCAGGTACATTTATCAAATAACTAATTATGTACTGTAGTAGCATGTACTTGCACCAAAATGATCTTCGCCACAATAGACACAACTTTTGGCGCTAGGTGGATCAGCGCTCTCCATTATTTGCATCCATTTCTTTCGATTTTTAAGTTCGAATGGAATAATAAAAAACAACTTTTCGGGTGCGTTAGTAGTTGTATTAAAACTCTTTGGCACAATGTACGATTTTTTAGTTTGTGGATTCGACATTTTAATCAATTTTCGTAGTAAACTTCATATACGTTTACCAAAGGTCGGGAGCGGAGCGCGCATTGGGCGCCCGTTGCAAAGTGAGACCACAGTAGCCGATGACCACGCATCGCACGCATAGCTTGAAAATTATATATCTCAGAATATAGGAGACGTGTAAAAAAAACGTTTTTTTTGTTTTCAATAGAGTGTACTGTAAGGTAAAAATCAATAGCTGGTGATATTCCTCATTGTATGAGTGTGTTTTATTTTTAAAATATTGTATTTGTGATTATGGAGCGAATGTAAGTGTACATCCATTATTTTATGGCGTTATTATTACTGTTATCCCTATTTTGCGTTTATGGGTACAATTATGTAATAAAAAATGTTTTTTTTTTCTTAAATAAAATGATGTTTCCGAGGCGCTAAAACGTCTCTTTTATTTATGGGAGCTATTAAAAATACTATTGAATTTGGCATACAAAAAATAGTTTTTTATTGTTTGAGGTACCAACTCTCTATTATGTTTGTATATTTCTTTATTATGTGCAAAATTATGGCGATATTTGTAATGGAGTTTTATCCATTTCCAATTTGATATTTTGATTGATTTGTTATAACCTCTTTTATTTGATTATATATTATATTTCATATTTTTGTTGGGAATATCGTTTTGTACTACTTTATAGCAGCATATAACGGTTTAGGTGTATTTTCATTCATAAATAAGCAGAAGGCAAAATCAAAACTTTCATTTTGCCACTTTTTCTGAGCTACGAGTGAAACTTTTTTTCGTTGTGGCATTAAATTTTGTACATTCTATCAGTTAGTAAAAAGACTAAAGATTATTATAAAAGAAATTGTATTACTTTTTAGCATTTTGTTTGTTTACACTGGTCCCTTTTGTGGGTTGCTTTTAATATTTATGTTTTGCGGACTCACCTGGGCTTATTCAACAACAAGATAATTTTTATTAAACAATTTGGAAATTTATATTCACGTTTAATAATTGTTTATTATTTTTCTTAATGGACGTTTGGGACGAGGAGATAAGTGACGAAAAATTAAAACGCCGCGAACGCGACGATGAGATGAAAACAAAGTTTTTATAAGAAGCTTCCGGTTCCTAACAAAAGAGTGAAAGAGAGAGACTTTTTTATATTAAAAAGATAGATTGATATTTAATAGACAGATAAAGAAACTGGCTCTTTTGAAAAAAATGGGGAATTTCTTGTACTAATAAAATTTTTAAACTTATAAATATATTGCATATAGAATTTGACAAAAAATATTATTTTTTAAGTTTATTTATTATCCATATATTTAAATAAAATATTACAATCCAATTATAAATTTTGAAGTCAATATTTGTAGATAAAGCAGCCGGCATCGCGTTTTGAACATCGAACCTCAAACGGTTAAAGGGCCATTATTTGCATTAATAACCTAAATTTTTGTTTGCATAAAGTATCATGCTACCATAACGAAGACAGCAGAAAAATCTGTTGTTAAGTGCGAGGAGGTGATTGACCGTCATTCATAACGAAATGGTATGAATTTCTCGTTTAATTGCGGAGCCATAAAAAACTGAACCGATTTTTTTCTTACATGTAAGGATTTAACGACCCATAGTATTTCCGATAGACTATTCAGAATTATTAATATTACTTTTCAGCATGTAAATACCTTAATTATGAAAAAAAACAGTATTCTGAATTCCTCAAAAATTATGAAATAAATTTTATATTTTATAATTTTTTTCTATACATTTCCAACAAAATTTAGATAGACTTAAATTGATATTACTATTTTAATTTGTACTATGGAAATTCCAGAAATCGGGGCTAACTTTTTTTTGTACATGTTAAACAATGTTACTGGAAATAACTGACATTTAACAAATTACATTATTTCATTTGCACCCTCTAAAATTTCTACACGAATAAATTTGATTAATAAAAAAAATATATATATATATATGTATATATATATGTATATATATATATATATATATATATAGATATATATATATATATATATATATATATATATATATTTATGGCTTCATCTTTATATAGATAAGCTTTATGAGTTTTATGAGAAAAAAGTTTAATTTTAATTTTTGTATCCTTCTAATTTTGGCTTCCAAATGATACTCAATATGACGTATCCAATAAAAAAAAAAGGTTTTATTATGCTCTGTCATTACAAATTTTAAGTTTCTACGTGAAACTGTTCCTCAGAAAAACAATTGTTATCGACGAACAGACAAACGGACAAGTAAGCGAACTCATCAGTTCGATTTTTTCTTTTCCAGGTACGAAAGTCTATTTAAAGATCTGTAAATTACCGACCTCCGATTGTCTTAAAAATGTCTATTAAATCACTTCGCATGTTGTAGTTTGCAATAGAAAGACGGACAAATTTAATCCTATTTGTGATTTGTCTAAACCAAATGGCCATATTTCATGTAAATTCACAGACATTTAACTATGATATATCATACTTAAGCTAAACATATTATGGTAACGTATTCATAACGGTATTCATTTGAATACGCGCTAAAACTCTCTCCATTTTGTCAAGCTTTGCCAGCGCTATCTGCACCCAAAGGATTCAAGAAAGGAATTGAAGATGCAATTGCAAAATAAGTTTTGTATTGCAAATGCCACTCAGAATTTCCTCCGCTATTCTAAGTGGGTGGAATAACCAAAGCGCTTTCATTCTATAGTCATGAGGATTGGGCGCCAGAAGGGAAGAGCTTTTTATGGGTTGGGAAAAAAGGTATATTTTAAATCTAATCAAAATTATGTATTACTTATATATATATATATATATATATATATATATATATATATATATATATACATGTATATATATATATATATATATATATATATATACCCAAATTATCACACTAAGCAATCGAAACTCGAAATCTGCATATATATTATCACCATATTAACGACATTAATACGGCAATTACTTCAATCTTCTTCTTCACATACATGGTTTTGTATACCCCTTTAGTCCGAAGCAGTCAGTCGATGTAATTTTCATCACAAAAAATCTTTGGAAATCTCGAACACATCTATGATAACCTTTAACATTATTCAACTATCATGCGTTACCAGAGGGGTGTGCTTCCATATTAGTTTTACATTAATTACGTATTTTATGTTGTACACTGTAACAGAAATAATATTAAATACAAATTAAAATAATATACGAATTTCGTTAAAACGGAATGAATCAGAGTGGCTGATCGTCGTTCGTGCTAACATCTCTCAGTGAAGATGTAATCATTATCGAAGAATCTTACGGGTTTAAAATTTTAATGGAATAACAATAGCAAATTTTAATTTCTGTATAGCAATTTTTTATGTACATTAATCGTTTTCAATATTTTTACACTTTGTTTATAAGGACTATTACTAAATGATAGAACAATTCTTTGCGGCTAATAAGACCATTTGCATCAAAAAAAGCATGGAAAAATAAATATTGTTATATGATAAAAGAAAATAAGAATATTATATTAGTTTTTTGTTACGCAGCAGCTGAATTGAAATTATGTTTGTCAAACTATTGATATAAATTTAGTTTCTACATGTAATATTTATGTTGTATAGTACCTTTTTTATGCAATTGTTTAATTTGGTTAAATTATTTACGTTTTATTAGTCTAAGGTGGGCGACATACTCATAAGAAGTATTTTTAAAAATAATTGTTAATTTCAGAAGTAATCACGACACAAAAACCTTTGTTTTAAATGTAGCAAGAAGTGTTTAAAATAAGTACACTAAAAAGGTTATAAATTACAAACGATCATAAGAATAGAAAGATCTGGTAGATGAACTTATTGGCAAATAGAGTTAAATTATACAGATTATAATAGGACAACATTTTACCTCCTAGAAATGTATATTACCATTTATACTAAACAGACCTAAACAAAAGTATCAAAACGTATTGTGCGATAAGTAAAGACGCCGAGAAGTTGTTGATATAGGATCAATTTGAAACCCCGGAAAAGGACGGAATTTAACACCAATGGAACCGTCTAAATGTGATTTACTTTTCGCATTATCCGATATAAGAAACAACGATAACGAATTTTAAAGAAAAGATAGAACAATTTACTCTTCCGTTAGTGGAAAATCTCTTTCTCTTTGCGGTTTTGATTTGCTAACGATGGCTCATTTACGGTGATACGTAATACAGTTAAGCTAGATAGCTTCCTGGCATATGATCTATTAACCTGCCACAAAAGGATACTTTTATATTTTCCTTTGAACTACGGGTTACTTGATATTTATTTATGATCATTAAATAGTTGACGTTTAACCGAATAATTGAGTTTAATCTCAGTAAAAAATTTTAATTGCGTGATTGTAGTACAATGTACAAGCAAGATTAAATGAAATAATTCTGAATATTGCCTTGTGGAATCTTTGGAGAACTAAGGGTGCAATGTATATTAGTATGTATATTTACATGAATAAGCATGTATTAATAGAAAAATAAATTTATAAAATGAAACATCAGATATAACTCACCCAATTGTTAGTTTTTAAAATATTAAAAAGATGGACAATTACTAAAGTATCTATGATTATACGAGAGCCGGAAGCGTTTCAAGACGTAAAATTGTTACACGTTTTATCTTTATCGTTTACAAAAGAAATTGGAAAAATTCAGCTATTTATTTTGAAATTGATATTTCGTTATTCCAAAATTGCTATGACAATTACAAAAATACCTCACTAAGATAAAGTTCAGACTTCGAAAATTCGGCATTAGTAACTTGGAATACATGTGATTTTTTCTTAATAACGTTAATTAATTTGATTTTGTGATTTGCGGGAGAAAACAAAACGGAGCTTTTTTACAAATGATCTTAACTCGCAGTGATTTGTCTATTGAGAGACTAGATACTCTAACGTTATTTAGATTACAGCCACTTCTCGTCTTGCCGTCGCACAAATCTCATATCTTCTTACACAAAAATATCAGGGCTGTGGAAATAGAGAAACTTGAGTTTACCGAAACACTGCACATTATTCTAACTACTGTGGATAACTAATAAGATGAGATTTTTGACAGTAACATTTTTTTTGCAACTGTATTTTCAATTTGCATCTAGGAAATATTGAGTTCACACGAAAGGAAGAATTGCAATGCATGAAAGCTTTTGCGTATTCAAGACCAAGTTATCATAATATACTCTCCATAGGTATGTTTTCATACAAACTTGCACAAAGACTTTCGCTTATTTTATGCTACTTATTATATAGGAGATCAAATTAAAATGAAGTTCGTTATGTATATAACAAAATGTTAAATAGTATTTCTTAAATCCTTTTTTAAGTTAAAAAAATTAATTAACCTTTTACTTTGACGTACCGAACCTTAACACTGAAAGCTTTACACCAGGATCGAATCATAATTTGGTCGAGTCTTATCCATAGTCATACTAAAGGTTTTATAAAGTCAAAACTGTGCAACTCGGGAAGCTAAACTTTGGCATAATTTTGGAGAGAAATGAAAAGAATTGCAGAAAATTTAAAGGTTAAAGGTTATTCTAACAGATTATCTCGTAAAATATAAATTGAATGTATTTTTGTATATAATTTACATCATATCTCCCGCATTTGCCAATTAATGTACATGTTTATTTTTTATTTGGATGTATATATCCCCAGCGCTTCTACGTAAAAAAATATTGACAATGGGAATTAAAGATACATAATATAATTCCTTAATACTGCATAGCACAAGTATGATCAAGTTTGGATATATTTTGATATTGAATTATAATTTAATAAGGTAGGACCAACTGCGACATAAATTTGCTTTTTAGCAAAATCAGGGTATAATGATGGATTATGAAGATGTTGGTAGGTATTGTTTAGGGATAAAAAATAAGTAAAGATATAAAGATACGCATAAAGTATTTAGGTTAGTAGGTAGGTATGTAGATAAATAAGTAGTTACAGGTATGCACAAAGATATGCGCGACAGCACGAAGTAACTAGGATATTAGCCAGCATATTGGTAGTATGCACAAGTATATGTATCGATATATATATCTATATATATATATATATATATATATATATATATATATATATAACTATATTTAAGTTCATTAAACGCCGCAAACGTGTGTTCTGATTTCAATAAATTTTATTGACATTGAATTCATTGTAAAGTTGTGACATTCTGAGTGACATAGGATATCATAGGAAAAATAAAACTTATTAAAAAAATTTAACTGATTTCAAATAACAACCGAATAAGAAGTTAATTGAAAAGTACAGTATAATGAAACTTCTTTGAAAATTTTGCAGTACAACATCGCTTCCAGACTTAATTGGATTTGTAAAATATTGCTACTGTTGAAGATTTTTGGAGTAGACGCCAAAGGAAACATTGCGTTTTTATGTGTATTTGGGTATGTACTCATGCACTCTTATATGAGAGAGAAATCAAAGCATCGAAGCATCGCATTGAGTTATAAAACGAAATATATAAATTACCTAATATATAGAAGTAAATATCGTCATTGTGGTATGATGGGTTGATCACAAGACTTACGGCCCTTGGCGATGCGGCACACCGCGGCAACCGTCCGTTCGTCGAACGGGGCTGGATTGGTGTTATGGTTGGCTGTAAGACATTGCTCTCGTAGCAATAAGTCCGCCATATGTATTAATTAGATACATTAAAGTAGATAAATCAATAAATAAATAAACATTCCCCTAAAATATAAAGATTCAGATGCCGGTATGCTTTTCCCCATGAATATTTCCTCTATATCGTTAAAGTATATTATATTCACAGGGTGTATATGGCTTATAATTCCTAATTTTAATTTCTTTTAAATTCAAATTTATCCTTTCACCAACCAACTGTGCATAATATGTGTATAATCGGTTTAATGCGTATAGACCTTTCATCTTTTTTGTGGATTAAGCAGTTGAGGTTGCGTTAACAGTTGGGTTAGAATATTTTTTACATATTTATTTAAGAATATTCAAAAAAATTATTTAGATCTTGGAACAGGAAAAAGATTAAAGGATTAATTGGCAACTTTTAGTTTAATTTTTATTAAATTGCTTTGCTACACATCTACATTGTTAAAATTCTTGCAGCTAAATTAAGTATTATTAAAAATCTGTAAAACTTATATTCCAAGTACAAATCTGTTAAAAATGTTGAAATACGTGGTTCTGTCTCTAAGAATATACAAAATACTGGTAATGCAACTTCTACTCTTATTCAAGAGATCTTGTTAAAAGTCGCGGAAATGCTATGAAATAATTAATATTTTTATGTCACACAAACGTGAAAGGTACAATCAATTTTATACTATTGAATTTGCCATTTAATTCTTTCTAACTTACCATCTTTCTCGATATTCATATTTTCTATATGCTGTTTTAGTTTTTAAATGTTTTTATTGCTCAGTGGCATTATCATTACTAAGGTTATTTTTATTATTTTTTTTAAATCAATCAGCTTATCAAAATCAACTCGACCGTTTAAGTTGAGGACAGAAATAAATAAATATCCACGCATCAGAATTTGAGAAACTAGTTTTATTTTAATGTAAACGTGCAGTGAATAATAAATATTTACTAGTTTTTATAACACGCATATCCATGAACTTGTAGGTAAACGACTATATTATAATTAGATGGAAAGGCGAAATTAAGCTAGAGTAATTGTTCATATAAAGTTATTGATATCTTTAAGGCAATTCGGGAGGATTTTATCTATAGACCTTTCAACTGTCATTCATTTTATCTATAGACCTTTCAACTGTCATGTTTAGAGTTTCAGGAAAATAATATTTAACTTACATACGCTACAGTTACTATAAGTGGAAACAAGAAGTTTTACAATATCTTTTCTACATTTTTTTTTCTTAAGTATCCAAACTGTTTTTCTGAAAGTATTCTTTTTAATGGCGTATGTCCAATATCGTTCATTAATTTTTTTATTTTCTTAGTCACAATATTCATTTTACAATTAAATTGAAATTCACATTTTACACATTTTTTTTGTATCCCGTGGCCAAATTGCCAAAACGGTATACTAGTCGGATCACTTCGGTGTCTATCCGTCCATATGTCAAATGTGATCATATATATATATGTGTGTGTGTGTATATATATATATATATATATATACATGTATATATATATATATATAAATATATATATATATATATATATATATATGTGTGTATATATATGTATATATAAAATATGTATATTTTTACGATTCTTCAAAACCTTATTTCGGAAAAAAACGCTTAAAAATTGCTGTCTCCAATAATTTTTATTTAAGGAATTGACCGGAAAAATGTAAAAAAATTCCTGAATATTAAGAATTAGGCATAGATTAAACAAAATTTATGAGGATTGAAATTTCCAGCGCTATTAATTTTTATAAACAATTTAGTCGTTCATTTCCTTGAAACTTCCGAACTTTTTGTTTTAGATAAAGAGTTTCTCGACAAAAAATATTTCTCACGATCTAAGGAATAACTTTTGTCCTTCAACGTATTTTAATAATTTTTAAGTTGATTCAGTCCAAATATTCCCACTCAGCTTCGCACATTCGCAATGTGATACGGCGTTGGCGGCGGGCAGCACGGCAGATGGGCCGCTTTAAAGCACAAAATCGGAGTATGTTATTAATAGGGGGAAGGGGGGAAGGGGGTTAGTGGGTATTTTGGAATACACGAAGTACTAATTGCGCAAAGTAAAGATTGCATTTGATCGATTTTTTTTGATAATGCGACCTTACGACCAAACGATTTAATTCCTAAAGTCTACAATTTCTATTTAAGTTCAAGGTAGCTCCGATTGTTGTACTAAATCGCTAATAGCTAATATTTATATTTTTTACCCTTTCAACATGGTCAAATCATTTTCGTTAAACATTAAAAAAATTTAATCTGGCCTTATGTTTATTTAATAATGATTATATTCTTTTTTTATTTTAAAATTGAATAAAATAAAGTTGGTGGTTAGCGAGATTCAGAAATTTTTTTTACTTATATCTAAATCCGACCAGCTTTTAGCTCGTGATTTGCCTTTGATGAAATGTTTTAAATGTGGTTATAATGCAAATGTAATATTAATAAAAAGTTTAAATGTAATTAATTTTCGAAGTAAACATTGTTCCATGAATGAATATTCAATCATTAGACAGAAAAAAATCATTGTAATTTAAATTTCATAAATTATTTGAATAGATTTAATAAAAAAATCGCTACCCATATGATATTACCAGGGAATACCCAAAATATATTCAATAGAAACTAAAAATATATTCAATAGAAACTCAAAATATATTCAATAGAAACTAAAAATATATTCAATAATTTTACTCATAAAACGCAAAAGCACTTTCTAACGATAATATTTCATTGACGGACACAATTTTTTCCTCTGGAAACACGCATAACCTTTAACTATTTACCACACTATGGGGACTACAGCCAAAACATAGTATAATTTACCTGCAAAGCACGTTTTATAGGACTTCATTGACATAGATCTATCGAGTAATGACATTAAAGGAAGCGGTAAAGGTAATTAATTGGACAATATGCTAACTGAACACGCGCGGCGCGAGGTATTCAGCCAGGAGCGGAGCGCCAAAAATGTTCGCTCTGGCATTGAATTGAATGTCCATTAGTTGGTCTCACGCATAGTCGCTCGTTAATTCGCCTCAAAGCATTAAAACGTTTATTGTTTGCTGAAAAGTATTTGCTCGACAATGGAGCGTTCTGAACATCGAATAGATGCGCGAGTTTGTGCGTGTAACGCAGTAATTTAACACAGTAGTGGGAGGCGGTATAACCGTTACCATCATTTCTTTATTCACTTTACCATTCTGCTTTTAATGTAATCTATTTGAAATAAATTTTCGAGTGGAAATGAGTTTTATGCAGATTTCTTAGAGTTCTTTTCAATGAATTATCTAACAATAGTTTTAATTCTATAACTCAGTAATTTAATTTGACGCAGATTGTTTAGGAGTAAAACCTGTATCTAAAAATACCCATGTGAATCTTTTAGTTATCGATAATTTTTGACTCCCTAGAATAAATAATAACGAGTTTTTCAGTTATTTTGCTAAAAGTCACACTTTTTTTAAAGTTTCGAAAATTTGGAATTCAGAGCATAGCGGTTTGTAATTTAATAATAAATTGTTAGTTATTTTGACGTCACACTCGTGTAACGATTAAACACGAGCTAATTTATTTTACAAGTAGTCACAATTCTTTGCGATGTTGATAATTAGCCATTCGTAATATTCGTTATTTAATATTGATGTGAGGCTTATCATTTATAGTCATCAGGTTTCAGGTTTACTCTGTCCATATTAGGCAGTACTAAAACTTTCTTTAAGCAAAGTATGTATTAATTTTTTATTTATACTAATATATAAAACAAAAAAGTTATTTCTTTTTTTATTTATTCGCTCTAATCTTTGGAGCCATACGTCCGATTTCAAAGATCCTCTTTATGTTAAAAATCCCATTTCTAAAAAAAAATACAGGTTACCAACTAACATGATCCTATTTACAGCGCAGGGAAGATTGTAAACGGCAGATAATTATAATATAATTGATTGATCACTTTGGGTACTCCTGGAAACACAACCTCGATTCTAAAGATCGATATCGTTTGATAAACGGAGCAAAAGAGAAGCATTTAGTGATCGCGAAAGAGCAGCACAATAAAAATAATATGGGTGAAAATGTGGGATACGGCTAGCTAAATTAATTTTCGTGTGAGAGCCAGATCCAACAATTATTAAAAAATATTTTTGTTGAAAATAAGAAAATTGAAAAATTATATAACATCATTTTAATAGTTGTGATCAACATTTTTCTTGACTTTATATTGTGTTTTTAAGCAACATCAATTGTTGTGAAATACTTACTTTCCTGTAACATCAATGAAACAATATTTGATAGCAATTTTTGCCAAAACTAAACTATAAGTATTTTTTTATCAACATTTTAAAATTAATCATTTTACATGGACTTAGTTTTTAGACAAGTCGCGTGATGGAGTTTTTAAAACAAAGTTAAAAGTGTGATGAAGTTGCTACTTTTCCCGCAATTTAAGTTGTATAATTTTTGAGAGCAATTGTTATCAAAATTTGACAGCAAAAAATGTTAACTTTTAAAGTAAGTTAGATATTTATTGTTTAAATAATATATAAAAAATTCTGCAAATTTCGTCGACAACGCGTTTTACACGACAATTACGTTAAACAATATTTAAGTTTTTTAATTATTATTATTTATACGTTATTTACTTTTTGGTGACTCGCAAACTTGATCGTTATGAGTACTAAGTAAAAGTAACATAAAGATTTTTTGGTTATAATTTTAGTTTCTTGAAATAAACAGATTTTATTGTGATCGTAAAAATGTGTATACCGAGGAGGTCTGTATACCGAAAATATTATGTATACTGTATTATGTAAATTAGGTTTAATCGCGATGTCCAATTTATTTCGATAGTTTTATCCAATTATATTATTAAGTCGAGAATATCAGTAGGTATATCAAAGGTAAACTATAAATAACTATAAAAAGGAATTACTATTAACATTTCCACGTACATAACTATTATTATTAAGTCTAACCTGCGGCTTCCGCGTTATCAATATAGATATTAAAAGTTTTTACATAGATTTCATTAGGCACTTTTTTAATGAATTACCAACCAGCAATGATAATTTGATAATTTCAGTCGACATGGATTGATTATAAATAAAACTTATATCTAATAATTGCCACGCGTGTTTTCTTTATTTTTAGATTTGTTTTGAATTAATAAAATGGCTTTTTACCCAGAAAAGTATACGGACAGAATGGAAAAAAATATCGGCCTTTGGAAAATATTCGACTTAAATGCTTTTTTTCTATAATTTTTTTCAAGTTTCGAATTTTAATTTTGGTTCTTTTCCCCTTTATGTGATATCTCCTCCATGGGGGAAAAATATATACACACACACACATTTATATATATATATATATATATATATATATATATATATGTATATATATATATATACATAATACCCAAACTTAGTTACATAATTTATGTACAGATGCATGCATCCGCATGTGGTATTTATAAATATAATTATTACGCGTAAGTGTATATCTGCATATGGATTGTCATATTACGATTCTCCCACTTTATATTTTAATTGTTATAAATATTCTTGTTTATGTGCATATATGTGAGTGTATATGTTTACATGTGTATATGTACATGGGGGCGTCTGTACGTGCGTGCGTGCGTACATACGAGCATACGTGCGTGAGTATGTGCGTGCGTACGTATGTGTGTGTTTGTGTATATTCACAGACTATTTTGTATAAAACATTTTGCAACATTTTAATTTAAGGTATGTACCTGAATTTTTCTCTACCTCTCCTGGTCTCCAACAACATTTCTGTAAATACTGTTTGTTGTATTTTTATACGGTTCATTCATACAGAAGTGATAATTATTGTAAATTAAAAGTATTTAAATTTTACTCTAAACGAAATACAATTTTTACAGATGGATCAGATCAGAAATATTTGCTTCGTCTTAGTTTTTACTCAGTAATTTTGAAGTAAAATCAAAATATTATTCCGTGAATACAACTACAAACATAAAAGTTGGATTCTAACTATTGCTGCCGCTAATTTACAGCTAGAGATATAATAACAAATCCTGAATTTCCCGACGTCCAACTTGTCTTTTATATATTATGTCTCGTATAGACTTACTAATTTGGCTATGTTTCTAGATTTTGAGAATTAATGAGGACTAAACGGCGTATTCAATCGAGATGATTAATACTGTGAAATATTTAACTATTAAAGGAATGCAGCAACTTACAAGTTCAAATGTGTAGAGATAAATATATAATTAAGCTTGGAGATGAGGAATATATGGACCGTTTCAAAACAGAAAAGAAACATAGGTACCTAAGAAGTAAATTTGAAAATTAGATATGAGTTTAGACAGCTAGTCAGTTTGGACTTTAGAGTGTAAGCATTATCTAAAGTAGTAATATTTTGAAGCTTTGTCAGATCAGATATAGGTGAGAATGGGTAAGAAATCTCAAAATTAGATATACTTTCTCTCATAAATAAATCTTTTTAGATATAATTTTTTTAACTAGCCATTTATTACCAAGAAGACTGTAAATTAGAAGACTGTTTTATGTTGTAATTAAAGACTTTCATGTAATTAGTTTACAAACGAAATACTCACTATTCAAAATAATATTTTGTCAAACAATTAAAATTTAAATTCGTAAATCTAAACAAAATTTGAAGATGATATAATATGTTATACACAATATTGTACGTAATACGTTTGTCAAAAAATGTACGTATTATTAGTGGAAATGTATCACATCACTTCAAATAATTATACAATTCACCATTATATATTTTGGGATTATTAGTCTTGGGATAATGCTTGCATTGCATTATGCATCGGAATTATTATTTTTAAAATCCGATGTTCTATTTCCGACCGATTAGGGTTTCAGTTATTTTTTTCCAAAATCAAAGTTTACGTGGTGTTGTAGTTTTAAATAGCACTTTACTTTTTAATTCTCCAAATGTAAGTCTTTTCAAACGATTTCAATAGATCGTTGATGTCTTGTCTGGTGATTCCAAATTTATAGTTAATGAACAAAATTTAATACATGACGCAAATAATTATGGAGACAACCCAATTTATTGAAGTAATTGCAACTAGGTAAAATTATGCTCATGCGAAGGATGAAAACAGATTTGACAAAGCGGAGTGTTTTGTTGGTCGAATTTAAATATTACTTTTTTAATTTGAATTTTACTTTCGGTATCAATAATTTCCACAAACTTTTTGAATGCAAAATAAATACTCACGTTTACACACCCTATATCAATATCTTAGTTCGTAATCCGGCTATCTCCACTTTATGTCGAAATTTAGTTTTTGATACAGACTTTAATTACATACATTTCTGCACGTTTGAAATAATATCAACTCCCCTAATTTCATAGTTTTTAAATAAATAGCTATAAGAAATCAAACAACTCCACGCCAAACAAATTATTGGAGTTTTGACAGCTAACTATAAAGACGGCCATTTTCTTCGGCGTCTTGGGCGTGTGCGCATTGTGGTTTTGCTATTTTTAGTGATATAATTAAGAAATCATTATTAAAAGTGCTTTTTCTCGTAAAAGGTATTATGAATACGGGTACAAGGTAAGTGTGTCTTATGTCTTCTGTCTTATATTATTATTTTAATTGGAATGTGTTAAAAGGTGTGCTTTTGTGATTAATAGGGGATTTGAAGTTGGTCGGTATGCTCCTTGATATATTAGTTTTTTAATGGGCGTGGATCGTGTGGTTTTCTTTAAGTTTGAATGGGCACATATTAAGTGAATAAGAAAGGATGGGCAAGCGAAATTAATACAAAAAATAGGAAAAGAGAAAAATAATGTTATGGTAAAAAGAAAATCGAAGGCACTTCGAGGAAAGATACAAAAAAGCCGGTGAAAGTAATGCAGCAGCAACGTGGATGCAAGGGAAAATAGAATGGGCCATTAAATGTCATCTAATAGCTAAAAGTGAGAAAAAACTACTGTTTCGAAGGTTTTGGAATATGACATGGGTTAAAAAGGCGTGTATGTCGACAGTTTGGTGAAAGTTGGACATACGAATAGACCAAGAGACCGCAAGGACCCAAGTAAATTAAAAAGGTCTAATACTTTGGTAAACTCTATTTTTAAACACATTATGATAACGTGCCCTATGAGGATTGATTATTAGATCTGATTTAATAAATGGATTTTTTATTTTCTTAGAGCGTATGCTTATTATTCCCAATCTATATAAAACCACACAACTCCCTTCTTGTTCGTTTTATACATTACATGAAATGGATAACTCCAAAATGGCTTTTTAGTTAGAGTAATTATATTTTAAACTATGCAAATTACGTGTCATTACATTTTATCTACCAAATGGATTTAATTATTTTCGAAATTCTTCATAATTTTAAAATAATTGCGTTTTAAGTGCCTCCTGTAAAATTTACTGAAACAGAGTTAACCGACTTGCGAATTAAGGTATCATTATGTACAAAGATGAAATAACTGCTTCGAGTTGTCAACAGTAATTCGGTCATATAATAATAAGATTTTGCAGACAAGTTTTGCAAATATTACATAAATAAGAATGTTTTGTTTCAAAATAGTGGTAATGAAATTATTTTATCTGAGACCTATTAAAAATCTTTCGGCTTCTAATGATTTGTGAAATAAATATGCGTTTCTTTAAAAAAATAGTAAGTTCCGTAAAAAGAATTTTATTTTGGAACCGGTAATTGATTAAACTCGCATTAAATTTGCTATAAACCATATAAAAAATTTTAAAAACTGAAAAAAAAAATTATTCAATTTGCCATAATGTAAACGAAAGTGGGGTGTTAATTTTATAGATGGAAGCGAAATAAAAATTATTTTATATTTATCAACTTAGTTCTTAAATATATATTGTTTTACGTCTTTATTATTTATTAGCTGTGACCTCGACTTCATTCATTTGAAATTTGTTGATAATTATTGTTTAAAATAACAGTCGTACTTAAAAATATTTCCAATGTATGAAATAGATAGCGTTGGCGACCATTTCGTAATAATCTATGAGCATAAAACATACTAAAAATGCTAATAGATGTTAATGGCAGTGCCGATAACATAATACCAAGTCAGAATTTTTTTTAAAATTTATAATAATAAGATAAAAAGTCTTATATATGTTGCTCAACGATATAAACAATCACCACAATAAATTTAAACAAAATCCGTCTAAAAAATGTTACGTGGTTGTAGAATAACTTTACAGAATATATAGAGAATTCACTCTATTATATTTTTTTATTGAAATCCCATTTATACATACAAGGAAAAAGCCTGGACATGCGACTTGACCTGCACAATATTTCTATATATGTATATGTATATATATATATATATATATATATATATATATATATATATATATATATATATAAAATAAATCTATTAATAATAAATATCTCAAAAACTATGACGTCTGAAATACTATTGATTGTTTTTCTATAACCTTTCATCCCACTTTAGAACTAGCCCTCTAAAACTTACCCCACACTATATATAATTTTTAATTTTTTTCCGTTATTTATAATAAAAACTGAATTTTTTTAACAATATTTTTTTAATATGTGTGGGCTCATATGCTAAATTACCATGCAAATATCAAGTTTCCACGTTAAGCGGTTCATAAGAAAAGTAACGGTTACAGACGGGGAGAAGAATACGTGTCTAATAATGGTTTATTTTTTCCTATTGACGTGCATATTCTAAAAACTGATCAAATTCGTATTGGAACCCGCATAAACTAGAGGTTTATAATTATTTATATCTCTCGAAAATGATAATTCAGATTAACTAAGATAATGTCATTTCAAATTTCTAATTAAACGTTAGGCTCATTCACCAAATTTACACTCAAAAAATTAGGGACGTTGGAATAAATTTATACGAAAATATTGCGCGCCATTTTGAATTTTATTATTTTGCAAATTATTCTTAGAATTGAAATATAGTGAAGTAAATTCCAATTTCATTGTAAAAGACATACTAGAAGATTATTATTAGAAAGACTACTAGAAGACGGGCAAAAAAATCGTCTTTGCTGTACATCTATACGGAGGTACATAATTTTTTAAAATATGTTGCTACTTGTTATGTGATGCCAAAAAGTTTACATTAGATTCCTTTTGCATCATCCGCAAGTTCGATAGATCAATTATCAGTTGAATTGATCGTTAATTCGGAAATTTTTATTGCTATATGAATAAAGCTTATACTTTTAAAGCTCTCCTATCTACCTAATACGTGATTAATCATTAGTCATCCCTTATGTTTAAGCTCTTCATTGCACCTTAATTTCATATTTAGTTCCTTAAATGATAATGACCTCGAATTACAACCTTAAGGGCTCTTCGCCCTCCTTGGCTACATATTTCGATATTAATTTTAAGTAAGGGTGGATGCTACCAAATTGTGGAATATACTGAATTCTCTATGACAGTATGGGTTCTTTGGTTGATACAAGGTCATCTTTACATAGTTTTAAATACCATCTCATAAAATTGTACTGTTTCAAATTCTTTAGTACTTTTATATCCGTTCTTTTTTTGTTGTATCCATTTTTTTACGTATTTGCGTAACAAGATTAAAATTATACTATAAAAACAACTAATACCTTTTTAGGGTTCCGAACATGGTAAGTAAAAGGAAGGAACCGTTATTAAAAATTTGGAGATCTTTTAATGCAGAAGCTTCAAATGTGGTATAAAAGTAATAATATTAACCTGCGCGTATCTCAATAGCTAAAATTCAAAAATATTGACTTTCTTTGAGGGAATAAATAACAAAAATTTTGTTTTATGGTATGTCAATTAAAAGAAGAAATTATAAATATTTTAAAATGCTTTATTTTAAAATTTGACGTAAGGGAATTATCGAAATATTGCTGAAAATGCCGACATAGACATATCATCCCCTCCTTTTGTTCGAAATAGCTAACCTGAAAATTAAGAACAAAAAAATATTAGCAAGATGTTTATTTATAGTTCCGGGCATACAATAGCGATTATTAATACAATTTTTTTTATTTCTCAATTAATTTTGTAAGGCAATATATTTACGTGGCAAATATCATTTTTATTAATAGTTTCAATGTATTATTATTTGAAACGTGTCTGTTTGTACGGAACCTTCGTATCGGGAGATGTACTCGAATATACATTTGTTTCAATAAACGTTAAAATAATATTTCGGTCTATTTAAAATTTCCGAGAAATCACTATTTCCACGTCAAGAAATCATTTTTATCCGTACTTTCATTAAAATAATGATCAAGCATCCAGCAAGGGGACAATAAAGTTGAAGAACGAAGATTTTCAAGAGGAATTTTAGAGAGAAAGCAGAAACTACATTGGAATCGACTCTTGCTTGTCATCTAAACTTATTATTATGCAGTAATTGGGAGAATAACTTGAACGTATCGGAAATTTCAAATAGTCATTGTGTCGGAAGAACCTATTAACGATATAAGTACGGGGTTATATTATTACTATGATCACTGTTCAAATTAGAATAAAAATCGGATCATTATAAAATTGAATAATTACCTTCCATTAAATTGAAGACAAAATGAAGTAAGGACAATTGTGACAATGTAATAGACAGAGTGAGTATTTCGCAAAAAAAAAGACAAAGTGAGCATTTCACACTAAAAATGACAGTAAACTAAAGTACAACTAAAATTTTTTAATTTATCTTGTATGACCATGATAGCACAATTCCTATTCTTTTTGTAATGGTTTGTGTAAATCTAGTATTGAAGTGGAAATGTCCAATCATGCTTGTGAAAATTTTATTAGGCAGTATTTTTCCTACGTATTCGTTTCATTATTTAATTGTGTACTTTTTTCACTTATTTAAAATAAACCTCCAATAATATTGTTAAATTTGTAATAATCATGAATAAATATATTTTTCGATATCAAGTTAATATCTAAAATACTGATAATGGTTTATTTTACATATTAAGACACAATGAGCAAACGGAAGCATTGCTTTGAAAACGTTTATTAAAATGAAATATTTTCGATATAATATATTTCAGTCCTTTAATCTAATCGTAAAACGCTTCCCGACGAATAACATTTTAATGATGCTGCCCATATCAACCCTCCGGCAATACGCACAATTAATTACTAACACCGTCACATGTGAAAATAAATAAAACGTATGATAATTTGACTGCAAAACTTATTATGTAGGACTTTATTAGCATATAATATACCTTTCGCATGAAGTTCTAATGGAAAGCGGCCAAACTAACTATATACGCCATCAAACAATATGCTAATTTAACGTAACTCTGGATCGCGGAGCGTTCCGCGAGGGGCGTTCTGGCGTTAAATTGAATGTCTATTAGCAGGCTTTGAGCGCGAACGCTCGTTAATTCGCCGCAAAATATTGGAGGCGTATCGTGTCCGGAATAGTATTAGTCCTGCAACAGGCCATTCTAAACCTCGAATAGACGCACGAGTCCGCTCGTATGCGGCAGTAATTTACAGGGCAGCAGTGTGTACGAATGGCGACATAGTTTTATGTTTTCGTGACACTAAATTGTATTATTCGTTCTAATCTTCACGCCGCAATTAGTTTACTCAAAGGATTCTATTTATAATTATTGTGTAAATATTACTTGAATAGCAACATTTACTAATTATATGAATATTCACATCCCATACGTATATTTAATAAATAGAATGACAAGCATGACATTGAAGTATTTAATGTTCGAAACGGTATATGTCTCAAAAGATGCCACTTCATGAATTTACACACTAATACCCGACTGCGTAGTAGCACATTCTCCCTATTTCCACCGCTTTTCTCATATCACACATTTTTGTGATCCTGGTTGGACACAAATTGATTAAAAATATAAAAAATATAGGATTTTCTAAAAAATATCAGGTAAAATATTGAGTTTTTTGGCATGGCATCCAATATTGATTTGAATTTAAATACATTTCTTGAAATTCAAAACTTATAGTAAAAACGTAGCATTAGACGATATGTTAATATATTTTGATAAGTTTGAGCTTAACTATTTTTAAAGCATTAAAAATAGACAAACCAACATTTTTCGGTTTATAGCTGATGGATTAAATTTTTTTAAATAAATTTTGGATAAGTAGATGAAGTTTACTATTATTTAATTTTAACTCAGAAAATTACGAAAACGCAATATAATCTTGAACTGTTAAAAAGCTCTAATATACCTAGTGTCCACCAACAAATTTCATCAAAATTTTAAATTTTAAACTATGAGATATTTTTGGATAAATAGATGAAATTTACCATTATTTGCATGATTCGCCACATCTCAGAAAATTACGAAGACGCAATATAATCTTGTATTGTTTAAAAGCTATAACCTAGTGTCCAAAAATTATCCATATACCAAAAAATTACCAAAATTATATTTAATTTATTTTACACATAAAAAGTAAAAGTACTTTCTAGCCATAGCATTTCGTTAATGCGGTTGATAAAACGATTGACCATTAATTATTTTCCACGCAATTGGGGCTATAATTAAACCTTACTGTAGTTAAAATACAAAGTAGATTTTGTAAGAATTATTTGACATAAACCTACTGAAGAATATTATTAAAGGTAGTGGTAGAACTAGTTAGGTATACAATATGCTAATTAAACGGAACTCCGGAGAGCGCGCCACGAGGCATTCAGAAGCGGAACGCCAAAAATGTTCGCTCTAGCGTTAAATTGAATGTCCATTAGTGGGCCTCAGGGCACAAGCGCTCGTTAATTCGCCGCAATGCATTAGAACGTTTATTGTGTGCTGAATAACATTTACTCTACAATGGACCATTCTAAATCTCGAAGAGATGTGCTAGTTCACTCTTGTGAGCGCAGTAATTTATCGACACATCGGTGTGAGTTAATGTAATCATTATCTATTATACACTTTACGACCCAGTATTTTTATTTAATTTTTTAGAAATAATACTTTGAGTGGAGACGATTTTCATATAGTTTTCTTACAAAATGATAGTTGAAGAGAAAAATAAGTGATGAGATGCATTTATGAATTTTTTTTGAATTTTGATCTGTATGTGTGATTGTTGTGTGTGAGGGTGAGACCGGGGGGCATAATTAATTAAACAATGTTTCAGTTTTGTTTAAATTTGATATAATTTATTCACTAGCCAATGACTATTTGGTGATAACTCGCGAAGTTAGCTTATGATGAGTTTTTATGCAAAAGTAATAAATTATTTTATTTGGTCAAAAATGTCTGTTTTTTTAATAAAAATACTTCATTGTGATTTTAAATATTGCTGAAGATATTATGTAAACTCTATGTATGTATATATATATATATATATACATATATTTATATATAATTAATATTAAAGCTATTTTTAAGATTTTGTATATGCCTGTCAGTATATTAATTTGTTTTTCAATCATGCGAAATCTTCTTTATAGATTTGATGACAATTGATATAGTAATAATTTATATACCCGAGGAACGTAAAGGATACTTTTCATGTCGATATTATAGAAGTAAACAAAAAAATGTGATGAATATTACGGTGTTACGGTGTACTGCCTACGACATCTATTAGCGTTTATAGTAAATTTTATGTTTATTAATTACGACATGGTACGGCCAACGCTATATATTAAGGTTCTTAGCAAAGTATATGCTTAAAGAAATTGCAAAAATAATTTAAAAAAAAAACAGAATAATAGATATAATATTAATAATAATAGTCGTAATACTTTTGACAGTTCGGTTGGATCAGCTGTGATGTAATAGTAGGATCGTTGGCACTGTACGCCAAAGAAATAAATATAATATCTACCGACCGATCGACTTTTTCTTTATTTAGTCTACAATAGTGATTACTGCCCAGATGCTATTTTTAATTATTAAACTTATTGAAAATAGTTTTTAACTTATAATATTCCCCAAGTAAATATGCAGCAAACACCACTTAATAGCTGTATTTGTGAATTGTACGCTTGTGGAAGATGGAAAATTCTTTGTCTATATGTTGATTTTTTAAACAAACCTTTGTTGTGACGATCTTTCAGCCATTGATAATATTATTACGTATGAAGGTTATTCTAAACAATAATCATCACAGTTAGTATTAAATATTTCATGATAATAAATAAATAAAATTGAAGTACCTCTCTGTCATTTTTGAATTTTAAAAAACACACACATAAATAAACTGGCGTACATACATATATATATATATATATATATATATACATATATATATATATATATATATATATATATATATATATATATATATACATATAGGTTAGGAAAAGTAAAAAAAAGTAGATTATATAGAGAATTTTCGATATATATAATGCCAAGAATATGCTAAAATGTTCGTCATTAACTAATGTGTAGAGAACTTTCACTATGGCAGCGCTATATATATATATATATCGCTGCCATTGTGAAAATTTAAAAAATATCTTTTAAAAAATGATTACTTTGCAAAAATATTTACTGTGGCACATCTTGAGATTGTATTTAATTACCATGTTAAATTTTAAGTGCAGCTGGTCAATAGGTTTTGGAGTTTCACATTTCAGAACAGAAATTAACAAAACCTTTCTAAGTTCACTCACGTGTCTGTCTGTCTGACCGTCTCTAATAGTTGTTTTTACCAGAAAACCTTTAAATATTTACATGTACATAAATGTGTGCGGAAGCCTCGTAGTGCAAACTCCACGATTATTTAACAAGTTTCCTTTTTTAAGTTAAACAGCGAAAATGTAAAAATCCTTCAAGGACTCGCTTTGCTCCTCATAATTATATCTGCTCGGTAGACATACGAATAATATGAAATATACGACATTTGACGCTATTTCAACTATACCATATTCAGAAATATTTATTTTACTTTCTTATTCAATAATTTTGTCTTGAATGTAAATTATTATTCAACAACTGGCAACGCAACACTAAACTATGTGAAATAACAAAATTACAAATAATGAAAGAAAAACTTCCTGAATTTCGGGACGTGGGATTTACATTAATTTATTATTTCTTAAATGCACTCTTAACTTGGATCCTTTTCTATATATTAAAAGACTAAACAAACGTGAAGACTAAACAAAGTATTGAATAGAGTGAAGTAGATTTAATTTTACAGAAATAGAAGATAGAGTGATGAATTAGTACTTAATTTTAATGTTTTTTTGTTTTCTGCTTATTTTCTTAGTCGAAATGTACTTTTCGCAAAATCGGTCTCTCTTTTAGTCCACATCTTAAACATTCTTGCGACCATAAGATTTGTTAAGTAAATGTAATTATTTTTAAATATACTTCCCTTTCCAAGTAGTTTCCTTTCCAAAAGAGATACCTTCATTATAAAAGTGGAGTATTGACTTTGAATAGAAGAGATTTAGTATTAAATATTATTTTTTCAGCACATACGGTTACAGTAACTGTGCTTCAATATTTATAAAAATTTGACCCCATTTATAATTTTCTTACATCTTCTCTCATAATTTTCTGTCATAATATAGTTACGATTCTTTAGCTTTTGTAATATCCCATAAACTTTACTTACTGTTACATGTTTGATTAAAAATTCCATGGTTTAAATATCGATACCTTTACATAACGTTTTAACAAATTACATTCATGTATTCTTCCAATCCGTGTATAGTTACAGCTATATTTAAAATGTTTTATGAATAATAATGTTGTTAAAATACACGTAAATGCCATCAATATACCAAGTCAAAGTTTACAAACCTTCAAGCAGACAGACTTTAACGCTATTTATTAATAATATCTGTGACAGAGTACGACGTTTCATATTTGTTCACTTAAGGCATAACCTCATGTCATGGGATCCGCACTTTCGTGGATTAAAAGTATATATGTTTAAATTTGTTTCTCGTCAGCAGTATTTGTAAAACTAAACTGGTCTCGTAATATTTAAAATTTACGGAATTCAACGGAGGAGAAAAAATAATAAGGAATGGAAAAAAGAGGGAAAGTGCAACAAAGGTTTATGAAAAGTATAGTTACATGACACGTTTTACATCTTAAAGCTTAACTTATTTTATCTATATCTTATCAGCATATACTCCAAATATCTTTTCATCAAAATAATATAGGGTTTAAGATTGGGGACGGCAAGGAAATTTCAGAAAGTAGACTAAGGCTAGAGTAATCATGGGGGTAGGGATCAATGCAAGATTCCTCTCAAATACTTATTGTAATAAATAGAAAACAAAAATGTTGTAAAATTTATTTCGAAGTTTGAAATTTTTTAATACAAATTTGAGTTTTCTAGGCCTTGCGGATTACTAAAACTTAAATGAAAGTATTTGCTTCGTTTAGCGTCAAACATTAAATTATAACCTTAGATCAAAGAAACTCAATTATTGATATTTGATTATAAACATGTAAAAAATGAATATTTTTCTGTACTTTATATTAATTACGGACTGGCATAGTTATTTTACACGTCGGTTGTAACTTAAACTGCTGATATTATTAAGAAAATTATTAAGAAAGAAGTGAAGAAACGTGAATGTTACCCCGATCTCTATTTCCACCCATTTGAGCCAAAACTTAAATTGTGAAATAATTTATTCCTGAGAGCAAATATATAGATGATACAAAAAATTTTGACGTCAATCTAAAATGTTTACGAGATTTTCAGTAAGCTTCAGGTAGCACACATCTTCCTGCTTAAGCAAAGGAAACAGACGAATTTGATAACATTTTTAATGGACTTTATTTTGTATATTTTATTAGGGTTCACGTACATAAACGGGATAATTTAACGCTTCAAGTTATCAAGGGTAACTAGGTCAAATCATAACAATTAAATGCCCATTCTACACACAATTCTTTAAAGTATTACAAAAATAATCATTTGTTTTCAGCAAACGCAGTATTAATGAAAAGTTTCTATCTGAGACCTAATGAAAATCGATCGGCTTGAAATAGTAAATCATTGAAAATCAATATGAATTAAAAAAATACATTTCGTTCCTATTAACCTAGTTTTGAAAACGAATTAATTCTTGACGGCACATCAACGGGCCGTGTCGTTAATTACAAGAACCAACTAACAAAACTATTGTGTTGCTAATGCAAATTAGTGCGTTTGAAGTAAATCTTTCACGGGTCGTGCGTTAATTTTTGCATTTAAGTTTCTGACAAAAGTCTTTTTATACTTTATTGAGACTTTGTTTTGTCACATATTGTTCCTCCGAATATGAATAAGATGAATTCATTCATTTTCATTTTATTGTGAAATAATAAAAACATTTTCCATGTTTTGTGATAACGTAGTATCTAATCTACGTTAACTGCCTAAAGTAATTTATTATTTTTCGGATGTTGCTATTTCTCATTTCAATATCCAATAAAACTGCTTCTAAAAAACTGTAAATTTAATAAACGATGTGTTAACGTATCGGCCATATTACCGCTAGCGATGACAGGTTTTTTCTCTTGCTTCTTCATTCACTTAGATTCTCTCGCACACACATACTTGGATATAAGGGATAGTATTTGGATAGTATGAAGTATTTATTTATTATTCTCTAATTTACTTATGTTTTTTCGTCACTCAATTATGTTATAGCGTATCATATGTCAGATAAAGCGCTCCAATTCCTTCTCTAAATTTTCGATCGTTTTACTTAAAATCGTTAGAGAAGTATCACTTAGAAAAAAGTCTTATAAAATATAATTTTAGAATAAGGTAGTCGAGAATAAAGGCGAAAGACTGCACATAGCGATGGTTTTGGAAAATTACGAAAAGAGATGATTGAAAGTTTAATAATCAAAGTCAGTGAAAAAAGTGGGAAAGTACGTCAGTATTGATATTTGAAGGGATTATAATAAATTCGAGGTTTGTGATCCTGTGAATAACATCATGAACCATAAATCAATGAAAGTTGAAATTAAATTTATTCAGTTAATTTGTCTATCTTAATCAAAGTTCACAAAATTGCGATTACAGGTTCCTATATGTATTTTCTCAAACTGATGGTTTTATATTCAGGTTAATGATCAAATAAATATGCTAATTGATTTTTATTTACGCAATTCCTGCATATTTCCCCAAAAATGGTAAAATTTGAATCGCCCATGACTCATGGAGTTGGTTGTATTCATCGTATTTACTTCATTTACCATAAGTCATCATTTATATTGATTTCCTGGCTCAATATAAACTTAATAATCTAAACTTAATATTCTTAAGTAGACAGGCCTATTACATTTTCCTTATAAATTATGTTTTTTATAATTTTAGTTTCAGTGGTTTCCGAACTAAGGAGTGAAAACGGTTTTTCACATTTTTAGTACATCCTTGAAGATATACCACCTAATATCTAAGCAAAGCTTATAAAGAGGTAAACTTGTTTGTTTGTAAATATGTATGTAAATTTGTATGGGGTAATCTTTGAAATCTATTACGATTGTGAAAATTTTTACACCGATACAAAACCATATATTCCCAAGTAACAAATATGTCTATGTTATATTGAGTTAAGATTTTTTTAAATATGAAATAACCATATTTTTAAGTGAAGCCGATAAAAAATGAGCTGATCGGCTGCTTTATCGGCATGCGCTCACCAAACTGTTTGATAGAAATTAATATAATGTAATAGAAATATATTATTTTTTAATAACTTTACAAAAAAATCCGCGGCACTATTTATTTATCTTCTATATTTAAGACACAATAACTCTTTCGACGTTAAAAATAAAGGAAAAATTACGCGGTATTATTTACGTGAATTTATTAAGTTTAATTTAACATTTAATATAAAAATAAATGACTTTTTTATTAAGATAATTTTATGAGCATAAAAATTGTCCTTTACAACATGTGATTTAATCGTACAATTTAGAGGATATAATAAAATTAAGAAAATATTAAAGTCATTAAAATAATTCAAGACCGGCGACGGCGACGGCGACAGCGCGATCTATCTGGGCAAGAGGGATACGGTGCGTTTCGGTGGGTGCGGGGGGGGGGGGGGGTGAGACTACATCTATGAAGCAGGTTTCTGTGTAGCTCATTCGCGCGATCGCCTTGCTACGCAGCGCATGTCTACAAAATTACTGCATTTTGAAAAACAAATCATTCAAAACTCTGCTCTTCGTCTACCTTATTATTTGCCAATCATCTATCTTACTAACGACATATAAGCTGTACATGATAGTATTAATGACAACATGCCTAAAAAAATTATCTCCTTGCTAAATATACATCACAGACGAGAATAGCTAAAGCACGCTGACTTTAAGGGTTAACCTCTAAGAATACAAAGCATCTCGCAAATCAAAGGAAGTATACGTATCAAGTGCGTGCTAAAGAGTCTAGCACCGAACGATGAAAGCGTCTCAATAGCCTAAGGCAATATATGCCAGAAGCACTTGCTAGGGAGTCTTGCACTGAACGCTCGGAGCGACTAACTACCCTTAGGCAAAATTCGTCAGAAGTATGTGTAAGGGAAACTAGCGCCGAACGCTCGGAGCGGCTTGCTAACCTACGAATGTTCCATTCTTCGGAACTACGTGCTGAGAAAACTAGCGCTGAACATTCTAATGACTCACTAGCATTAGGTAACATGTGTCAAGAAAACGCGCTAGGGAGTCTAGCGCTCAACACTTACAGTGATTCACTAGCGTTAAGAATACATGTGTTATCATGTAATCTAGCGCTAAACGTATATTATAACTGTAAAAATGTGTTTTGTTGTTGTATCCTAGGGATACAAAACTAAAATGGCTCTGAAACTATTGTTACGCGAGCGAAAGCCAGTTACCAATAAAATATTTCTGAGAACCTTACAACTATCGATGTCGAAATGATACTCCACACTTCAGCGGGAATTTAAAAAAAAATGTGGACGTATTGTATCTACCTCCCCAAATTACGACGTAATATTTTTCAATATTATTTGTGAACCGACCTGTAGGTTAATACGTTTCAATATTACGTTTTTGAGAAAATGGTTGTGACAAACAGACAGATCCATACGTTTCGTTTTTTCCTTTTGTGGTACGGAACCCTTAAATCGGCCAAGAGAGTGTCGGAAGAGGCACAAAGTGGAAATCTGTAATTATCTCTATTTATCAAAATTGTTGATACAATTTAAATTAATAATTTTATGTGGTTCTAAGTAAGCGTTAGTTTCCATATTTTCAAATATATGTTTAAATACAAAAATTTTTATTAGAGGCGTTGGGATTTATCTGCTGCACATTGTATGTCATTTCATAATTAATGTTTTGTAGATGGTAGTCAACAAAGAAAAATAGTGAAGTAAATTTAAATTTCACTATAAAAGATAAATCGAATGATATTTCACCCCATTGGCTGGGTGAAAACAATAATTTCGGCTCCACTGTATATACATGAGAAGGTACATTATTTTCTTAATATGTTTTATTACTTATTAAATGATGCTAGAAAAAGTGACGTAATATTAATTTATCAACATCGTCAATTATGGAGGTCAGATTAATTTTTTATCATTTTCAAGAATAATCGTATTTACGTGTTTACCCCTTCTATAATTAACAATTTGTCATTGTTATGTTATGTGTTAAATATTGTAGTTCAAGCAATCCGTTACACCTTAGCTCCAAATTTATGTCCTCAAATGATCATTCGAATTATGACCTGAAAGACAACTCACTCATCCGGGTTACACCTTTTGATGTGAATATTTTATAAGTTATGGTTGATTATATCAATTTGTGAAATAAGTTGAATTCTGGATAATAACATGGGTTCTTTGACTGATACACATTCTTCAGTACTTTGTTTCTGTTATTTTATTGAACATATCCATTTTTTTATATATTTTAAATTAAATTTCAAAAACAAATAATATATTTTTAGGATTGCCTACCTTGAACGTACAAAAGGAAAGTTACAAAAAAGGACGTTACAAAAGGAACCATTGCAATATTTGTCACAGCCGTATTCCCAGGAATACTTTTAATACAGAAGCTTGAAATTCGGTGTAAAGGTATAGCATAGTAACTCGCACATATCTAAAACGTTAAGACTCAAAAATATTTAAATCAAGTTATTTCCACCGTAATTTTTTTTCTATTCATATTTTGTGTGGGGTATCACTTGAAAGAACAAATTGTGAGGATCTTAAAATTTTTTTTCCGAATTTTAAGTAAGATGTTTCTAGGGATATTGTTGAAAATTTCCATAAAATTATGTCATCACCTAACCGTCCCTGAAAGAGTTAAATTCAAAATTATGAAAAAAACTTTACTGGTAGTATATTTACAGTTTACTGATAAACTACAGCAATTACGCAACTACACTTCATACTTTTTAAGAAATTCACGATATTTGTACTTCGGGAATAATATAATTAGCTTTAAATTTTATGACAAAAAATAAAATTAATAATTTATTTTTAGTCATTCTACACATTTTAGGGAACAAAGTATTCTTAATAATATAATTGAAAATATATTATTAAGAATACTTTGTTCCCTAAAATGTGTAGAAGTACCTAAGTTTCTATTTATATTTAATATATACTTACGGACGTATTTACAAATTCCCGCCGCAAAACAACGGATATTTACCAGTCGTAAACTCACTAATATACGCGTAGCAAGACCGTTTGTTGATATACGACTATTCTAAAATCTATGTGATTTATCTTGATCGTTTAGATTGTATTGTGACTGATATAAAAATATGATTCATGGTTGTTGGTGCCTAATTTTATTTATTTTTTATTATTAAAAGTATACGTATACCATAATGACCAATATTAGTATTTTTAGAGCTTTAATTTCGATTTATAAATTGACTGGGTCAGCTGCCAGGAATGGATGAGTAATATAATTTTATATTCTATATACCTTTATCAAGACACTAATAGCTCTTGACTACAATTAATGCTACCATACTTTTGCCTTCTAAAATACACTTTGGTCAGTCTCATTGGCTTATACCTAGATTAAGAACACAACATACAAATATGATAACTAAAATGTAAAAAAGAATTGAATAAGTACAAAACAATGTCTTCACAAACATTTTTGACGTTGCTGACTCGCTTGCTTCTTTTGTTCCGCTCCCTAATGCCTATCTTTGGAAGTGAGCAATTAAAAATATAATTTTTCTTAAGGACTGAATTAACTACCAACAATACATAGAAGGGTCCAGAAATTTTACGGCCAGTTTATTTTCAACAAATGTATCCTAAAATAAAAATATGTTCTAATAAATCGTAATAAACTATCTCAATAAACCGACATTATAGTGGGTTTAAAATAATATAATCATCGCTTATATTCGTGGATACTGCCTTAAAGCCCCTTCTCGACTATCTTTAAAATAATATAATATCACATATCGAATGTCAGAAAATATGGTAGTATTTTATTTATTGGTCAAATAGTAAAACGTACCATAAAATATTTATATACATTTACTTTTGTATATCTCCCATTCTTTTTTTATACGTGCATTTGAAACAATCACGAATCTTTGGACTTAAAAATCTCCAAATGAAGCAAAGCTGATAACGATTTATTTTCTGACTACCTCTGACTTCTTTAGAAAATTTGCAAGTTAACTATAGGATTAGTACCCTTAATGACACATATTATATAAAATTATAAAAGTAAATTTTCTTAATTACATTTTCTTATACTTTGTATTGATAGGTGAAAACGTCATGTTTTCTTTTTAATTGTCCGATTGCAATAAAACGTAACCTATTACTTAAGACCCAAATGCATCTACCAAAAAACACTTTGCCGAAATATTTTTAGATGTTTTTGCGTGACGCGCGTACAAATAAACAGGTTCACAGACTTACATTCCGGAGGTAATATTATTGTGTTCTATTATTTTTGCCATGTCAAAGTCATATTTTTCTAATTAATACCTTCACTGTACAGGCATACCAATTCCAAAGTTATATAACGTAATCATAAAAAACTCCAATATAATTAAACTAGGAAAATTCATGATACTTATTTAAACAAGTTATGAAACAGAGTAGGCTTACAACAAATACATATAAGATCGAAAAATGTCATGCGTAGTAGACATATTCGGGTCGTTTACCTGAGGACCTACACCTCCCGTTCCACTCCATACTTCATCTCTAGCCACACCCATTCTGGGAATATATGTTGAGCTGGAAAACTTTGAGTAGCTAGATATATATTTGTTTTTGTTTTAATAATGCAATGTAAATGACTCTTTTTAAATAATACATTTTCACGTCTTCTAACGGAGGGAAACGTTTCCCTAAAATTAAAACTAACTATTTCGTCATTCGAAACTCCATCTGAATTAGGTCCGTAATTTTTACGTGACGTCTGTTCAAAAAAACACACCAACAAACAAATAAAAATTCGAGAAACAATATCTTTGTTTTCCCTAAGGCGCAACTCACATATATGCCTTACTAACGTCAATAAAATGACAAAAAGTAATCGTTAGCAAACTAGTAAGGAAACGCGTAAGTGCGACATACTATCATCGGTTTTGGTGACAGGTTTCGATGTTAATTTGCAGATGACGATTTTTTTTTCGTTATAATGTCGTTAGAAAGTCTTATGTGTGAGTTGCGCTTAAGTACCCCTAAGTGCCTCGTTTATTCAACATAATATGTGCTCTAAGTAAGGTTTTTCATAAATATTTTCGGTTTACCGATATGCAAATTCCACAGTTTTACTATTCTAATATAATTCCAAAATGTTTTGGTTTGTCTTTTTTTCACTTCGCAAAGGTACAACCAATAAACTTTATTTTTTGCAAGATGATATTGGGAGAGTCGAGAAATAATATTGGTTATTTCTAATTTTGGAAAATCTCATTTCAACTAATAGAATTATCTTAAATAATTATGAATGCAAAAGGGTGCTTGTTTGTTCCTTTTGGTGTCGCAATTGAGTAACAAATTGACGTGATTTTCAATGTTGAAAGATAATTGATCAGGAAATAAGGCAGGCTATTTTTTATATATGAAAATCTCATATCTTCGGAAAAATAATAAATTTAATCTGATAAAGTACACAAATGCCATAACGATGCAACGTCGCCACGGAGCAAGAAAAGACTAATTTTTCAAAACCCTTCATGGACAATACAAAGTAGCAGTAGAGTTACCTTTAATTCTTAATTTAGCAGAAAATAGTTTAGTTTTCATTGTCATTTATACTATAATTTCACAAAAGTGAAGCCTTATTATTAAATTTGTTTATGTTTAACTTCTTCCCGTAAGTTTGTAATTCTAGGGATGATATTAACATGCTCTTGTTTTAGGTGTACTGTATATTAAGTTTCCACAAATTAGTGTTATTCTGGAATGTAATCTGGATTCAAATTTAATAAAAAAAAATTTACTGGTCGTGGCGTTTCTTTCGTTTCCCTATGTATATGTACACACATTTATATAAAATATATAAAAAGGTATTAAAAAATATGTGACTTACAATGTTGTCAACTGTGTGTTTTCTGACCGCGCTTAGACAATTTCTGAAATGTTCCATTTGACGGAACGGGACGGAATCTAAAATAAATAGCGAGAATTATTTAAAAATTTCGTAAAGTTTACTTATTTTCTTTTAAATTGTTTAAAATTTATGACTGCCTGTCTTAAAAATAAAAACTTTTCTTATAAAAGCAATAATTTCATTGAATAAAAATCTAATTATTTAAAACGTACTTTCGTAAACGTCACTATATTTAAATTTAAATTGTTATGATCTAATCTTGTAAACATTGTTGAGTTTATAATAATCAAGTATTGGATTGTTTTCTTTTTTATTGTAAATTGGTATCTACAACGTAGATTAAAATTTATTATCTACAACGTAGATTAAAGTAAGACGGAATAACCAAACGAAGGTATACAATTAAAGAAACGTAAACACAGTTACTTTTATATTAATAAACACATTCCTTATAAATCTTAAAACGCTTCACCGCTTCCTGACGAATAATACTTTAATGACAATACCCATTTCAACCTTTCGTTAATTCGCACAATTAACTGACACACTTACATGTAAATATAAACAAAACGTATAATAATTCAACTGTAAAATTTATTATTTAGGACTTCATTAGCATATAACATACCTTTCAAATGAAGCTGTAACGGAAAGCGGCCAAAGTAACTAGATACGCTGCTAAACAATATGCAAATTTAACCTAACTCTGGATAACGGGAGCGTCCCGCGAGTGCCGTTCTGGCGTTAAATTTGCCGCAAAGTATTAAACGTGTATCATGCGCCGAATGGTATACGTATTTGTCACCCAATGAGCCGTTCTAAACCTCGAATAGACGCATGAGTCATGCGTGTGTGGCGGTAGTTTATCGATACAGTCGTACTAACAAATAAGGCTTAGTTTTATATTTTCTTTTCTTCTATAGTTTTTAAACGAAAATGTCATTTATAACTGTTGCATATACAATATGTAAATATCACCTTATACCAATTACAAATTCGTAGCTCAGTCCTTAAGTGTAGATAATAAACAGCAATGACAAGCATTAGAGAGAAGTTCTTTACATTTGAATTGATGTGTATCATATAAAACCTTGATAAATTCAACATGAAAGCGGCGCTATGTAGTAGCATATTCTCCCAATACTCATTAAGTTTCTCCCTTCACTCAGTTTTGTTACTAAGGCAAGGTTAAAAAAGGTATAAATTGAGACAAAATATGAATAAACATGAAACAATTTAACAAAAAGTACTGGGTAATTTTTAAAGAGAACCTGTAAGATTACTACTGTCTATTAAAGACCGCAGTTTATGGAAATAGAGTAATGTCAAAACTAAGTCATAAAATTACTGGACAATAATATGTTTTTGATTTTAAAATATTTTGTATAGCACTAAAAGTTTAGTAGAATTATAAGAAAATAAGCTAAATAATTTTTGAAGCATTAAATCTTTACAAATAAAATTTAAATCAATGAATATTTGTTGGAATAAGTGTTGATTTAGATCATATGCGACTTTTATATGCGACACTATGTTACATGGGCGGTAGGCAATTATACCATTATGTGCATGATCCGCATTCCCTCAGAAACTTTTATCCAATAAAATATTGCACTTTATCAATGGTACAATATCCTAAGTGTCGATCAAAAGATTTCATCCAAATCTATTAATTTAACTGCGAGATTTAAATTGTGTCACAAATTGGTTCTATAAAATTAGATTAGAATTCCAATATTAGATTTTCAAAACGTCTCTGTATAATTTCTGAAAAACCAGTATAAATAAACAAAGCTCATATGACGGGAAAGATAACCTTATCATCTTTTTAATGATGCTATGGTGTCCCTCACAATCGGTCAAAACAACTACAGTAGTTGAAAAATTGGAGATTATGGGAGAGAGATATATAAAACGCTAACAGAGGCGCAGCTGATAACTTTAGCAGATAAGCCGCTACGGCGTGGAAACCAATCAGGTTTAAATGAAGAAATAAAACTGTAAATAGGACTTCATTAAAAAAATAAATGTGACAAATGTGTAAATTTGAGCTTAGATGCAATAAAGGTCCGATTTAAAAGAAAATATATTTTTGCTTTTGAAAGTTATACTTAGGTGGTTATTGGAAACAAAAAGGGGTTTTTCATGGTTTCCTTCCTCAAAATGGAAAATTATAAGATTACTTCACCTTCTGTCACTTTGTCATGTTTTATCAAAGTCCTTTCTTTTACGAAAATTTTTGGTTTACGCAACAAAAAATAAGACCCTTCAAAAATCTAATTTTTGTTATTTATATTATCATCGTCGCAGTCGCAGGCGCGCATACGCGTACGTGCGTACCCACGCACGCAACCACGCTCGTACGCACACACGCACAAAATAGTAATACAAATTCCTATTTATGTCGCTTCACCTGAACCTATACATAGGTTGTGAGAAGTAACATCCATTTAAAGAACGTTATGAAAAAAGAGACCGCTTCATTTATATTTCTTTTATATTTAATGGAAGAATTTTACTTTTGAAAGATTAAAATTACATAAACTGTATCAGCATTTAAATGTAATACTGAATAATTTTATGCTAATTCATGATTCACGAACGTTCAGTTTACTTTTTCACTAACACACTTTACCGGCAGTAACTTAATAAACTTCGAGTTGTAACAGCACTACATTTAAATTACAACAGAGTATAAGAAGAAATACATAAAATATATCGTAGCCTAGTTTTTTTTATAGACAATTTCATATATATTTCATATTAACTAAATTTTGAATATCACGAAGTCTGCAATAAGAGGCATATATTCTTTTCGCGCCATCTACATACAAAATAATTTTAAACACCTATATCCCCCCAACCAACAGAACTCCGTCTATATTTCCCCGAAAAGCGAGGAAACATTTTCACTGCCGGATATATCGTTTGTCAAATTTGTGGTGTTTGTTTCTGATGGACATTGATTGGATTAAGAAGTTTTGGTAATATTTCAGCGATCACACCTCACGGACTTACCTATTATGACCACAATAACATTGCTGTCGCTATCGAGTAACCGGCGCACTTTTCCTTCTTATTTATTTTTTGGCGAGAGGAAATATGAAATGCATAAAAAAAAATGACATCGAAATTTCTGTTTTGTATCATTACACTATCAATTACTGAGACAGGATGACAGTAAAAGCTGTGTGCTGTTGGAGTATATCTCACGGCTATTTGATATTCAATTTTTGTTCCACACGTTAGTAAATTTTTTTTTCCTTATTTTTATATATACATATTAGTACCAAATAATTTAGCACCACTCGTAAAACTGGATATTATTCAAATAACTTTATTCTAAAATTGGACCATTCCAGTTTTAATATGAATAAATTATGAAGTAACAAATGCACACAATACATCCGTGTGTATCTGTTGCTTGATTTGCATTAAAGAAAAGTAGATAAAATTAATCTAATTTTTCTTCGCCCCTAGCCAATGTGTTTGGTAATGTACTTACGTAATATTAAAGATGTTATGTTTTTGAAATTACATAAGCACATAAAAATAGGAAACCCTCTTAATGTGAATTTCTTAACGGGTTTATTATTTCCCGCATTAATCGAAATATTTTCTGTCGTATATAATTGTCAGAGTTTCAATATAAATATTGTTACCCTTTTAGAGGGTAAAGCAAATTTTCGTCAAATTTAAATTGTCTTGCAAATTTTTATCATCGTGACATCTAATATTTCAGCTATCTTCTGAAAACCAAAATTATTTCAGTAATATTGCCAAATAAGTAGCCAACCATTCTTATTTCCATTATATATGGAGCTGGGAAGATTTTTACAGCGTATTTTTTCTAACAATCGGAAAGGTTAAAATCGGAAAGTAATTCTTGAAGAGTGGAGTTATCCTAGCTTAGGAGTGTGATACTTAGTAACCAACCTGATTTTTTTAATTTATGAGGTAGTTAATATCAAACACCTAATAATCTATTCGATATTATCGTAAAAACATGTACGTTTTAACAGTAAGAAATTTTAATAAAAATGTTTTCTTTCTTCTAAGCAGAAAATATTTCATGTCAAAAAAATTCGGCTTCTTTAGGTTTCCGTAGCGAGAAAAGGAAATCTTATAAATTTCCTCTCCTTTACACTGCCATCTGGCATGACCTCCCAGTTTCTATAGTTTTTGATTTCTTATATTCTCTACAATTTCAGCTCTATATTCAGCAAATTTTACAAGTAAGTGTTTAGGGTATGGACTAACAATAGATTTTAAAAAATTATCACAATAGATTTTAAAAAATTTTCAGAAAACCCATAGATGTATGAATAAAGCAGAAACGTAAATTTGTTTTCACGTCGTGGTTCAATCGAAATATCACTCTTTTCACAGGTCTTTTAAAATTAAATTTAAGTTGCGTTTAACATTTTTTATTACATTAATTTAAAAAACGTATTTGTAATTTGTTATGAATGTGCTTTTTCCTATATATAATCTTAATATCCAAATACACAAAATCCATGGAAACGGATTACATTTAAACAAGCGATTAGCAATAAACGAAAAAAATATGAAAAGTGTATTTTTTAGTTGTTTTAATATAAAAAATAATTTGCTTTACCCATCACTAAGTTTTTAATATTTTACCGGCTTTATATATCAGACACCTGCATAAAATTAAACCCACAAAACAGCAAGGGCATTCAAAAGCATGTGTTCATTTGTGAACAGAGATTCTGAAAGATATCGATGTTATGATACTGTTACAGTTCCGATCCGATATTATTTTGAAAATAAAAGGTGCAGCGAAAGGTAAATATCACTAAGTGTGTCACATATTTATGACCGAGTTACGTGTTATTGGATTACACGAAGCGGTCCGCCGGTTGTAAATGTGTCGAGGCAGTACGCTGCCAAATTTATTCAATGTGCAGCGTGTGCTTTTTATTTTCGCCTGTTAAAAATATATGAAGAAATGCTCGCCGCTCACCCCTCCCATGCGTATTCCGTTTTGTGTATTTCTGTATAAAATGTATTTATGGCGAGAACATGCTTGATATCATGCAAAATATGAGACGTCATGCCATGAATAATTGCCTAGCTATGTGAGAAAAGGGGACACGGGACACTAAAGGAAATCGATAAAATACATTTTTAAACACAGGGAAAAATTTCTATACAAGCGACACTTTTCAAATGTTCTTAAAATAGAACTGTGTTTAAAGTCATTGATTATAAATATATTTACGTTGAGACCATGTCTGATATCCCACGAAATATGAGACGTTATTCTATAATTAATTACATAGTTACATAACGAATGGTGACATGGAATGCAATAAATATTAAATGAAATAGGTTTTTCTAATTTATTTATTTATATATTTTTAACACAAAAATGGAAATATTTCAATAATATATCTATACGGTCAACCTTTTTTAGAGTTTAAGTGATAGATAACATTGATTAGGTAAAATTCCATGATAATGCTGATTATATTCAAATTTACTGAACCCAAGTTAATCGTCTATAAACGTAATTATTTTCATTGATATGTGTCAATATATTTGTTTATTGTAATTTTATGAAAATATTTATTTATATTTCATAGACACATAGATGAACAAATCATTTCACAAATATGTAAGTAAACAAATTGCTTACATGTCAATAATTATACATTTTGCACACATATAATCGCAACATTAGACAGATACACACTTTTATGTTGTAACTATACATTCTAGGCTAAACACAGTGAACATCACGTTAGAAGAAAACCAGTGTAAATTAATATATTTTTGAGAAAGAGTGAGGTATTATATCTGGAACTTATGAACAGCTGGAATTACTTACTACATTCAATCCGACCAAGACCATGCTAGAATACCGGCGTGATTAGATTTCTATAGTTATCTGCTGATACAGAATCTTGCCAAAAATATTTTTTATTTGAAAATGCTTATAAGATATTAGTTAATAAAATATTTTTTTCAGATTTATTAAACTCGTGGTGGGAAGATTAGAAAATGGAAGTTAGAACGAATCACATGTTAATTTGAGGGGTGGGGGGGGGATTCAAGCATTTTTTTATTCTCTACTAGATATCAAAAAAGGCGTCGACATGATCTGCTTATAATATTTCTGGCATATATTTTTTACATAATGCTAAAATAGTAAAAACATTTGGAGTGTGACTGAATAAGAGACGGACACACTTGCTATTTCTAATTCCATATTGCCGTGTGGATATCAGTTTTAAATGCCTACTAGGATTAAGTAGAAATTTTATTAAAAAGTGGAATAAGTTACAGACTTAATGTCCATTTAAATTATTTTGAAATTGGTGTACATTACTAGATTATCCGTATATGTTAATGTAAATACGCAATCCATAAAGTCAGTTGTCGATTGAGTTAATGAGTATATGGTTAAAGCCGGCTTCAGAATGAACGGTACCAAGACAAAGTTTATATTCACGTCTTATATTCGGAACCTGGCTTACTCAAAATTGGGAGAGTAAAGTAGAGATCACAAGTCACATGAAATTATTCTTAATGGCTTTGCAAAAATAAAAGGTACTCTGTAAGTCGCCTTAAAATTCCACTTCGAAGTCGCCTTCTCCAATGCAACATCTGATATATGTATCTAAATGGATGCAAGGCCTATATGAAGGGAAATATCAGGAAATGTATAAAAACATTCAAAATATTTGTCTACAGACGCTTAATATCCACATCTTCATCTCTCAAAGATCTCATAAAAGTCTTAACCATATATTATTTTTTGCAAGATGTACATTGATGGTATTCGAAAGGATACAGTATGTTTTTTTTTGCACTAACACTTATGTATGGTCCATTTTTGGTTAGGTATAACTCACAAAATCTTGGGAGTTGAATTTTGTGAACAACGATTTCTTCCCAGCGCGTGTTTGTAAATTTATTTTTCCTATTTGTTAATCGACATTGGAAAAATTGGAACGCCGCAGCGTTTACTTTCGCATCGTCAGTATTTTCTCCGTAGAAATAGCTTTATTCACGTAACCAAATTTATATTTTGTGTATGCGCATATTTTCCACCCCTCACCTGACGAGACCAAATATTGCAAAACAGGAAAACACGATTGAGTCAAAGGAAAAAAAACCATTACGCTCTATTTCGAGCTAATTCTGGGGGAAGATTAAAGTCTTGACGTATTCGTGAATGCGCTACCCGCAACCCGCGCTAGCCCCATTTACGTATTGGCTGTCTGTAACATCCCTCTTGTGGAGACCACCACGAATTCAACATGACTTAGGTTAAATCTATGTTATAACGTCATAGAAATTTTCGGTCAAATTAGGTTTAGCGTAGATCAATAACGCTTGGAGTTGAAGGGGCCTGGTCATTGATATTTGAAAAAACAGACGAAGAAGGTCCAAGAAATGTGGGAGGATTACAATTTTTGTTTTTTTAAATTAATTTTTAATACTTTGCAATAGTGATTTGTGAAAATAAATTTGTGTTCATATTTGACATGGTCTTGTAAATTAGGTGTTTGTTAGTATATATATATATATATATATATATATATATATATATATATATATATATATATATATATGTATGTAGGTGTACAAATATATAACTATACTTTTGTAGTAGTAGTACACAGATTTTGTTGTGTAGTAGGTAATCGTGAAGGTTCAACCAAATATTTTGAAGAAAACATATTTTTTCACATAACTATATAAATAATAATATCTATCGGATGCTCATGTTTGTTGAAGACCCCATGTCACACGAATAAATTCCTTTTATTGCGTAATGAGAAATTGCATAGTACGGAAATGCAAATAAACGGCTATGACTTATAAATTATTTTCTTAAAATGTAGAATAAAAAAATCTAAGTATTTTGATTATTTAAGTGTTAAATTATTCATCTTTATATTTCAAAACAATAACAAAATTTAAATACTTGAAAAATTTAAAAAACGGGCATAAATTGGAATTAAGTTAGTAAAAAAAACTTAAAGCATATCGAGTGTACTGTCATATTCACACTAATCATAAAGAAAAGTTTTGTCTGTAGGTTTGTGTGCTTTAACCCTGGAACTACACGTCCAATTTCAAAAACCCTTCTTTTATGTGAGATAGCAAGTAGTTTAGAAATAATTATAGATTATATAGAATTATACTACAATTTATAAGGGTTAATTTATAATGGCATAATTTTTTGTCCTAGACCTAGAATTAGACCTAGTATTATGGATTATCTATAACCACGCTACAAGCAGTCACCAAAAACTTTAAAAAATTAGAGGAACTCTGTTTAAACGGTGGAAGGTAAAAAGAAAGCGGTTTATTTATTGATCGATGATCCCGAGTGTTCCCATCAATATAACCCCGACCCCGATGACTCTCGTGGAAGAGGACCACGGTGGAAGAGAGAGAAGCATTATTAAGGTAATTCTTATAAGAATCTAAGGAAAGTTTGAACAAATTCCATGCTAATGTCCTCAACTGAGGCCATGGAATACTTGGATTGTTGCTAGTAAATTAAAGTAACTGGATAAGGGTTAATAAAAATAGATTCACAGTAAGTTGGATATATTTTTCGTATAAGATATATTTGGAATCTGAAAAATAAAGTTAAATCAATATCACAAAAAATTATGTCAGCCTGTGTCTCACTTTTAAAAATATTTGCGTTATTTCTTCAGTGACAAAATGTTTATGTAAGCAAATAATAATTTTTTTCTATTATTCTTTATTGATCCAGTTGCATTAATCTTGTTTTTTTGAGACAAGGATCATTATTTTTCTCAATAAATTCCAGACAAAATTCTGGTCGATTTTAGACTGGTACCAGTAATATTAACCTTACATGGAACACGCTAGTCTCATCTTTGTCAATTCAAAAGCACTTGCACATAGTAGGGCGCGCTCATAGCTTATTACATATTATTTTACTTGTAAATTTAATGCACGCGTAAAAATACACAGACGTTTGGAAGACTAATTACTAATTGAGTAATCTTTTTCAATTAACCACAACTATAAAATGAGAAATTAACAGTGCAAAAAACTTTTCAATTTTCATTTTCATGCATTTTCAACTTGCAGACAAATTATTTTCTTCATAATCCTTGTTTTTATAAACATCAGAGAACTTTTCGAGATTTTGGACTACAAATTATTCACAAAAATCGAACGTTTCTCTAGGTAGCTTTAATAAAAAATCAAACAACAAATTTTGACTTCACCTTCCATTTAATATCTATGTCAAGATCGGTTATAATTTCCACTAGCAACTGATTATTTCTTCTTGCGACAATAATCCATAAACAAAATCAATACATAAAAAGTTCACTATACCACGAGATCTTACACTTATAACAAATATGTTATTCGCTCAGATATTTGATCACAACTCAATTACGATTTCGATTAAAAGAGTGGCTATTAGTCAAATAATTTTCTGATATTTTTTCCGTGAATTTTCCTTTTTACTTTTTCTGTTTTCTTTTTTGAATGAAAATCCGTAACTATAGAAATTAATAATTTAAAGTAGGAATCATCTGTATCACAGATGACGACATTTCCAGCCATTATACGATTTATTTTCATCAGCCCGATTACCGTATTACGTTTTATTTTTTAATTCATTCGTTTTAATACCTTAAAAGAATGCAGTTTAAAAAAAAACGAGTGTGCTTTAGACCACACGACTGAAGTAAAAATTAAAATTCACAAAAAATGAACTTTAAAATAATTTTTCAAATTTATTCACTTTAAACGTAGAATATTTATTGTATTGAAAAAAATAATAATTTATAAAATTGTTCAAGAACGAAATGAAACTACGCCAACGTTCGTTCGCGTAACGTCAGCAAATTCGCATAAATATACATATATATATATATATATATATATATATATATATATATATATATATGTATATATATACATATATATATATATATATATATATACATATATGTATATATATATATATATATATATATATATATTTCATGCACTGCCTATGAGAGGAAGAGAGAAAGAAAATGTGCGCGCGCATTGCTCTCTCTTGCTCGTACAGTGTGATACAGACAATAGGCTTGCACTGTGTCTTAGATATACGAAACATAACTGGCTATGAGAGAAAGAGAGAAACTAAATGTGTGCTCGCACCTCTCTCTCTTGTCCCTATAGTAATATCGAAACTTAACTCTCTCTCTCTCTTTCTGTCTTCACTGACTTATATCTCCCTCTCAACTTACGTTAACCTCGCCCGATTTCATTCTTCGTAACGCTCTCGTCACGCATACACCAGCTTACTTCCCAAGTCAAGCGTGCGTAAAGAAGTTTTACTTCAAAAATTCATTGTGAAACGAGAGGTAGTTGTTCTTAAAGACATTGGGGCCCTTTATATTGGGAAGCCAGTATTCTGCGGACATATATTTTCAAATACGCATTTCAGTGTCCCAAAAACAACTTCTCATAACAAATCCATTCAAATTATGTCCCACATTACGTAACAAATTTTTTTAAAGATTTTTATTCCCTCCTCTTAAAGTATTACATAAATATTTTACAAAAGATGGCTTGTGCAAAATATGTGATTAAATAAAATGAATTACGATGAAAAATTTTAATTTCTTAAGTCGCATGGTTTCTCAAAAAATCGGCTGTGAATATAAAAAAAAACTTTAAATTAAGAATATAGAAAAACTTATCTATAGCATTCTTAGTCGTAAAAACGTGGATCATATTTCAAAAGTTGTAACATAGAGAAGCGTTGCTATTTTCCTAAATCCATTCTGTTGGTTCATAGATATACATATTTTTTCGTAAAAGCACATATTTTTGTCATACTTTTAAATTGATCAGTTTGGAAACAAGGAGAAAAAAACTTATTTTTATCATATTTTTATTATAACTCTGAACATGTAGTATATAAAATTACGAAAACTATTAAAACTATTTTTGAGACACGTATGAATAAAACACTTTCAAACCATATATTACATATGAAATTTAGAAAAAATTCGATAATTTAAATAGCCCCAAAAATTTGGTTTGTTTTTTTGAGTTTAAGCTATTAAGATATTTTAAGATATTCATATATTAATGTTTTATTACTTAGCTAAAAATATAATATTTCAACGTTGAGCATTTTCCGAGAAGAAGGAATTTGTTGGAAAACTTCGGTTTTGGCGATTTTGTTAAGGTTGCATTTTTATATTTGGGATATGGAACTTCAAAAATAAATAATTTATGTTCATTTGTATATATTTAAATGAAGCTTCTTGTTCAAATTATATATATATATATATATATATATATATATATATATATATAAATTTGAAAAAAAAAATTGTAAAACCTTTCATTTCTTATATTAGTGAACATTAAGTTTTAATTTTACAAACTTCTTAACTGTTATAAAACTAATAATATTGCTAAACAGGAACCCCTCTCCGGTGAAGGCCTCTTCCAACCATTGCCATTTCTCATGGTCTAGAGCTATATGTCTCCATTGCAATCCAGCTATTTTTCTGATGTCATCTTCCCAGCGTGCATAAGGTCTCTTTGGCGTTTGCCCAGTGGATCTTTCTATGTTGTGACCATTTTAGTCTACCTGTGATCTCGAGTCTTATTATATGTCCAGCCTATTTCTACTTTAATTGTTGTGCACGGATAAGATCATCAATGGTTTTTGTTTTTATTTTACGTTTTCGTGTCTAATTTTTTGTATCGTTGTTAGATTTAATATACTTCTCTCTATTCTCATCCAACAGGTGGTTATTGTATTTTTTTTTATAAAGCATGGGATGAGACACGAGTTCATAACTTCCTTTTTTAGCTTTATGGAGCTTAATTAAATTTAAATTAGCTCGCTTTATGAGTCCGTTCTAAAATCCAGGCTGATGAAATCAGATTGTGGATGAAATATCAGTATAATTAAGTATTCTTAATCAAACCGAACTTTAGTAGATTAACAGCCGCTATATATTAAAGAAGTTCGTTAAATATTTTAGCTATTCCGTAATATTTTATATGTATCAATATTGACTAAGGCGCTGAGACAGCACTAAATAAAATTTGCAATGTCCTTTATGATATTGAATATATTTGGCGTTAATTTTGTAGAAATTAATTATTCACAAGTAAATTAAACTACGTGATGTAGTATTATTTCTACTTTCTTTAAGTTCTTTACCACGACCTAGGTTTCGTTGTATTACAAGATCTTCAGGTGGGCTATTTGCAAAGATCTTGCTAATATAGCCCGCCTGAAGATGTTGTAATACAACGAAACCTAGGTCGTGGTAAAGAACTTAAAGGAAATAGAAATAATACTACATCACGTACTTTAATTTAATTGTCCTTTACGATTTAAAATACAGTAAAGCGTTGCTGAGCAAAAAAAAAATTTCTGTAGGAAATAGAGGATATAATATTTTTATACAAAATGAAGGATATATTATCACTTTAAATATTAATTTCTGTGATTTTTGAATTTAAATATATTTTCTTTGGAAGGTTGTAGTTGTAATATTTCTAGGGGACAAGCCGCCTTGGAAGATGTGCTTCCGTGTTTTTTTAATTTTTGATCTCCATATTTTTTTCTGTTTTTTGAGAGAAGTGCTAATAATTTCTATATGGTATTTCTAGTTTCTTCATCATTTTCTTCTTCTTGTCTTGTTCCATTTTTGTTCTTTAGGAAATAGAGTATACCCGGTTTGCCCACTCCTTCTGAGAAGCTGGAAGATCTTTACACTGTGGTTCGCATTATTTTCCTTAACAACTTAGGTACTGCGAGGTGCATTATTTCCAGTGTTTTCATTTTGCTGTGGTGAGACCGAGAGTTTTCTTTTCCTGCTGTCTATTGATACGATTTCTGTGTTATTTCTTAATATTATCAATTTGTCGTATTTAAAAATTGCTTTATTCCCCTTCTTCTTCTCTATTTTAACTTTTTTCTAAAGCATTTTTCTTTTTTGTATTACGTGATATGGACAATCTTTCTTTATATACTAGGTAGTGCCATTTAGAGCCCTTTTTTATAATGTTGATTTCATTGCCCAGAGTGGTGAATGTTACTTTGGAATCTAATCTTTCTTTGTCTATTCTTCTGGCAATTTAATTTTAATGAAAAACATTTGTTAATAAAAGCTATTGGTTTGTTCTCTAGGTAAGAGTTTCATCATATATACCCAGATACCGAAAATACAATGTTTCTCTGTCTTGCCCGTCTTTTTCAAAAAATTTAATCTTGGTTTCTGATTTTTAATTTTTTCCTGGTTTTCTTCCCAAGTTCTAAATTTTTTATTCAATATTTTGTATATATTTTCTTTTATTATCTCAGTTACATTTTCGGCACGCTTGTCTATAATCGTTTATTGTTCATATAAGTCCTTTTGAAGCTTATGAAATGCAGCCATAATGTCCTCCATATTTAAGAAACTAAAAGTTAGTAGTTTTCTGATCAGCCAGGCCGCCTCTCGATGCCAGATGGCGTTATTGTTTAGTTACGGTAATATCTGACATAAATAATTATTCGCTAATGTGGCTTGAATTACTTCCAATGGCGTACAAACTATCGATATTTAGACGGCGTCCTACCATTTACGGTTCCACATTTGCATAAATATTTTTAAAACTCACGTCGGTACACAAACTCTGTTTATTTATGACATATCAGTTGTTTTGATTATTTTTCTAGTATCTGTGAAAGCATTTTCTTTTTACACCTATTTCATATAATTTTATACCAATTTTAGAATCATGTGGTACCCAAATTAACCTCAACGTTAGTCTTGGAAAGTATTTATAAAATTCTAAAGAATTAATTTCAGAAAATGAGAAATGATTGTAAAAATTAAAACATTTTAAGATATTTAGTGAGTACTGAATATACGGTCCTTTTTGCAAACATATAAATGTGACATAGATCATTAACGATTGGTTTAAAGTTTCAAAGTCTCAAAATATCTGTTGGTGTTGGTTGTAATTTACCTTATATAATACTAAGTCAGCAAAAGTGTAACTTATTTCGATTCTGTGGCTCTTTTCTTTTCATTTTTTTTTTAAATTTAGGTAAGTAATGTTCAGATTTCAATAAGATACAATTAAATTTTATCCACACTACTTATTTCCTTAATACAACTTTGGAGAAATTTGAATGTTGCAGGTATTATTTGTAAAAATATTTTTTTTTTCATTTGGTATATTAGCCAAAAGCTCTATGAATAAAAGATAATTTTTTTACCTTGAAGATATTACTTTGGTCCAATTTTTAATTACACAGTGTCATTTCCATATTTGATCATTAATTTATTAAAAGCACTTACTACTTTAGACATGATAATAAAATCCTTAACGATGGAAAAATATTTTATCTTAAAGTTATTAAAACAAAGGGTTTTGGATTTGCAATCTGATTTGTAAAACAAAAACATTAATAAACATGCACAAAATTTAATGCCGTGTAATTTAAATTACGATCATTTTCAATTAACAAACTAATGTAAGTTTTTAATTAATAACCTAATCTAAAATATGAGATGAATGAATAACAATTAAAAATTCATCGAGCAACTTATACCATGCGTGTGAAATTTTAATATAATTTAGATCATTTTTCTCTTTTGACATAATTTATGAATAACAGTTTTAAAAAGTGGGATGAATTTTAGGCTAATTTTCGTTAAGTATAAATCGTCACTGTTTGAATCTATTGGATGAATTGAAGCCATTTAAAAGTATAACCAAAAACATTGCATAAAATAATTATTTACTGTAAAAATCATATAACAAATACTTGTAATCAACATTTACTTAAATATCTGAATACGGTCGAAGGAACTTTAAAGAAAACGAAAATTACTTCGTCAATTCGCGTACGCCATCTATTACAACTAAAGGAAATTACGTCGTCAGTAACATGGTCATCTTGTAATCGTAGATATAGACTTGTCTTGTTGTATGTCTGATTTTATTACCTTTTTAAAAAAAATTTTAAAAAATTCTTAATTTTTATGTATGGAAATTGAAATGACAATCATGAAATTACTTGAAATCTACGCAAAGTTAATATTTAAAATAGGTAGCTTAATTATCTAAAATTAATTCTGTGTCAACAAGTTTGAATTTATTCCCTGCATTGGGAGATTGTCCCACAAGAACCTTATTTGGCTTTCTTATTTTACACGAAAATATCAAAATGTCATCTTATGCGATGTGTAAATCTATAAGATCTACCTTTGCTACTAGTCAAATTATAAAAGAATGTAAAGAGAAATTATAAAATTAGAAAAGAATGTAAAATTATAAAATAATGTAAAGAGAATTTATAAAATTAGGAAAGAATGTAAAATTATAAAAGAATGTAAAGAGAAATTATAAAATTAGAAAAGAATGTAAAATTATAAAAGAATGTAAGGATAAATTATAAAATTAGAAAAGAATGTAAAATTATAAAAGAAAGGCACAAAAAAAATCGATGGTTTGTTTTTGATATTTATTTACCTTCTCCTCGCATATTAATTACTTAGGCTTAAAACTTTAAATCGGTTAAATTATTGATTCATACATTAAGTTTTTTTTAATTTTAGTTTTATTAACATAATCGTTTTCAATCAAACATATGATTGTCCAATTTACTTGTTGTTTAATATTTCATTATTTAAAAATTAAAAAAAGAAAAATAATATACCATAATTCAAAGGGCAGCCCGTCCAAAAGTGATTAAAAAATAATTTATGTTTTTATTTTTTAATCACACCAAATTTCCGGACAGTATGTCTCATTTTTGTAATACGATTTCGCGCTGTCGATAAATTTTATCACTTGAAGTACAATAACTAAAACCTAAATATTATTTTCATATACGGAATTAATATCCAAACAAATTTCACAAAATATTTATTAAATAAGTTTGTTCACAGCTTACACAACTACATTTAAGAAAGAAACAAATGTAATATCCATGATTTATAAGCTCTATCATTTATTTAAATTTGTTTAACATATTTATATACTGGTATTGGAAAACAATATTCAAATAAAAAATTACCCCGTCCAACCCATCAGCGTTCAATCATGTGTACCACAAACGTTTAAAACGAAACACTTTAAGGCGTTCCCTATAATATCTCGTAAGACGAACGTTGCCGAATATTCAAAATAATTACAAAACAATGAAGTTGAGAGCTTTTGTCTACACTCATTATAACTTTTGGCTGATGCTCGTAGTGGGAAGGATTTTTGGAGAAAGATAAGTTGCTGAAATTAATATAAAAGGTCTCCGTCAGGGACAACGCCGGCCGCACACCTTGTAATTAAGAATAACGTTTGTAGGTTGTATTTTTAGATAAAATATTTAATCTCGGGTTAGGTTCGCTCCGTAGGCCAGTCGAAGCAATCGCAGAAAGGTTGTTGTGCTTAATTAAATTATTAACAACTGCCGTAATACGCTTACGATCAATTTAAAATAAATGAAAATTAAATTTTGAACTTCGAAAATATTATTTGACATAATTCACAACGGGACGAAATATCTGTGTCACTCCTATTAAAATGATATCTTGGGAAAATTTGAATTTTATCGAAATTAAAATTGAGTTACCCTTCATCACAGTGAATTATTTTCAATAAAACACAAATTCCTGACAAAATTTATTTAATTTTCTAATTAACTAGATCCTTTCGACGATAACGTCGCGGAGAGACCTAACTTTTCCAAATAAATATTTAAAAAAAAAATGTTTTGGAAGTAAAATGCCTTTGGGTGCGATGAAAGTAAAATGTGAAGGCTGCAATGTCTTTCCTCCAATGTTTTGCAAAGTTCGAATGTCACCGATCTATTGTCTCTTATTTCTAAATATATTTCTTGTTTCTGAATCAAAATTTTGATTTCTTCAAGTTTATTCCTCTAAGATACTCGATATAAAAGTAAATTTTATCATTTACTCTGGATCAAACTCCAATATCATTATACGCTGCGTATAGCCAGTAGCTTTTATAATTTCAATTTCAGAAATTCGATTTATATATTTCCATAATCAATATTGTACCTAAATTTCATTCACAAACGGTATAAAATTATTCTCAAACATGATAACGGAACCAAAGTTAAAACTTTGGCGCAATAAAGCATTTATGAAAAAAACATCCGCAGCAGAAGCCATGCTGAGAGCTACGTGCCATTTAGATTAAAGGGAAATAAATAGGGTACATGAGCTAGAGTCAATACAAGCGGCATAGCAACTTTACACGTACTCCGCTATTAATTGGAAGGATTTGAAAGACTCATCTTCCCAAGGCGGAGTCATTAATAGAGTTGGACACGTCATTGTTACCATTCCTATAAACATGGGACTATCTTAAATAAAAACATTATTATGACTAAGGAATCTTTAAGTAAACTATGAAATCAATGTCAAAATCTTGAGAATTAAAAGTACCCAAATTTCTCAACAATAGATGAGTAACAAAATCCATGTAATTATACTAATAGCAACCCCAAACTTATTACCCGCAATACCCTATTATTTTGTATTCTGGGAAAACGAGACACTAATGGGATCATATTCGTGTCTGTCCATCCATCCGTCATGGGCGATTTTTTGATAAACTCTTCGACGTAAAAATTTAAAATTTGTCATAGAGATAGAATATATACGGTGATCCAATTATAATTATAAAGAGGAAATATATAATTTTTCATTTTGACCATACATACGACATTTTTTTTAATTTGATTAAATATTTTTCATAAAAAAATGCTTAAAAATTGCCGTTGTCCACTCTAATCACCAATAAGGTCGTTCAGATAAAAATTTATAAAATCATGAACGTTGAGAAATAATTTCAGTCTGAAACAAAATTACCGAGATATAAAAGGTCTAGAGTGATTAATTGTTATAAAAAAAATTATTATTTATTGCCTTATAAGTATTGAATCTGTGGTTTTGGAGAAATATTTGTTGATAAAACATTCTCACCAGATAAGGAACAGCGTTTATTCGTAAACATTTCAAATTTTTTAACTCAATCGAAGCTTTTCATACTCAGTTAAGAGCAAACATGATGTAACACAGCATTAAGGCCATCAGCAGCAGATTGAACCCCAGATGTAAGCCTTTTAAGCACAAAGTCATAATGCTTTAACATTAATATTCAAGTAGAGAGCGACGGCACGGAACACTAATTATACAAAGATATTTTACACTAGATCGATTATTACAAATTCGATATCAATTTAAATTTGATACAGTATGCATATAAAGGTAAAAGAATAGGCACAAAATTTAATAAATGTATATCAAAAAGAAAAAAAGGTCTGCCAAAAAGTTGCCTCAATCGAATCTGATAGTAATTAGCGAAAGAATAACCGCATGAAATCCTTCAATTATCAGTTTTGCTGCTATTAGTGATACACGCTTTATTAACCTTTAATAAAGGATAACTTCTCGTTTTGTAAAATGCGTGCCAACCTCCTTTTATTACTATTTATTGGAGAAAGGTAGGAGATAATCTTACCAGTTTCTAACCTTAGCTCAACTATTGGTTTCCGTTGATATTTAACTAGCTACGCGTATATATGATACACAGTACTTAACATGTTCCCTTCAGTTCTTATAGGAACGATGTATATAAACGCTAGATGTATATATATATATATATATATATATATATATATATATATATATATATATATATATATATATATACATATACAAGTATCTGTTTTATTTCCCTGTCAAAAGTCCCAGACACTTCCTGCGTAATGGAATTACTAGTTGAGCAATTCATAACACGTTATGAGCACTTGCGACAGGAGAACATTTAAATTTTCCCTTTCATTTTTCTGTAAATTCCAACTGCCATTACTAATCCATGTTTCTCATAATATTCTTAAAATAGAAATATAAAAAAAATAGTCTCCATATTTTGAAGGACTCCAGTAAATGTTCATTAAAATAGTAGATCAGAATGTTACCCATACTCTTCTTATTTTTATATTGTGTATCTTTCCTTCATTTAGCTATAATAATGAGCACAATTTAGTATACTTATATATCGTGTACTTAATATTTAGGGATTCGGTCCGTTTAATTTAAATTTTTGAACATATTCTACCATACTATGTTTCTTACTGAAGGTTAAGACTAAGAAAATGTATCCATTACGCTTGTATAATTCAACGACACGTGGCTTTAGCCAAGTGGATCGCTCGCTATTTTAAAGAAAACAATTATTATTTTTATATCGCTGAGGTAGTTAGAATATCAACTTGTTTATTATTAAGACGTAGGCATTAAGGATGAGAGTTTGTTTCAGAAGTAAGGAGAAAAACTACGATTCTTCTGTTCTGCCGCAATTTTTTTTATTACATTTACTAAGAATTAATTATCTGTAATAAACGATGCATGCAAAACACATCGTTTATTACAGATAAATGGTTACTTCTTATTTACCCCGGAACACAAGTTTGCATTGAACATAATCAATCTTCTAAGCACTAAAACATTTAATATTTTTCATTTTATTGGGGTTGATGTTGTCATTATTTTGTTAAACTTCCACATAATTATTTATATGCATACATATAATCAGCTGGAAATTGCACAAATTACTTTTACATAAGAAATGCTATTATTATAAGTGGCTACTGTGCACCTATGTTTATTCTATACTTTATGTTTCTCACTCTAAACTATGAAATAAATGAACTGACAAAATCAAAAATAGCTAAGAGTTTTGAAAAGTGAAAGTGAATACATTATTTACTGTACATATCTGACATATTTTTCTCATTCCTTTTAAAAAGAGGATCTTATATAAAAGCTGATTATACCACTATCCAAAAAGAAATTTTGTATTTAATATTTATGTATGTGATTATGTTAGTTTTTTAAAGTGATAACATTTTTCAACCAATTTAAAAAATGAGATATAGTTTGTGGTACTCGAGAGTATATTCCGATATATCCTCTGAGTAAGATATTGATATATCCTCCCGAGTAACATAAGCTATATGACATTAAAAAATGAGAAACTAATAGTTAATTTTTTTTAATATGAAAATAAATTTACAGCAAAACTATGAAGTATGACTTCAATATAAAAAGCTCGTTTAAATGATTCAGGAAATATATAATTATGTATGTACTTTGCTTAGGTAGATGTTTTGCACTTACAGACAGGCGCTTAGGATTCCAAATAAAAAATAATTGTTCCAAAATTATAATATTTCCCATTGAGTGGCTGTGCTCGGTAGGTGGTATATAAGTCGACAAGGGAGTGGAGCATTTGCAGCAAGATGGGAGGGTATTTTGGCCAGTGAGTAATCCGCAAGAGCATAAACATACGAATGTACTGAATTTAACTTTACCTTAATTGAATTTTTGTTTTGCTCGTGTAAATTTTAATAATTGGTTTTTATATTGACAAAAAAGAGATATGATATGAAGCTGTGCCACTCCTTTAATAGTAAATATTGTAAGTAATTAAGAATTGTATAGATTTTTATTTTATATCTACTTCCAATTCCGTGAGATCATGCAAATTTTTTGATAATTTTTACCTGCGCTTCGTATAGGAAACTAAAATAAAAATGAAATTTTGGAAATCATAGATCTTCTCTAAACGGCTTTGAAAACTTGGTTTAATTATCTGTTTAGGATACTATATGTTATACTTCACAATTTAGATAGGTCGTTATGCAGCCAAAGGACCTACATTTCATATGCTATATTTAAAAGTCGAGGGCAATCAACTATCAACACTCTTAATCATAAGACTATTATATAATTCAGTCGTAATTGTAATGTCCCAAGTTTCATAATGATAACAAACCATTTTTATATTTCTGCTATCTTTGGCTGTTTATCTCTTTCGTTCACCAGTGACATCCTATATTTTATTATTGTGTACTGAGAAACCAAAAAACCTAAGACGATTATTGGATCTACTATGGACAAGTTGAGGAAAAAGTGGGAAAACAATTGCATAACAAAAACAACGAAAACCTGACTCGTTCGAACATTACTTTTACCCATTTTCTTCCACGTCATGTAGATGTACATATTACGTGAAAGCGATGTAAACGATTAACGAAATAGACGTCCTAGAAATACGGTTTTGAATAAGAATGCTTTAAGTATCGTGAACTGAATTCCGTACCAATAGACTCACACTTCAGGAACTCAGTATGAGGTAGCGATTGTCTAATATTGTACAAATTCGCATAATGAAATTCTTCGGACACGTATCGCGCGCGTAGCCACGATAGTGTTAAACGTTTTGTGTGAGAGGAAGAGAGCCGGTGGATTGGTTAAATCAGGTCAAAGCAGCCATGGATGTTCCCCTTAACGAGTGCACTCGGAGAAGAACGTATAAAGACGAAAGGCGGCTTATCCTGTAATACGTCACTCATCTGCAACACAATGATACGATGCCAATGATCACTCTGCCGAGAATATAACGACTGAGAAGACAATTTTTTGTGGTAAATATTGTGGTAAATTCACTTCGAGGTGCGAATGTTACATAAAGTTAATTTTTGTTTTATTTTATAAGAGTATAACATATTTATTTAATATGACGTTATCGACATTGGACGATAGTGAGCATTACAAATTGAAATAAAATTTCCATTCCTAACAATTGTGTATGCTGCCGCAATGGATGCAGATATTAATTTTACTGAGAATAATTAAAAACAAGAAGAATTCTGATAAATTTAAATTTATCTATCTGTTTAATATTATCTAAGAATGAAATTTATCTGTTTTGTAATTTGTCGAAATTTCAGTATAGATGCTACGATATAACGACTTAACTGATATTTATTGAATTTAGTACCTGGAGAATGTATATTGTGGATTGAGAATAGAATCCTCATTATTTTAAAATTTGGATTTTTTGATATCTTTTTCTTTTAATATAGACTCATTCACGTTTGAAAGTTAACGAAGGTGATTTATTGAATTTATTTGGCGTTAATTTTGTAGAAATTCATCATAACATAATTTTTTATTCACAACTAAATGAAACTACCTGATATAGTATTATTTCTGCTTTATTTAAATTCTTAACCATGACCGAGGTTTCGTTGCATGACAAATAAATATGATTAAAAATTGTCCACCTGAAGCTATTTCTTTATTACTCAATCATGTCAAACCATTGAACTAATTGTATTTTAACGTCGTGTATGTAAATAAGGTAAGTAAGTAAGTAATATCAATTGTGTGATAATCATATTTCATATTTAATTCACAAGAAATTTTTACGTATTTTGAGTCTTTCACTATTTACAATGAATTAAATTCACAACTAAATGAAACTACGTGATGTAGTATTATTTCTACTTTCTTGAATTATCTTTTGGTTTTTTAGCTCTTTCGTTTACCAGTGATATCCTATATTTTAGTATTACACAATACTGATGAAAGAAGATGTTGTAATACAACGAAACCTAGTTCGCGGTAAAGAAATTAAAGAAAGTAGAAATAATACTACATCACGTAATTTCATTTAATTGTGAATAAAAAATTTCTACAAAATTATCGCCAAATATTCCAAATATTAAAATTTATTAAATTATTTCGTATAGTCTAATAATTTATTTTTACGACATTTATTTATATCTACCATAATAATTATTTGTTACCACGCAGGTAATAAATTAAAAATGTCGTAAATACAGCAAAACTGCTGCTTAATCAAAATGGATTTGTTTTCGGAATTTAAAATTAATCTTGATTATATGAAATCAGGTCTCGTTAATCTCGATTATATAAAATCAGGTCTTGTCGCGCCGGAATTGCTGATAGATCTTGTTCATAATAAAATAAAATAAATTTTGTCGAGAATTCAGATTCTAATGAAATAATTAACTTTGCCGAGGGTTAAACCAATTTTTGTCTCTACTAAATTTTCAAAAGATATCAATTTTATTCAGAGTAACAGCGATATTTCGTTTCTTGTGAATTTAATCAATTAATATCTTGAAAGTTCAAAATTTAGATTTCATTTATTTTAAATTTATCATAGGCGTACTTCACTTATTTATAATTTAAATGCACACAATTACGTTTCTGAAAATAGTCCGACCGTGCTATGGAGACAAACTGAGCTGAGATTAAATATTTTACCTGGAAATAAAACGCACAAATGTTACTCTTAATTATAAGCGGCCGCGGCTTACGGCAGGCCTGGCGGAGGTCTTTTATATTCATTCCAGCATCTTATGTTTTCCCAAAAATTCTTCCCACTCCCAGCGTCAGCCAAAAGTTATGAGTGTAAACGAAAGTTCCTTTGTTAACTTCATTGCTTTATAATTCTTTTAAATACCGCGACGTTTATCTTACGATTTATCACTGGGAAGGACTTAAACTGTTTTGTGGTAGACGATTGTGCTACACGGATTGAATGCTGATCAATTGGGCGAAATTCTTTTGGACTTGAATATTGGTTACCAACATACGTATAAGGGGAATAAATATGTCAAAAAAATTCAAATAAGTGATAAAGCTCATTTGTTTGAAAAGACAGGACAAAAAATAACAGTTTACTGAAGAATTGTTAAAGTATCTATTTATTTTGTAGAAAATCTGTTTCTCTTTTATGATGCAGTATTTTAGGATTTCAAGCTTTTTTACAATTAATCAATTGTTTTCTGATCTATTTTTTACATCCCTATACCGATGCCATCACAGGCACACATAATCAATAATAAATAAATCTATCGTCATAACTTAAAAAAGTCAGAAGACGCCATTGACAATTTTACATACTCATCACATACTATTCGTCTCTTGCCAGGAATGAAGAGGATTGAGCAATTAACGTTTCGAAGAAAAGTAATAAAATATTATACCTTTTTGATTGGAATTTGCAAATATAACATAGAAAATCAATTTAAGTCTTAGCAAAATTATTTGAATATTTCTCGTAATAATATCTGTCAATTAATTATAATCTCAAAATCAAATACATTTATGACTTTACTAAAAACCAGAGCTATTACATTAAGCCAAAACTTATATATTATGGTCTGTATACATATATACCATACTCTGAAATATGATATTTCAATCATTCATGTTCATAACTAGGCCAAATGCTCCATAAACACTGGGTATTCTCCTTTCATGGGTCATTAATTCTGTACACGAAAAGAGTATTTAGTTATTAATAATCATGTTGCATATGACAAAACTGCACATTAGTGTAGGATTGTTTTAGAAACTGGAAATAGAGGGTTCGCAAATTTAATGTGCATTCGTTTCTATATGAAACTTAGTTGCGTAAGCCATTAAAGAACTTATAATTAGTTTATTATTTCATGTATAATATAAAATAGATTTATATTAATTCCATATATAAAAATTATATTTAGTTACTACTTATTGTATTGCAAAAAATGATCGATAGTGCGGGATTTATAAGAAAAAAAAGACATGGTCCAGAAATATTACTAGCATTAAAAACTTTATGATAAAAAAATTAAAACATTAATTAGGCAAGTGACTCTAGATAATTATTTCAATGCTAATCTTTCTTTAACTCTATTCCGTTGTCGAGTTTATAACGTTTTAAATTCATATATTAAGGCTACGATTAGTAGCGAGGTCGTTTCTTAAACCATATATACAAAATTAATTTATAGCTCGGTAGCTAGGGTTTGTCTTAAATGATACAAAAATAAAAGAATACAAAAACGTAGGAAAATTTAACTGTTCTTATCCCTCAACTTGCTTTATCTTAAATCTCTCGTATATATATATATATATATATATATATATATATATATAAATTTATAAAACTGTGTTCCGTGGTTTTATTTGCTCAAGGTTGTTTTGATTATGCTTTCCCACCCCCTCCATCACACCGTGTCCACTTAACAAGAGGAGCGGAGATGCTCTGTTCCGTATCCTGCCGAGTTGGAGTTAGATGGGTGAGAATACTCGTTATGATCAATCAATAAACAGGCCGGTATCGCTCTAACTTACACCGCTTAGGCAGTCTTTCCTTGACTTGTTTTACATTTTTCATCATTTACTAATTCGCTTTTATAAATTTTAACGTAATAATAGTAACCTATAACCTTTGCCAAAAGCATGTACTTTCTAATGTAAAAAAAATTATTCGAATCGAAAATATGATTTCAGAAGTTAAAACAGAGAAACAAAAATTTTCAGTTTTTAGACATTAATAGAAATCCATTTCCCTTTACGTTTTTCGCTATATATTACAAGAATGTTTTTAAACATGTCACAAACCTCGTAAAGTCGATTTTTATACCATATTAAATAACTTCAAAATGAATAATAAATATTAATAAATACTTTAAATTATTAGACTAATGAGAAAAAAGTGAGTCAATCATCATTTCATTCGTTAAAAATTCATTTCATCCGTTAATCGTTCATCAATGTGTTTTTCTTATCATTTCCTTCACCTTATCCTATTTTATTATTGAGATTATTTTTTTTTAAATGATCTACCAAATAACCAGCTAGTGTTATTTTCAACCGTTTATCTTACAGATAAACTATTGAAATCAACGCAGGGACTGTTCGAACTTGTTATGAAAAAGCCATGTTTTCTCACATATTTATGATGTGTTCACTAAAAGTCCTGCAAAGCAGTTTACGGTATAATTTAATGATATAAATAATAAAAATTTATACTGATAAAATCTCTAACTTATATTAATAGTAAGGGTTGCCCCCTTACTAAACAATCAGTTCGCAAACTCAGACGCTATTCAAAATGATTACTGCGTATAGATCTGTTCTGATAGTGAGAATGTTGAATTGTTAATGATAAAGATTTTGATTAATGAAGAATAAACTTTTCGTACAGTGATGATGTTCTTTTAAGCAAAGGATTCATAAGCTATTAAAAATATAATGTAATCAATCATAATGTGTGACCTATAGTTTTACAATCCTTGACGTTTAAAAAACCCGTCATTCTGATTTTTCTCTCAAGAAGAACAATTTTTTTTCAATTATTATCTTATCCTGTTTACATAACATTAAAGAAAGTACTATTTCAATAGAAATTACCATTTCAATAGAATTAGATAGTCCGAAAAAAATCCTCTTTTACAAATTAATCGTTTATTTGGATAAATTTTAGGTAGTAGAGAAAGTCGCACATATATTTGTAAATGAAAACGATTGTGTTATTGAAATAAAAATTTTTAAAACGAAAACTTCAAATATGCAAACTCATCACATTTTCAGTTTTAACCTCGAAATTACTGGTCTATGAGATACGATTTGTGCTGCAAAAGATACACTGAATATTTCACAATAAACTAGTATTTCTAGTAGAAAATGAATGTAAAAAACTCCGTAAACTATTAATAAAAATATAACTAAACGTAAGTTTAAACACGGAGAAAACTGTATTAATTCTATCAAATTATTTACTAATTTCTTAATAATCAATCTAATTCTCTATAAACTGTATATAACTTCTAGCAGAGTCACTATTTTTCGTTTCTGAAAAGGTTTCCACACTAAGGTCTCGCTGGTGTTAGTAATGAAACGTCTTGGTTGTCCGCTTTTATATCTTTAAGTTTATGCTTTTATTACATAATACCAGAAGATTTGCTCAAATTTTCAGAACAATATTTTAAATAAGTTGTCCGTCTCTAAAAACTCCATTTTTTGGCTTTCTGGTGATAATGAGCTTTTCAATATTGTAGGCGGATTGTCATGCAATTTGACGAAAGAGTTCGAGAGTTCTCCGGATACAGATTGTAGACAGTCTCGTTTTGATTACAATCTCTTTCAAAATAAAGACGTTATTCGGGTTTTTAATCCATGACATATTACGCATCGTCCTTTCCAGCAGGGCATTTTAAAGGAATCGATTATTTTACAATTGCGTGCATGAAAACCTCACAATTTTATATTGCACATACGTATACCAATATCCGTTTGCGGTCACCATTTCCTACTTTCTTGATTTATTTGACGTTATATTATATTAAAAAAGTATTAAATTTAGCTACGAATATATAATTAGCGACATGTATTACTCTATGTTCATTTCCATAACAAAAACTAAATGTTTGCAAGATTTTATAGTGATTTTTTTTATTAATTACACAAATATACATACTTATTTTTGTATCTATAATATTAATTAGAATTCACTGAACTTTAATATTATTTACGTGTAATGGTTTGACATGTAAATGTATAATAGTTTTTTCCTTAACTTACTCAACGCACTTGTCATAAATGAAAATCAAGTAAGGGCCTTAATAAGTAAAATAATATCGCAATATCAGAATGACAACTAAAGAGAAACAAATGTTGACGAAAACAAAGTTTAAATATGAGATTTAATTTAATTTTTGTATACATTGGAATAAGAACATTATTTTATTTAAATAATAATTGCATATAGTGTCATATATACAATCCATATATTATGAATATATTGTTGTCATTGAAATAAGAAAAACAATTGAATTTAAATTTAATGTTGAATATGTCATTTTAATTAACAAAGACAGCATAGTAATTGTGAAGCTAAATAAAATCATTTGGAAACGTGGCTTAAATCTTTTTGTGCACCTGTATTTATTTACATACATAATAGTAATTTTCTTATTACGTCAAAATAAGTCAAACGAATCTAAACCAGATGAGTTTACGTCTCATTACTGAATATTTCCTATTACTATCTTCCGTTGTCATCAATGTACCTTGATTGTTCTAAAAAGAAAATTTATGTCCCCGGAGATACATCTAAGTGTCTTGTTAGTCTCTGATTAGACCAATAGCATTCAGAGTTGAGGAATTATATGGTCTATATTCAATTTCCATAGTCAGATTTTAGTAAAATTTTAGTGAGACAATACTAAAAGTATACTGTTTCAAATAAAAAAACATACACGAAAAAAATAAAAAATATAATCCAATTGAGAATCTCCACCTTTTTTAAGTCAGTTAAAAGTATATGCGCATCATTTTGTTGCAAACTGAAGTCGACGTAAATTTTAAATACTAAAGCAAGATTTACCATTAATAAAAAGGCTGCTGTTTGGGTTGATAACATCGATGGAAGTGTAACAAAAGTAAATAGTAGGTCCATTCACGTTGAGAAAAAATAAACGATGAAGTTAGAAATTAAAGCCTATATGGGTGAAAATCGATATTGGAAATTAATTAATAAATAATAACATGTTACGCATTACCGCAGGCAAAAGTTTTGTCTGTTATTTTTAAAATAAATTATGGGATTTATTAAATTAAAAAATAAAATTAAAATATTTTAAATAAAAAATTAAAAAGATCAAACCAATGCATATCTGCAAGGAATGAAATAGTGTGGTTGGATTTTTTAGTTTTTATTTCTATTAACGATAGTTGGAATTTGTCAATATCTTATATCTTTACAAATAAAATCCTTACTTAAAAAAATTATCGAATTATCGTACACTTAGCGAATGCATAATGACAATTTACGTCACCGTGACATTCAATAAAACGTTACACGTTGATAACTTATAAGCGACACTATTTACGCAGAATACATTATTATGATTTCATACAAAAATATTGTTATTTTGCAAACTAGACAACTTGCGTTAAAAGATAGCTTGCCAGATTATAGGCGATTAACTACATAAGTGGTTGAAATAGTGCACTCATGGATAAATACAACTGTATATGTACAAATATATATGTACAAGTTTGGCTCATAAAAATGCCGTCTTTGGTCGTTTGCCATATCGAATTTAAAATCATATAAGAATATATTGCGTTATAAACTCATTAGACTTATATACATGTGCAAGATTTCAAAGCTCTGGTTTAATTAGACCCAGTCGATATTTTATTACAAAATTTACTGTGGACTCAAATAAGCTAATAAAATGTTGTAGGGAATTCAACAACCTGTATAACAAGTACATTCGCTGGTAACCGCACACTGTATTTGCTAATTCGGTGTTGAAGTGCTGCCGTATTTTAAATTCTTCTACCTTCGATTCAAGAATGATAAAAAAACGATAAAGAAGTATTTGGAAGGTCCATATTTTACTCACCATTTTTATAATTAAAATTTATATTATTACTAACTGTTTTTATCATTACACCTCTCTCTTTAATAATCCTTATCGGGAACGTGTTTTTATTTAACTATCACTTTATATAAATTGGCACGCTTTAAGTTGAGTACAGTTTAAAAAAGTAAGTAAAGGTACTTTGAATTAAGAAAGCGTGCGACAATTTTAAAATAGTTAAAAATTTTATTTCTCAATTGAGTATTTGTAATTGCAGAGATCCTACTCTAATATTAGTGTGCTGCAAATAATCGTGAGGTTATACATTGTGAATATATGACCTATTGTATTTAGGTCATTCTGTGTGCGATGTAATTTTTATTTAAGAACATATTGATATTGGAGACTGTAGAAGAAGTTGACGTATTGATAATGTACCGTAAAGGCGTCCCTTGATATTTTTACACGCAAAGCGTTAAAATTTTTATAAAAAATAAATGTTGCATTTTGATTTACCCAGAATAAAGTTTTTGTATACTAAATAATGATGATATACAAGCGAATACTTTGTCAAAAACCGTAAAGAACATATTTGGTTTCAAATATTTTAGTTATCATTAATATCACATAAAATATATTACATTTTAATTAAAAGATACACTATTTCTCTGTAAGATAATTAAGAGTAATATTTACAAGCTTTTAATTGTTCTTCAACACTTAACGTTTTGGTAAGAAAACAAAATAAGTAAGTTTTCATTAAAAGAAAAAAATAAGTATCCTCCACAATAAAAATCTTTGAATTTTTGTTTATAGTTTATAAATAAACAAAACTTAGTTTCCGATATATATCTAAGAGGGAACGTTAGTTATTTTTAACCACAATAATATTAAGTCATATACCTAAATAATGTTAAAAAATATATAATATTAAATTTTTATCAAATTTGCATAGAAATAAACAAGAAGTACATAAAAAATTCTATAGGATTGTAAAGTAATGAATCACATTAAAATATTTAATTTATTTAAAAAATGGATTAAAACCAATATACCACTCAGTTAAATAAAAGAAAACTTATAATTTTCAAATGAGACTACATACACACGGTAACTAAGACACTTCTGAAAGTAAGACATCTGTACCCTATTAAAATACCCGATTAAACCAAAGTTATTTTTTAATTTAATATTAGTGCAATAATTTATCAATTATTTACTTCTTCATAATGCAATGTCTATAAATTTTAAAATATATTTTAACATAATTGCTCTGAAAACTTATTCCAAATTCTCAAGCACTGGGGAATATTAAAAGTCACATAAAAATAATTTCGCTTTAAGTCAAACTTATAATAATGTAATTACAAAATCAACATTGAGATTAGTCTGTAGATTTAGGGTAGAAATTATTTACATTGTAAAATGATTGAAAATTGCCTTCGTGGAAACTTTTCTTGAAATAAAATTACGTCTTGCTTCAGGTTTAAAAGAATCGAAATTTCTCCAAAGTAATAATAAAGTCGACTACCGACTTTATTTCATTATTATAAAAAATATTACAATCTTCACAGTTCCATCATCTGTACCCGATAATTATTGTAATGGTGTTATTTTATAAACCTAACATCGAAAATGGCTCATCGCAACAAAGACGACGGCAGACCTTCGTCTAAACCACGTGTCGATAAATCACTGCCACATACAAGCATATACCCACGTCTTTATTTGAAGTTAAGAACGGTCATTGTGTGGCAAATACTATTCGGCACACAATACAAATTTAAATAGAATGTGGTGAATTAACAAACACTTGTGCCTGAAGCTTGCTAATGGACATTCAATTTATCGCCAGAGTGAACATTTTTGGAACCCCACCCCATTCTGAATAGATCACGGTACGCTCTCTACAATTCTATTCAATTAGCACATTGCTTAGTGGTTTATCTCGTTATTATTATTGCTAATTAGTTTCATCGCTCCTTATTATCACTTTGCTTGAAAAATATGCTTTATTAAGTTTTGAAATTTAATTTTCCTAAACGTAGTTCATATTTATGACCACAGATGAAGAAGTTGCGAGATGAAAGGGGAAAGAGTACTTTAAGAGAATTAGCGTTAGTAACGTGTTAATTGCAAGAAATATATAATCGGAATAAAAACTAGAATATATTATATTATTATTTATGTGTTTTTGATATAACACACATTAAAAAAATTATTTAAATTGAAACACCGGCATTTCCTATAATTTTACCTTTCCATTATTAGTTGAAAATAGTTCCTTTACGACTTTGTATTCAATAACTTATAGCATAATTATATTTTGGAAAGAGTGTTTTCTTTTTAACCTTAATAACGTTACTTATGAGTCCGCCATCTGCTTTGAGGGGAATATCATTGAACCCTCATAACAAATTAGTACTCATTATTCCGTTTGTCACAAAAATGTTTCCTTGTTATGCTTAACAGTTTATATAAGACAATTTTAAATATCATATTTAACTTTTTTCGTTCTTGTGACTTTCCATTTTCTGGCTAACATACATGAGAAATAAAAAAATACATAATTTAATTTTTAATTTAATTATTATAAAAGTAAACCCGCATAATATTAATTCATATAATATAAAATAATAGACTTTACCATCAACAATGAAACGTAGCAATTGAAGTGTAAATTGTAAAGTATAGATTTCTGGATATATGTGACGTCTTCAATATTTCATAAACCTCAAATCAAAATTATGGCACTGTAATACGAAATATTTTATAATTCAAAGATTAATTGAATTGAAGCAAAGACAGTCGCTGATGTCATATCTAGACGCCGTTCCTAGTTATTATGAGAATATAAATTGTAGCTGTAACGTAATATTTTAATTGGATGTGCCACAAAAAAATTCATATTAAAGCACAGTAGAACCAATAAAATCTCAGTGTATTCACTAGTCCTAATAAAAGTAACTATACATATTACGCAATTATTAATATATTTTTTTCGTATACTTAAATTAATATTTCAAGGTAAAGTCTTCCGTAATCTATGAAGGGATTACAATTAATTTATTGCAGAAAAATAATTTAAGTTTATTAATCACAATTGGCCCATCTCAGAACAAGTAATATTTAAACATAATATTGCCAGGTCTGTCATAATGAGCTAATAAAGAAACACACCTTGTCCAAGTGAATACTTTGTTAAAGCAATTACTCTAGCGTTGCGGAGAAAAGAACATAATTTGATAAAAGCGTAATTCAAAAGATATTATTCATCACATCACGAGCGATGCTTACAAGAAACATTTCTGGGCAAAAACCAGTTTCTCATTTTCCCTTAATTAACCCACACGCAAGCGATCTACTCAATCATAACTCAGAACTATTACTTTCATTAGAAGCATCGAGTCATAACTGACGGAAAACACTCAAAGTTAGGCGCCGACACCAGCTGCGGTGCAAATAAGAGATTGATGGATGATGAAGTCGGGACTTAATTGATGCTCTCGCCTAATTGATCGTCGACCACTTGGCCCGGCAAAAGAGCTGCCTCAATTCGCGAGTCGGTTCTTAGTTGGAGCTCCGAAGATATTCTTAAGGAATATCACGTAAATTTATCTGTGAGTTTATCGCAAGGACATATGCGATCGAAATGTAATCGAATATTTAAGAAAATTTAATTTATATTTCAGAGTTTATTAAAAAAACAGCGTCTAGTTTATCAACAAATGTCTGGTGTTTTTTTCATATTTAAAAAAAAAAGAAAATAATCATATGTGACTTAACTAGCATTAATAGTGTTGCTTGAAATATAATGAATATACAAAATCTTAGGTTTGAAAGGCTCAAAACCACACTAACTGCGCACGTCCATACGATGGCCATCAATCCCTTTTATGTGTTTATAAACGTTATAATAATATGTAATTCTTCCATATTGTTTTTCATAAACTTTGATATCCATATTTGTAAAATATATAAACAAAGAGATGCATTAAGAGAGCATCCAATGTCGAATAACTACCAATAAATTACCGAATTAACTACCGATAAACGAATTTTCAACAATTCTTGTTGAAATTGACATAAAACAAATAAGCAACTATCAGATAATTTCGTAACATCGACTGAAAACAAAACATCGAGCTTAATAAAACCTCTTAGAATCATCAATAATATATTCAAAATGTATTGCAGCCATCAAAAGTAAAAATGCTTTCTGAATATTCAGATTATATTTAATATTCAGATTTTTTAACACTTTGTGTATACAAAGAGTAAGCTAACGCTTTTTCACGTCATCACATATTTAAATTTACGACGTTCTACTTTCAAAACCAATGCAGGAATTCATTAGCATATAGCATACCTACTTTCCAAAGGGAGTTGCATTACAAAGCACAACTAAACAATATGCTAATTGGACAAAATTCTATAGAGCATGCTGCGTTTGTGAACGTGTTTATTCACTGTGGGAAGGTTCGCCAAAAATGTTCATTGTGGCATTAAATTGAATATACCCTAACAGGTGTCGTTTATCTCATTAATTCATTGCAAAATGTCAAAGAGTCTATTTTCCAAAGCCTTCCTTGTGGTCTCAATCAATAATATATTATATATCGAATAGTATTTGATTCATAATTCGCGTTTATAAACTTTGGATAGGGGCTTAACTTCGTATGTAGCTGGCGGTAATATATCGAAATTGAGTGTGGAAAAATGTGAACCCCGTCTTCATGGCAACTTGTCATTTTGTAGTTTAAATTTACAAGATGAATTAATTGATGTCATCAAAGTTACTTTTTGAAACGCGGTAACATAGTACAGTAACCAAAGTTTTCTATTTTTTATTTAATACGAATTTCTTAAATTTATTTCGTAGCTAATATTTAAAAACTAAGGAAGCTCAAAATCATTTTTGACAAGAAATTAAACCGAATGTTATTTTCACGTTCCATTCAAGTTTACTTACGCCCTTTTTAAAACCATTGACTCTAAAAAGTGCAGCAATCAATGTACACATTGGTTAGTGAGCCATATATTAAAAATATTTCTTAAAATAATGTACTATTAAAATTATATGATATATGTAATGTTCAGTACGGTTTTGGTGATTCAATTAAATGAATATCAAGTCCCAATTTAACGTTCCTGAGATAAGAGTTAATTAGTGTCAATATCAGTCGATTATCCATAGTTTATGTCCAATATAACAAGTTTTAAACGTTTAGAAAGGAGATTAAATCCAGTAAAATAAGTTAAAAGTTGATGTCGAAGCTAAAGATAGCATTGTAACCTAAAACTTTTGTCACAACTGTAATAACTTATCAAGGAACGAAGAAAACCTTATGTGAAATATGACAAAATGTCTCTAAATATGGCTTCTAGTTTTCAAAATCTACGGAGAGTAAATCTTCTAAGCGCTAAATCCGCAACAAATCATTCCCGTAAATTGATCACCTACAAATAATACAAAGTAAAGACGTGACGCGATTGTTATAACTTTTTCACCTATGATATATATAAAATTTGTGGTAGTAGTACTCAGCTCAAAATACAGTCTCAACTTCAATGTTTACAAGAAAAATTCGTAAAAAATTGGACCAATATCACATGCGAATTACGAAATACCACGGAGTTATCGAAGATCTGTCATTGAAAAAAGTATTCACCACAAATACGTCGGGTATGTTATCAATGAACCACAGTATTGATATTAAATGCTGCATATAAAAGTAGGTAAATCTTTCATGAAAATGAAACATCCCCCCTGTGGCCGTTTCCTAAGACTTCCTCCTGGATATTCCCAGAATTATGTTTGGTATTCTCCATTTTCTTATATGGTGCTGCGTTGAGGTTGTAACTGATGCCATTTGTTACCATATCGAAATACTAACTCAATATTACAGTAATTTAGTGGCTGCATTTTCATTTTTTGTTTTAGTTTTGCAGAAAAGTAACAATATAGGTTTATGAAACTACAAAAAATCGGATCGGGGATTACGTGATGATAAAATTGATCCATGTAAGCTTAGCGCATAAAATTAATTTCATGGTGTTCATAATCAGAGAGACACAAAATCTTCAGACTAAGATACCCGAGAGAATGCTTCACGTTTTTAGGCAGTGTGATTTATTTTGTAGTGTAACAATATCTTGGTTAAAATATGGTCCAATGAATGTAGTTTGGTTTTTTTATAGAGACTGTTTTTTTTTATTTTATTGATATTGGCACCATGGCACGACAGTTGGATATTAAAATGCCTTTTTCGCAAAACGACTTTTTTCAGTTAACATATCAATTACTTATATATATATATATATATATATATATATATATATATATACATATGTAGTCTCTAATCTTCTTTGTTGGTTGGTTTCAGTTAATGTAAAAAAACCCAACCAAAAACATTTTATGTAAAAATCTTGCCCAGACTCACTACCATTTAATTCTTAAAAAGTTACAAGATCTCATATGAAGCCAAGTTCTAAGCAGATCTAGATCTTCAATGAAGAAAGTTATGGGGCTTGTAGGTGTCATGGAACTATAGGAAACTACCATAGGGCCAGCAGTTTATTTCTTCACATCCCACTATATAGATGATAGATATAGATGATACGTAGGCGGCGAATCTTTATCATCGCGATCCGGCCGAGCTTTCATATTGATCATTGTGGAGACTTATTTAAAACCTAGTTCTACGTACGATCTCATGTTTTCTTAATAGTTAAAGGATATTGAATCTTTGCAAAATTTACTGAAAATGTGTTTGATGAGATCTCAATTCTTTTCGCAAGCCCGAATGACACCATTCGGGGTCATTCGTACACGTTCCGTTTTAAATCCAATTGACACGCACCGCTGCCACGTATTCGTTATAGCTACAAAAAGGCTAATAATCGGAATTTCGGCGGTGGTCCCATTCGCCTCCGTCATATTTCCATATTGTTCATAAGCGTTATATTTTAAGCTCACGTACCAAATTGTCTAGACTTACGGGAAGTTATATTATGTCTATCGGAAATTCTAAGACTACCAAACTCACAGGCCCCCCCCCTTTGAGGTTGAAGGGAAAAAATCTCATTTTTTTAACTTTTTTGTTATTTCTACGCAGATCTAAGTTTGCATAAAAAATATCAACTATCTAAGACATGAGGAAGTACCATAAAAGTTTTGATCATGATCGGTGAGTGAAGATTGAAGAAATGATTGAATATAGCATATTAATAAAACCTACATTTGTTTGCTCGAGAAAAATTAAATTTAGTGCACTTATTAAATCTGATATCTAAATTATATTATGGCTCTCATGTCATCCATATTGAAGTGACGAAAATACAAAAATATGACGAATCGCTTCCAGAAAAAGTACTGCAGTGCCTACTCATCTTGACTCGCCTTGGTGGAGCATTGCTATGCTCTCGGATTAGTAACTTCTAGATATTATTACCTCTATTGTAGCAAAGGGAAAACAAAGCTTTACTGGTTCTTTATCTTTATTTTTTTATTAATAATTAGCTGGACAGTAACAAAGTTTCTCATAAAAATATTTTTTTACAACATTAATTGCTGTTCAATCAAACATATTAGTTAAATGCATTATGGGGTTTTCAGTTAAATTCATATTTTTGGAATAAGTTAATATAAGAGAAATATATCTAATTTTCATCCATTTTTTTTTTAAATTATTATTTTTCTGAATATATTTTATTATATGACTTAAAAAGAATTCTTAGATATTCATCATTACATACCTGCTGCTTTACGATTAGCCTTTTTAACCTACAAACGTTTTATACAGCATATAGTAAACCTCGAGAGCCTAGTTTTTTTTTCTAATACTGCGTATAAAACATTTCAAACCGTTTACGATAATTTCAAGTGACATTTTGTATCATTTTCACTGTACATTTTGAATTGGCACGCTGTAAAATCAGAAGGGTTGTACTTGAGCGACATAAGGTTGGAGAATAACCATCCTCTTTGGTATGCTAAGCTTTTTCTTCTTGAGTGAGTCCTCACTGCGGGAGATTATGACTTCCTTTCAATAACACTTTTTCTTTTGTTGTGTTACGACGCTGTGTGAGACGACAAATTGTGGACAGTTTGATTTGATTCTAAGCTTTTTCAAAATATGAAGTTAGTTCTGTGTTCTATTCATGACATAATAAATATTACACTTCAGCAGAAAATTTCCAAGAAATCTATTCTGTATGAAATTCAATATCAATCGATACGCAACCTAGATAAAAGTGAAGAAAGTCTAGTCTCGTACTAAATGCGGCATACTATGTCTATAGATATTCCTATCTTTTACTCACATAATCCACATAAAAAAAATGAGGTAGCATTTAAAATAAAGGTCTACATAATTTCAGATCCATGTATGAAATTCTAGTAATAATTGTGGATAAGCTCCGGTATACCCACATCGAATTTTCAATAACGAGTTTCAAGTTCATTCACATATACACATGCAGCATACCAACTTATTAATCTCCAGTTACCATTTTTACTAGTATTAAGCGGTAAATATTTCGTAAATGTTCAACAGTTTTCACAATTTCTAATATTGTAGTGTCTGTAAAAGTGTTTATATGGACCATGTAAAAGTGTTTGTATGGACAATGACCCACTTATATTTATCCAAAATGATTCCGCGAAATTATTTTTAATTAGATTCTATCAGTAGAGAAACAATTTGACAACAATAGCAAAATAAAATGATAACAGTTTATTTTACGCAAATATATATTAATAGATTTGTAGAGAAACTTAAAGAAATTCTTATATCTTAGAATATGAAAAAAAAACAACAGTGAGAAAAAAATTGTCTTTCTTGAAAATATGAACGAAATTCCTTCGAGCTGTTTTGTCTTAAAATGTATTTCCGCTTACCCGGGTTGCCAGAGCGGATCATTGGTTGTACGAACTAACTTTTATTAATTTTTGTGATCCTCCTTTGTTAGAGAAAGATACCCTAATCGAAAATGGAAGTGAGGAGCCAATTTCACGGTTGAAGGTAACGTTGAAATTAATTCATATTGATCGGCTTGATTAAGAATTCTTTGTATATTTTAATTTACATACTTTTACATCTTTATAGATAAGTTCAGTTAAATATTTTCTTGTGAAATATGTTAACGACTGATAGGAAGATGATGATACAGTATACATGGAATTATTTTTTTTTAAAGTTTTTCTCTGTTATATATAAATTGTTATATTTTCTCCAGGTTTCCAATGTTTGAGGCCTTTATGTAGTCATAGAGAGTCACTTTTCAATTCACGATGCAATTAGGATACCCGGATTTGTTATTACACGCTACCACGAATTCCGTGACACACAATGTATTAAGTTTTTTTTAATATTCTCCTTAGAGTCAAATTTAAAATAATTTAGTTTTTTGCTTTCCATATAAAAAAAAACTTAGAACATTATATAACTTTGGAGAAAACTGAGAATTTTGCTCGTTTTTCTGATTTAAAACTCATTTAATATAAAAATTATCTTATCTAAAACTTATCTTATATCCATACCATCTTCATATGTACTCCCATATCCACTTACTTTTCACTTTTTGGAAATTGCTGGATGTAATTTTTCGCAAGCAAAAATAGAGTTGCATTTAGCTCTCCATCTATTTTAATTATTAATAGGTTCGGATTAGTATCGTTTTTGGTGTTTCGTACCTCAAAATAAAAAAAAGGAACCCTCATAACATCATTCAAATGTCGGACTGCCTCTCACAGCTTTTTCGTTCAGGAACACTGTTTCTTTCGTGAACTTGGAATTTTGTACACTAATAGTACGTATTTACTCGCAAATATCTCAATAGCTAAAAGTCAAAAGATATTATGAAGAAAGTCTAGATGGATTAAGTTGAGTACTAAAATTTTTTTAAATTCATATACAAATTGAAACCGCTAATAACAAGAGCCACAAAACCACTTTTCCTCTAATCTTAAGTGGTATATTTTCAGAGGCATACTGAAACTATGCAAAAAAATATATACTCCCTACTTTAATTACCGGAACTATTCGACTTAAAATGTGAACTAAGAGGGTGTATATAATCCTCCGCAAAAGTTGTGGGTAAACTATAGAGATTATCCGAGATCTTGTAACTTTTGGATTATGCATCACGGTTTAACACGCGACAGATATAATGGTAATATATCTACGTTGTTAAAAATAATGATATGTAAATATTTTTATGGATGTACTCTCTACACTTAAATGCTTATAAATATATATGGATACCTCGTAGTGCAAGTTTTTTCCGTGCTTGACAGATTTTATTTATACTTAACTCTGAGCGTATTGGAAAACCTTCATTACTTACAAATTTTTATTTGTGATCCACAGTTGCCCATGCGCGTAATTTGCTTAATACAGTATTGGAGGTATTGCCTCATCTCGACTTACTCTCCTGTTTAAATCACAAATTTAGAATCAAGATCGGACAATATTTCTGTAACTCCATTTCAGTTAGTACCTGCTTTCACTCGCTGATTCTTTCGCGTGGTAAAAGAGGAAAATTATGGTGTTATTCAGAAAATGTTCTTGTAGAAAGGTTGGATCTCTTAGTCTAGATATCTTTCTCCGTGAAATAAGCTATATGCATTTTGAATATCTTTCTCCGTGCTATAAGCTATATATATATATATATTGTTGGGGAAAGTTTGAGTAGGGAATGTTTCAAAAGCTTTTATTTAAGTTTGTTGGTCAATGTTGGATGATAAAATTGGGCAATAAAATGTAAATTAAGTGAAAATTTTGTTAAATAAATAGATAAATATGTAAGTTTAACGATAATGACTGAAGATAAGTTTAAATACGAATACTGATATTGGAGAAAACAAAGTTGGAAATACAGTTTAGAGTCTATTTTTTATATTTGACATTACATATTATGTTAGAGTATTATCGTATATGACAGCCTTATCGTATATCGTATACGTTACAGCATTATCGTAATAAACTTAAACTCATTCATTCTCATCAATCTCAAAGAAATATAAGGAAGTCGATATAAATTAATTTCAATGCAGCTCCCAACCGTGAAATTTGGTTTCACCTTCGTTTCCGATTTGGTGTAATGGAAGAGGATCACAAAAATTAATTTAAGTTGATTTATATAATCAATGAACCATTCCAGTAGCGCAGTCAAGCGGAAATACGTTTTAGGAAACCGGGGCCATATTGAAGTCTGTTTACTTTTTTTAATAAAATATGCATTTATTTCTCAAATAATAATTTATATGAAGATAAAAGAAAATTGTATTCAGCTTATTTCTTTACGCCTATTTAAATTTACTTCACGTCCAAATTTATTTATATTAAATTTATATTTCGCCATTTTTTTAAATTTTATCTCCTTTTAAAATAACAAGTTTGGAAATAATTTGACAATTATGAGTAATTATTCTATCTACACTTGTAATAAATATACAGGAGTATTTTTTCTGAAAAAATATTTTGAAATGGTTTTATTCCTTTAATTATTTTAAACCAAAAATATTTTCTTTGAATGTAACAAAATCGAACTTTGCTATTCTTATTCACATGGCCAAGATTTACAAATATCTTGGCCATGTAAATAAGAGTGACAACGTCTCCTAGAATCATTTAACAATGAAATGAGTTATGTTTTCTTACGCGTCCCTGTGCTCTATTATTTAATGGATGAGTTAAATTAATTCGTGTAATTACAATGAGACTTGTTCTAATATGATCTCAGGGAGTGCACTAAATAAAAAAGACAGCACTGCGTAAATGTTTATGTTAGTTATGCGCATATAAATTAAAAATAGGGCAATTAAAACTTCTCTTGATCCGATTTCTTCAATTCTATTTGTATATCTAGGACTATATATTTTTTGCAATTTATATCAAATTTGATCACACTATCTCGTTTGATGAAGGTAGCTATGATGAAGTATCTTGATATGAAGAAATTCCGTATTGGATTCTATCACTTTTTTACACCGAAATATGTAAATGAAGTAAAAGGATATAGATTTATATTTACGTTTATATTGTTACAAATGTTTTACTATCAAAAAAGGTTCCTTTTCAGATAATTAAAATAAGAGTAAGAGCTAATCAAAAGAGCTAATCAAAGAAATAATAATATCTTCGAAGTTATTTAATCCAGATCAGATTCTAGTGCCACTTTTGGTTCAAACCTTGAAATATAACGACAAAACATTTTTTTCACCTACTATATATGCTTTACTTATATATCAGTTAGCTTAGAAAATTCCAGTACTTTATAATTAGATCACCTCATATTTTAACAACAGGGTTAAAATATCGACAAAAATAGGAAATAAACTAGACCTCTAATTTTCGTCAATAATCATGTAAAAAATATGCACATTGATATTAAAAGAATCGATTAGTTTTAAAACGTAAAATTATTGTTATCACATGAAAACGCAAAACTCTAATTATTGAACATGTCATTTATTCTTCTTCTTGGAGATTTTGTATCTGAGTTTAATCGGAGGTTTGAGAATATCACGGGTCTCGTGATTTTTGGAGCAGCTAAATTAAATAGCAACAGATGAACCATTCCCGCAATTTCTTCACACAAGGTTGCCGTCGTCATCATTTATTAAAATTTGCTAATTTATGATACAATACGATTATGTTACCATAATTACAATGCGATGTTTTGAAATCAATATTGCACGTGATGATTATATGTGAAACGAAAAGAACAATTACATCTGAACATATTATATAACATTACTTAATTGGTAATGTATTTGTGAAACATATTCATAAAAACTAAAGTCAATTTTCCTATGGTTTGCGAAAAAAGAATTTGCTATTCAAATGTTAAACTATAAGTAAATTTTTGAATGGACTAAACTCGTTTAATAGTTTTAAATGGCAGTAGTTTACCATTTAACAATATTAGTTAAATGTGATGTGAACTAAAAATATGTTATTAAAAAGGAATTTTTCAATGCTACAATTTCGCATTTTATCATTGCTTCATTTTATCTAGCTAGCTTTTCCATAAGTTTTTCGTAAAAATAAAAACACTACAACAGTATTTCAAACTTAATCCCATGACTAAAGTAACTACTATTATGTTATTACTAACTATTATTTTTTACTTATTGGATTATAAAAAAACCTCTATAAACCTTTATGACGTATTAGTAAACATTTCTGCGAAAAATGTTACAAATAATTCTGTATTTAAAGTTCACGCCTAAACAAAAACTTTGCTTATCGTTAAACTAATTAGTTATTGTAATAAATTCAATAATAATACTCGACTAGATATAATGGTCCTTGTGTTATTATGGAAGTTTCGGAAGTTTTTTAAATATGCAGAACATTGTAATTTTCATGAAAAATCGAAATTGATATTATTTAAACTAAAAAAATATTTAGGAAATCTGACGATATTTAAGTGTAGAGAATAATTTAGCAAATATCAGAATGTAAATATTTCCTTTTCTGTATTTAGGCAATCCTTAAAGTCAAATAACATTTATTTCGTTAATATAATTGCAATTTATAAACGTAACATTTTTATATAACCTTATTTAAAACAATGGTTAAATCCTTTACATTTTTCATTTATTTTTAACGTTTTCTAACAAAACTAAATCAGTAAATTTTCCTTTAACGGAACAATCAATAATCTTCCACATCACAAAGTTCTGAGTTTTTGTTTTCATTTGTTGTGCCTCAATTTTTTTTTATTTGGGACATAGATCTACGAAATACGACTTGTACAATTATCAAATTAATATACATAAATCTTTTCATACCTCTACAAAAAAATCGTTTAGACTAAAATTTGTCCAATAAGTAGAAATAAACAAGGGTAAATGTAAAAACTGTAAAAATATCGAAAGCATTGAGTCGTGGTAACACATAAATTATTTTATATTAGGGCATAGATTATATACATTTTAGGTATCTATGATAGAAATATTTGTTAAAAAATTATTAAATCTAATCGGTGTCCATCTAAATTAAAAAAGAAAACTTGACTTATTAAGATGCTTTTAATTGTTCTCTATGGTTAAAAATGTAAATGTGAATACTTCTAAAAATAAGACATTTTTACTCCAGTAAAACATATGCTAAGTTTTATTCGTATTTGATGTTAAAACAATAACTTTTAATGACTAATGCATTCTTCGTCAATTTTAAAATATTTTTTACATCACTTTTATGCACTGAATTTATATTCGCAAGCATTAGTGAATATTGATAATTTAATTGAAATATTCATTTTTATATAAAACTTTAATCGTTGTTACCAAAACAATACTCAGATTAGTTCGTAGAAATAATTTATATTGAAAAATGGTTATTTTACGACATTATTTCGTGACAAATCATTAAAAAACATTATTGACTCACATTCTCTGAACTTGACGGTTCATGTTATTGACGTCAATTAATAAATTAAACTCTAAAATAACAAGTTGTAATAAAGACAAAGAAGTAGACGTTCGTCCAAACCACGTTTAGAACATTGAACAAGTCAACTGTCATTCGCCACAGTAACTTCTCTTCAAAACATTAAACATTCGGATTGTTCAAAGAAATGTGTAAGAACTGTCATAAGAATCATAAGAAAGAAATAATCCATAAAGATTTACTTTGAAATCGCAATTAAAATTAACTAATATCGTTAACAAGAAGTCAATAATAATTTATCTCAATGACAAATGAAGAAGTATTATATTAATAGTTATTCCGATAAGTTTTTTTTCAAATCGAAAATAATATTTTTTATAAACTTAAATATTTGATCGAATTGTAAATGGATGTCAAAGAAAATGCCTATAATTTTGAGTTTAGAAATGTAAGCAATATTTACCTTGAAATTGAATGATGCTATCCTTTTGTTTTTAACCTTGTTTGTAAAACTATGCTAATTAAAGGAATAGTTAGGAGAGTCAAATTTATCATCGATCACTAAGAAGGATAATCATAAAATATTGCTACTTTACTTTCGTTTATTGAAATATAGGACATAGGTTGATGCATTCCCTTCTTAATAACTTACGACAATTTTTAAATATTAAAAAAGTGGTACGATAAAAACAATTGGTAAAATGGAATCTAACTATGATGCAAAATAGGTGTAATGGAATCTAACGTTGAAGTTGCGAACTTTCCTTTATTTCCATACTGTATATACAGAAGTGCGTATAACAAAACGACCCCAATATCAATATAATTTTAAATTATAATTCACTTTCATAAGTTTTTAAGGTTTTACAATTTATTAAAATGAATATATATATCTTATGAGCTGCTAAATCATTTTGTTGTATAAATTAGAGAATATCCAAAAGTTAGAGAAATAAGCAAGCTTTAATTAACAATTATTTATATAAGTTATTTAATAAAAACATTCAGAATATTTGCAGAATAAATTAGTGAAATTCGGTTATTCTTCTTTTTATGTATCATTCTCACATCCCCACTAATCGGAACTCTTCCAAAGGTATTCTATTATCGTACAGTACGCTCTTCGATAAAATCAATTCCTCGTTTATATTTCGCAATAAATGTATAGAAAATGTTGTGGTTTATAGAGAAATGATTGAATATTTGTATTCATTTATGATATTTTAAAACAAATGTATACTGGGACATTGAAAGTTCTTAAAACTGGACTATTATTGGTATTGACGAAGTAAACAAATTGGTTAAGTACGAAGATAATTCAAACAACGAGGGTAGTTTACACACTTACATTCATATAAACACGCAACCATACATAACACTTGTATTAAACAGTTTACAAATGTTGATGGCATTCTTCACTATATAAATATGTTGTTTAGTGCATCATTCCTAGACGTAATGAATATGCATTTTAAAATAAAATATTATTTTTTGCAGTTGATTCAAGTCATTTGAATGGAATTCCTATGAATTTTTTACAGACTAAACTGCATATTATAAGGTAGGTAATCTACAATTTTTAAAAGATTTTTTTTACTCTACGGGCTTTATAAATATGTTTAACCATGTGAAAATACAGTTTTATAGTTCTGATGGTTGTGATATACAGACGGGTATATCACAACCGTTGTGATATACAGACGGGTAGACAGACGGACATGGCGAAATTATATATTTACAAGCCTCAATGAACAACTGCGGCCAACGATTACTCTTGTTACACTCGTCATTTGCTGACGAAGGAGCCGAAAGAAAAGAAGTAAAATTATATAATACACACCATTCTTTTTGGAATGTTTTACTCCATCTTGCTCATTTTTGGTTATCCTTGTTGTGCTTTGTCTCTCATTCGTATCTAATCCTAAAAGTCAAAGATCGGGGCTTTAGATTGCATGCGCGTAATTTATGAGCTATGTCGGACTATTGAATGAAAAAATAGGACTCTCGTTCATATAGAACTGCTTCCGCATATTTGCCATTGGTTTTAAAAACGTTCTTACATCATTAACTATTATAAATATTGTCTTTTCTAAAGTTAAATTTGGCGATTATAATAGTCTGTGAAAATCACAAATTTGTTATGTGTTTCGTAATTATGATAAATCGTCAAAAATTTTCACAATGTACGCATTCCGAAGCGCAAGCCAAAATACCATCTTCAAGCAAATAATTTGAAAATTTTGTCAAAATGCAATCAAATTATGGATTTTAAATTAAAAAGGCGATAATGACTGGATGCATGGTTGTAAACTGAAATAATAAACAATCTACACGATGTTTTCCTTCCAGCAGTTATGTTAACGGTCAAAGTAAATACAAATTCTTGGACACATTCCTGGACACTGTAACATATTTTTTTTTAATAACTCGTTAGTACTGTATTATACCTTTTCATAAAAATTAAACAATTATCGCGAAGTCGTGTGCAGAAAATTAAAAAAAACTCTGTAGAACATCCTTCAGTGTTGTTATTTTTAGCGCTACTCTGTCAGATATAGAATTTTTAGTGCGATTTCTATTTTTACCTAATATGATAAATTTGGAAGCATTTTTTATATATAGCTGTAAATCGTTTCCAAATGGTAATTGAGTAGAGATATAAATAAATCTCTTTTTTGATTCAAATGTTATGTCCTAATTAGGATTTTTTATTAAACTATCAAAGAACAGAAAACTTAAAATCGCATATTTATTTACACTGAATTTAAAAAAGAAGAAACTGGAAAAGACTATAACGTTTGACGAAAATATATGCTGGAAGAAATGCATGTCTATCCCATATAGCAATATGTAAAGTTGTGTAGGGACTTATTTATAGTTTACATCACAATCGAAATATAGTGTAAAGAGGTATCATTGTGTTTACCACACAATAATACCCTGAGTTCATTGGATAGTACTTTTACGTCTTTCTTTTCACCCAAACGTAGGTGAAAATGTAAAATTTATAACCACTAGTCCTTTGTACCAAATCGACCCCTTTTGTGCTTTATTCGACGTACCTGTATTCTAGATGTAAACAGGATTTACATTGATTAAGTAGCATACATCTAATTGAATAACAGATTTTTTGAAATGAAAGAAACGAGAAAAATAAATAAAAATGTCTATGTTTATCCCAGATCTCAATAAGTTAAAACTTGTTCCTTTCTAACAGATAATGAAGACAAATTTTTGAGATATAAGAAGAAACCCTTGAAACTATGTGCAGGAAATCATGGTTCATAATTATTTTGGCTATTTGCGTGACAGTGGAAATATGAAGCACGTAATAATATAAATCAAAAAAACGACTCATTAAAATAAAATAATCATGCTATTTATGGCAGTGAAATTTAAGTAATTGATCACAAATCTTTGTCGAAATGAGACTGTTTTGAATTCATACGACTAAGAAAAAAAATTTAAACCATCTTTATTGAATATACATGATATATTTTTAAATATCTCAATATCCATTTAACTATCCCTGATGAAATGTTCTTGATTTAATTTGAAAAAGAATACTTGATCTTTTTTGATATTTTCAATAAAGAGATATGAAAACTTGTTTTTTTGATCAACTAAAAGTACCAAATAAAACATTCATCAGTAATATTTACCATCGAAACTTGATATCTCAACATTACAATATGTGTTTCCACAAGTATAAAATGTCGGTTGTGGTCCAGTTTGTGTGAAGTTCAAACGTATTGGTTATTATGGACACGTTTCCAGCGGTTTATGTATATTTTTATAGACACACACACACACACACACACATATATATATATATATATATATATATATATATATATATATATATATATATATATATATATATATATATACATATATATATACATACATATATTATATAGATATTATACATTAGACCACTATTTTTAATGTTTTTGCTCTCGATACCTCTTTTTCATTTATTCTGAATGTGTGAGAAATTAGATTATTATTCGTAAGCTAAAGAGTTTCTCTGTCCCGTTGTAAATTTTTATTGACCTATGTGAAATATAAAGGGCCATTTTAAAGTTTAGAATATTACATCTCTGATCGGATTTTTTTTTCAACATATGTGTTACGAAATGTATGTGTTGCAAATTTACTTATTAACACAAAAGTTATTGACGCCGCTAGATAGTGCAAAATGTTATTCGAAAGAAGTTTTTGAGGCTTTTGTGTATAATGCATGTATTTAATGTTACATATGTAATATTAAAATTTCCTACTACCAATGTACCACAGCATCATCTTAGACAATTATAGATCAACCTTTATTCCATTATCAATCGATTGACATTAATTTAGTTTATCTCCAATTAATGCTTTAGAAACCTCCTAGCTCAAATTAATCTTAACTGTACTAAATTGATCGTCTAATGCAACAATTATACTAAACTTTTCGCATCAAGTACTCTAGTACTATTTTGAATTACAAAATATCTTCATACTAAAAAAATTATGTCTCACGTTACATTCTATGTAAAAAAATTTCGTTTTTTCGAAAACCGTAGTTCTTAACCGACCAGGTCTCAAATATATAAAACATTCTATATATTTTGCTTGCTACTTTCTATTAAAATTGTTCCGTTTTTTATCCGTATTTTCTCTTAATTTGTGTATATTTCAGTCCAGCTATCGTCCCGAAAATGTGTGAGAGAGACTTGGAAAAAGTTGGAAAAATGTGTTGCTGCGCAGTCGAGGATTAGTGCATACAATTATCAAGTGGGTTCTTCAACAATGTGTGTAGATTTAGGTATGAAACTCTTTACGTTCATGCTTGTCATTTTTATTCATTAACGATAGTTGTAGGTTCTATACGTACATGTAATTAATGAATACTGCTTCTTACGTTATACCAATGCAATTATAATAAATGAAATTGATATTTAAAACGAAGCATATAAGTAAATCAGTTGCAAGTTGAAGGTTGGGAAAAAGACTAAAACATTAGTGGCAAAGAAAAGTTAAACTAAGGTCTCATTTGTACACATCGCTGTGTCTGTAAATTATTGTCGCATACATGGACTCGTGCGTCTATTAAAGTTATAGGACGGTCTATTGCGGAACAAATACTATTCACGGCTCGGTACATGTTTAATACTTTGCGACAAAATTAACGAGCATTCAAACCTACCATTGAAGCTACCATTGGACCTTGAAATTAATACCAGACCGCCACTCGTGGCACGGTCGCGCTATTAGGAGTTAGATTTAATTAGCATAGTGTTTAGTGACCTGTCTAGTTAATTTGTCCGCTTTCCATTACATCTTCATCCGGGGGGTGTATTATATGCTAGTGAAGTCATACGTAATAAGTTCAGAGTAGAAATACCCTACGCTTTATTTACATTCACAAATAAGAGTGTTAGTAAGGTACGCGTATTGACGGAGGGTTAAAATAGGCAACACCATTAAAATGTTAACGTCAGGAAGTACTTAAACGTTTTACGATTACGCTCAGTGATTGAAAAAAATGTGTTTATTGACACAAATATAATTTTAGCAAACGATTAACAATTAATGCATTTGTTTGTTTATTCCACCCTATCTCAGAAAATCCATTTTTATCTATATCGTAGACGTCATTTTAAATGAAAAAGAAATGTATATTTCTTCTGCAATAATAATTATAATAACGTTTACGAAAGTATGTTTTAAATATTTCGATTTTTATTTAATGAATTTGTACGAAATAAAGTTACAGAAAATGAATAAATTGATCTTTAAATATTAAATTTTATATTTGCGACGGGCAGCTGATTTTATTTGAAACGGGTAACCATAAAGTTTCCATAAAAATTATAAAACGAGTTAACAAGCGAATATCAATATAAAAAGAGGTAATGTGTCACACTAATTAAAGTGACAATTTAATTTTAAATCAGTTTTTTGATGGTGTTATATTACAAATATGGTTAGGCAATTTCGCTTTGATAGTAGAAGACTTAAGTTCTAGCCACACGGAGGCTATCCGTCACGACGGTTTGAGGGCAAAAATTGCAGTGGTCGGATTTAATATATTAGGCCCACCATGATTGGGGTGATTCTTATTGCATCAAAAAAAAAATTTTAATATATCTCGGGTCACCCTTTTATTTTGTTCGAAGGCATAAAAACTATGACGTTATTTTTTACACATTTAGGTGTCGCTACCAGCGAATGAAAATGAAAAAAATAAACATTTCACATTTTTTTAGTCATTTAAAAAATCGATAATAATACACAAATCCTAAAACTATCAAGAAAAATATAAATATACTAACAACTTGGTTTTATTTGTATTTGGGTACTTTTTACTAAAATGTTTCACAATCAAAAGAAAGAACTGTTTTTGTTTTTCGTTGGTGGTAATTAATTTATTGTATTCTTCAATCAATATAACGCCCAGCTCCGCAATGTCATTCACTACTCTCATAGAATGTACAATGTTCTTGGAAGCTTTGTAATCTTCCTAAGGACTAGGTTCTTTTGCAAAAATGCGGTCGGAATTCTAAGGATTCTAAAAAAATTTCAAGGTGATTTTGGACAAAATCATTGATATTTTTTCCATCAATGTGTCTTATATCCAAAGTAATACGCTTGGAGCTATGGTCTAAATCTTCGTCACTAAGTGTGATCACAATTTGTTTTGCTTTCAAATGAAAATTCATCACCAAAAAAGGCCAGCGAAACAAGTTTGTCGGAAAGGTACCACGAATGCCCTATGAACTTCGATAGGGCTTTTTTGGACATAATTTTATTTACTTTCTCAAAACTTAAAACTTAAGATTTTTAGCAGCCATAAGTCGTTTCTTGGTGCTGAAGTTGCAACAGGAGCTTGAAACCAACATCTTACATGACAACGACAACGCAAATTTCAGTAATTGTTTTAAGTATCCTTTTTGTTAATTTAAACTGGTCTTTAAACATGAAAACCTTAGAGCAATAAATTGCTTTTGACATCTATCGTGTACGATAAAGACCTTCTAGAGCTCTAAATGATATTTTCTTGTTAGGCATGCCTACGAGAAATAATATTGCTAATTTTAACAACTGCTTGTAACGGTCCCTAGATTGAAAATCGTTGAGCTGTTTCTCGGTAAATAAAATTGTGCTACTTGCTACATTTTTTAAGCATCTTAAAGCGTCAGGGACTGAAGAAACTGTAATGAACTTATTCTGATCAATATTAGGCTAAAGGGTTCTAAAACGTTTGAAAATCAATATTTTTGGTCCACTTGAAGGACCTGCTGCTTGAAGCACGAGTATTTCTAACATTAGTTCCATTATATGGTGATGACAGGCTAACCAAAGAACCTCTTTTTCCATCTTTTGCTCTAATGTAATGAAAACTTCACCTCTTACACTAGTGTTAACCGTATTGTTGTCAAAGCACAATCATTTTATTTTGTCGCTTAAGTTCCGTACATAGCTGAAGCACACGCTTACCCAATTCCATGGCTAAGTTTGGGAACTGCCAAAAGTGGATCCACACCCAATCCGGAGACTAAAGTGGGTAGGCGATTCACTGTTTTGTGTCCTATTATGTGTTTGATTAATTTGCTATCCCAGTGAATAATAAGAGGAATATCAGGTCTAAATTCTTCCTTCAAAGACTCTGCTACACTTTGCATTTGCTTCATACGCTGGCGACGAATTGAGAATGAATTAATATTGAACTCTGAGGGATCGGTTCCTGCACTTTTAAGAGTCGATTTTAAAACAACAGTTCCTGTAATTCATTTTAGCAAAGTCGAGGATTGCGGATAATCGTTCATTGACAAGGCTTTTCGTGCCGCGTTTATGTTTGGGCGGTGGTAGATCTGCCATCACAAGTCCTACCCTCATCGAAATTTCCGTCGTCGAACTTTTCTTGTCATCATCACTGCTGATGGTCGAAGTATGCACTTTTCTTGCTAGGATTCAGTATAATTTTTTTCTAGATCTAAAAAGACGACGTTGGTGACGAGCTTATTTTTGCTCTTTATTAATTTTTTTTTCACAACGCCTATTTTACTAGGGCGTCTTCTTTTTCTCTGCTCAATTAAAAATTGTCTGTCTTCCTCAATGGTGATCTTGTTTAGAGTATAAAAGTGAACTATATCAAAGGGATCTTCCAAGTTATCTTGCCATGCATTTTCTTTATTTTGTAGGCGTTCCCAAAGTTTGATTTTATCTTTCAATTTTTTAATGATTACCATTCAATAAACTTGTTTTCTATCTTTTTTATGACTTCCTTTTTTTAAATTAGCCGGTATGTTTGCTTGTTTGGACACAAGCAGTAAAATTGATCGAATTGTGATTGGTTTGTTTCGTTATGGTCTTAAAGTGACAAAAGAAGCTCAGCACATTTTTTGTCATCAGCAACTTGCTTTGAATCGAGTAGTCTGATATTTATCCTACTAACTACACACCTAATTTGTTTCTAGTCTATAAAAGTGAACTATACGAGGACACCATGATGTCACAATACGTAATGCGCGTCAAAACAAAAACGTCGTGTCCTTATCACAGCGCGTACGTTACTAGTTTGCGAAGGGGTGACATATGCATCCCATATATTACAGGGGAAGGGGAAGAGTGGATAAGAGCACACTGCCTCGAAATCATACGACGACGAGTTGTAATAATATCATGTTTGAATAATACATTTAACTGTTTTGTATACATTGAGTTGTAACTTATCATATCTATAGTTTTTCAAACTTTAACATGCGGTAGCGACTCCTAAAACTCTATCGAAAAAAAATCCTCAGTTTGCTTTTTAGGTGATAAAAGCGAATCACGGGTTGACGCGGTTATTTTTTAAAAACAAAAAATAAGAAGCACCCTAACCATGATGTTATAAAATATTCTGTATTTCGCATGTTCACTTATGCTATACAAAGCAAAAATCGAAATAAAATTTTAGCCTACAAATTGTCGCGATAAATCATTTCGTATATAGCTAGAGCTTCATCTTAGCCATAACAGAAAATAATTAGGACTGTGCGAGAAATTTTCAGTGTCATTTAGTAATAAAATTAAAAACCTTTCTCGATACTAGTAAAGTTTTTTCCCTATAAAGTCCCTGTAGCGCACATATTGTTGTCAATCATAATAATTTACGAGGCCTAAATGTGATGTAGTGTATTGCATAAAAGAAATTTAGTATTGAATATATTTGGCGTTAATTTCGAAGAAATTCATTTAAATATCACATGAAATTTTTCTCAACTAAATGAAACTACGTGATGTAGTATTATTTCTACTTTATTTAAATTCTATATTGCGACCTAGGTTTCGTTTTATGACAAAATTTTCAGGTGGGCAATTTTTAAAGATCTTTACATATTGAAGATATTGTCATACGATGAAATCTAGGTTGTGGTAAAGAATTTAAATAAAGTGGAAATAAAACCACATTTCGTAATTTATTTCAAATGAGAAAAATTTTATTGTAAGCAATTTAATAATTAAAAAATAATACATTGGTTGTGCAAAAATCTAATCACATATTCACTAAAAATATGACCTCTTTCTATTTAAAAACGTTACTTTTTCTATCATCGCATACGTAAGAGTAATTTTAAGTCGCATTTTAATGTAGGTATTGAATTTTTGTAAATATTTCTTTTGCAATTTTAATAACAAAAAAAATAATAGCTTCGTTTTGGCATCTGATTTCAGCAAGATTTTTATCGGTAATACCGTTGCCATTCATTTGTCCTTAAGAATTAATTTCTTCTGTTTTTTATTTATATAACGGGCTTTAAATAATCCTCCAGTTTCACTCGTACTCTAGATGTTCCACTGATAAACTAATAACATCACGTTTTATCCACTTTTAAAAAAAATAAAAATTCTAGCCTAAATTTAAAAAATGTATAACTAAAATTTCTTATTTCAAATGACTTCTATATTACTTGTACGGTTTCTGTAATCTAAATCTGCTACTTAAACTAGAATCTAAGTTGTCAAACAACATAACCATAACAACCTGAAATTTTATATAAAAGTAAAACATATTAACTTAAATATGTTCCAATAGTCAAAACTCTAAAATATTTGCACAAATTCTAGTGAACAGGCAAATAATATACTAGAAACTTGTTTTCCCTTTATTTATTTTGTACGTTGTATTGTGGTACTAAGTAACGAACATACCACGTTCGTTACTTAGCTTTAATTTCATATTATGGGTAAAAGCTTTTCCAGACATGTTTCTTATATGATTTTTAACAAATTTATTTACACTGCTTTCACCATGGATATAATTATGCGACGCATATAATTTCATAATGTCATTAATATATAACATGTTGAATATTATTTTTATGCATTTTATATAATATGAGGGATATTGCATAATTTTAACTTTCATAAAACTTTCATCGTTGGCAATTTGACGATAATTACTAATAAGGACGTAACATAATATTTATTTAGACAAGTACAAAAGTTTCGAAAAAAAAACTAATCCATGTCAACTAATTACAATGTTGCTTCCAATCATGATATTGGCCCAACTTGCATTTCCCAAGTTACCATAACTTTAACGACACATGAACACAATAATTAATAATAGTCTGTTCTGTATAACTAATGATTCGCTCCGGTAACGTGAACAAAAAATAAATTTGTTTTATGAAACCAGGCTTAAAAAATTTTCATTTCATTTTTTTGAAGAAAGCTATATTTATATTGAAAGTCTTTATTAATGTAAAGCCGAAATATTTCCATTAAAACTTAGAATCTTTCTGTTACTACTTTTTTTATTCGAAACCAATTTTTGTTTTAAAAGTAGTACTACTTTTAAGAATTTCTGCAAAGTGAGCCATCAAAATGATTACTACTTGACCAATTTACTTTTAACAACGTGAAGCGATAAAATATCAAAATTATGAACATGTACATCACATAAAGTAGTCTGTATACTTCGAATTGAAAAATTAAGGAAATTGTTGAATATCTAATAAAACATAAAGCCCATTAATAATAAGTCCATTATGTGAAATTATTCTACTGTCTTTACATAAGCACGGAGATATAAACTATATAAAACTCACTTAAATCTCTTAAACCTGCCGTAAAATTTATTTGCGTAGTCTATATTTGCTTCGTCTCTAGGAAAATATTATATTTCAGTTAAGGCCCTGATTCAAATGGGTTGAAATATGAGACGGGCCTTGTCTTTATATTCGTTACTTTCTGTTTAATATATTGAATAATCCAGCAATTTATTACATCTAAATTTCAAAAGACAATGCCAGCAGTTGTGTAAACTTTTAGCCCCACTAAGAAAATTTGCGTTTATTCTTATTTTTGATTTCGTCCAATCCTTTATCTTAAGCAGAACATAGAAACGGATAGATTTTCAGAGAATATTGCTGTGGTGTACAATACGATAAAACTGATAGCAGACTTTATCGGAAAAGTTAATTTTAATATTCTAATAAAATAAATTAATTCTAACAGATAAATGGTAAAGTGAATAAAGAAATGACGATAACGCTTACATGACTCCCACTGCTATGTCAATAATTACTAGTTTACAAATGCAAAACTCCTACATATTCGAGGTCAGGAACAGTGCATCGCGGGACAAATATTATTCACCATACAGTAAACGTTTTAATGCTTTTCGAGGAAATAAACGAGCACTTGTGCCTGAGGTTCACTAATGGATATTAAATTTAAGGCGAGAGCGAACATCTTTGGCGGTCCACTTCTAACTGAATACCTCCCGGCGCGTTCTCTAGAGTACCGTTCAATTAGTGTATTGTCCATGTAAGTAGCTTTATTGTTTCCTTTAATAATATTTCTCAGTAAATATACATCAAACGAGTCCTACATAATGCACTTTTATTTTTAAATTCTAGTAAGGTTTGATAATTGCATGGAAAAGAGTAGAAGGTCATATGGATTATCAAAGGGAATCGGACCACGTCAGTAAAATTTTATGGTTATAAAGCAATTTTAAAAAAAACTTCAAAAAAAGAACATGTTCTCATTTTGACGCGTTTGTTATATATATATATATTAATATATAAATATATATATATATATACATATATATATATATATATATATATATATATATATATATATACATATATATATATATATATATATATACATATACATATATATATATATATATATAAAACATAAAAACTATCATTATTCCTTTTTTTGTTTGAAAGCAAATATTTTTAGAGAGATCCTATATTAATCTAATCAGAACCTGATAATGAACTCAAGAAAAATTGTAAGGAATTCAAGAACTGAGAATTCCAGACTTATTTTACATGTCTCTATAAGCAGGTTAATCAGAGAGTAGAAACGGGAACACTTTCAAGGTAAAGAGTAAATTAAAAGTTTTTTGGTTCTTTCGACTTATCTCGATAAAACTTTTGGCATCAAATATGGCGATAGAATTATGAAGGAGCTTGAAGATGATGACCTGACCCCTAATGGCGACTAGTACATTTATCATGTTTGACACAATTGAACTTGTCTTTACGATTACTCTAGTCATAATTAGCGGTCAAGATATGTTGATAGAGCCGACAAATGATGAAAGAAACTTCTTAATAGTAAAAAGTCATAGTTTTAACTCGTCTGTTATCTCGATGTAAACAAGAAAGCAACAAAGTAAATAGGTACGTATGTTTAATAGTACGTACAAAGGCATAAGGCAACTAAGATATTATGAGATTAAGTTAGGTTAGGTAAGTATAGTAAGAAAGTCTGTACAAAACATACACGAAAAATAAAAAAGGAAGACTAAACATTACGATTTACTAACAAAATAAAAATCATCATTTACTTTGTAAACCGCACATTATATTCTTAAGCATCACAAGGAATATGTCAAATAATATATTTCCAGTGGCTTGTAGATTTCAGTTTATCTTTCTCCAAATACCAATTCATGCCAATCACTTATAAGGCAATTAGTTGTTATTCATTTTTAAAAAGTTTTTTTAAATAATGTTTTACTTTTATAATTTCGCGGTAAAATATCATTTCCGAACATGATTAAATTTGCAAATAATTAGTCGGCTACCAAGTTAAAATTTTAAGAAATTTTGATTACTCCCTGGTAATTTGATATAGATTTTAATTAAATCTCTCTAAATATTTTATGGATTTACTATTTCAATATCTTCTTTCTGTTCATTTACATGATTATTAATATGTGGAAAAATATACATATCTTGAAAATAATTGGTGCTTTTTACATAATTTTGGTTATAATGGGGTAAAAGTCTATAGTAATCGCCACATTTTGAAAAATCTGAAATAAAATGACGGTTTTGTGGATTATTCTTCGAATGCATATTTAAATACGAAATTTGTAGTTTCGTGAGGAAAACTTTACTTCTTGTCGCAAGAAGCAGATGTGCAAAATATCTATATATTTATGAAAGTAAAAGGATAAGACACATTCAAAAAAAAAATCTCCTTGAAGTTTTCTGTAAAAGAAAATTGCGCAAATGATTCAAAGAATGGTAAGAAATTTAAATAGCAAAATTTTTCCTTTCGGGATCAATTTAATTTTTGAAGTGTCTTTTAAAACATTTCGTTTTAATTTTTTAAAATTATTTATTCGTATTATCCTTATAATACAAAACACGAAAGTTTAAATTTTCACGAAAGAAATATTAAAATGGACATTAGTGTTAAAGAAAATATAGTTCACAAATTGTTATAGGAAAGCTAATATAAAAAACGCAAACTGCATCAATTTTCCGTTTGGATTTCATTTCCTTATTTATTATTTTTAAAACTATTTAAACTAAACATTTTTTTTCATTGAACTAAGAGAGATGGGTTGTCTTGAATGATTGAATGATACAAACTTGTTTGCAGAGATAAATTTAACAATCTGGACTCATACTTGTTGGTGAATATTGCAAATTAATAGGTAAATATTTATTACAGAAGATAATTAAAATAGATATAACAATAGAGCTTTTACCACAATTTTTCGGCCAGCAAATAAAAAGTTACAAACAATAGATCCTTTTAACCCACTGTAACGATGCAATGAAATACGAAGATAATACAAAAACACGAAATTAAAATTGGGAAGTGTAATCAGAATAAAAGCTGTACATCAAATACAGGTTAATTGAGTTAAAGATTTCTCTTTAATTCATTTAACCTGTATTTAATTGGAAAAACACATACTGGCATCCACTCACTTCATAAACATCTCATTTATTATTATGTTTTAAGGGTCTGTATACTTTTACTCGGTAGGTAAATTATATTTGTAGTACATTTCGCTGAAACATGTGTCGTTTTTCTTTAGTTTTAAATAATATAGAATTATTTTTTTTTTCATTTAAAAATATAATATTCCATTTTTTTTATTTCGTAGAGCTATATTTTATAGTCCACGTAATGAAGTCTAGAAATTACAGAAAAGAACAAATCGGAGTATTTGCAAAAGTAACTCCGGGTTATTCTATATCTTCAATTTCAACACGAAAATCCTACGGACGTGACAACTTTTATTTAAAAAATAAGATATTTAGTCTATTCCATTAACGCAGGAATTCTGTAACATGAGTTTTATCTAATTACATAATTTTTGTAACTACCAAGCATATTTACTAACGACGAATAACAATTTCAGTAGAAATAACCAAATTATGTTAGTACTTTTCAATAACCTTGATAAATCACCATTTCATTGATAAAACATCATTTTACCTTTAAAACTATTATATAATAATTTCTCCTCACGCAGTCTCAAAGAAGTTTTAACATATGTTCATTTTTTTAGGATGTTTTCATTTGGAAATGTTTAAATTTTACGTCACTTTTCTCTTTCTTTCCCATAAATATAGATTGATATATATATTGCCTAAATTCTCCAATAGTCTAAACCCACACGATTTTTTCTGACAATTTTACTTACAGACTGCATTATGTTCTTGTAGTTTACGCATAAATGAGTTTATTACGATTAAACACTAATTACTAAAAGTATGGTAATAATAAATAAACCTAAAGTTCATCTTGCTTATACGTGGAAATATAAAAAGATTATTTTGTAACGGTTATTTTATAGTTGATTCTTTATTCATATACTTGAATGTTTACAGACCATATGACAGAAAGCTCAACTGTATAATATGTCACCTTACACCAGCCATCGTCATCGAATCAAAACCGCAAATCCAAAGCGCTTTCTAAACGATAGCTTTGAAAACTGGAATGTCTTCGCGGTAAAACTCTATACTTTAATTTCTTATTTTGGATGGAGCGAAAAGTGAAGCGTGGTGTGACTGCATTCATCGGCTTTAAATTTCGTCCTTTAATGGGATTACATATTGGCCCTCTATCAAATGGGTGTGCGCCTGAAGACCGTAGAGATTTGTAAGATAGGTTTATGTGATAAGTTTGATTGTCTTGTTTAAATCTTTTTATTGTGTATTGTGTATTATCAGTAGATCTGAGGCTGTTTTATTATTATCATTAGTATTACTTTTATTTATTGGTTCGTTTAAGTTTCTATTCCGCACATATATATATATATATATATATATATATATATATATATATATATATATATATATATATATATATATGTGTATATATAAATATATATTTATATATATACATATACACTTATCTTCTATACTGTGTGATTTTGTTGTTACACGTGGTTCCGTAAGAATAAAAAACGGGCTGTGGGTCTTCATAGGAGCACATCCGAATTTTTTCTTGTAAATGCGGTACGTCAGTGGATTGTAGATATATTGGCAAGTATAAAAATTCAATTTAAGGGAGGAACTAATAAAATCAAGTTTATTAATCAGTTACAATTATATTACTCCAAATAAATCTATGGAGACCCACACCGCCGTCCTTCGATAATTGGTGCCCTTTATCCGCGCATTGCGCCGCCGTTTCTTACATTTTTCGCTCTCAGCACTTCCTTAGTGTTTATGACTAAATGTACAGGACATCAGAGTATTATTAAAAAGGTGATGAAATTCTCTTTCCGTCATATTACTTTTGTACATTTCTTACTGGAATTTTGAAAAATATAGGAAGATATTTTAGTAATCTAAAATGGCAAGCAAGTCTGATCTAATTTTTTTTAATAAAAACGTAATAAAATTTAAGTATTATACATCAAGGGTAGAATTTTAAAGAAATTTATTGATTGACATTTAAGAAATTTTACTAAAGACGCAGTGTATACTATTAGTTATGTATACTATTAGTAGCAGAGTTCCTGAGGCATTGCTGATCATGCAAATAATGATGAAATCCCCTACCTACCGCTCATGCAGCGCAGCGTCTCAGCCAAAGTTATAAACTAATTCTTATTGTTTTTGCCTTCGATTGAAATCAGTTAGTTGGTCTACGTTTAATGACTTAGAAATTTGAAGTCCAAATTAATCTAATTACATTAAACTTTCCGTCCCATACACTCCATACGTACGTCCATACGTATTATTATGAATTTAAAGACCTTTTCATGCCAAACACTTTTCACGTTAGTGTCTGTGACCGACCACGCCTTAAATGTTTTTTATATTTTACTTGCAGATTACAAAAAAAAAATGTATTTTCCATTTATACTTTCTCTCAGTCTATATCTTTTTCAGTCCAACCACAGTGCGAAGGGAGTCATTGCAGCAGAACTAGGTAGATTGCATCACTGTGTATAATTAATTCAATTAAGAAACACTTCACTATCATATTTGTTCCTTAACAATACTTATAGATTGTAGGCGTACATAATATATATATATATATATATATATATATATATATATATATATATATATATATATATATATATTGCTATTTAGGTTATACTTATACAATTATCACGAAGGAAAATTTTATTTCAAATGAAACTATTTGAATAAATGAATTGTCTATTGCAGCTTGGAATGAAGACTTTTGGTTTAAAAAAAGTGCAACTAATCCACCGTTTGTCCGTACTGTTGTATTGTAAATTTATCGATACAACAGTACTGCCACATACATGCAGACTCATTGTCTTCTTTAGAACGGCCCATTTCGGGACAAATAGATACTATTCAGTACACGATACACGTATAATAGTTTGCGGCAAATTAACGAGCGTTCACGCTCGAAGCCTACTAATGGACATTCAATTTAACGCCAGAGCGCCCCTCGTCGCACCCTGACGCTATTCAGAGTTACGTCAAATTAGCATATTGTTTAGTGGTATGTCAGTTAGTTTTTCCGCTTTTCGCTACAACTTCATCCGGAAGGCATATTATATGCTAATGAAGTCCTACATAATAAGTTTTACGGTGAAATTATCCTATGTTTTATTTATATTCACACGTAAGGGTTTAGCTAGTTGTGCGTGTTGATGGAAAGTCAAAATCGTCAGTATTATTGAAGTGTTTTCCGCCAGGAAGCGATTAAACGGTTTATATATAGACTAGCTAACTGAAATGTAATTTAAATATCCTTTTCAACAATAAACATAACTTACTAATCGGTATAGATTGCAACCAATTGAACGTATGGCTTTCGTTTTTTTATTTCTTTTTGGAGAACTATTTTTACTACATTGTAAATATCACTTTAAAATGAAAAGAATATTTAATTTAATTTATAATTAGACGAAGCATATAATTTTATAATTCCACTAACATGTAATAAATGAGATAATATTTAGTTGTGACCTAATTTAAATATTTGACAAGTGTTTCACTTTCGGGGACTTTTCACAAGAATTTAGTGACAATAAATAATAGAGATATAAAATAATATATATCTTTGGAATTGTTTTAAATTGTTATTAATGTAAAACCGTATTATTTTGAATATTAACTAAAAAATTTTTAGCTTTGTGATAATTTTAGAAATGGTCTCCAAAATTAGTGTTCAACGATTTTTCGATCTACTATTGACAACATAAAGAGACAAATTATAACATTTATAAATATATATTATATAAACAAGTTTCTATACTTTGAATACAAAAACACTGGGGAAATTATTAAATACTTAATAAAATATGAAGTTCACTAATGATAAAGTTATTATGCCAAATTATTCTGCTTCTTTTGCATGAATACATATAATGTATCTGAAACGCACTGAAGTATATATATATATATATATATATATATAATACATATAATGTATCTGAAACTCACTGAAGTACCTTAAATATGGTGTCAAAGTCATTTGCGTTATCTATATCTTAGCTCTCAGGTAGTGGAAGATACGAGACCAGGTTAATTTTTACTTTTATTAAGTTCTGTTTTATATATTGTATAATGTAGTAATTTATTACATCTAAGGTTCAAGGGACAATGCTAGGAAATATGTGAATTTTTGCAGCAGTAAAATTGGTGTACGATTTTGTTGTTGATTTTATTCAACTTTTTTTTTAAACAGAACCCAGAACTGAACGTTACCTTCCATAAAAACATGCGGTTATGTTTATAAGGTACAATAAAACCAATAATAGTTTGCATTTAAACTGTCTCGAATTTGTTTGTTACGAAATATACGCCACATAATTACAACTTAATTTGAAGTTAATTTTTATATATCTATGGAGAACGTATATGTAATATTAAACTATCTATTAACATGAGATACAACTAGAGTTAATACATACAATACAATTAGTTATCTTTGCACATCAAAAAAAGTGTTAAATACAAATAGGCATCATGTAATGTATTTTACGGAAAAAATATACATATCTTGAGAGTATAATCAAATATCAAATATTATGGAAAGTATTTGATCTCATGTTGATGTTTTATGTTTAAATTTTTGAAATTTATAAGAGACATTTTTTTTCAGAAACCGTACATTATATACTTAAACATTACAAGGACCGTATCATTAACCCATAAACCATACATATATTACTTAAACATTATAATAATATATTTCCGATCGATTGTAGATTTCAATTTTCCCTTCCTTAGATGTCAATTCATCGCTTGTAGGCCGTTTAGGATTAATTCAATTTGAAAAAGTAGTAATTGTTTGTAAAATATCTCGATTTGGATCGCTGAGTATATAGCAGCTAATAAATGCAACTATAGAGCTATGAAGAAAATAATAAGCGCCCTCTATCGCTGAATAGCAATGCTTAATATTATTAACATTATATCTTGTCTGATTATTTTTTCCGTATGTACGTATTTATGTATGTATATACGTATGTAAGTATATAGATATATATTTGAATATATTAGTATTCATTAAACGCTGCAAACGTCTGTTTCGATTTAAATAAATGTCTTATAAAATATAATGTTCGTGAGTTCGGGTATTCCGAGTAATATAAGACACCATGAGCATTACAAACGGGAAAATAAAACTTTACATCAAAAAATTTCACCGATTTCAAATAATCATTTACTAAGAAACGTAATGAAAAGATAAAATAATAGAAATGCTTCGCGGTAAAAAACCGTTTCAGAACATCCATATATTATAAATAATTGCTTCTGTTAGATATTTTTGGAATCGTTGCCAAGTAGAAACTTATATAAGCTTCTAATTATATCCTGAAAATATGATATGAGTGATTACTATCAATTAAATCTATTTGAATTCTTTTGAGGAATTATAATTTTAATTATTGAACGTTTTTTCCCATTACTCTTCAAACATTAATTAAAAAAATAAACATAAATCTATATGTGGCATGAATTTGTAATATTTTTTTCCACACATAGGCAATTTATCAACTAAACTAGGAAAACTTCTAACTAATAATAAAAATAGAAATAATACCACATGTACCTACATTACTTTAAATAACTTGGGTAAAACCTTATTAATAGCAAATTAAAAATTATACAAATATAAAAAAGTGTTATTTATAAACTTAAAACGACGATGGAAATAGGGTATATGTAGGTCAAAACGAAAGTTATTTTACTAAAAGATACAATGAAAACATTGATAATTGGCGAAACAACAAACCAGATGCACCTCATTTTGGAAAATATCTTATTTAAAATAACCATCACTCTCATACCAACAATGCTCCCTATATATTGCAAATAAATACAAAAGGCAATGAACTCAATATTCTATAAACATTAGAAATAAACAGACATATAAGACACACCGACGTTAATACATTAAAGGAACAACTCAATACAATACCATTTTCCATACTCAATATCTTCTAAACATACTATAATTAGACAACATTGATACTGCAATTCACTTCAGATTGTTTCAACTCGGTTACATATCTACATTAAAAAAGAAAATTTAAAAAATGGAAAATTTGTAAAATTAGTTACTGAACCTTGTTCTGATCATTAGATATTCTTTCCTTTGTATAAATATATCACTAAGAAAAACATCAATTTATTTAATGACATACAGCTCTATACTTTATATAACCTCATAGAATAGCATTAACCTAATTTATTATTGTCAGTAAAATAATTGTATATTATATAATTTTCTAAGATATAATATAAACTATATTTCCACCCTACCATAAACTCACGAATGTGAAAAGTGGGAAACCCGCTCAAACCCCACTTCCGCTATGGTCTTGTATAATATTTAAATGCTGTTGGAAATTTCTACGAATTAATCCCTTCAAAATGATCATCTGAAAATATTGTCATACAACAAAACCTAGGTCGTGGTTAAGAATTTTAATAAAATCGGTATAATTTTACATAACGTAGTTTTATTTACTTGTTAATAAAAAAAGTGATAATAAATTTCTACGAATTTAACGCCAATTATTTACATATTAAGTGACATTCGATTAGACAATAACGATGAACATTCATATAATTTAACGGATTTTTTAGAGTAAATGAATTGAAAGTAATGTGCTACTCGAATCAAGACCTTTATCATTAGCACCTACATATAAATGTACCGCCTTAATGATGATATATGCCAAGGTAAATATCGTCAAAGCGGAAGTTACTTTGACGTGACAAAGGTCACGGTTCCAGAAAGTTGTTTCTCCTGTTACTTAAAATGGTATATATCAATTGTATTAAAAATTACAACCTCTATTAGTAGCTTAAAGGCGAAAATGTTCCACCAATTTTATAGATTTGTACTTGGAATATCGGTTCCAAAGAAGTATAACCTGTCATTATTAATATCATAGTATTTAAATTAGCCCAAGGAATTATTATGAAGAAGGTGTTGTAGAAAATAACTTTAACAGCTTAACTCAAACATGCAAAACTGTTTCTTACTCTTTTTTCCTACACTAAGATTGTAAAATAATTTTTAAGTTTTAATAGATAGGTATTCATTATGGGAAGAAGATAATAGAAGTATATATGCCAACAGAGCTTTTACCAAAATATGAGTGCATACAGAAAACGAAAACAGCATATTCACTCAACCGAATATGAAAGATGCAGTGGAATACCAGATGAATAAAAATGCAAGGGACTATACTGGTAATTGGAAACAATGAGCAACGTACGTACTGTAAACATTGCACTTTGATTGGGGTAGAGAGAAAACTAGGGATATCATACAGAGATTTTCTTAATAAAAAGCGCATGAGGTATTAAGTTTTACAAATAAGAAAAATTGTATTTGTAGTACGGTGCTGCAAAAAAACATATGACTGCCTTTAGTTTCGTAACTTGAAAAAATATATATTTTTCATTATAATAAGAGTTTTCATTTTTTGTGGCTCTTATTATTTTTTATTACAATAAGAGAATAATATTACGGAGTTTTTTTAAAATTTGATATAACCCTTGTTATGACACAAGTCCGGATCAGATAACTGGACTGGACTGGAGTAGCAATACAATATACGTACACATTGGATGCATTATACGTATGAAAAGAAAATAAAAACATTTATTTTTTTATAATTGGGTATGACGAAATTACATAAGTTTTTATTTTTTGGCACCATAAATACTCTAATTGTCACTTATATTCTAACTTTTATTCTTACTTAAATTATTCATATTAAAAAAGTGTCATTTAGACCGTTTTTCATATTTTTTTTTTCTTCCATGGTTTTCAATACATATTTTCCAAGCCTCTGCATACATTACAAACTTTTTATAGTTTTTCCAATTAATAAAAAGCATTTACGACATAATCTGATGGGAAAACCAATTTTATGTAGTTTTTTACCTTTCCTTGGACCATTACTTTTTCACATTTTTCTTGAATTTTTTATTTGATATTCCACAATCTCGAATTAAAAAGTAATCTTTTTGCTGACTTAATGAACACTTCTTTAAATATAATCCATCACACTTAAAATAAATTTACTTTCACAAACATAATGCTGTTGGTCAAATTACAAAATTTTGCCAAATTCTAGCTTGGTAAGTTACACGATTTTGATGTTAGACAGTTACCGATCAACCGATTTTTTTTAAACTTTAAAATGTAGATTGATAAAGGTTTCATTACATACATAATGAGCCTTACTATCAGAATACGTAAATTATAATATAAGAAAAGAAACATGTTTCGTATAAGTTTTGCGTAAGAACATATACAAGCAAAGCATACTTTGTCATGAATTCGAAAAAGACTTCCTTCATCCCAATAGCAATATTGACTTGAACCTAAAAGTTTTAAGTTACAAATTGAAAATGCAGTTATGAAAAAGGTTTTCACTTTAGAAGACTGTATGTTTCTTTCTTATCCAAAATAGTTATATTGGATAGATAGGATCTTAAAGAGGTGAGCTTCGTACATTGGAAAATGGAGGAATACTTTAAATCTAGATAATGCTGAAACCACCAGTCTCTTCGCAGACGAATTACTACTAGCCCAAGTTATGTATAACCGCTTCTTCTTAATTGACAGACAGATATAACAAACATGTTTATCTTAATTAAGAAATATGTCATTTATTCCATACCATTAACACAGGAATTTTGAAAAATGAATTTTATTCAAGTTCCTCATTTGTGTATGTTCATTTATGAACATAAATAAAGAATTTTAATATAAATAGCAGAATCATTGCAGTTGAACATTAAATGTTGATAAAATACCATATAATTGCATCTTACAAACCATTCTGCTTCACATATATTCAGAGACAATTTTGCTTATTTTCATTTATACTATAATATTTTCCATTAGATATGATTAAATTTTACGTAAGTTCTCCTCGCAATATATTCTTTAATACAGATTGATACATACTATTTCTGAATATTTTTATGCTTTTTTCCCTAAGATGATCCTACAAAGTTGTAATATTCATAATTTTTTTAAACAATCTCACTAACGGACTGCACCACATTCCTACAAATAAAATGGTTTTATTGCAATTGAATATAAGTTATTTAGTAACTTATATGGTGATCATAAACAAACTTTTTACAAACTGAAATGTAAAATGATTCTTTTGTAATTAATACGTTATATCGCAGACTTGAAAGGTAATAGAGCATATGACAGGGAGCTCAACTGTATACAATATCACCTTACAACAACTGCTGTTCCCAATCAAAACCGCAAAGCCTAAGGGCTTCCAAAACGTTAGCAGTGAAAATGGAAAGTCTTCGCGATAAATCTCGGTAATTTCATTTCTTATTTCGATAAAGCAAAAAGTGAAACGTGATGTTGGTGCATTCATTGGGTTTAAATTTTGTCCTTTAATATGATGATAGCCTATTGACCCTATATCGAAAACTGATCACCGTCTTTATGGTTGGAACAGGGCGTGCGCCCAAGATCACAATTTGAAAATGCAGTTATGAAAAAGGTTTTCACTTTAGAAGACTGTATGTTTCTTTCTTATCCAAAATAGTTATATTGGATAGATAGGATCTTAAAGAGGTGAGCTTCGTACATTGGAAAATGGAGGAATACTTTAAATCTAGATAATGCTGAAACCACCAGTCTCTTCGCAGACGAATTACTACTAGCCCAAGTTATGTATAACCGCTTCTTCTTAATTGACAGACAGATATAACAAACATGTTTATCTTAATTAAGAAATATGTCATTTATTCCATACCATTAACACAGGAATTTTGAAAAATGAATTTTATTCAAGTTCCTCATTTGTGTATGTTCATTTATGAACATAAATAAAGAATTTTAATATAAATAGCAGAATCATTGCAGTTGAACATTAAATGTTGATAAAATACCATATAATTGCATCTTACAAACCATTCTGCTTCACATATATTCAGAGACAATTTTGCTTATTTTCATTTATACTATAATATTTTCCATTAGATATGATTAAATTTTACGTAAGTTCTCCTCGCAATATATTCTTTAATACAGATTGATACATACTATTTCTGAATATTTTTATGCTTTTTTCCCTAAGATGATCCTACAAAGTTGTAATATTCATAATTTTTTTAAACAATCTCACTAACGGACTGCACCACATTCCTACAAATAAAATGGTTTTACTGCAATTGAATATAAGTTATTTAGTAACTTATATGGTGATCATAAACAAACTTTTTACAAACTGAAATGTAAAATGATTCTTTTGTAATTAATACGTTATATCGCAGACTTGAAAGGTAATAGAGCATATGACAGGGAGCTCAACTGTATACAATATCACCTTACAACAACTGCTGTTCCCAATCAAAACCGCAAAGCCTAAGGGCTTCCAAAACGTTAGCAGTGAAAATGGAAAGTCTTCGCGATAAATCTCGGTAATTTCATTTCTTATTTCGATAAAGCAAAAAGTGAAACGTGATGTTGGTGCATTCATTGGGTTTAAATTTTGTCCTTTAATATGATGATAGCCTATTGACCCTATATCGAAAACTGATCACCGTCTTTATGGTTGGAACAGGGCGTGCGCCCAAGATCCGTAGAGCAAAATCATGTACATAGTAAATACTTTAATTTATAATGTAAGTATATATTTTTAGTAGGAACAAGACTATTTTTTGAATTGTGTGATTTTAAATATTGGTTAGGTTAAGTTTATATACCGTATTTATAACCATTAAATCTACATTTTTTTGTGAAATCCACTGATTATTCAATTTATGTTATTTTGATATCCCGACTTTGCAACACGTGATGCCTTAAGAATAAATAAGCGTGACTCGTAGCTATAAGAATATATTTAAATGGCTCGTTTTGGAGCAGAGTCGTAGGGCTTATTTAAGTAAGTAAAATTAGCGGAATATCAATGATACGCATAAAATACTAAAATTCAATAGAATTAAGAAGTAAATGTAACCAAGTTTAAGAATCAATTACAATTTAATTTCATCATTTAAGTCCATGGATTCTTACTCCGCGACCGGTCAACTACTTAAGCCATCCGAACATTGAGACACCGTTTCTAATATCTCTGCCCTAGATATCAACTAATACATTCTGATTCATACATTACAGTATAATTAGTAAGCAAATAGCACTTTTATCACAATATAGGTTTAGCATATTAATATTGAGTTTTCGAAAAGTATAGGCATACATTTTTTAATGTCTAAAATATTTGAATTCTATAAATAATAATAAAACAAAAATAACGTTTATCATGAAAAGTATATCATGCAAAATTTATACCTCATAGGTTAAAATGAAAATTTTTTATGGAATTTGTTGGTGGACACTGGGTACATTATAGCTATTAAATAGTAAAAGATTATATTGAGTTTTCGTAACTTTCTGAGGTGTGACGGATCATGCAAATAATGGTAAACTTCATCTACTTATTCAAAATTTATATAAAAAACTTTAATCCATTAGATATAAACTGACAAGATTTGGTTTGTCTATTTTTAATGCTTTAAAAATAATTAGGGCGCAAGTCGCTGGACTGACTGCCCTTCAAGACAAAATACGTAAATTCATAACCTTATGCTAAATGTTCACACGAAACGGATTGAATTAATAACATTTATAAAAAAAAATTTAAAAAAAAATTAAGCTCAAACTAATCGAAATATATTAACATATCGTCTAATGCTACGTTTTTGCCCCTATACCGTTTTGAATTTAAAGATATGTCTTTAAATTCAAATCAATATTGGATGCCATGCCAAAAAAAATTCCTTTACCTGCCATTTTGTACAACATCCTTTATTTTTTATATTTTCACTCAATATGTGTCCAACATAGATCATAAAAAGGTGTGATATGAGAAAAGCAGTGGAAGTAGGGGGAATCTGCTACTACGCAGTCAGGTTTTAGTGTGTAAATTCATGAAGTGGCATCTTTTGGGACATATATCGTTTCAAACATTAAATACTTCAATGCCATGCTTGTCATTATTTTTATTAAATATAAATATGGGATGTGGACGTTCATATATTTAGTAAATATCGCTATTTAAGTAATATTTACATAATAATTATAAGTAGAATCCTTGAGCAAATTAATTGTGGCGTGAAAATTAAAACGAATAATACAAGTTAGTGTCACGAAAACATAAAACTATATCGTCATTCGTACACACTACTGCCCTGTAAATTACTGCCGCATACGAGCGGACTCGTGCGTCTATTCGAGGTTTAGAATGGCCTGTTGCAGGACTAATACTATTCCGGACACGATACGCCTCCAATATTTTGCGGCGAATTAACGAGCGTTCGCGCTCAAAGCTTGCTAATAGACATTCAATTTAACGCCAGACCGCCCCTCGCGGAACGCTCCGCGATCCAGAGTTACGTTAAATTAGCATATTGTTTGATGGCGTATATAGTTAGTTTGGCCGCTTTCCATTAGAAGTTCATGCAGAAGGTTTATTATATGCTAATAAAGTCCTACATAATAAGTTTTGCAGTCAAATTATCATACGTTTTATTTATTTTCACATGTGACGGTGTTAGTAATTAGTTGTGCGTATTGCTGGAGGGTTGAAATGAGCAGCGTCATTAAAATGTTATTCGTCGGGAAGCGCTTAAGAATTTTACGATTAGTTTAAATGACTGAAATATATTATAACGAAAATATATCATTTTAATAAACCTTTTCAAAGCAATGCTTTCGTTTGCTGATTCCGTCTTAATATATAAAATAAACCATTATCAATATTGTAGACATTAACTTGATATCGAAAAATATATTTATTCATGTTTATTAAACATTTAATAACATTATTGGAGGTTTATTTTAAATAACTGAAATAAAATACACAAGTTAAGGTTATAGAAAAGGATTTAGCAAATTACAAAATTTGTTTAAAAAATATTGAAACGAATAAGTTGTAAAAAATACTGCCTAATGAAATATTCATCAAAATGAGACAACATGTGAATCTTGAGAACAAAAATATAATAATTTCCATTTCAATACAAAAAAATCAATCTGGTTTTATGTCACAAGCATGACTGTACATTTCTACTTCAATACTAGCAGACTTACACAAATCATAACAAAAAGAACAGGAATCGTGCTATCACGGCCATGATAAATTAAAAAAATTTGGTTGTACTTTAGTTTACTGTCATGTTTTTGTGTGAAGTACTCACAGGGTAAATATATATATATATATATATATATATATATATATATATACTGTGTATAAATATGGTGTAGTTTTATATATAAAATAAATTTATAAGTTCATAAAAACACAACGGTGTTTACTTTTTCAAAAATCTGATCTCGTGACAGAACTTCAAATTTGTTTAGTATTTTTTGTCTTGCACACAAATTTTCAACAATAAAGAATTATGCTGCAAATTCAATAAACAATTCTTTCGCAATTTTCCTAATAAAATAAATATGGTAGCTTTCCTTTGGTATTTAATTTCCAAAAAGTGTTTATCACAAACATTATCTAGAAGTAGTTATTTAAATTTTAGAAATAAATTCTGTTACATTGATGACAGGTTTTAAATAGTTCCTTCCTTCCATCCGTTCTTACATTTTATCTATTTCTGGAAAACAAGCACACTGCACCGATTTTGGCAAATATGCGACTAGAAATTTTCATTTAGATTATTTACGTCTTTTCAAACAAATTTTATGTTTCTTAAACGGCTCTTATAATATCTAGAATCTGAATTGATACACAATATAATCATAACAACAGCACCAATGTGACAGTTGTCTTTCTCTACTATACGCACGTGACTTGCCAGTAACTTTCTAGTAAAATGTTTTCCAATTATAACTAAAATAATAAATTTTAGTATGGTCTGATTTTTATTTTAATTTAAACAGTGATCATAGTAATAATATAACCCCATACTTATATCGTTAATAGGTTCTTCCGACAAAATTACCATTTAAAATTTCCGGTAATTTCAGGCTATTCCCCAAATTACTACGTAACTTTAAGGTTAGATTATAAGCACAAGTCGACTTCGATGTGATTTTCGCGCTCTGTCTAAAATTCCTCTTAAAATTTTCGGTCATTAATTTTATTAACTTCTTGCTGGAAGCTTTGATCAATATTTTGATGACAGTACAGATAAAAATACTTTCTTGACGTAGAAATAATAATTTCCCGCAAAATTTTAAATAAACCGAAATATTTTTTGAATGTTTATTGAAACAAATGTCAATACGAGCATATCTCCCGCTACGAAGGTTCCGTACAAGCTTAGACACACTTCAAATATTAGTATTTTGAAACTATTAATAAAAATGATATTTGCCACCTAAATATATTGCCTCATAAAATTACTTATAGACGTAGAAATATCGTGGATGAATAAAATAAATTGAGATGAATAATTGCTATTCTGTGCCTGTAACTATTTCGGAGAAGAGGAGAGGATGTCTTTATATCTTTGTCGACTATTATGTCTTTGTCGGCATTTTCAGCAAAATTTCGATTACTCAAATTTAAAAAAAAGCGTTTTAGAATCCATACAACTTCTTCTTTTTATTGATAGGCCATATAACAAATATTTTTTATCATGTCCCTCAAAAAAATAAATATTTTGCATTTTTGCTATTTAGGCATGTGCAGGTTAATATTATTACTTTTATAACAAATTTCAACGTTGAAAGATCACCAAATTTTTAATAACGGTTCCTTTCTTTTACTTACGAAGTTCGAAACCCTAAAAAGGTATTAGTCGTTTTCACGGTATAATTTTATTCTGGATACGCAAATACGTAAAAAACTGGATACAACAAAAAAGAATGGAAATAAAGTTACTAAAAATTTGAGACAGTTTATACTGTTACAAGTAGTTATTAAAAAAAATATGTTATGAGATGTTATTTAAAAGTATATAAAGATGACATTGCATCAGCCAAAGGACCCCCCATCCTGTCATACAGAATTCAGCTTATTCTACAATTTGGTGGCGTTCACCCTTACTTAAAATTCATATCAAAATATGTGGCCGAGGAAGGCAAAGAGTCTTTAAGGTCGTAATTCGAGGTCAATAATATTTAAGGAATTAAATATGGAACTAAATGGAGAGTTTGAACCTATAATACATAATATAAGGGATAACAAATGATCAATCAAATATTAGGTAGATAGACATGCTGGTGTGCTTTTAAAAGTATTAGCTTTATTCGTGTAGCAGTAAACAATTCTGAATGAGAGATCAATTATCCAACTGATAACAGATCTATTGATATTGACGATGATGCAAAAGTAACATAATGTAAACTTTTTAGCATTATGTAATATGTAGCAAAATATCTTTAACAAATTATGTACCTCATTATAGATGTAAAGCAAAGATTATTTTTTTGCCCGTCTTCTAGTAGTCTTTCCAATAATCTTCTAGTAGGCTTCTAGTATGCCTTTTAAAATTAAATTGGAATTTACTTCTCTATATTTCACTTTTTAAGAATAATTTGCAAAGTCTATTAATTCAAAATGGCGTGCAATATTTTTTTGTAAATATATTCCTACGTCCCTAATTTTTAGGTACAAATTTTAGACTTAAAAAAAATCAGAGCCAAGCAAGACATTATTTCAGAAAATTCCGATTATTATTTTTGAGAGATATAAACAATTATAAACCTCTACTTTATGAATGTTTCAAAAAGAATTTAATCAGTTTTTAGAGTATGCACCTCAAAAGGAAAAAAATAAACCATTATTAGATCACACACGTATTCTTTTCTTATAAACCGCTTAACGTGGAAACTTGATATTTGGCGTCGTAATATAGCATATGAACTCTCCTATATTTTAATAGTCAACAGTTACAAGTAGTTCTTAAAAAAATTCAGTTTTTATTTAAATAAGAGAAAAAATAATAATTGTATATATAACATTTTTATTTTTTTTGAGTAAGTTTTAAAGAGCTAGTTCTACAGTGGAAAGAAAGGTTGTACCATCCCATCATAACATCATCATAACCATATATATGATTTTAGACTCCATAGTTTTTGAGATAAACATTATTAATATTGTATTATATATATATATACATATATATATATATATATATATATATATATATATATATATATATATATATTGAAATATCGTAAATATAATAATTTTACTGCAACGGAAATATATACTCCTAGATGCGCAGGTCGAAGTCGCATGTCAAGGGTTTCTTCCTTGTTTGTAAATATGGGATTTCAATAAAAAAATATACTAAAGTAGATACGAAACATTCGGGTTTTTTGAAGTACATACAAATAAAAATCCATTATTAATTTATTTGTTTATAATCCATGCATGTAAAATCACCAAAACACTTTAAATTTTGTGTAATCACATATTCGTGATCCACTTGAAAAAAAATTAGTTTTGACTTTTCATTAATGGATATAAAGATTAAGTAGAATGACCATATACATTATTGACATACGGTAGAATCACAATTTACGTTATCGATATACGTTAGAATGACTCTTTACGTTATTCTTTAATATACAGGTTTTTAAAAATTCGAACAAAAACATTTGCTGATATGCTTTTTTCAATGACTTGAAATTTTGAATGCATGCTTGTTCGTTTTTAAGGTTTTCTAAAATTTTCACTTTGTACGATATTTCATATTTCGTCTTAAACGCTTTTACCTGAATTTATATTTCATTGAAGCTCAGTAGGCGATTTGATGATAACCTATAAAAAAAATGTAATAGAGCGAATTCTGTACATAAAAAAATTATTCTGTATATAGAAACAAATTTGATTTAGCGTATAGAGTGTATGATGATAGAAGCTAGGTGACCTGTTTTGGAATGTTTCAATTTTTATATCCTCGAACAACTATATAGGACTTTTTATCTTATTATTGTAGATTTGAAAAAAAACTCTGACCTGGTAAATATTATGATATCGGTATAGTCATCAACACTTATTAGAATTTTTATTATATTTTATGCTCATAGACATATTACGAAATAGTCGCCAACGCTATATAGATCAGGCTTTGTGAATATTTATAAGAATGACCATTATTTTAAACAATAATTATCAACAATTCCAAATGAATGAACTCGTTTTACGTCTTTATTATTTATTAGCTGCGGCTGTATTGGTTGCAGTTATACGAAACAAAATATATTTAAGAACTAATTTGATAAATATAAATTATTTTTAATTTTGCTTCCAACAACGAAATTATCACCCCACTTTCGTTTACATTATGGCAAATTTAACAATTTTTTATTTCGGTTTTTACAATTTTTTATATAGATCATAGCAAATTTAATACGAGTTGATACACGTATTTTTCACCCCATGACATATTCCAAAATCTTTCAAACAGTAGTTTTCTTTCGCTTTTATTTACTAAGTGACATTTAACAGCCCCCTATTTTGTTTCTGCATCCACATCGCTTCTTCATTACTCTCACTGGCTTTTTACATCATTCATTTATGTTCCTCCTATTTTCTTTTCACCGTAATATTATTGGCCTCTTTCCCTATTCTTTTTCATTAATTTCGCTTGCTCATTCTTTCTTATTCACTTGACAGTGTTTCTTTGTCTTTTTGGAAGAGGTTTTGTGGACTCCTTATCGGAACTACTGTATTTAATTAGCTTGGCTTGAATATCAAATAATAAAGAATTTTGTGGTTGAACTACTATTGAGCATAAGAGCTCTTGTGGCATATCACAATTTTTTGGTGAGCAATCTTCCAAAATATTACTTTGGATAAGGTCACTATTATTATAACTTGATTGGCACATAACAAACTTGGAGAAAAGGAGGTTCTAATTTTGGGTTCTGATTTATCTTCAATTACAATATTGTTACTATTTTATATTCTGTCATTATTGTATTGGTATGTGAAGTAGATGTTTTAGGAGATAAATCAATGCTTGTAACAGAATGAAATTTTGGACGGGCAATTTGAGGTATATTATACTTAAAATATACATGAACGCCTTCAATCTTTTGTTCTTTTTCAATAGAAGTTATTAAAGGGGCTAAGGTGATGCTGTCATACAGAGAAGTATCATATGATCTTGGAAAGAAGTTTTTTGTAAATAAAATAGCGTCAAGATTTGTGATTTTGTCAAGATGCGGCTATTTTTCAAGCATATGTCAATTTTTTTACCACGATACATTGCCATCTACAACAAATGAAACAAGAAAAAGCAGAAAGTACATAATTATAAAACATTAAAAAGTTAATTAAAATTCAATAGTCCGAAATCGCAGTACGTTAGTTATATTATATGATAATATTGTAGAATTTCTATATAAAAAATACATATACTATTTCATGCAGCTTAGACAAATACTAACTTTGTTTTATGTATTAGTTTGTTTACGTTAAACAAAGTACATAATTTTGATAGAGCAATGGAAACATTGGAGAGAATATATTGTTTTGCAATGTTAAACGATTATTTGTTATTAAACAATTATTTGTTCAATAATATAAAAAACATTCATTTTAGAATATGCGCCCATTTAACCTTTAAGAAAGCAACACAACCAACGCCCATTAAAAAAACTAAAATATCATGGAGTAAACGAGCCAACTCTAAAACCTATAGTAATCACGAAAACCCACCTTGTAACACATTATCAATTAAAATAATAATATAAAACACACTTACCTTCTACCCGTAATCATTATACTTTTTACGAGAAAATGCACTTTTAAAAACTATTTCTTAATTATATCATTAAAAATAGCATAATAGCAATGAGAACATACCCAAAACGCCGATCAAAATGGCCGTCTTTATAGAGTTAGTTGTCAAAACACCAACGTTTTGTTTCGCGTGGAGTTGTTTGATTTCTGGTGGCTATTTATTCAAAAACTATGAAATTATATTTATTCAAAAACTATGAAATTAGGGGAGTTGATATTTTTTCAAGCGTGTGGATTTTTTAAAACGGCTGTAATTAAAGTCTGTATCGAAAACTAAAATTCGACAAAAAGTGGAGATAGCCGGATTACGAACTAAGTTATCGATATAGAGCGTGTAAACATGTTAATTTATTTTGCATTCGAAAAGTTTGTGGAAATTATTGATTAACGAAAGTAAAATTCAAATTAAAAAAGTAAAATTCAAATTCCACGAACAATACACTCCAGCAAGTAATTAATTCAATAAATTGGATTGTCTTCATAATTATTTGCATCATGTATTGAATTTTGTTCAATAATTATAAATTTGGAATCAACAGACAAGACATCAATGAAATCTATTGAAATTGTTTGAAAAGACTTACATTTGGAGAATTCCGAAATGCAAAAGTAAAGTGCTGTTTAAAACTACAATACCACAAAAAATCTTGGTAAAAGTAACTGAAACCCTAATTGGTCGGAAATAGAACATCGGATTTTAAAAAAGAATAATTCCGATGCACAATGCAATGCAAGAATTATTCCAAGACTAATAATCCCAAAATATACAATGGTGAATTGTATAATTATTTGAAGTGATGTGATACATTTCCACTAATAATACGTACATTTTTGGCAAACGCATTACGTACATACATTGTGTATAACATATGAATTGAATGTCTTCTTAAAATATCTTCTATATCATCTTAAAATTTTGTTTAGATTTACGTGTTTAAATTATAATTGTTTGACAATATATTTTCTAACAGTGAGTTTTTCTTTGGTAAATTTATTGCATAAAAGTCTTTAATCACAACATAAAACAGTCTTCTAATTTACAGTCTTTTTGAGAATAAATAGCTAATTAAGACAATAATATCTATATCTATTTGTACGTGGTGCTCCGCCATATGTAATTTTGAGATTTCTCACCCAGTCTCACCTGTATCTGATCTCATAAAACTTCAAAATATTACTGCTTTAGATAATACTTGCACTCTAAATTCCAAACTGACTAGCTATCTGAACTCATATCTAATTTTCAAATTTACATCTTAGGTGCCCACGTTTCTATTCTTTTTTGAAACGGTCCATGTATTCTTCATTTCCAAGCTTAATTACATATTTAATCCTACACATTTGAACTTGTCAGTTATTGCATTCTTTTAAAAGTTAAATATTTCACAGTATTAATCATCTCAATTGAAAACGCCGTTAGTCCTCATGAATTCCCAAAATCTAGAAACACAGCTGAATTAGTAAGTATATAAGAGACTTAATATATAAAAGACAAGTTGCACGTTGGGAAGATCAGATTTTTTTATGTTATCTCTAGCTCTAAATTACCTGCAGCAATAGTATAGAATCCAACTTTTATAATTGTAGTTGTATTCATGGAATAATATTTTGCATTAACTTCAAAATTACTGAGTAAAAACTAACATAAGCCGAATATTTCTGATCTGATCCATCTGTGAAAATTGTATTTCTTCTTGAGTAAAATTTAAATATTTTTAATTTACAATAATTATCACTTATGTATGAATGAACAGTATAGTAAAATACAACAAACAGTGTTTACAGAAATTTTATTGGAAACTAGGAGAGAAATAATGACAAATTCAGGTATATATCCTAAATTAGAATGTTGCAAAATATTTTACACAAAATAGTCATCTTTTGTATCGGCTTATACAGTGATGCTATAAACATCACCAACACAACCGGTTTTCAGATAGTGCCTGTGAATACACACAAACACACACATACGTACGCACGCACACACTCACAAAACAAGAATATTTATAACAATTAAAATTAAAGTGTGAGAATCGTAAAATGACAATTCATATGCAGATATAAACTTAGGTTTAATAATTATATTTATTAAATTATGTATCTAAGTATGGGTATTATATATATATATATATATATATATATATATATATATATATATATATATATATACGTGTATACATTTTTTTCACCTAGGGAGGAGATATCACATAAAGGGGAAAAGAACCACAATTCGAAACTTGAAAAATAATTAAACAAGAAAAGCATTTAAGTCAAATATTTTCCTAATGTCGATATTTTGGTCCATTCTGTCCGTATACTTTTTTAGGTAAAAAGCCATTTTACTCATACAAAACAAATCTAAAAATAAAAAAACACGTCGTAGCAATTATTAGATTATATCTAAGTTTTGTTTATAAACAATCCAAGTCGACTGAAATTATCGAATTATCATTGCTTGTTGATAATTCATTAAAAAAATGCCTTATGAAATCTATGTGAAAACTTTTAATATCTATATTGATAACGCAAAAGCCGTAGGTTAGACTTAATAATAATAGGTATGTACGTGGAAATGTTAATAGTAATTCCTTTTTATAATTATTTATAATTTACCTTTGATATACCAACTGATATTCTCGACTTAATAATATAATTGAATGAAACTATCGAAATAAATTAGACATCGCGATTAAACCTAATTTACGTAATACAGTATACGTAATATTTTCGGTATACAGACCTCCTCGGCATATACATTTTTACGATCACAAGAAAATCTGTTTATTTCAAGAAACTAAAATTATAACCAAAAAATATTTATGTTACTTTTAATTAGTAGTCATAATTATCAAATTAATTAAAAAAAAATTAAATATTGTTTAACGTAATTATCGTGTGAAACGCGTTGTCGACGAAATTTGCTGAATTTTTGATATATTATTTGATATATTACAATTGCAGTAAATTTTGGTAAAAATTGCTCCCAAAAATTATAAAACTAAATTACAGGAAATGTAGCTACTTCACCACACTTGTAACTTTGTTTAAGAAACTCCATCGAGCGATTTGTCTAAAAACAATCGACTTGTCTAAAGTCAATGTAAATTATATTACTTTTAAGTTTAGATAAAAAAAATACTTACCGTTTAGTTTTGGCAAAAATTGCTATCAAATATTGTTCCCTTAACATTACAGGAAAGTAAGTATTTCACAACAATTTATGTTACTTAAAAACGCAATAAAAAGTCAGGAAACATGTTTATCCCAACTATTAAAATGATGTTATATAATTTTTTTATTATTTGAATTTATTTGAATATTGAAATAAAAAAATAATTTTCAACCAATCAACTACCGTAGCTAGCCGTATCCCACATTTTCACCTATGTTATTTTGAATATGCTGCTCTTCCGCGATAACTAAATGTTTCCGCTCTGTTTACCAAACGATATCGATCTTCAGAATTGAGGGTGTGTTGACAGGAGTACCCAAAGTGGTCACTCAATTATATTACAATTATCTGCCGTTTACAATCTGCCCGCGCTATAAATAAGATCCTGATAGTTTGTCACCACTAATTTTTTTTAAGATATGGGATTTTTAACATAAAGAGAATCTTTGAAATCGGACGTATGGCTCCAGAGATTAGAGCGAATTAATACAAAAAGAAATAACTTTTTTATTTTATATATTAGTATAAATAAAAAATTAGTACATACCTTGCTTAAAGAAAGTTTTAGTCCTACCTAATATGGACATAGTAAACCTAAAACGTGATGAGTATTAATTATAAGCCTCAAATAAGCCTCAAATTAGTATTAAATAACGTATATTATCAACATCGCAAAGAACTTTGACTACTCGTAAAAGAAATTAGCTCGTGTTTAATCGTTACACGAATGTGACATCAAAATAACTAACAATTTATTATTAAATTACAAACCGCTATGCTCTTAATTGTAAATTTTCCAAACATTTATAAAGTTGTGGCTTTTAGCTAAATTACTTAAAAACTCAATTTAAACTTAAAATTTAAAACGGATTAGTAAACGTTATTATTTTTGGGAGTCAAAAATGATAGATAACTAAAATATTCACATGGATAATTTTTTAGATACAGGATTTATTTCTAAACAATCTACGTCAAATGAAATTTCTGAATTATTGAATTATAATTATTGCACGACAATTCGGTAAAAAGGACACTAAAAATTCTGCATGAAACTCATTTCCACTTGAAAATTGATTTCAAAGAGATCACATTAAAAGCAGAATGGTAAAGTGAATAATGAAATGATGGTAACGGTTATATTGCCTCCCACTACTGTGTTAAATTACTGCGTTACACGCGCAAACTCGCGCATCTATTCGATGTTCAGAACGGTCCATTGTCGAGCAAATACTATTCAGCAAACAATAAACGTTTTAATGCTTTGAGGCGAATTAACGAGCGACTATGCGTGAGACCCTCTAATGGACATTCAATTCAATGCCAGAGCGAACATTTTTGGCGCTCCGCTCCTGGCTGAATACCGCGCGCGTGTTCAGTTAGCATATTGTCCAATTAATTACCTTTACCGCTTCCTTTAATGACATAACTCCATAGATCTATGTCAATGAAGTCCTATAGAACGTGCTTTGTAACTAAATTGTGCTATGTTTTGACTATAGCACCCATAGCGTGGAAAATAGTTAAAGGTCATGCGTGTTTCCAGATGGGAAAATTGTGTCGGTCAATGAAATATTATAGTTAGAAAGTGCTTTTGCATTTTATGGTAAAATTATTGAATGCATTTTTAGTTTCCATTGAATGTATTTTAGGGATTCCCTGGTAATATGTTTCATTATCTTAGTGGCAAATTTAAAGATTTGTTAGCTCACGGCTTTGGGCTACGATCTGAAAGTTCACTCACCCTACTTATTCCTAAACATACCTCTACCACTAACGAAAAATCCTTCACTGTCCAAGCAGCAAACATTTTGGAATCACCTGGATCCTGACATCAGGAAAATCACGTCTCTAAATATTTTCAAAAATCGAGTGAAAAAGTCCTTACTCTCCTGAAACCTTTCCTTTGTATCCTTATCGTTTCCTGTCTTTCCCATTGCAAATCATGTCAATAGTTTTTTTTACTTTACTTCTGTATTTTTTTTTTCGTCTAATGTACTTTAAAGAATTTTCATTGTAAAATCTTTTACAGTATACCAACTAAATTTCAATACAAATAGTTATGGTTGACTGGAAGAGATTGCTCATGTAGCAATAAGTCCGCCATATGTACTATACATACAAGTTAATAAATAAGTAAATAAATATTATATGGGTAGCGGTTTCTTTTCTTAAATCTATTAAAATAATTTATGATATTAAAATCACAATGATTTTTTTTTAGTCCAATGATTGAATATTCATTACCGGAAAAATGTTTACTTCGAAGATTACCTATAGGAGTATTTAAACTTTTTTATTATTATTATTATATTGGCGTTATAACCACTTGAAAAAAAATTATTCAAAAATTTCGTGAAGTTATTTTTTTATATTTACTATTATGCAAATAATGAAGTTTCATGAGCACAACTACACTTCTATTTCGTTATAAAAACGGGAGTGGGGAACATCTAAATATTTATGACGTGAAGTGTAGCCACATTAGGGTGTGTCACATTGGTTAATAAAAATTAAAATGCTTATAGAGGTTTTATCGAAATACAAAGTGCACAAATGGTGAAATGAAAACTATCGATAAGAATCGCAAATGGCTCAATTTTTTTCTTCGGTTTCGTCGTATTTTCCAAAAAAAATCTATCAAGTGCAATCTATATTTGAGTAGATAGTATTTTGTGACAGCACCCCCTCCCTATCCCATTTCATTAAGAAAAACAACTTTGTGCTTTAAAGCGGCCCATCTTCTGTGCTTCCTGCCGCCAATCGGCGTATCACATCGCGTATGTGCGAAGCTGAGTGGGAACGTTTGGACTGAACCAATACAAATTTTTTGAAAAATATGGAAGGACCAAAGTTCCTTACAGCGTGAGAAATATTTTTTGCCGAAAAACTTTTTCTCTAAAACCAAAAGTTCGGAAGTTATAAGGAAATGAAAAATTAAATTGTTTGTAAAAATTAACGGCGCAGGAAATTTCAATCCTCATAGTTTTTATTCAATCTATGCCTAATTCCCAATGTTCAGGAATTTTAAAAATTCCTTCTAATAAAAATGATGGGAAACAACAATTTTTAAGCTTTTTTTTCCGAAATAAGTTTTAAAGAATCGAAAAATACATATATATATATATATATATATATATATGTATATATATATATCTATATATATATATAATATATATATATATATATATATATATATATATATATATATATATTTGTGTATATATATAATCGAATTTAACAGTTGGACAGATAGACATCAAAGTGATCCGACTAGTGTACAATTTTTGCAATTTGGCCACGGAACACTGAAGAATGTGTAAATCTGAATTTCAATTTAATTCTAAAATGAATATTATGACTAAGAAAATAAATATACGCCATTAAAAAGAATACTTTCAGAAATACAGTTTGGGTATTTAAAAAAAAATTTAGAAAAAATATTGTCAAAATCCTTGTTTCCATTTGCAGTAACTGTAGCGTATGTAAGTTAAATATTATTTTCCTGAAACTCTAATCACGTTTGAATGACAGTTGAAAGGTCTGTAGATACTATCCTCACGAATTGTCTTAAAGATATCAGTAACTTCATCATATTTTGTTCATATATAATAGCTTAGTTTCCTTTCCATTTAATTACAGTATAGTCGTTTACCTTCCAGTTCACGTATATGTTTGTTATAAAAACTAGTGAATAGTTATTTTTCACTGCACGTTTACATTAAAATAAAACTTGTTTCTCAAATTCTGATGCGTGGACATTATCATTTATTTATTACTATCATCCACTTAAACGGCCGAGTTGATTTTGATAAGTCGATTGATTTAAAAAAAATAATAAATCAACCTTAGAGCCCATAAAACCACTGGTACAATGTAATTTAATAAAAATTTAACTAAAACTTACCAATTAATCCTTTGACCTTTTTTCCTGTTCCAAGATTTAAATATTCATAAATAAATATATAGAAAATATCCTAACCCAACTGTTAACACAACCTCAACTGCTTAATCCACCAAAATATGAAAGATCTATACCCATTAAACCGATTATACATATATTATGTACAGTTGGTAGGTAAAAGTATAAATTGAAAGGTAAAAGAAATTAAAATTAGGAACTATAGGCCGTATACACACTGTAAATATAATACACTATAACAATGTAGAGGAAATGTTCATAAAGAAAAGCATACCGGCATCTGAATCCTTATATTTTAGGGGAATGTTTATTTATTTATTTATTTATCTACTTTAATATATTTAATTGATACATATGGACGACTTATTGCTACGAGAGATTTTTTACAGCCAACTATAACACCTATCCAGCCCCTTTCGACGAACGGCCGGGAATCGAGCACGGGTCCCCGCGGTGCGCCGCATCCTCAAGGGCCGTATGCCTTGTGATCAACCCAACACACCACGGCGACGATATTTACTTTTATATATTAGGTAAATTATATTCTTAGTTTTTTAACTCATTGCGATGCTTCGATCTTTCTATTTCTCACTCATATAAGAGTACATGCATACCCAAAAATCTCCAAGAGTAGCAGTATTTTACAAATTCAAATAAGCCTGAAAGCGATATCGTACCGTAAAATTTCCAACAAAGTTTCATTATTCTGTACTTTTCAGTTGAATTCTTATTCGGTTGTTATTTGAAATCATTTAAATTTGTTTGTTAAAAAGTTTATTTTTCCACTTTTACTGCCTATGATATCCTATGTCACTCAGAATGTCATAACTTTAAATGAATTCAATATAACATCGCATTTATTGAAATCAAAACACACGTTTGCGGCGTTTAATGAACTTAAATATCGTTTTATATATCTTCATACTTACATGTATGTAACACAAACACGTACATACTATGTACGTACGTACCTGTAAATCACATTTCCTGTTTTAGTGTTATCGTAGTCCGTGCTGCAAGTATATATATGTGTATATATATATATATATATATATACATATATATATATATATATATATATATATATATATATATATATATGTATGTATATATATATATATATATATGTGTGTGTGTGTGCCTACAACCTATATGCTGGCTAATATCCCAGTTACTTCGTGTTTTCGCGTATATCTTTGTGCGTACATGTAACTACTTATTTATCTACATACCTACCTGCTAAAGTAAATACTTCATGCGTTTATTTATATCTTTACTTATTTTGTTATCTCACTATCTGTTAATATTTTATAGCTTCTCCATGCCTTTGTGTATATCTATAAATGTCTACCCACCTGTTTACTTTTTTACTTATGTCAAGACCAGTAAAAGGCGTTCAAACTCGATGAGTTTATTCCTCATCTCTAAACAATACCTACCAGCATCTTCAGAATCATTATACCCTTATTTTGCTAAAGAGCAAATTTATGTCGCAATTGGTCGTACCTTATTTGATTATCATTCAACATATATCATCCAAACTTGATCACCATACTTGTGCTGTGCAGTATTAAGGAATTCTATTATGCATCTTTAATTCCCATTGTCAACACCTAACCAATTTTTACGTAGAAGCGCTGGCGATATATTCATCGAAAAAAAAATAAACATATAAATTAATTAGTAAATGCTGGAGATACGATGTAAAATATAGACAAACATATATTCAATTTATATTTTACGAAATAATCTGGTGGAATAACCAATTTTGTGCAATTCTTTTCGTTTTTCTCTAAAATTATGCCAAATTCTAGAAATAGTTTTCTGAGTTGCACGGTTTTGATTTTATAAAACCTTTAGTATGACCATGGACAAGACTCGACTAAATTAAAATCCGGTCCTGGTGTAAAGCTTTCAGTTTTAAGGTTCGGTACGTGAAAGTGAAAGGTTAATCGATTTTTTTAACTTAAAAAAGGATTTAAGAAATATTATTTAACAGTTTGTTATGTACATAAGGAACTTTACTGTGTTTTGACCTCGTATTTAATAAGTAGCATAAAACAAGCGAGAGCCTTTGTGCAAGTTTGTATGAGAACATATCTAAGCAGAGTATATTATGATAACTAGGTATTGAATACGCAAAATGTTTCATGTATTGCAATACTTTCATTACTGTGAGTTCAATATTTTCTAGATGCACATTAAAAATACAATTGCAAAACAGATTTTACTGTCAAAAATCTCATCTTCTTAGTTATCCACAGTAATTAGAATAATGTGAAAAGTGTTTCGATAAAGTCACGGTTCTCTATTTCCACAGCCGTGATATTTTTATGTAAGGAGATATAAGATTTGTACGTCGGCAAAAACAGAAGTAGCTGTAATCTAAATAACATTAGAGTATTCGGTCTCTCAATAGGCGAATCACTGTGAGGTAAGATTATTTATAAAAAAGCTCCGTTTTGTTTTTTCCTGAAAATCACAAAATCCAATTAATTAACGTTATTAAAAAAAATTACATGTATTCCAAGTTACTAATGCTGAATTTTCAAAGTCTGAACTTTATATTAGTACCACATTTTTGTAATTGTCATAACCATTTACTAATAACAAAATATTAATTTCAAAATAAATAGCGGGCTTTTTCCAATTTGTTTTGTAAACGATAAAGATAAAACATATTATAGTTTTACCTCCTGAAACTTTTTTGGCTCTCGAATACTCATAGATGCCATCTTATTAATATTTCAAAAACTAACAATTAGGTGTGTTATATCTGAAGTTCCATTTTATAATTTTTTTCCATTAATTTATGCTTATTTTTGTAATTATACATACTGATATACATTTTTCCCTTAGTTCTCCAATGAGCCCACAATGCGATCTTCAGAATTATATAATTTAATCTTGCTTGTACATTGTACTACAATCATGCAATTAAATTTTTTTGTTAAGATTAAACTCAATTACTCAGTTAAACGTCAACTATATAGTGATTATAAATAAATATAAAGTAACCCGTAGTAATTATTTCAAAGGAGAATATAAAAATATCCTTTTGTGGCAGGTTAATAGATCATATGCCATGAAGCTATCTAGCTTAACTGTATTACGTATCACCGTAAATGAGCCATCGTCAGCAAATCAAAACCGCTGAGAGAAAGAGATTTTCCACAAATGGAAGAGTAAATTGTTCTATCTTTTCTTTAAAATTGGTTACCGTTGTTGCTTATATCAGATAATGCGAAAAGTAAATCACGTGTAGACGGTTCCATTGGTGTTAAATTCCGTCCTTTTCCGGGGTTGCAAATTGATCCTATATCAACAACTTCTCGGCGTCTTTACTTATCGCACAATAAGTTTTGATACTCTTGTTCAGGTCTGTTTAGTATAAATGGAAATATACATTACTAGCAGGTACAAGGTTGTTCTATTATGATCTATATGATATAACTCTATTGGCCAATTAGTTCAACTACCAGATCTTTCTATTCTCATGATCGTTTGTAATTTATAACTTTTTAGTGAATTTATTGTAAACACTTGCTATATTTAGAACAAAGGTTTTTGTGTCGTGATTACTTCTGAAATTAACAATTATTTTTAAAAATTCTTCACAACATTACATGTAGAAACTAAATTTATATCAATAGTTACGACAAATATAATTTGAGTTCAGCTGCTGCATAACAAAAAACTAATATAATATTCTTATTTTCTTTTATCATATAATAATATTAATTTTTCCATGCTTTTTTTGATGCAAATGGTGTTATTAACCGCTAGGAATTATTCTATCATTTAGTAATAGTCCTTATAAACAAAGTGTAAAAAAATTGAAAACAATTAATGTACATAAACAATTGCTTTACAGAAATTAAAATTTGCTATTGTTATTTCATTAAAATTTTAAACCCGTAAGATTCTTCGATAATGATTACATCATCACTGAGAGATGTTAGCACAAACGACGAGAAGCCACTCTGATTCATTACGTTTTAACGAAATTCGTATTTTATTTTAATTTGTATTTAATATTATTTCTGTTACAGTGCATAAAATACGTAATTAATCTAAAACTAATATCGAAGCATGAGACACCCCTCTGGTAACGCACGACAGTTGAATAATGTTAAAGGTTATCATAGATGTGTTCGAGATTTCCAAAGATTTTTTGTGATGAAAATTACGTCGACTGACTGCTTCGGACTAAAGGGGTATACAAAACCATGTACGTGAAGAAGAAGATTCAAGTAACTGCCGTATTAATGTCGTTAATATGGTGATAATATATATGCAGATTTCGAGTTTCGATTGCTTAGTGAGATAATATGGGTTAATTAATTCCTTCCAATATTGTTATAAATAAAATCTAGTAATACAATGATTAAATAACAATATTGAAACAAATTTAAAAAACGGATATCATGGTATATGTATATATATATATATATATATATATATATATGTATATATATATATATATATATATATATATATATATATATATATATATATATATATATATATATAATTTTGATTCGATTTAAAATATACCTTTTTTCCCAACCCATAAAAAGCTCTTCTCTTCTGGCTCACAATTCTCATGACTATAGAATGAAAGCGCTTTGGTCATTCCACCCACTTAGAATAGCGGAGGAAATTCTGAGTGGCATTTGCAATACAAAACTTATTTTGCAATTGCATCTTCAATTCCTTTCTGAATCCTTTGGGTGCAGATAATGCTGGCAAAGCTTGACAAAATGGGGAAAGATTTTAGCGCGTATTCAAATGAATACCAACAACATTATCATAATATGTTTAGCTTAAGTATGATATATCATAGTTAAATGTCTGTGAATATACATGAAATATGGCAATTTGGTTTAGATAAATCACAAATAGGATTAAATTTGTCAGTCTTTCTATTGCAAACTACAACATGCGAAGTGATTTAATAGACATTTTTAAGACAATCAGAGGCCGATAATTTACAGACCTTTAAATAGACTTTCGTACCTGGAAAAGAAAAAATCAAACTCATGAGTTCGCTTACTTGTTCGTTTGTCTGTTCGTCGATAGCAATGGTTTTTCTGAGGAACAGTTTGACGTAGAAACCTAAAATTTGTAATGACAGAGCATAATAAAACCTTATTTTCATTATTGGATACGTCATATTCAGTATCATTTGGAAGCCAAAATTAGAAGGATACAAAAATTAAAATTAAACTTTTTTTTCATAAAACTCATAAAGCCTATCTATATAAAGAAGAAGCCATATATATATATATATATATATATATATATATATATATATATATATATACACACATATATATATATATATATATATACATATATATATATATATATATATATATATATTTCATCAAATTTATTCGTGGAGAAATTTTAGAGGGTGCAAATGAAATAATGTAATTTTTTAAATGTCAGTTATTTCCAGTAAGATTGTTTAACATGTACAAATAAAAATTAGCTCTGATTTCTGGAATTTCCATAGTACAAATTATAATAGTAATTTTAATTTAAGTCTATCTAAATTTTGTTGGAAATTTACAGAAAAAATTTATAAAATATAAAATTTATTTCATAATATTTGAGGAATTCAGAATACTGTTTTTTTACACAATTAAGGTATTTATATGCTGAAAAGTAATATTAATAATTGTAAATAGTCTATCGAAAATATTATGTGTCATTAAATGCTTACATGTACCTAAATATGAAAAAATGGCTTATAACAAGTTTTTATAATTGATTCTGATTCTTTTCTATGAAAAGAAAGAAATCGGTTCAGTTTTTTATGGCTCCGCAATCAAACGAGGAACTCATACCATTTCGTTATGAACGACGGTCAATCGCCTCCTCTCACTTTTCTGCTGGCGTCTTTATCCTAGCACGATACTTTATGCAAACAAAGATTAAGGTTATTAATGCAAATAATGGCCCTTTAACCGTTTGAGGTTCGATGTTCAAAACGCGATGCCGGCTGCTTTATCGTTCCAATAAAATAATGTATGACTTCGAAATTTATAATTGGATTGTAATATTTTATTTAAATATATGGATAATGAATATACTTAAAAAATAACATTTTTTGTCAAATTCTATATGCACTATATTTATAAGTTTAAAAATTATAGGAGTACAAGAAATTCCGATTTTTTTTAAAAAACCAGTGTCTTTATCTGTTTATTAAGTATCAGTTTATCTTTTTTATTATAAAAAAGTCTCTCTCTGTCACTCTTTCGTTAGGAAAAAGAAAAAACTCGCTTAAAGAAACTTCGCTTTCATCTCATCGTCGCGTTCGCGGCGTTTTACTTTTCCTCACTTATCTCCTCGTCCCAAACGTCCATTAAGAAAAATAGTAAACTATTATTATACATAAATATAAATATCCAATCCACTTAATAAAAATTATGCTTTTGTTGAATCAGCTCAGATGCGTCCGCAAAAGATGACGATTAAAAGCAACCCACAAAAGAGACCAGTGTAACCAGACACAATACTAAAAAGTAATGCAAATTCTTTTATAATAGTCTTTAGTCTTTTTATTAACTGATAGGACGTACAAAATTTAATGCCATAACATATACGAAATACTTTAAAAAGTTTCACATGCAATAGCTCAGGAAAAGTGATAAAATGAGAGTTTTGTGTGTCTTTATATTATTCTGTTATTGTGTCTTTTGTTTATTTATGTATGAAGATACACCTAAACCCTTATATGCTGCTATAAACTAGCACAAAACGATATTTAACACAAAAATATAAAATATGTAGAGGTTGTATCAAACCAATCAAAATATCAAATTGGAAATGGATAAAACTCCATGACAAATAGCACCAAAATTTTACACATATCAAAGAAATATGCAAACACAATAGAGAATGAATACCTCAAATATTAAAAAAAACTATTTTTCCATCCTGTGTATTTTCAATATCCCCCATAAATAAACGTAACGTTTTAGCGCCCTGCAAACGTCATTTTATTTACGAAAAAAAAAAAATTATTATATAAGCACAAATTAGGGTTAACAGTAATAATAACTAGGCATCAAATAATAGATATACATTTACATACGGTCCATTGTCACAAATACAATAATTTTTAAAATAAAACACCCTCATACAATAAGGAATATCACCAGCTATTGATTTTTATGTTACAGTACACTCTATTGAAAAAAAAGGTTTTTTTATACATCTCTTAGTTTCTGAGATATTTAATTTTTAAGCTATGCGAGCGACGCGGGATCATCGCCAGCTGCTGTGGCCTCACTTTACAATGGGCGGCCAATGCGCGCTCCGCTCCCAACCTGTCAATTAGTTATTTGGTAAACGTATATGAAGTTTGCGACGAAAATTTATTGAAATGTCGAATCCAGAAACTAAACAATCTTGTATTGTTTTAAAGTGTTTCAATACAACTCCCAATGCACCCAAAAAGTTGTTTTTTATTATTCCATTCGAACTTAAAAGTAGAAAGAAATGGATGAAAATTATGAAGAGAACTAATCCACCGAAGCCAAAAGTTATGTCTATTGTTGCGAAGATCATTTTAGTGTAAGTAAATGTTACCACAATATATAATTAGTTATTTGGTAAACGTACCTGTATTTCATATAGGATACAATTTTTTACGAGTTATGTGGGTCAAAGGTTGTAAACATTTGGTTGCCCTTTCAAGCTACTTTTATAGTGTTTGTTTCAGCTAAAGCAAGTATTTGCAGGCTCCTCGCTTTGACGGTGAAGCTGCATGAAAAATACTATGTCATGTTCACATCTACCTTTACTAGCGGCATAGTCTTCACATTCAACATACAGAACTTCTCTGTCTCTTTCATTACATTTTATAGTGCAGTTATATGGTTTGGAACGTACTCAATGTCATGGGGAATTAGGCATTTTACTGTACAAACATCACCTTCTCTTTTAACTTTTACATATCCAATAGCGTCGTCGCCGTAGCTATTTCTAGAGGATCTGAAATAAAATAAACATAAGTTAACCTACTCACTTAAAAAAATTAAAAAAACTTAAATATTCACTTATACACGATAACATAAAAAAGAATAACATGAAATGTTTAATCCACTTGACAGAAGAAATAACTTCCCAGCTTAACACCCTGAGCTTTACAGGTATAATGGTCGCCTACATCCTAATACTAACCTACTTTTAAAAGTGATATTCCATAAGCTTAAATTTTGAAAAGGTTTAGTATCTCTGGCATATAATGTTTAGGTTAGGATTACTGCGTTAGTTTCTTATCACCTTACGTATCATGATCAAAACTATGTAGGCACATAAATACTATATCGTTTTTAATAGTATTCAGGTAAGAGTATAAATTTCGTATACTATCATTATTACTACATTTTCAAAACACTGGTACTTAATGAGAAATATGAATAGATGATCACAATGATATGACGATTAAAAGCAAATGATATGGTAAAAATCCAATCATCCACGATAACATTAAAAGGAATAACATGAAAGATTTAATCCAGTTGAGACAAGAAAGAGCTTCTCAGCTTAACAATCTGAGCTTTACAGGTATAATGATCGTCTATATCCTATACTAACCTATTTTTAAAAATGGTATTTCATAGGTTCAAATTTTTAAAAGGTTTGGTACCTCTGGCACATTATGTTTAGGTTAGAATTACTGCGTTAGTTTTTTGTCACATTACGTATTATGATCAAAACTATGTAGGCACATTAATACGGTATCATTTTTAATAATAGTCAGGTAAGAGCATAGAGTTCGTGTACTATCATTATTACCTACATTTTTAAAACACTAGCACTTAATGAGAAATATGAATAGATGATCAGAAGATTTATCATAAGACCTAAAATTTTAGTAGGTTATACTTACTGTTTGCATTTTTACTCCTCGCATCTCGGCTGCCAAGAAATCGGAGTTAGTTGAACAATAGTGGGCAACCATTAATCAGTCTATTTTAGGCAAGTTATCAGATTGTGTTTTTAAAAACCGTCTTCCATATCTAATATTAACTCTTAGCACTATTGTGGCAATGATTCACATAAAAAACTTCAGTTAGTAACGTCATTGTGGTCGAACTTCAGGAATATCCGATAGTAATGAATGACACAGTACGGCAAGAGCGGCGCTTTGTAAAATGACGTTACGCGTGTACGGTGCGCTCACCGCCATATATTTGAATAAGGCGGAAACTAAAATTACAGCAACTTCAAAATTGGTCGCTTGATTTCAATGAAACAAATACAAGTGTATTTCTAGACAGTTAGGCTACACGGTCATAAAGTTTCAAGTTATTTAACAGACCCAGTTTTATTCCTCATTTTTAAAAAATCATGGCAACCAAAATAAGTTTACGCCACAGATCATATGTTATTTCGTTCTCTTGCCTATGAAACAATTGTCTACAAGTTTGTCTCATTTCAATGTCACTATTTATGTTTGAGTGTCATTAGTCGCATTGGATCAGAGACTAATGACTAAGATATAGATTTAAAAACGTCTTAAATGTGAGTAGAATTTTGCAATATGGGAGGTGCCATACATATTGAATCCCATATATAATTTAAACATATTACTTTGCTATAATCAAATTCATGACTATTTCTAACGCACAAATAATTTTTTTTTTCTTTTATTCAAGTTTGCTTTACTGTTAAGTAAATAAAACCTACAGTTTACCTCACCGCGGTGTATTGCTTATTATGCCATATTCACTGCAATATTCTCTATATGAAAATCTATTTTCCTATTGCACTTACACTTTGTAGCTGAAAGCTTTCGAGTTCAAAGGAAAGCTTGTAATAGAAATGCAAAGAAAGGTTATTACATATTCAAACGGAGCCCGAGGATCTAATGATAATACACTTCCTTTAAGTACATCTAACGTAAATTTTTCTCGGTGTAACTTGGTGTGAATAATCGGTCGGGAGATGACTGCATAACTTTTTACCGTATTTCAGAAGTAAATTGTTGACAATTTTAAAGCTATTTTATATAAAATGCCTCAGATCCAATTTTTTTGCATCTTTAATTGGCTCGTATGCCTACAGAATTAAGTTAGTATTATTTTTTTCTATAATTTTATAAAACTACATATTTGCATACATTAGATTTACAGTGGAATTTACTTTAATCCAGTATTTTGATTCGCACTCGGGTTTTAATTTCTAATTTAGCAATTATTTATGTTCGTTATATTTATAAATTTTTACTATGGTTTTTTGCTGAATTAAGTGAGCAAATCATTATAAAATTTCGTTTTACAATGATTTGCTCACTTAATTATAAGTTGTGCAAAAATGTTATTAAATAAATTAATAAATGTTATACCATTTTTATTAAAACCGTTATTTCCCTCAATAAGGTGCTAATAAATTCATTGATAAATAGTAATGTAATTCGAGTTGGTTTAAATTTGAATTCAACGTTTAATACCCAAAAATCGTATAAAAAATTAATATTTTTTATAACATGATTCATTTAAAATATTGTAAGAAAAATATGGTTTATTACATTTAAAACTTTCTTAAGAAACTTTCCACTAGCAAATACCGCATACATTCCTCGGCATTCGATTTTCTATATGGTTTTGTCTAGTTATTATTACAATTCCACCAAGAGAGGTAGACATTGCTCTAACCTTCTCCCTTATTTCATTTTGCCGTTTGGGCTATTTAAGATTGCTACTATTTTAGTCCATTCCTAATTAGTGATCCTTGCTACGCGTCGGACCTGTTTAAATTTCCATTTTTAAGAATTATTTGGAACACCTAAAATTATTATATTTCTTCTGATTTAGTAAGGAACAAGTGAGGAACAGTCTTTCTTTTGCCTTCAAATTTGACGTACCCTACTCCATTGCTCTGTAGCATGTTTGAATTTTTGCATTGTATATTATTAAACATCCATATTTATGAAGCGCATGGAAGATAAAACAATAAACTGGAAATTCTTTTTTAATTACATTCATAAACAGGCTTAAATATTTGTTGAAACTCCAAATTTTATTTACCTATAATACTGATTTACATATAATGCTAATTTCTGAAAGTTGTGAAAATATGAATCAAATTGAAATTTGGGAAAAATTGTTAGTCACATTTTATTAGAAGGATTATATCTTGAATTAAATATTTGTTGAGGCATCAGGCTGCACGATTTGATCTCTTACATTATACATACACATACCTAATCTCGTACATGAGAACTTAACAAAATAGCCGAAATAACAACAAACTGGAATTAGCGACCAATAATCTAAACTCTATAAGTCAACTAATAGGCCTAAACCATAAACACGTTTTATTTTATATTTTCAGTTCAATTATAAAATTTCAATTAAATGACATTCGGTAAAGAAATTACGTTGAGAAGAATTAAAATTATTATTTCGTATAGCATGGAGAAATATGTGACGAAGTCTATTTATTTCATAAACATTAGTTTGTCAATTACACAGTACCAGTGCCCAAAGATAAAATATCAAATAAATAGACATGATTAAATTGGGAAAATAATAACAAGAAATTAGTGCCAAAGGATGTAAACACGTTTTGAGTTGTATATATTAAGTCGGCAGTTAATTAATACTCAATCTCGTTTAATAAAGTTATTTTTATTTCTGTATGTAATTAGCAAAATCATCATTCAATTATTTAAACACATTGTTATCTTTCACTTCTTGCCAATATGAATGATGAAATGAAATCCTATTCTTGTAGACTTCTTTGGGATTTTGATTGAAAATAATTATAAAATCCGCATTCGGCCATAAAATCTGCATCTTTAAATTGTTTGTGGTATAAATTAAAAAGCGAGCGAAACAGATAATAACCGGAGGGTGAGAAATCAAAAGAGCAATGTGGAAGAAAAAATGCAATCTATCTAAATAAAGGTATTTTTGCCTGCGTCACTTTTACTGTATGTCGACCCCTGTAGTAAAACACAAACGTTTTATTATAATTAAGAATAAGTTTTTCTTCAATTATTCACTATAAATTTCGATGGTAATTGTGTCCTTATTTAAAAGATTTTTTTAGTAAATAGCTCCATTTATATGCCTTTGATTAGTATAAACTTCTGGCTTTGGTTAATGTGAAATCTTGGAAGGGGCATACCCTTTTGCTAGTTCCTTGACACTAGCGTTTGTACTAAAAGTTAATGTATATAAATGTCACCTAATGAGATGCAAACTCAGGCTTGTGTTTATGCGACAGCCAAACAGAATATTTCCACTCCTTCCCCGTGTTCAGGCAATTATTTTTGTATTGCAGTATAAGAGCTTCAGTGCAGTTCTACCCGATAACACAAAATTAACCAGGGGTATAATTCTATAAATTTTTTAAAATTTTTCTAACATCCATCGTATTAAAATAATAAAAAAAAAACTTTTCGGAACCAATGCTTGGCTGTATTATAATCATCTATCGTAATGCATATATTCTGTGTCGCTTCAATCGGGGTTTGCCCTAAACAAAGTCCACGTAGCAACACACAAGTAGTAATTTTCAATATTTTTTATCCTACGCTCGACGAAATTCGGTTGCCGACTGAGTAGAAAAACAAATAACACGCTCTTTATATACTCTGTGAAATTTGTGTAATATTCCAGAAATCGCCAGTACTTTTGGTATATTTATTAGAAGCCAACCTAATATATTGGAATAAGAATGAAGCATTCAAAAGTATGACGAATAGTTCAAAATCGTGGGTTCTTGCCTTTGCTTTGGGTTGAAGTCCATTGACGATAAAAAGTACAGAAATTATTGTCACGATTGATAGTTCAACTAGATAATTACTGGCGTATTTTGACCTCTTTTTAAACAAAAAAATGTTAACTTTTGATAAACGTTTTTGCCTTAAAATAAATTATGAAAAGTTATTTTAAGTAAAGTAATTACTGACCAACGAACCCGCAAAAAAACTCTTAAGTCATACGATTTCCAATACTTACTTTTCCAAGTTAAATAACTTGCTTTTCCAGGTTATTGTTTTGAACTGAATTATAAGAAAAATTACGTGCTTTACTTCCGCTAATTACCTAAATTCTGTAGGTAAAGTGAGCAAATAGATGTACGTCATCACGTAAATTGACTCCATTCGATATTAATATCTTTAAGCAGAACAATTTGTACCAAACTAACATTCGATGCTTGCCTAACGACTACAAAAATTATTTTTATGGCGTATTTCATTCACGGCCACTCATGATCAATTGTTTATATTGCTATTCCTAAAATAAAGGTTTTGTCTCATCCCCTTCGTGAAATTGCCACGAAAATTATTTCAAAGGTAAGTGGTATTATTAGTTAATATTTAATAAGCTTTGGTTTCAAAGTTTTTTTATCCCACATAAAATGATAAATGTCCCCTAGGTGTTCGATTTCGATATTTTTTCAACATCGTTTTTAAAAGATTTAATAGAAGTTGCATAGTTCTTTTGTAATATATCTAACACCTTTTGTACACATAAATGAAACGGTGATGGATAATTCGATAGCATCTCACTAGTATTTTTATGCTAGGCGTTTTCACAAGTATTTTTTATGCTACATTGTTTATTTATGCTACAAGAATTGATGAAAGTTCCCTAAGTGTCGGATTTTGAAATTTTTTAACCTTGTTTTTAAGAGATATTATAAAGACAGCATAATTCTTTCGTAAGATGTCTTATTTGTTTTGTATTTATACATGAAACGCTGACGCGCAATTCGTTAGCGATTCACTAGTATTATTTATGAAACGAATTTTCATCAGTTTTTTGTGCTACAATATTTTTTGGGTAATTTAAGTAATAATGTAGCATACATTGTTTTTATATTACATTGTATTTTTAAGCTGCGCGAACTGATGGATGTTCTATAAATGTTGGATTTCGACATTTTTTATTTGTGTTTTTACAAGATATTACAGATAAATTGTTATAATTAAATTAACCGTAATTGTTTCGTAATATATCTAACATATTTTGTACTTACAAATGAAACGTTGATGCGTAATTTGTTAGCATTTCAATAGTAAACGAAGCTAACCTGATGCAATGTAAAGGTTAACTAATATTCGAATTACCTAAAATATTTTCAAAGAGCAATTTAAAGGATTTTGAAAGAGTGGCCAAAAATCAAAAATATTTAATTCAACTTTGGCCTAAATAATAGCTTATGGTGAGAAATTTATCATAAACAAATTGTTAAAAATTAATATATTAACAATCGTTTTAGAAATATGTAATATAATAAAGCTTTCGGAAATATTGAAAGTTCAAATATTAGTTATAGCCATTTCTTTAGTATTGCATTTTTGTGATTTGATACATATACTACACTTAAAAGGTAAAGATAACTACATAAATACACCTAAGAGGTAAAGAAATGAAACCTCAAAAACCATAGAAAACTCTGGACAAAAGACATAAAGAATATAAAAAAAATTAAAAAATTAATGAAAATTACAGATCCCTTATACAGAGTAAAAACGTAACAAGGTAAAGATAATACTTGCGTAATAACAATGATTTAAGTTTTGGACGGTTATATTATGTGTTAGATTAAATTTTGTATCTCAGGAGAATTTAGAGAAACAAAAAACCCAAAACTTCTATGTACCTGTCAAATTCTATTAAACGACGTTGCAATGCATATGCATACGTATATCAGTGTGGCCCTTAATATAAATTATATAATTATTATTTTCCAGAAAAAAATTATTTCAAGATTAATATCTTGTTATAGGAACCATTTAGACCATAACTTAACCATTTTATTTTGCCTAAACGGGCCATAAACATCAGATTTATGGTCAATTTGTGGAACTAACCATTTCATATTTAAATAAGTAAATTGACAAAAACAAATTTTGACTTTTCTTTAAATATTATACAGAAACAAAATACGTGAAGTCAATAAAGAGTTATATTGAAATTGATAGCCTAGGCAAGATGGCTGTAAAAGTAATACTGCAATATTACTTCTGTGGAAACATGATTATTACTAATTTATGATATAGTGATAATTATCACTAATTTAATAAGTGATATTGAAATTGATAGCCTGGACAAGACGGCTGTAAAAGTAATACTGCAATATTACTTCTGTGGAAACATGGTTATTATGATTAATTTATGAAATAGTGATAATTATCACTAATTTAATAAGTAATATTGAAATTGATAGCCTGGACAAGACGGCTATAAAAGTAATACTGTAATACTAGTTCTGTGGAAACATGGTTATTATGATTAATTTATGAAATAGTGATAATTATCACTAATTTAATAAGTAATATTGAAATTGATAGCCTGGACAAGACGGCTATAAAAGTAATACTGCAATATTAGTTCTGTGGAAACATGGTTATTACTAATTTATGATATAGTAATAATTATCACTAATTTAATAAGCGTTATTGAAATTGATAGCCTGGACAAGACGGCTATAAAAGTAATACTGTAATACTAGTGCTGTGGAAACATGGTTATTATGACTAATTTATGAAATAGTGATAATTATCACTAATTTAATAAGTGATGTCGAAATTGATAGCCTGGACAAGACGGCTGTAAAAGTAATACTGCAATATTACTTCTGTGGAAACATGTTTATTATGATTAATTTATGAAATAGTGATAATTATCACTAATTTAATAAGTGATATTGAAATTGATAGCCTGAACAAGACGGCTGTAAAAGTAATACTGCAATATTACTTCTGTGGCAACATGGTTATTATGATTAATTTATGAAATAGTGATAATTATCACTAATTTAATAAGTGATATTGAAATTGATAGCCTGGACAAGATGGCTATAAAAGTAATACAGTAATATTAGTTCTGTGGAAACATGGTTATTATGATTAATTTATGAAATAGTGATAATTATCACCAATAAAAGTTATTAATTTATGAAATCTTTACATTTACAAATACATTTTTAAGGTCGATAGGAAAAATGCAACGTCACAAAATGGCTAATGGAAGGAAAAATTGTTTGGGTCGTTTATCGGATTAAGTAATATTTAATATAACATAGATACTGTAAAAGCCAGTATAATAGCAGAAATAAAGATAAATCGATCCCATATGCGAGTGCGGGATGGTGTGTCGTCTCGAAATGTAAATGGCGATGCGCTTTCTGTATAGCTGGAATTAAAATCGTCTGCTCACAGCATATTGACGTTTGTATAATACTCACTAACAAATATTGGAATGCTATCAGCTTTAAAAATTAAGTATAACTAATTGCCACAGGAAAATCACGTATATGACTTCCGTTAAGGATCTATGTGAGTTTGTGGGCAAATAGATCTTATCAATCTGAATATATTTAGCGACACGAATAATAAATCAAACTTCTAAATATACATCTCACTTTTTATCAGATCATTTTCTAAAAGACGTAAATATATTTTTTTTTACTTACCTACGTGTCGGCCGGAGCGTTGCAGCGCGTCCTCTAACTATAAGGCTCCTTCACAAGTACAAGATTTTCTTGAACTGAATTCATAGGGCATGTGAATATAAATTTATATACGATGTATTTTGTACTCTATCTATTCAGTTTTGTAAACCCTATAACAATTGAATGAAACTCCTTTTCCTGTGATAATAGTAAAATTTTATGGCCAATATGGTGTTGACTAAATAAACGTCTTAATAAATTTAATAAGCAAATGAGTAATGATGCAGCCGTAATTAAAAAATACGGTCTTAAAACAAATACCATCTGGCCGCGATATATTCATAATACCGAACAGAAAATAGTTTGAGATGTATTTGATTAGATAAATATTATTCATACTTAAGTGATATAAACTTCTATTGTATTTTATACCTACTGTTATTTAAAGGCAAAGAAAAAGGAATATAATAAATTAATAGTTCAGTCCATTAATATATAAATAACTTATTTTTTTAGTAAATTTTTTTATCGACGGCTGCATGCAAATGTCCATGATTATTTTGGACAGTTATATTTAAATAATTTTTTAATTTTTTTAATTTAATTGATATTTCAATAAACACCATACTACTACCGCTTTGTCGGTGGGGATTAAACCCATTATTTTCAAATGTATCATTCCCTACCCTTAATTTGAATATCATCTTGGAAATGGTTGTACTTATTCAAATAACTGCAGTATATACAAAAGCAAAAGGAGTAAAATAAAGTATCGCAAAGAATACGATGGGATAAAAAATTAATACTGTATTGTGCAGTGTCCTTTAAAGAGCACACGGTTATCAGAAAATTGAAATTGAGAGAGAAACCAGAATCCAAAAACTAACTTTGACAAGTATCCAATAAAGCATTTTCTTAGGTTTTTTTATAAATTTGTATGAACCGTAAAGCTTAAAGCATTTCGAGTAACATTTAAGGAAAATTTAAACTAAATAAGAGTGTAGTATGCTCATGAATGTTCTTTCGTCAAACTTTTAGAGGGTGTTTTTATATTTTGCAAAAGACACAAATATTGTTATTTCTTCTCACAGTTATTTATAAGGTCCCGCACCACAAAAGGAAAGAAAATCAAAATTAAATCATTTAGGATCTCATTCTTGGCTGGATAGATGGATACGTGAGTGATAGGGTCACCATCTATCCAAAGATCATCATCAGACAATTTTAAAAGTGAATTTATAATAACGTGCCCCTTCGTTTTTTTTTCATTTTTCACAGAAGAACATAGAAACTTAGAAACTTGAAATTAATCAAACTTTATGAACTGTGCATATTTTCAAATATTCCGAAGTCAATACTTAAAACTATTTATACAGAAATTTGACAAGGTTCATGTGAAATTTATTTTTTTTAACTTTAGATGTCCTGTTAGATATCAATCGAAAGAATATGTTATTAATATTTTTAAATCATTTATTTCATAACCGTGTAAATTCTATAGATATTTTTGAAAATATAATAAATATTCCGCACAAACACAATCCAGCCACAAATTGCTAAAATGTTATAGTCAAACTGATGAAAAAAGCGAAATGAATTGAAGTTTACAAAGTTTTCGAAATACAATATAATATAATTGTACCCTTATGGAATACGTATATTAGGCAATATTTTCATTTGGAGAATATTAATATTAAAATGAATATATAGTTTAATACAAAATATTTCGAATCGTTAAATGTCTACATGTGTAAACCGAACCTTTCATTAACGTCAACTTATACAGGCAAAAGAGCTTATAAATTTCAATTCGCTTTTTCATTGATAAATGAATAGGTTTGTACGTAGGTAGGCAGACAATTAAGTACATACAGGCACACAGTAAGCCATATAACAACTAGTATGTACATTAATGGGTAGCTAAATACGTACATTTAAATAAAAATAAAAGTATGAAATAACTAGGAAAGAAGTAGATACATATACGTTACGTAGAGGTTTATACAAGTTTGAAACACTGACTACATTGAAATCAAAATAAGGAATGTGGTTTATATGTCCGTATGCACGCGTACACGTGCAATCTTTATAATGTAGATATCTATAAATATATTTGGATTCATTAAACGTCGAGAACGTCTGTTTCCATTTTAATAAATGAGATATTATTGACATTCAATTCATAGTAAATTCGTGACTTTCTGAGTAATAAGGTATAAACACTGAAATGGAAAAATAAAACTTTTTTTATAAAAGAAATAATCCGACTTCAAGGAAACGTTGTATAAGAATAGTATAAAATAACGAAAGTAGAACTCACAATTAAATGAAACTACGTGATATAGTATTATTTCTACTTTTTTTTAGTTCTTTACCGGGCCCTAGGTTTCGTTGTATTACAACACCTTCAGGTGGGCTATTAGCAAAGATCTTGTCACCTGAAGATTTTGTAATAGAACGAAACCTAGGTCGTGGTATAGAACTTAAAAAAAGTAGAAATAATACTACACGTAGTTTCTTTTAATTGTGAATAATGAATTTCTACAAAATTAACGCCAAATATATACAATATTTGAAAGTAGAACTACTAATTTGGAATTTTTGTGGTATAACATCATTCTGGAGTATTATTAAATTTACGAAATACTGTTACTATTTGAGATTTTCGGAATCGTTGTCAAAACCCACGATTCTAAATGAATCTGGTAGCACTTATCTTTGTTTGTGTGGGTGAGCATGTGCGTGAAAGAAAAAAGGAGCGTCGACTTTGCACTGATTTCGAAAATCTCTGGCCGTAGCATTATTTTGAAAATTTATTTATGTGAAAAAAATATATTGTACCGCAAAAGTCCAATAAAACACTCGTATTTTCATTATTTTATGCTTCTAATGCGCTACTTATTCGGTAATTATTTGACGTCGTTTTTTTTATATTGCATCTCGAATTCCAAATGAGAATATATTTTTCCTTTAATGGTGTTATTAAAGATATTGATAAAATGTGCAAATTTGTAATTTCTGAAGTTGTTTTCAATCTCCGGAATAAATCCCGTGAATGACAGGAAAATGACATGGAAATTTATCAACAGAAATGATGAAATATTTCAAGCGAATCTCTGAAAAAGTATGACTGACCTGGCAGCATGGTGCAATTTAATTGTCAATTAGAAAAATAACGAGTTTTGGAAAATGAATAGTGTGGCCAGTAAACTGATTGTTTCGTTGCTGCGACACAATAATTGGGAGATATTAAAAAAAAGAAAAAACGAAAAGCCTTAGCAATTGATACAATATAATTTTTTTAAATTTTTTTTTTATTGCAGTCTGTCATTTGAGACATTCAGCAATTGGTGCGTACGTTAGCATATCTTGTCCTGAGTTCGTCCTTTTGAACTTATTTCATTTTGCCCCTATATAAGGTTTTGGGGAAATTTTTTCTTAAGCCTTCTGGGTGCCGTTATTGGGTTCATCAGGTTTATAGCCAGTGGATTGGGATGATTAGCGATTCGGTCTCTGTATGTCTGTATCATCTCTGAAATTTGTTCTTGGACCAATTTTATGCCGAGCTCCAAATGGAGTCTGTTGTTTGTGACATACCAAGGTGCACCAGCTATCATTCTTAGCGTTTTTGATTGAAACCTTTGTAGTATTTCAATATTTGATTTTGCCGCGGTTCCCCACAGTTGTAGGCCATAAGTCCATATAGGCTTGATCGTGCATTTATAAATTAATAGTTTTTTTTCGAGCGACAATTGAGAGTTTTTGTTAAGGAGCCAGTACATGTTTCGCACTTTTTGGCCCGCTGCACACCGTTTGGTCAGGATGTGTTTGGACCATGTCAGACATCTGTCGAGATACACGCCAAGGTATTTCGCGTAATCGGCTTGCGGCAACTGTACTCCATTTAGGTTTACTGCCGGACACGTATCTCGTTTAGTAGTAAAAATAACTTGTATTGATTTGATTTTGTTAACTTTGATTCGCTTGATTACTTTGATCTTGCAGCCACTGTGATATTTAGTCAAGGCTTGTTTGGAGTTTTTGTGTGGCTATGTCTGGTCGGTGGTCTGCTGCGAGAATTGCTGTGTCATCAGCAAAAGTGCCCGTAACAACACCTTCTGTGACTGGGAGGTCAGCTGTATAAAGCAGGTACAGTATTGGGTCCATAACCCTTCCCTGGGGAACTCCTGCTTGGATCGGATAGAAAGACGTAGTTTCAGTTCCCTGTTTAACGTAGAAGTGTCTGTTGTGTAGATATGATCTGATGAAGTTGTAATAATTTATGGGTAGGTTCCTTTTAGTTTTAAACAGCAGTCCCTCGTGCCATACCCGATCAAATGCCTGGGATATGTCCAAGAAAGATGCAGAACTATATTGGTTTGGCTCAAATGCATTATGGATATTTTTGACCAATCCATGGACCTGCTCAATGGTTCCATGTCTCTGACGAAAGCCAAACTGGTGATCAGGCAGTAGATTATTATCATAGATATGTGGCATTGATCTTCGCAGAAATAAAATTTCCATAACCTTGGAAGTAATTGGTAGCAAGCTAATAGGTCTGTAAGATTTCACATCAATAGCATTTTTACCAGGCTTAGGGACCATTATTATTTGGGCCACTTTCCACTGGGGAGGAATCGAACACGTACGTACGATTGCATTGTACAGGATTGTGAGGAATGAAATTCCTTCCTCTGGGAGCTCTCTTAGATTAATAATAGCTTTTATTTCTCTCTTAGTGAAATTCGAAATAGGGGGATCGAGTTGGTGGCATTGATTCAGAAAATTTGACACTTCTTGCGTTTTGGGGGAATTTATTTCGGGGTTTGGTACAAAGACGCGTTTTAAGTGTTCGGCGAATGTAACTACTTTTGCCGCGTCACTGGCTGCCCATTCATTGTTCTCTTTGCGTAGAGGGGGTTGGTTTGAGACTGGACGTTTCATATTTTTTGTGACTTTCCACAGTTAGTAATCAGTAGCCGATGTCACGTCTAGACTTTTTAAGAAGGATTGTATGCCTTCGTTCTTGTTATCGCTAAGTGCTGATTTTAGCTTAGATTGCGAGTAGTTTAGATGTTTTTTATCTGATGCATGTCGAGACTGTTGCCATTTTTTTCTAGCACTACGTTTTTCAGTCAGGAGTTTACGAATAGACGGAGGACATTCGAGTTTACGGTTTGTGTCTGTAAGTGTTGGGGTAGCAGCCCAGGCAGACCTTTGTACACAATAGTTGAGATGTTCAACAGCTTCCATTATGTTCTCTTCTGTTTCCATAGGTAGTGACTCGTCCAGGCATTGAGCCATTAATTGCCTAAAGAGATCCCAGTGAGTTATGCGTGTGTGCAGCTTACATGGTTTTGGAGCTAATGTGATGGACCTTTTGAGGGTCATTTCTAAGAAGACAAATCTAGGCTAGTTCTATTTGTGATAAAGCTACTAGGGAATCCTTTGGTTATGAAGAAATCTATCACATCTGGTATTTTTCTTCTATCAGTGGGCCAGTAAGTGGGTTGCCCAGGCGAGACAACACTAAGATTTAGTTTGTCAATTGAAATTTTTAGTTGCCGTCCCTTTGTTGTTACTGTACGCGAGCCCCAGTAATGATGTTTCGCATTATAATCTCCACCAGCAACGAATCAGTGGCCCAGTGTCGCAAGAAACCTTACATAATCTGCTTCCTTAAGTTTATGTTCCGGTGGGCTGTAGACAGCCGATATTACAAAAGATCCTACCCAGTTTTCGATTCGCACATTTGTTGCTTGGATCTCTTCAGTACAATATTGTACTGTTTCGTAATGCTTAATATTATTTTTTATAATTATTGCACTCCCCCATGTGCAGTTCCATCAGGGTGCATTGTGTGGTAAGTCTTACTGTTTTGTATTTGGAAATAACTCTTTTTTGTAAAGTGGGTTTCAGAGACTAGCAAGATATCAATATTATGTGTCTGCAAATACAATTGAACCTCATGGGTGTGTTGTGGCAGCCCATTGGCATTCCATAGAGCTATTTTTAAGCAATCTATTTTGAGAGATTCGTCGTGAGTGTTATTATTAGGTTTGTCAATGTAGTCAATTGCTGCATCACTTGTTTCAATAATTCCATTATTTCATGCATATCATTTGTACGTATGTCGCTATTTTGTGGAAGTTGATGTCCTTTGGTTAATACGTCTCTATATGTTTGTCGTATGGTATTCTGAGAGTTCTCTTTATGAGCCGTTAGTGTTTCTTGTTCATGACTTTCTGTTTTATCAAACTGATTTTTATTCCTGAATCTACGATCTGGTGCTTTTGGGAATTTCAGATTTAGAAGCTCTCGATAGACTCCACAGCCTTTGTAATTTGCAGGATGGTTACCATCGCAGAGTATACACTTGACTTGGTCGGACCTAGTTTTCCTTGGGCAGTCAATGGAGAGGTGGTCACCAGCGCATTTGATACACTTAGGTTGTCGGCGACAATATGCTTTGATATGTCCATATTGTTGACATTTCGCACACTGTGGGATTTCCCGTTTTGGTCGTTGAGGTTCAAAGGATACCATACACTGCATTAGGCTTTTAACTTCATATATCCGCTTGTTGTTGTCATTCGGTAATAATTCAATAATGAACATGGGCAATGGCTTCTTTGTGGTTCTTTGTTTGATATTCCAAACGTTTATGCAGCTGTAGTCCATATCATTTAATGCTTCTTTGATGTCATCACGGCTAGTAGATGGATGCATATTTTTGAGCACAGCTTTGAACGCTCGATCCTGTTTAGGCTTATAAGTAAAAAACTCAGTCTGTTTTTGTTCTAATTGTTTGACGATAATTCTGTATGTATCGGCAGATTTGGTCTGGATTTTGACTTGATCATTGTGGAGGTCCTTCAAAACGTACATATTTGGAGCATGTTCATTAAGCATGTTAAGTAGAGGTCGGACATTACCCACTTTGTCAACAAATATTGGAGGTGGTTTTGTTGTCTTTTCTACAGTAGTGGTGTTGTCTACTTGGGTTTCTTCTTCTGCTAGTTGAGTAAAACTATTTGTTGTTGGTATCGGTTGAGTTTGAGATAGCCAGTATGTATTCAGTTTTGTTTGTTTTTGTGTTCCAACATTTTCAGGGCTTGAGTGCGGTCTTTTCTTACCAGTGACTTCCTTCCAGTCATCTTCCTTATTTGTACTTGGTTCTTGGTCAGTACTTTGTTTTGGGTAGGTTGTGGTTGGATAGTTACCCAGAGGATGTGTTCTAGGTCGACTTTCAAATATTGCATTATGGCTTATCTGCTGTGGTTGGTTTTTATTAATCTTGGTGCAGTTTTCATTTTTATTATTTTTATTATTGATTGGATCACTCATTTTTGTTCCCACGAGTATAGAACGATATACGGTCGCTGCCTAGAGTGACGCCTATTCCCGGTAGAGGGCTACATAGATCGACGAATCGCCTGTTTCGTCGAGCTTGGTCGCTAGTGACTGATCTGTCCTTTCAGCCAAAGAATCCTGTTGGCACGTACCACACCTTAGGATTTAGGGGTTTTTATAGGCCTTCCTCGCAGTCCAAGTGGCGAAGCTCAGACCCCCGTTCCTGCGAGACATGACCACAGGATTACGGTCTGGGGCAGCTCGTTTGAGCTACACACTGGTTTTTAATTCAGGGTTGTCTCCCCTAGGTGTATACTAGGTTAAAGCTCCTAGGGCTCGCTTTCTCCCATCATACTTTGCTACTGCAGTCCAGGAGTTGATGGAATGTGCGGGGTCCTAAGGACTGTAGCATTGCCCAGGAGGGACGACTCACTGATATAGTAGTGAGCCTACCCCCAGCCCGCCACGGCGGTCTGAGGGCAGCGTGGACGTGTATGATGAACTTGTTGGCAACTCCGCACACTTGGGTGTATGTTCCGGTTTTTGCTCAGCACTTTATAAGTGAGTGTCTTACAGCAAGACAAGCACCACCGAGACCTACACCAACCTTCCCTTCCAATATAAAATTATTTAATAATATATCCATTTTTGATCAAGTAACCTTTTGGATTGATTCATTACAAAACTTAACGACTTTGGATCATCATTTGAACGACACTGGTGATGTTTTTGATTAAACAGAATGTTGAATTGAAACCACAAAAAGATGGAAATATTTTGAATCAGTGCAATAGTAAAACTGAAGGGTTTTTGTATCAAATAGCTTTTTGTATTAATTTAACAGGAAAATGGAGAAATGTTGGGTTGAATCAAATTTTACAATTAAAAATCAATTACTGAAAGTTTGATGATTATGAACAAATATACAGTTACCCCTACAACTTTTTTACAAACGAGAATATAAAACGATCATTTTTAACAAGTCCATTGTATAATTAGCTTTGAGAAAAAAGAATTCACAAATGTAAATATATGAAGTATGTATTCACAATCAGTCAATATCCAAACGCTAGCCCATGAACTAGAATATTTCCTCAATTAAACTCGATAATTTTATTTTCTATATCGGATGAAACAAAAAGTGAAGCGTGACGTGGATGCACGTAATGAGTTTAAATTTCATCCTTGAGTAAGATTGCATATTGTTCCTGTATCAATCAACATGATATCTCATTCAAAGATAAAATTTAAACCCAAGCTAGAAGTGCGCCCGTAATCCGGTGAACAAAATTATATAAGTAATAGGTTATGTTTCCCTTATTTGTTTCTTTATACGACGTACATATAATTTTAGCAGAAATGAGACTGTTTTATTATTATGAACTGCATAATTTACGTCCATTGACTGGGAAACATATATGTTTATTGGTTGGGAAGTTTTGTGTATTGCACGTATTACGGCTGAATATGGCTTTTCTTTGAACTTTCTGATTACTAAACTTAAAATATCTAAGTATCCTTATTATTGTTAATAATCTTGATAAGCTGCAACAATATTAAAAAATAAATCGGGTGTGGTAGTGTCTGCATTGGAGCACAGCCGTAGTGGTAAATGTGAATAAGTTACCCTAGCGGATTGTACATGTGTTGGCGAATGTAGAAATTTTATTGAACTAAGAAATAAATATAACCAAATTTAATAGACATTTACAGTTTTATTTCGTCATTTAAACCTGATTGGTTTCCACATCGTACCCGCTTATCTGCTAAAGTTATCAGCTGCGCCTCTATTAGCATTTTATATATCTCTCTCCGATAATCTCCAATTTTTCAACTACTTTAGTGGTTCTGACCAATTGTGAGGGACACCATTGTATCATTAAAAAGATGATAAGGTTATCTTTCCCGTCATATGTGCTTTAATTATTTATACTGGTTTTTCAGAAATTATACAGAGACGTTTTGAAAATCTAATATTGGAATTCTTATCTAATTTTTTAGAACCAATTTGTGACACAATTTAAATCTTGCAGTTAAATTATCAGATTTGAATGAAATCTTTTAACGACATTTAGGACATTGTACCAATGACATAGCGCAATATTTTATTTGATAAAAGTTTCTGAGGCACTGCGAATTAAGCACATAATGCTGAAATTGCCTACCGGCCATGTCACACAACGTCTCATGTGAAAGTTATATTATCAACACTTATTCCAACAAATATTCATTGATATCTATTTGATTTGTCAAGATTTAATGCTTTAAAAATTATTTACCTTATTTTTTCTAATCTTATCAAACTTCTAGTGCCATGCAAAATATTTTAAAATCAAAAACATATTATTGTCCAGTAATTTTATGACTTAGTTTTGACATTACTCTATTTTCATAAACTGCGGTCTTTAAGAGATAGTAGTAATCTTATAGGTTCTCTTTAAAAATTACCCAGTACTTTTTGTTGAATTGTTTTGTTTTTATTCATATTTTGTCTCAATTTATACCTTTTTTAACCTAGCCTTAGTAACAAAACTGAATGAAGGGAGAAACTTAATGAATATTGGGAGAATATGCTACTACATAGCGCCGCTTTCATGTTGATTTTTTCAAGCTGCCAGAAATGAATGGGTAAAATAATTTTATATTCTATATACCTTTATCAAGACACTAATAGCTCTTGACTACAATTAGTGCTACTATACTTTTGCCTTCTAAAATACACTTTGGTCAGTCTCATTGGTTTATACATGTAAATTAAGAACACGACATACAAATATGATAACTAAAATGTGAAAAGGATTGAGTAAATACAAAACAATGTCTTCAAAAACATTTTTTGACGTTGCTGACGCCCTTGCGTCTTTTGTTCCCCTCTCTAATGCTTATCTTTTGAAAGTGATAATTTTTCTTAAGGACTGAATTGAGGGTCCAGTAATTTTACAGTCAGCTTATTCTAAACAAATATATTCTAAAATACAAAGAAATCCTTCTAATGAATCGTGATAAACTATCTCAATATAGTGGGTTTAAAATAAGATAATCATTGCTTTTATTCGTGGATACTGCCTTAAAGCCCCTTTTCTACTATTTTTAAAATAATATAGAGTCACATATCGAGTGTCAGAAAATATGGTAGTACTTTAGTGATTAGCCTCAAATAGTAAAATGTACCATAAAATATTTATATGCATTTACCTTTGTATATTTCCCATACCTTCTTCATACGTGCAATTGAAAGAATCACTAATCTTTGGACCTAAAAATCTTTAAATGAAGCAAAGCTGATAACGATTTGTTTTCTGACTAACTGCGACTTCTTTGGAAAATTTATCAAGTTAACTGTAAGATTAGTACCCTTAATGACATATATTATATAAAATTGTAATAGTAAATTTTCTTAATTATTATTTTGATATACTTTGTATTGATAGGTGAAAACGTCGTGTTTTCTTTTTAATTGGCCGATTGCAATAAAATGTAACCTATACATCAAACCCAACTGCATCTACCAATAAACTCTTCGCTGAAATATTTTTAGGTGTTTTTGCGTGACGTGCAAGCAAATAAACAGGTTCACAGACTCACATTCTGGAAATAACATTTTTGTGTTATATTGTTTTTGTCATGTCAAAGTCACATTTTTCTAATTAATACCTTCACTGTACAGACATACAAACTCCAAAGTTTTTTTAAATATACAGACAATAATGTTACATAACGAAATATCTTATAATCAATAAATAGAACGTAAGAATAAAAAACACTAAAATAATTAAACTAGGAATATTTATGATACTTTTAAAGAAATTGTGAAACAGAGTAAGCTTAATAAGATATAATATCAAAAAATGTCATGCGTTGAAGACGTATTCGGGTTGTTTACTCGAGGACCTACATCTTCCGCATCACTCCATACTTCACCTCTATCCACAGTCATTGTGCGAATGTATGTTGAGCTGGAAAACTGTGAGTAGCTAGATATGTATTTGTTATTGTTTTAATAATGAAATGCGGATTGAACCGTTTCTCTTAAATTAAAATTAAATATTTCTTCGAAACTCCATCTGAATTAGGTCTGTAATTTTTACGTGGCGCCTGTTTAAACAAACACACCAACAAACATAATTCGACAAGAATTCGAAAAACAATAAATTTGTCTTCTAAGGTGCAATTCACACATACGACTTACTAAGGACAATAAAACGACAAAAAAGTAGTCGTTAGAGAGCTAGAAAGGAAACGCTTAAGCGCGACACCAATGCGACATACTATCTTCGTTTTTTATATTAATTTGCAGATGACAATTTTTTTCTCGTTTTAATGTCGTTAGAAAGTCGTACGTGTGAGTTGCACGTAAGTACCCCTAGGTGCCTCGTTTATTCTTCATACTATGTAATCTATGTAAGTTTTTCGCAAATATTTTCTGTTTACCGATATATAAATTCTACAGTTTTACTATCCCAATATAATGCGAAAATGTGTTGGTTTGTCCTTCTTTCACGTCGCAAAGGTGTAACCCATAAACTTTATTTTTTTCATGGTGATATTGGGAGAGCCGAGAGATAATATTGGTTGGATGTTTAATTTCTTCCCATAAGTTTGTAATTATAGGGAAGATATCAAAACAAGCTCTTGTTATAGGCGTACTGTATATCAAATTTGAGCAAATTAGTGTTATTCTGGAATGTAATCTGGATTCAAAATTAATTAAAAAGAATTGACTGGTCGTGTCGTTTCTTTCGTTTCCCTATGTATATGTACATACATTTATATATAATATATAAAAAGGTATTAAATAATATGTGACTTACAATTTTGCCAATTGTGTGTTTTCTGACCGCGCTTAGACAATTTCTGAAATTTCGTAAAGTTTAATAATAAAAACTTTTCTTATAAAAGCAATAATTTCATTGAATAAAAATCTAATTATTTAAAACGTACTTTCATAAACGTCACTATATTTAAATTTAAATTGTTATGATCTAATCTTGTAAACATTGTTGAGTTTATAATAATCAAGAATTGGATTGTTTTCTTTTTTACTGCAAGTTGGTATCTAGAACTTAGATTAAAATTTATTTCATAAATTAAAACGGAATAACCAAATGAAGGTAAACAATTAAAAAAACGTTAATACAGTTACTTTTATATTAATAAACACATCCTTATAAATCTTAAAACGCTTCAGCACTTCCTAACGATTAATACTTTAATGACAATACCCATTTCAACCTTTCTTTGCACACACATGTAAATATAAACATAACGTACAATAATTCAACTGTAAAACTTATTATTTAGGACTTCATTAGCATATAACATACCTTTCAAATGAAGCTGTAACGGAAAGCGGCCAAAGTAACTAGACACGCTGCTAAACAATATGCAAATTTAACCTAACTCTGGATAACGGGAGCGTCCCGCGAGTGCCGTTCTGGCGTTAAATTTGCCGCAAAGTATTAAACGTGTATCGTGCCCCGAATAGTATACGTATTTGTCACCCAATGAGCCGTTCTAAACCTCGAATAGACGCATGAGTCATGCGTGTGTGGCGGTAGTTTATCGATACAATCGTACTAACAAATGAGGCTTAGTTTTATATTTTCTTTTCCTCTATGGTTTTTAAACGAAAATGTCATTTATAACTGTTGCATATACAATATATAAATATCACCTTATACCAATTACATATTCGTAGCTCAGCCCTTAAGTGTAGAAAATAAACAGCAATGACAAGCATTATAGAGAAGTGCTTTACATTTGAATCGATGTGTATCATATAAAACCTTGAAAAAATTATAGCTTTAATAATACTAATATTGGTCATTATGGTATACGTATTCTTTTAATAACAAAAAATAAATAAAATTGGGTACCAAAACTGTTGATTGGTGACAGATATAAAAATATGATTTATAATCAATCATATTTTTATATCAGTCACAACATAATGTAAACGATCAAGATATATCACATGGATTTTAGAGTAGTCGTATATCAACAAACAGTATTGCTACGCGTGTATTAGTGAGTTTACTAGCGGCGGGGTTTTATTTTTGACGCAAAATTTAATACTTAGTATATTATTCCCGAAGTACAAATGTCGTGAATTTCTTAAAAACTATGAAATTTAGCGTGACTGCTATAGCTTGCCAGTAAACTGTTAACGTACTTCCAGTAAAGTTGTTTCACAATATTGACTTTAGCTCTTTCAAGGACGGTGAAGCGACGACATTCTCGTAATTTTGTGGGCATTTTCAATAATAGCCCGAGCAATATATTACCTAAATTTCGGAAAACAATTTTAAAGATCCTCATAATTTGTTCTTTCAAGTGATACCCTACACAAAATATGAATAGAAAAAAATTTACAGTGGAAATAATTTCATTTAAATATTTTTGAGTTTTAACGATTGAGATGTGTGCGAGTTACTATTATATTACGACTATATATTATATTACTACTATATTACGACCTTTAAACCGAATTTCAAGTTTTTATATTAAACACATTTCTAGAAATACGGCTGTGACACACAGAATATGACAAATATTACAATGGTTCCTTTTCATATACTTTTAAGATAGGTTATCTCAAAAATATATTATTTGTTTTTGAAATATAATTTCAATGTATGCAAATACGTAAAAAAGGATATGATAAATAAAATAACAGGGACAAAATACCGAAGAATTTAGGACAATATTTATTAATGAAAGAATACTTAAAAGTACGAAATGATGATTGTGTATCACACAATCATCATTTCGTACCACAGAATTCAGCTTATTTCACAAATTGATATTTTCAACCATAACTTAGTATTCGCATCGAAAGATATAACCCGGTTGGGTGAAGTGCTTTTCAGGTCATATTTGAGGCCAAAATAATTTGGGGACATAAATTTGGAGCTAAGGTGTATCGGATTACTTGAACTACAATATTTGACACATTACATAACAACGATAAATTATTAATTATAAAAGGAGTGGGCACGATTTTTCCTCAAAACGATAACATTTTTCATGTAATGATAAAAAATAATCTGACCTCTGTAATTAACGATGTTGATTAATTAATATAACGTCACTTTTTCTAGAATCATTTAATAAGTAATAAAAAATATTAAGATAATATTGTACCTTTTCATGTATGCAGTGGAGCCGAAATTATTGTTTTCACCCAGCCAATCGAGTGAAATATCATTCGATTTATCTTTTACAGTGAAATTGAAATTTGCTTTACCATTTTTCTATGTTGACTACAATCTACAAAACATTAATTGTGAAGTTAAATACAATATGCAGCAGATAGATCCCTATGCCTCTAATATATATTTTTATACATAACCATATATTTTAAATTGTGGAAACTAACGATTACTTAAAACTTCTACCTGAAATTATTTGTTTAAATTATCAATTAAATTATCAACAATTTCGAGATATAGAAAACTACAGATTTCTACTTTGTACCTGTTTCGACACCTCTTAGCCGATTCAAGGGTTCCGTGCCACAAAAGGTAAAAACGAAACGTATGCATCTGTCTGTCTATCACAACTATTTTCTCAAAAAAACAATAATGAAACATATTAACCGGGTCGGCTCAAAAATAATAAATCGGTTCAGAAATATTTTATTGGTAACTGGCTTTCGCTCGCGTAAGAATAGTTTCATAACTATTTTGGTTTTGTAGCCCTAGGAAAGCGTTTACCGGGATTAAGAGGCCTATGTTTTTTCCAGGTCATGGTCTATCTCTATGCAAAATTTTATCCAAATCCCTGCAGTGATTTTTCTTTGAAAGAGGGTACAGGTTAAGCCCTGGATTCCATGATGGCACATGTATTCTTAACGCTAGTAAAGCACTATAACCGTTCAGCTCTACACACCTAGCTCCCTTTTCTTGACACATGTTACGTAATGCTAGTGAGTTACTAGGAACGTTCAGCGCTAGCTTTCTCACGACGTACTTCCGAAGAATGTTCCCATAGGCTAGCAAACCGCTCCGAGCTTTCGGCGCTAGATTCCCTAACACATACTTCTGACGAATTTTGCCTAAGGGTAGAAAGTCGCTCCGAGCGTTCAGTGCAAGACTCCCTAGCAAGTGCTTCTGGCATATATTGCCTTAGGCTATTGAGATGCTTTCATTGTTCGGTGCTAGACTCTTTAGCACGCACTTGAGACGTATACTCCCTTTGATTTGGGAGACGCTTCGTATTCTTAGAGATTAACCTTTAAAGTCAGCGTAATTTAGCTATTCTCGTCTGTGATGTATATTTAGAAAGGAGTGATTTTTTAGGCATGCTGTTATTAATATTATAATGTTCATCATATATGTCGTTAGTAAGGGAGACGATTAGCAAACAATAAGATGGACGAAGGGCAGAGTTTAGAATGATTTGTTCATAAAAAAAAACAATTTTATAGACACGCGTAAGAAGGAGACCGGGCGAATGAGCCGCACGGAAACCTGCTTCTTAGATGTTTAAAACCCATCGAAACCCACCGCATCCCTTTTACCGAGACAGATCGCGCTGTCACCGTAGCCAGTTTGAATTATTTTGATGACTTTAATATTTTCTTATTTTTGTAATAACTCCTAAATTGTACAATAAAACCACATGCTGTGAAGGGCGAATATAAAATGTTAAATTATACCTAATAAATTCATGTAAATAATACCGTGTAATTTTGCTTTTATTTTTAACGTTGAAACAGTGTTTTAAATATAAAAGATAAATAAATAGTGCCGCGGAATTTTTTGTGGAATTATTAAATAATAATATATTTCTATTACATTATATTCATTTATATCTAAACGTTTGGTGAGCACATGCCGATAAAGCAGCCGATCAGCTCATTTTCTATTTCATATTAAAAAAAGTTTTAACTCAATGTAACACAGACACATTTATTACTTGGGAATATGTGGTATTGTATCGATGAAGAAATGTTCAAAATCGTACAATTGGTATCAAAGATTACCCCTTCCAAACTTATATACATATTTACAAACAAACAACTTTACCTCTTTCTATTATTAGCTTAGATTTTAGGTGATGGTTTTCACTCCTTAGTTAGGAAACAAAACGGAAAGGAAAACTTAAAGAAGGAATTGGAGCGCTTTATCCGACAAATGACAGGCTATAACAAAATGCGATATAATTGAGTAACGAAAAAACATAAGTAAAATAGAGAATAATAAATAAATACTTCATACTGTCCACATACTATCCCTTATACACAAGTGTGTGTGTGTGCGAGAGAATCTAAGTGAATGAAGAAGCATGAAAAAAAACCTGTCAACCCTAGTGGTAATATGGCCGATATGATAAAACTTTGTTTATTAAATTTACAGTTTTTTACAAGCAGTTTTTTTGGATATTGAAATATAAAATAGCTACATCCAAAAAATAATAAATAATTTTAGGGTAGTTAATGTAGATCAGATAATACGTTATCTCAAAACATGGAAAATATTTTTATAATTTTACAATAAAATTTCAATGAATGAATTCATTCTTTTCTTATTCAGAGGAACAACATGGGACAAAACAAAGTCTCAATGAAGTATAAACAAATTTTTGTTGGAAACTTAAATGCAAAAATTAACGCGCAACCCGCGAAAGATTTACTTCAAATGCACGAATTTGCATTAGCAACACAATAATGTTATTAGTTGGTTCGTGTAATTAACGACACAGTTCGTTCACGTGCTGCCAAGAATTAATTCGTTTTCAAAACTAGTGTAATAGGAATTAAGTATTTTTTAAGAATTTCATATTGACTTTTAATGTTTTATTAATTTCAAGACGATCAATTTTCATTACGTCTGAGATAGAAACTTTTCACTAATACTGCGTTTGCTGAAAACGAATGATTATTTTTGTAATACTTTTAAGAATTGTGTGCAAAGTGGGCATTCAATTGTTATGATTTGACCTAATTACCCTTGACAATTTGAAGCGTTGAATTATCCCGTTTATGTACGTGAACCCTAATAAAATATCCAATATAAAGTCCATTAAAAATTAAGTGCACTTTATCAAATTCGTCTGCTTCCTTTACATAAGCAGGAAGATGTGTACTACCTGAAGCTTACTGAAAATCTTGTAAACATTTTAGAATGCCGTCAAAATCACCTATATCAAATCACCTATATTTGTATCACCTATATATTTACTCTCAGGAAATAAATTATGTCACAATTTAAGTTTTGGCTCAAATGGGTGGAGATAGAGACCGAGGTAACATTCCCGTTTTCTCACTTCTTTGTTATTTTCTTAATAATATCAGCAGTTTAAGTTACAATCTACGTGTAAAAGAACAATGCCAGTCGATGTGTAGACATTCGCCCACTTGACGAACAGGAGTAAGTTTATGTTTTTGTAAATGTATGTTATTTTTTTAATAAATATATGTCATTTTTTTTAATAATACCAGAAGTTTACGTTGCAAACTAAGATTCAAAGAACAATGCCCTTCGATGTATGGACATTTGCTCCACTTGGAGAAAACTATTTTTTTGCTTTTCTCTAATACTGTATATTAGGCGGAACATAGAAAATATATTATCTTTCGTAGAAAATTATGATTATATTTCTATAATACGATTAACCCGATGGCAGGCGTTTATCGGTAAAATTAATTTCGTAAAATTTTTACACCCAATACTGTAAAAAAAAAGCAATAATGAGGAAGAGTGTACACGGAAAAAATGTTTTGTATTTAAGTTTTCCCAAAACACGTTTTAAAAGTAACAAGTGTCGTGTGGGACATATATAGAGTATCGAGCGTTTTACAAATCTAGTCCGTTGATCGTTTAGAGCAATATCTCAGTGATGTTCGTCCTTTAAAGTGTAATACGTAAACTGAAAGAAATATAAAGTATAGAAAAATAGGCATTTGTTATATCTTTACAATCAATAATTGAGTTTCTTTGACCTGACGTTGTCATTTAATGTTTGGCGCTGAACGAAGCAAATACTTTCATTTAAGTTTTAATAATCCACAAACCCCAGAAAACGCAAATTTGTATTAAAAAATTTAAAATTTTTAAATTAATTTTACAAAATGTTTGTTTTCTATTTCTTGCAATAAGTGGTATAGGAGAATCTGGCATTGTTCTCTACCCCCATACTTACTCGAGACTTAGTCTGCTTTATGAAAGTTCCTTGCCGTCCCTATTCTTAAACCCTATATTATTTTGATCAAATGATATTAGAGCATATGCTGATAAGATGTAGATAAAATAAGTTAAACATTAAGATATAAAATGTGCTAAGAAACTATACCTCTCTTAAATATTCGTTACACTTTTCCTTTTTTTTCCTTTCCTCATCATTATCTCTTCTCCATAGCGTGAAAGTATGTCTGCCTGAAGGTTTGTAAACTTTGACTTTGTATATTGATGGCATTTACGTGTATTTTAATAACATTATTATTTATAAAAATTATTAAATATAGGTTTAACTACACACGGTTTGGAAGAATATATGAATGTAATTTGTTAAAACGTTATGTAAAGGTATCGATATTTGGACAACAGAATTCTTAATCACACATGTAACAAGGTGAGTGAAATTTAAGGACAAAAGTTAAAGAATCTATATTATGAAAGACAATTCTGAGAGAAGATATAACAAAGTTATAAATGGAGTTGATTTTTTATAAATAATGAAGCACAGTCACTGTATCGGTATATCCTGAAAAAAAAAAATAATTAGTAAATCTCTTCCATTCGAAGTTATTACTCCACTTTTATAATGAAGGTATCTCTTTTGGAGAAGAACCTGTTTGGAAAGAGAAGTATATTTTAAAATAATTATATTTACTTAACACATCTTATGGTCCCAAGAATATTTAAGATGTGGAGTAAAAAAGAGACCGATTTTGAGAAAAGTACATTTCGACTAATGTTCGAGAAAAACTAATTTACACTTAAAATTAAGTATTATTTCATTTTTTAAGTTTCTAAGGTGGGGTATTTCTGTAAAATTAAATCTACTTTACTCTATTCAATACGTTTGCTTAGTCTTTCAATATCTAGAAAAGGATCCGAGTTAAAAGTCCACATGAAAAGTAATAAATGAAAGAAAATCCCACGTCCCGCAATTCAGGAAGTTTTACTTCCATTATTTGTAATTTTGTTATTTCACATAGTTTAGTTTTGTGTCGCCAGTTGTTGAATAATGATTTACATTCAACACAAAATTAAATGGCGTCAAATGTCATACGTTTCATATTATTCGCATGTTTGCCAAACAGATATAATTATGAGGAACAAAGCGAGTCCTTAGAAGACTCGCTACTACATGTGAATATTTAAGGGTTTTCTGGGAAAAACAACTATTAGAGACGGTCAGACAAATAGACACGTGAGTGAATTTAGAAAGGTTTTGTCAATTTCTGTTCTGAAATGTGGAACTCAAATACCTATTGAACGTCTGCATTTAACATTTAACATGGTAATTAAATACAATGTCAAGTGCCGCAGTATATGTTTTTGTATAATTTTAATTTTTTAAAACGTATTTTTCACTCATAAAGTGTGGCATATGTAGCGCTGCCTTTGGGAAAGTTTTCCATACATTAGTTACTAGCGAATATTTTAGCATGTTCTTGGGATTATATATATCGGTAATTCTCTGTCATTCTCGGTAATTCTCGGTAATTTTGACGTCAATTATAGGGCATCTATTTCTACACCATAAAAACTTTGGAACCATTTGAGATATCACGATAACACAAATATCAATTTAAACCTGGGACTTTTTTCACTTTCCCTAACCTGTATATATATATATATATATATATATATATATATATATATATATATATAGTCATATATATATATATATATATATATATATATATATATATATACGTTTGTTTATGTATGTGCGTGTTTTTCAAAATTCAAAAATCACAGAGAGGTATTTTAATTTTATTTATATTTAAAAATTGTTATTTAAAAATAGCATCAGAGAAGTAATCACTATTATAGACCACGCAAAGGAAAATTCGATCGGTCGGTAGATATTGTACCTTTTTCTTTGGCGTACAGTGCCAACGAGCCAACCATTAGACCACAGCTGATCCAACTGAAATGTCAAAATTATTATGACTATTAATATTAATATTATTACTATTATTCTGTTTTTTTTTAAATTATTTTTGCAATTTCTACAAGCATACATTTTGCTAAGAACTTTAATATATGGCGTTGGCCGTACCGTATCGTAACACATAAGCATAAAATTTACTATAAACGATTTACTATAATAGATTTCGTAGGCAGTACTAACACCGTAATATACATCAAGTCATATTTTTTTGTTTACATCTGTAATATCCACATAAAGAGTATCCTATACGTTCCTCGGATATAAATTATTATATAGATAGGGATTATAAATTATTACCATATCACAAACTAGCTTCGCGTAAAAAGCAGTAAATAAATCATATTAAATTTAAACAAAACTGAAACATTGTTTAATTAATTGTGCCCCTCGGTATCACCCTCACACACAACAATCACACATACAGATCAAAATTCAAAAACATTTCATAAATGCATCTCATCGCTTATTTTTCTCTTCGACTATTCGTAAGCAAACTATATGAAAATTGTCTCCACTCAAAGAATTATTTCCAACAAATTAAATAAAAATACTGAGTCGTAAAATGTATAATGGAATGAAAATAATGATTACATTAACTCACACCTATGTGTCGATAAATTACTGCGCTCACAAGAGTGAACTAGCACTCTTCGAGATTTAGAATGGTCCATTGTAGAGTAAATGTTATTCAGCACACAATAAACGTTCTAATGCATTGCGGCGAATTAACGAGCGCTTGTGCCCCGAGGCCCACTAATGGACATTCAATTTAACGCCAGAGCGAACATTTTTGGCGTTCCGCTTCTGAATGCCTCGTGGCGCGCTCTCCGGAGTTCCGTTTAATTAGCATATTGTATACCTAACTAGTTCTACCACTACCTTTAATAATATTCTTCAGTAGGGTTATGTCAAATAATTCTTACAAAACACGCTTCGTATTTTAACTATAATAAGGTTTCATTATCGATCCAATTGCGCAGGAAATAATTAATGGTTAGTTCGTATTATCAACCGCATTAATGAATTGCTATGGCTAGAAAGAGCTTTTACTTTTTATGTGTAAAATAAATTAAATATAATTTTAGTAATTTTTTGGTAAAGTGCTTGATATGGATAATTTTTATCTATTTCGATACTTATGGGGTTAAAATTTCAAGGTATTGATTTAAGTATTGATTTTCGAAAAAAGTCATAAGTTATGAAATGGTTTTATATTTTTATATTATTACAAATGTACATATGGTAAAGCTCTGAAATGATAACCATGTTTAAAGAAAAACTGAAAGATATTCAGGTTTTTTCCATTATTCTCCGAGTATTTATATTAATAAAAATTTATGCAAATACAAATTTTGAAAATTTATGAATTTTTCTACACATCCATTTCCTAAGATAAACAGATCTGTAGAAAGTCTATTTATTTAATAAAATAATTAACATTGTCAAGAAAGTCAGAACAGTTTTATAGACAAGCAAATTACACTAATTTTTAAAGGAAAGCTAATGATAAGAAACGCAGTCAATTTTGTCCCTTCGTGTTTGATTCTAATGTGTAATTAAAAATATGAATATTTCTAACTCACAAAATTTGTTTTCTTTTTCATTCTAATTTGTCTTACCCTTAAGTGAAAAAGTCTAGTTTACCTGCAGCGTATTGCGTAGTATGCCATATTCACTTCCACATTCCCAATATGGAAATCTATTTTCCTATTGCTCTTTCAATTTGTAGCTGAAAGCTTTTGGGTTCAAAGGAAAGCTGGCAATGGAAAGGCAAAGAAGTATTATCGCGCATTCAATTGGAACCCAAGGATCTAATTATAATATACTTCACTTAAGTATATCTAACGTAGGCTTCTCGTCGTAGTCGGTGTGAGTAATCCATCGAGGTATGTTTTTGTAATTTCGTAAAATATTTCAAAAATAATTTTTTGATATTTCTAACGCATTCTGATATAAAATTCCTAAGGTACAAGTTTTCGCAGGTACAGCTTTCCATTTAATTAGTGTATAATTAATTTAGTCGCTACAGTGTACTCAAGTATGAGAACTATATGGAATAAATAAGAATCTTATTTGCTCTTATGCTGAAGAAATTCAGTCAATATTGTTTTTTTGTTAAAAAACTATGGATTTACATATATTAATAGCGAGAGTTATGGCTATCAAATATTTGGAATAACAGCCGGGTTCGAATTTCTAATTTAATAATTATGACCGTTATATTTGTATATTGTTTGCTACTGTCTTACAGCTTAAATTGTTGTTTATTTAATAACAAATTACTCCTTTAACTCTGAGCCGTATAAATATGTTTTTGATGATATGAAAACATTTGACATTATTTTTATGAAAGCTATTTTTTTTCAATACCTATAATTCAATAATAAATATAATTTTAATTTGATATGCAATACCTCTCATTTGTAAAAAAAATGTTGTTACGTGACAAATGATAATTTTTCTTAAGTGAAAATTTAAGAATGGCGTTTGTTCTATTAAGTTTGAGATTTTTATTTCTGTTAAGGAATTCTTTGTTAGCAAAGGTCTCCTCCGTCTCTTTCCATGGGATTCGGTCTTCAAACATTTATGCCCAGAATTGTCTAGCTATTTTTGTTATTGCATCTGCCTATCTCTCTAACGGTTTTCCACTTTCATTACGACGTTTAGACTATTATAAATTGTCACAGTTTTAGTCAATTTCTTTTTACTGACTTTCGCTACGTATTCAGCCATTTAAATTTAAATTTCTGATAATTAATTAAATTATCTATAATTTTTATTTTTCCTCTGATTTCGTTGTTATTCTTTTAACAATTTTTTTAAAATTTGGCGTGTTCCACTTTACGTGGATGAGTGTTTGTACTATTACAATTATTAAATATCAAAATTTGACGTGTTATGATGAAAGGGCAGTAATCTAGAGCCTCTTTTTTAATTTAATCCACATAGTCAGAATATACTTAAATATTTCTTTGAAACTCGGATATATCTTCCACATGATATTTATGTACCTAGTTACTTCTTTCCATATTTTCTTAGAATTGTTAAAAATATGAATCAATGAATAGTGAGAAATTTTATTTTATTTAACTTAACTAACACAGTCAAATTAATTAAGACAGACTAGATCTTATAATAAATGTTTGTAGAGGCATCGGGTAGGATGATTCAAACTTACGTAACATTGCATTATTCAAATTTTTGAATTATTCGACTTGACCATAATGAACACACGAATTCGTATCGAAAAAGAATCAATATAAATGAACAATACTTTATTACTTCTGAGGTCCTCTGAGAATTTCCCACTAAACGATCTAAGTTCTATGTGTCTAAACCTTAGTATTCAGGAAACTAAAGTTATGATATATATATATATATATATATATATATATATATATAGATGTGTGTGTGTGTATACATTTATATTAATATACGACGACGATAAAATAAATAAATATGTAAAAGAATATCGAACGTCACGTTCGTCACAAATCATTTCAGATTTATTCAAGCAGTTTCTACAACATTCCAGGAATACCTGGAAATTATGATGAATTATTTGAAAATATGGCGAAATGTTTACATTCGTGAGCTCTTTGGTTTAGATTAAAATCTTCTAATGATAAATAATAAAGAAATTATTATCACAATTGAGACTTTCACTAATTGGTATGTCTTAACCTCTTAAAGAGAAATGTTCATTCCCAATCACGATAAGCATTTTTCTTTAAAATAAATAATGAAAAATCATATAAGTCTACAGATAGAATTAAATACACTCGCTCAATGAGAATATATGCTCAATGAGGTATTATTCACCTACGAAACCGCAGAAGAAACATTTTTAGTACTTTACACAAGTCACATGATTCACGAAACTTACTTTTGCAAGGTATATAACAGGTGATTATATTGAATTGAAGATAAAGAAAATAACGTATATTACTTCCGGTAAGGATCTAAGTTTTATAAATAACGTAGGCAAATAGACGTACGTCATCACGTAAATGGACTCCGTTCAATATTAATATCTTTAAGTAGAGCAAATTCTACCAAACTATTGTTCGATGCTTCCTTAACGGCTAATAAAATATTTTTATAGCCTATTTCTATCATGGCCACTCATAATTAAATGTTTTCAATGTCATTCTTAAAGTAAATATTTACTTTAGTGCTCTTCGCCAAATTATCGGGCAAGTTATTTCGAAGGCGAGTGGTTTTTATTTAGTTAATTATTAAATTACTATTTATTTAGTATTTGAACCAATATTTTTGTATGTTGCATGTTGCCTAATTATTCGGTTGCAATATTTGTTTTCTCCGTTTTTGGAAGATAAGATGGACCTAGCGTAACTCTTTCGTAATATATCTAATATATGAAATGATGGCGGATGTTTCGTTTGAATTTCTTTAGTATGTAATGCTTAACTAGTGCACTGTGTCGATTAATTTATCTACAAATTGATTAAAAAATAAAATTTCGAACACTATTGAGCTCAGGAAAAGAGCGATAGTAAAAATTAGGGGGGGGGGGGGGTGGCATCTGAAAATGTTTAATTCGGTTGTGACCTAAATGATAAAATATTTAGTATTATTTTAAGAGACTTATAATCAACATGATGATGAAGAAAGATTCCATTTAAGAGACTTTATGGCCACAAAAAACTTAAAAGTTTAAAAAAAATGAAAGAGTAATGAAACTAAACTTTAAATAAAATGAAATAAAATTTAAAAAATTAAAAAAGCCAAAATGGTAATAAGTTTAAAGAAGAGTAGAAAGTAAAAATCCCTTTTTTACAGTAACACCGTAACAAATTAGAGATAATATTTGTGTACCGTTGTTTTACTCAACAATTGATAATAATGATGGTTTATAATATTAATAACAACAATGATGATTGAACATTTGGCAACTATACTATATGCCAGTTATATGTCAGTATATAAGTACAGGGTGTCCAGTGTCAGATTTCAATATTTGAAAAATTGTAAAAAAAAACTACAGCTCTAATACAAAGTAGGTTTATTTTAACTTTATAACAACAAATGTGGATTTCATTTTTTAAAAACCACGTTTTCTAAATGGGCCGCCATTTGATAGAGTCTGACACACTCTTCGAGTCTAGCACGCATTTTTTTAAAAACGCGTTTGCAGAGCGACTGGGTATCCTACTGACTTCGGCTCGAATATTTTCTTTAAGTTGTGTCACAGTTCTCGGATTTGTTTTATAAACAACGGATTTTAAGTATCCCCATAAGAAAAAGTTACATAGCCTTAAATCGGGTGACCTAGGTGGCCACGTTACGGTACCGTTTCGGGATATGTTTTTTTCTGGAAATAACTGACTGAAAAAGTCATTTAACATCTGGGCATATCTCTTCGAATTCACAGTTACAGTTTGCCCACGTTGATTTTCAAATAAATAAGGCCCTATGATTGCAGATGCAGACATGGCACACCAGACTGTTACTTTAGGCTTATGTAAAAGCTCTTGATGCATTTGTCTTGGGTTGTGGACATCCCAGTAACGAAAGTTCCGCTTATTTACATATCCTCCAATGTGAAAGTGAGCTTCGTCACTAAAGAATATGTCCGGGTAGCAGTACGAAATCTCAACAACATCACCTCCGCGTAAGTTTTTCTTAATTCAAAGTCAGAATCGTGTAAATCTTGAACAATTTGAATTTTATATGGATGGAACTTGAGCTTTTTTTGCATTATTACCTGTAAAGTTGATTTCGGAATTCCCAATATCGATGAACGTGTACGCAGTGATAAACGGGGATTTTCAACGACAGAAACCATAACACGCTCGACATTTTCATCCGTGGCTACCAATGGTGGAGGTCCTGGCCTGGGCCTATTTAATGTTGATCCTGTAGCTCTGAACCTTGCTACCCATGACTGAATGAGGTTGATCGATGGTCCATCACGTAATCGACGAATACTGTAACTATTATTAAATCGACGGCGTGCCACAGTCAGCGAAAATCCACTCGAAATGTTCGCCTCGACGGCAAAAGCGCGGTGCTCTCCGCTCCACTATTCCATGGCTACTAAAACATCCCCACCGCTTGCGCTTCTAATGACGCCCCCCGCGCCCCTCTTATGTGTTGCGTTCAGAAACTATGTTTGTTCAAACTTTGAAATCTGCCACTGGACAACCTGTATATGCCAGTTTAAATTTGGAAGTTGGTGAGAATTTAGGGAAGTAAAAACAAATAAAACTTTTACATAAGTATTAAGTTTGATTAATAAACTTTGTCATACGCAGTTCATTATTACTATTACCGTAAAGTGTCTTATACTTGTCTTAAATTTATTTTGTGATTAATAACTCATCATAACACGTCATTTAGACGACGATTCAATTAAATGTTTTCGATCTCCCAGACGGGCCCGAAACAACTAACAGTTTTAGGGCCACCCTTTTGACCTTATCATTTCGTTTGTAAATAACTAAAATAGTAACGATAATTTCGGATTTTTTTTTAAATATTGCACAGAAAATAAATATGTATAATTAACATACAGCAATATTGATATTGGTGTTGACCTAGAGACTCCAGCTGTTAAGATAATGTGCTATAATATTATTTATGTGGAAACACATCAATATGAAACTTTTTATATTTATAAGTACGTTTAAAAATTAAATTAAATTTATGAATAAGTTTTTCTCATGCTATGTGGGCTACGGAACCCACCACTGATTTAAAGTGAAATAATTTCTGAGTAAATTTTTGTACTCGACAGGAAAAATGCCCGTGGGAAGAAATAAAGTATGGGTTATACTTTGGAGTAAGCGAGGTATAATACGATAAAGAGAACGGATAAATGCTGGTATGACAGTAGAAACAAAGACGAAATGTTTTGATACGCCATAACGTGAGTGCACGATGCATGTTAACTTGAAATATTAATGACAATACGCTTTCTTTGTCGTCTGATTTAAATTGAAGCTTTTTAGTTACAGTTAATTGAAATTTTTAAAAGATTTATTACAAAATTTTGTATGTTTATTAATTTCAAGAATTAGGAATAATTAAGGACTTAAAATTTATGAAACAAAAGTGACAGACACTTATTTGGTGGTAGTGAACTCAAACTATAAAGGACAACATGAAAAATATTAAACAAAAGAAAGCGCGTTGCTTTTTCTTTCGCCCAATATTTCGCAATACGATAGTGTTTATAAGAGTAAGCGAGATATAAAATAATATAAAGACAGAAAAATCTAGCATACTAGTCCATATAAAAACGATATAGTCTTTAATTATAAAAAATGACGTTTCTGTATTTTTGGAATTGTAATTTTTCTTCGAAAACACATTAAAATATAGACAATACTAACAAAATTTTGATACAACTAATTTTAAGAATTACGGATAAATAGTTATCACAATGTTTAGCATTTATGTAAATGAAATCATAAATAGTAAATTTATATTTATTTACGATGAACTTTTGTGTCTCATCATAAGGCTGCGTCCACATTATAATATAATAACTGATTGAACGTCTTTTGCAGATGCGAGAGGAAACTTTCAAAGTTAGTACGGCATTGACTGAATAAATGCCTTTTTTTATAGATACCAGTCAATCAGAATAGAAAGTTACAGAAATATAATAAATTAATAATTTAGTTCATTAATCAATATGAAGTTTCTTTTTTATTTATTGTTTGTTACACTTAACTCGTTTTCTATTCACAAAATTTATCAATGGGATTAAAATATACAATAATTATATGTAAACGGCTTCAATGCATTTGACCGTGATTATTTTAAACAGTTACAATTAAATTGCCAAGAAGGTTCAACTCCCACCTGCGTATCATTTATCCTATATAACTTTCTTATTTATTTCTAAATTACATTTCAATAACTACCACACTCCTACGACTTTGTCAACAGAAGTACACCTATTCCTGTAGAATAGGTAATTTCCCGCTCCAATTTTAATTATCATCTTGAAAATGGTTGAAAGAAAATTAAATAATCGTAAAAAATGCGAAAGAAACCGAGTGAAAGAAAATATTGCAAAGAAAACGACGGCCTAAAAAATCAATGATATGTTATACGGTGTACTTTAAATCGCACATGATTATCAGAAAATCGTGAAACTGATGGAGAAACCAAATATCAAAAGATATCTATCATACGTATCGAACAAAGTATTACGTTAACTTCGTATTAAATTTTCATGGACGATTAAGCTTCAACCAATTTGTTAATAAAATGTTTAGCTAAATAATATTCATAAATGGGTATGGTAAAATAACGGAGAAATACTGAGTACATAAAATAATCCATCGCTTATCATATTTTGTCACGTGTTATAATTATATTTTCGGTTACTGATATTTGAGGAAAATTGAAAATTAACTGAAATGTATTTTTACACGACCCCACTTGCAAACATTTAGAAAGTATTTTTACATTGTTTGAGAGATGTAGATATTTTCTTATCCATATTTTAGGATCCTCAAAAACTCAAAAGACAAAGAAAGATAACTCAAAAGACAAAGAAAGATAGAACGAGGTAATTCAGTTTTACATTTTCCGTCCGACGGATCAACACATATGTGATCGTACGGATGGACTCGTGAGTGATTTTGTAGTCTCGTGCCTGTCCGTCTGTTTATCTTTTACAGCTGTTTTCATAGAGACCATTCGGCGCAGAAACTTGAAATTGATTAAACGTATTTAACCATGTATACTTTTATATACTCAAAATATTTAGGTAGAAAATTTGCAAGAGAAGTGATGTAATATATTTTTTTTTTAATTTCAAATGTATTATGAGATGTCAAGTGAAAGCACAAAGTCTAAGTATTTCAAAATATTTTTTTTCATAGTAACTGAATTTTTTTTCGCAGACACAGTGGACTCCCACTGTGTCTGCGAAATTAAGGGTAATTTTACGTCCCTAAGATTTATATTAAGGAATATATTTACGTGGTGGAAAATAATAATAATATTTACATATTATTTAATAGCAATACCATGCATTCTCATATTTATGATACTTGTGCTTGAATAAGTTGATAATTCTTATTTTTATTTTCAAATCCCCATTAAATCATACTTGGTTTTTTTGATGATTCCACAAAGAGGTAAATCTTCTGATTTTATTTAAAATATACCTCACCTCTACTGTAACATTCACATAATAAAAATAGTTTTACTGCGGTTAAACACCAGTTACAAAAAGTGTGGTGGTACTTCTATATCTTTCCCAAATACTGATATGTTAAACTATGAATTTTCACAAAGTATGTAATATTGTAGTCTTGAAACTAAAAACTCCACTATACGATATATTATCATAAACCAGCCACCATTAACCAATCAAAATCCAAACATTAGCGGAGTATACTGGAATGTCTTCAGAATGACCTCTGTATATTTATTTCATATTTCAAATAAAGAAATAAGTAAACGTGAGGTGGTTTATTTAAATTTCGTGCTCTAATGGGGTGGCATATTTACCCTGCATTAATAGCTGATCGCCGTCATTACTATTGGAACGAGGCATGCGCCTAAAGTTGACATAGCCAAATTAAATACGTAATCATTTTTACTACTATTGTTTATGTGTTTTTGTTATGCACGTATATATTGTAATAAAATGGGGTTGTTTTATTTATGAATTATATTTAATGGTTAAGTTAAATTTATATGCCGCACTTTTTATAGCTTAATATGTGTTTTGTTGATAATTTTGATAACTAAACTTTTTAGAAATTCGTATACTTATTATGGTTTATAATCTTGATATCTCGATATTGCAACACATGATTCTGTAATCATAAAAAATTAGGTGTAGCCGTATCTGTACGAAGTGCAGGCGGTATTGTTTATGTAAATATGTCACAAAAACTGATAGTATATGTAATAAATGGCAAATAAATTACGTTAAATTAAGAGGTAAATAAAACAGGTTCAGCAACCAGTTAGGATTTTAATTCGTTGTTTAAATCCATAGGAACACAAACCGCGGCCGCACAAAAGCTGGTATCGTGGGCCACATATTGCGCTGCCGCTTCTTATATTTTACGCTTTCGATGCTTCCATAATCATTTTGACCCATGCATTTGAGTATTTTTAAAATGCTGATCATACTCTCGTTTCCGTATATGTGAAATATTTTTGTAGCGACTTTTCGGAGAATATACGGAGAAATTTTGAAAACCAAGACTATTTTAGCACCAATATATTTTTCCTATAAAAAACATTCCTCTGCGTTAAAACGACATCAGCAAGAAATTTGTAGATAAACACAAAACACATTTCATCAATGATCTAGTGCTAGATTTTAGTGGGTTGGTATGTCTGAGACCTGCTCAGAAATACCAACCCACTAAAACTTAATTTTAATACAATGATAAAACCTCCAACTGCATACGTAGTGCAAGCTTTAGCTGAAAGTTATATAAGTATTTTTATTCCCTTTGCTATCGATTGATATTAGTTTGGTTACTTTATTTCTATGCATTAAACATTTTAAAATGTACTCTAATCGAATTACATTAAACTTTTCGTTCCATACATTCCAATATTATTATGAATTTTACGACCTATTTGCCCCAAAAACACAACATCTCAAGTTACTGTCTATGTAAAGGCAGTATCTTCTTTCAACGTAGCTTAGTTGTTAACTGATTGCGTCTCACACATACTTTGCATAATATTTTATGTGATACATTCGATGAAAATTGGACTATTTTTGTTCATATCGTCTCTCAATCTATATCTCTTTCAGTCCAGCCACAGTCACAAAAGGTGTGGAGGGAGTCATGCGGTAGAACAAAAAAGAATATGTTACTACACAGGTGCGTATTAGTGCATAAAATTATCAAGTGGCCTCTTTAATGATGTATTTATGATGTCGATTCAAATGTAAAACGCTTCACTATCATACTTCTCATTCTCGTTCATTACCGACACTTACGGGTTACGGGACACTTGCGACTCTTATACATTAAAATATATGAGCATATAAATTAAAATATATGATCATGATCAGCCCTATATTATGTTTTGGTGTCTGCGGGTTGCATAAAACTTAAATCTTTTTATATTCACTTAAGAATAAATGATTAAACTAAAAATTCATTTTTAATATAAATTCATATATTTTCAAATTTTGAATTTAGTTAATTTAATTTTTTCTTAGTTTTGATTTTTTTAAATAAAATATTTAAAATGAAATTAGAGATAATCTTATAATTAAATTGAGTAGTTATTATCATTTTACTAAGAAATTCAGGCCCTCCAAATATATGCAATGGCACTAGGCTACTAATTAAAAAACCTCCTCACCGGCTTTGAAACCGACCAGCTGGAAAACATCCCGAAGTTTATGACGAGTTGGAACTTCAGAGAAACAATACGTTTTGCTACCAAAAAATAACACGACGTAAAATACTGTGCAGAGAAGCTCTAAGCCATCTATAAATTTAAATACTTCACTACAGATAATAAAAAAAATTATAAAATAGATAAGAGTGAAATATAAAATCACAATAAAATGGTATTAAAAAAACCCGTAATTAATCACAAAAATGTAACAAATACAAAAAACACTAAAAAAACTCGATTCGCGCATAATTACTTTTTAATGATATTCTTACAGCCACTATTAAAATTCCGTATGGTAAAAGGCGCGGTGGTAGCTAGTTTATAATAAAGTCATTTGGATACATTGATTGTTAAATGAATATTAAAAAATTATTTAGTGCTAACGACAAAACGTATTCCTACTTAACTGTATTTCTACTTAATAAGTTACTGTCATGTACACACTGACTCGTGCGTCTATTCGAGGTTTAGAACGGTCCATAGCGGAACAAATTCTATTTAGGGCACGATACACGTTTAATAATTTGCGGCGAATTACCGAGCGTTCATGCTCGGAACCCTAATGGACATTCAATTTAACGCCAGAGCGCCCCTCGCAGGACGTTCGCACTACACAGAGTTACGATAAATTAGCATATTGTTTAGCGGCGTGTCTAGTTAGTTTTGCCGTATTCCATTACGATCTAATTCGAAAGGTATATTTTGTGTTAATGAGGTCCTAAATAATAGGTTTTCCAATTGAATTACGTAGGGTTTAGTTATATTCACATGTAAGGATTTAAGTTAGGCGTGCGTATTGAAGGAGGGTTGAACTGAACAGTATCATTAAAGTGTCACTCGTCAGGAAATGTTTAAGCGAGGAAGTTTTTATAATTGGAATTAATGATGGGAATGTATTTTAAGGAAGCCAGCGTTCTTTCCGAATTAACACAGACAAGAATAGTTATCGTGCAAGTTTAGCGATAAATAAAAAATGGTTTGATTACACTATTATATTTGTTTCAAATATTGTCCCCAAAGTGTTTATATTTTAATGAAACAAAATTATTTATAAGGCCTAAATGTGGTGTTGTGATTTGTATAAAAATACTTTACTATTCAGAAAAATAATGGAATGTTTAGTTTTGCAAAAATCTACTTTCACATTCGCTTGTAACATAAACATTACACGTTCAATAATGTTTTCTTTTTATGTGATGATAATCACATACGTATACTTAATATTTATTATTTTCGTTCATTTTTTTTAAAATAAAGAACCCGAAAATCTATTGACCATTTGTGCATAAAATTTGCCATAGGAATTAAACACAATCTCTAGATGTGTCACAGTGACCATTTTGACAAAGTTTTAAGTTTTTAGAATATGTTTTTCGCGTATAAAATTTTGCATTTATAGTGTAACCTTTCTGAAAATGTCCATGCATTAGTTATTAATAAATAATTTAGTATATTTTCGGCACTACAGATATTGAATTTTTTCTAAGGTTATAATATTTACGTCAGTTTTGGGGTTGGGCATATCTTTCTGCCTCTGTCTTGGAGCGACGCCCAAAAACAACTGAATTTTCTTAGATGAAACTTTCAGTAAAATGATGTTTGCGATTCAGTTTAAAATTAAGGGTACTTGGGTTTTATTCGAATATTGCCTATTTTCTGTCCAATTTATCTGCTCTCATGTTTATTATATTATTATAGCACAAAGACTACAATACCAATTGCAATAAGATGTTTACTGTTTACGGGAACGATGCCTTGTATTGAAGCAACAGTCCATCTTATCCTTTGTTTTCTGCTGATATTTGTTAAGTATTCGGAGTTTAATTGTTGACGTTCATACAGAAAATATGAGTGCAGTAAGTCCATAAATGATAAAAATAAATACCGAGAAATTTCAGAGCGATTCACATAAAAATTCAAACTGATATACAAGCTAATTCTATTACATATATATATATATAACTTTTATCCCCACGACTTAGTTCACGTCATTTTTGGCATTGGCTTACTAAGGTTACTTAAACGATACACATACATACACCTATATATACCTAATCGTAATGAAATTATGACTAGGTATATATATACCTATATATGTATGTATATATACGTATGTACGTATGTTTGTGTTAATAATCAAGGGCTCTGTTTCTAAACCGGGGTATCCATGGTTTAGAAACAGAGCCCTTGATTATTAACACAAACATACGTACATACGTATATATACATACATACTTATGAAACATAATTGAAAATATAGATATGGTTCATGCTTCGCGGATCCAATACCGATATCATAATAACTTTAAAACTATTTGATATAATACAGTAAAATAAATGCAAAGTTATGTTTACTTTGTATATGTACGTGTGCGTATACATAAATTTTCAAACCTGAAAATTCGAAAATGAGAGAAATACCTCAATTTTATATATTTCTTTTCATCAAATATTTAATATTTTTTTTGACAACGTTAGCGAAGCCGGAGTTAGGAACTAATATTAAATATGGAAATATTAATATTCTTTATTAGAAGAATGTTGATAATCCAAATTAATATTCTATACGCAATTTATATAATATCTTCAGCATTATTTAAAATAGTAATATAATATTTTTTTTTAAACAATATTTTTTTTACTTTTACAAAATACTCGTCACAATCTAGCTTCGCAAGTCACCACACAATCGTCGTTTGGGTAGTGTATAAATCATATTAAGTTTACACAAAACTGAAACATTGTATAATTAACTCTCCCCCTCGGTCTCAGACACAACAATCACACAAAGATAGAAAAATTCCAAAATCGTAAATGCGTCCTATGACTTATTTTTTTTTCTTTCTACAAATATTTCATTGGCTACAGTTTTATTATATGTATCGATTTATAACTAATCTACATAGAGTGGAATTGACGACTTATCGAATTATCGTTGTTGTTTACTAAAAATTGCTTTAAGAGAACTATATGAAAATAATCTCCACTCGAAGAATTATCTCAAATTACGTTTAAATACTGAATCGTGAAGGACATAATGGAATGAAGACAACAAGTACATTATCTCGCACTGCCGTGTCAATAAATTACTGGCTCAAAAGCACGAACTAGTGCATCTCTTCGAGATTTAAAACGATCCATTGTAGAGTATATGTATTTCAGCACATAATAAACGTTTTAATGCATTGCGGAGAAATAACTAGCACTTGTGCTCCGAGGCCCACTAATGGACATCACTATTTAATTCAATTTAAGGCTAGAGCGAATATTTTTGGCATTCCGCTCTTAAATGCGTCGCGGTGTGCTTTCTTGAATTCCCTTCAATTAGAATATTGTCTATCTAATTAGTTTTACTAATACCTTTAAAGGTGTTGATCGCTAGATACAGGTCAAATAACTCCTATTAAATATGCCTTTCATTTTAATTTTGATAAGTTTTGATTATAGCCCGAATTGCGTGATTTTTCAAATAATCATTAAAGGCCATTTGTATTGTCAAGGGTAAATTGGGCCGCATTAACAAAATGCGTAAAGTTATTTTAATATTACTTTTTCCTTTTTGACAAAATTATGTATAATAATTATTTATATATTTATATATATATATATATATATATATATATATATATATATATAATTATTGTTAAATAAAGGAATTAAAATTTCGAGAAACTCTCTTCAGAACTTAGACTTATATATTCATTTGCACTTAAAATTACATGTCATGAAATTTTTTTATTATTTATGTTATTACAGTTTTTAAAATGGTACCGCAATGCAACCACATTTGAGAAAAACTCAATAAAATGCAGATTTGGTCAATTATTCATCAAATATATGTCTGCTAAAACATTAATATTGAAGTTTCGGGAATAGAAAATTCACGAAACATAAATATACACATATTACCTATATATGTGTATATTTTATTATTAAATTAGGAATCCAAAGAAAAGAATAAAATTGCTTTTCCATATGCGAAGTTGCATAGTTTCTATAGAACGACACTCGGGTGTTTTCTAAATAATATTAAAATTTGGAAGTACGATATGTCAATCGATCGTGCAACGTAATTATTGAATCACTTTTCTGAAGGATTGCGACGGTATCAGATCAAGGATAAAATAGAAGCTAAAAAGAAATCATATTTAAGCATCAACAAAAAAATACTGTCAAACTTCTTAATTTCAAACTTCTATATAATTAATTTTATAATGCAAAAGCAATATGACAAAAACCAGACAAATTATATTTTTTCAACGTTTAAGAAAAACGCGTAATCAATTGATACACGTTAAAAATGCATAAGCTCTTAACCATTTTGCACGATAATTGGGAATATTTTCAATTTAAATGATTTTTTCAAAACATTGCTTCAGGTTTTGAAAAAATTATTTAAATTTAATAATGATTTTAATTAAATTTTATAAAAATAATCGATTAAATACCAGTGGAACTCGTACTTTCGAAAACATAAGGCAATTACGAGTAATAACGGGCCCATTGTGTCAAACTCAATTGATAGTTTAGAGGCAAAATGTGTAATGCATTATTACTTATTCTCGAATTTTAGTTTCATTGAACGATAACGCATCATAATTAATTTAACTTCACGAATTTCGAAAACCACTAAAAAGGAACCACTAATAAGCCTACCTGAAACTTGCAACTGACTTTTTTAACTTTTTTTATACCAAAACTTTAAAAAAAATTGAACGTTATATTGGTAGTATGCTTCTGTTAAATTTGTGTAACTTTTTGAAATTTACTCCTTAAGAAACGATTTTCATATATACTGCCCGATATAAAGTTTTATGAATAGTAAAATTGGAAGTTCAGAACGTGCAAAGTTCGGACCGTTAAAAAAACGTAATCAGCTAATGTCAGGCACAACATTAATTCACATATCGGATTATTTACCGACAGTTGTAGGCGAAGTTTGTTTTGGTTAAATATTGTCAATATTAAACCTTTTTACAAATTAAAAAAATAGTGTGGTCTTAAAATACATTCAAAATTTAGGCAACTACAAAGTGAAATGAATGCCATAAAATATCCAAAAAAGATGTATACCATAATACAAATATACTTTATTGTTTCTTGTATGTTGGTACCATTTAAGCAAAATGTAATTGTTTAAATTGACAGATTAAAAAAAAATATTAAATTTTGATAATGAATTTTTGTCATAAGTATTTAATAATTCATAACAAATTATCCTTTTAATTGTGAAATAAGTGGTCAGTGAAAAGAATAAGGGAAATAACTGGAAAAAAACTGGAAAATTTAAAATCTGTTCCATCGCAAACTAAAGCGTCAGGTACAAAATTTTTCAAATTGTTTTTATTATAATAAATACTCATCAGCTGCAGAATTTATTTCTAGGTATATAGTTTGTAATGTATATACTTTCATATTGTTTCAAAAAAATGTCGAAATGTTCCTGGTTGTATGTGCATTTATACCCCTCAATTATATCGTAGCTGGTTTTAATTTATAAATAATATATTTTGTGTTTCTTTTTTAAATGTTAACAATTTCGGTTTAAAAATATCCAAAGATGATGTCGAGAAACAATATAGTTATGCAATCGGCACATTCGAATTACGGTTTTGTAAAAAGAGATATTAATATTATAAAAGTGTAATACGAATAATCTATGTAATAGTATACGGGATCTAAGTTGAGTAGAGATCGTCCCTATGTCCCCAACATAGGGACGATAAATAAACGAATGTATGATTTTATATAAATATAATAGATCAGCGCTTTTTCTTCATGCAGCTAGTGGTGACAAATTAAATCTCTGTGGTTGGATTTCATAGGATCTATTCTCTCGTCCAAGATGAAGTCGGAATTAATTTGTTTGATGAATGAAGAATTAATTTGTTTGCACGAATGTAATTTACCTTTTTTAAATAGTGTGCTTGAAAAAGGTGTACTTTATTTGTTTCATTAGACAAAAGTAAGTCAACTATATCGACTTTGGCTTAACATAAAAATCAAGCAAAGAAGAGCAGAAGAAAGGTAACTGATAGCCACCGGCGGAAGAGACACGACTAGTGCCATCCAAATTGACCCCGTCGTTTCCTTAATAGTGCTAAGGCTAATTGTAGAAGTTCCATCAAACGATTTTGCCCACCAATTCAATCAAGGTAAACAATGTGTGTAATATAATCGAGGTAAATAAAAATACAGTTAATATTATATTTACAGTGTTTTTTAGAAAGTGATTAATATAGTAACTTTTTAATATAGTAACGTAGAGTGAATTTTATTCGAATATATATTTAATACTGAAGAAACAGTACTACAAACGAAAGTAATGTGTAGTTTAATCACATTTAAAATTACAAATTGTAAAATTCATTTAAGAACCTTTCCATCCGATTTATATATTATATTCTTTCTAAGGAGATGTGAAAAAGTGTGGGCATTTAAAATTTTTAAATATGTGGTATTCATGAAATGATATTGATTTAATTAGAGTCAATTATCTGCAGATCCGTCTGAGCAACAGTCGACGAGTATAAGTAAAGTTTTTGCTGAACCCGCTGAAACTTTCCAACATCGTCCGAAGCAACGGAAGATATCTCTGCGGGTTAGCCTAGGGATGAGGTACGGGAAACCATGTTGGACGTGGAAAAGAATAAACTAATTCCCAGGAGATGCACCAGCAGCTAGCATTCAGATATTATGTACACTTGCAACCAACGTTAGTTACTTCAGTTGGAAGAATTAAAAACAAATTGCATGAGGAGTGAATGGACCAGAGAAAACGAAGAGAGACAAGCTCCATGAAATCCATAAAGAAATGTTGTTAAGTCAAGATCGAGAAGCGAAAGCTCGTATTGAAATTGCAGAGAGGGAACTGAAAAATAAATGAAATACGTTATTAAATTATTACTTTTTTTACTAATACATTTTTATTGGATTTTGTGTTTTCAAATATTGTTTTTTTCTTATTTCACTTTCATTTTTTATATATCATATTCATATACTTTTTGTATATATTTACTATTTTTATTTTCATTGCTCTAATTTTTATAAATTCTTCTACTCATATTTTCTGCTCATATTGTGTTTTATTTTATATTTTAAAATTTCACAACATACAGTTAAATTTTCAATAATAAATCACATAATCATTAGTTTGTTGTGTGTAAAAAGGCAGTGTAACATGTTTTTTAAACATTTAAAAGCTAAAAAATTTTAATGTATATATTTTTGATCTTAAAAAAAAATGGTGGGAATTATTTACTAATTGTTAAAATCGCATTTATTTTGTCAAGCTTTGTTGATAAAAGTCAAATTTGTTAACACATTGGTAAAATAAATGTTCAATGAAATGGTGTATTAACCACTGAAATAGGATTTCCATACTGAAACTCCATGAAGGAATGGTTTGTGTTGCCTAGACCAAACAAGTTTAATGTAAGTTTATGTTTTAGATATGGGTAAAATGAACCACACCTTGCATTTCAGGAACATAATTTTTACTTAATGTAGCTTCTGTCATAATTTGTACTCGGATTTAATTGTCAGAACGCAATATGTTTTTGCAAGTATTGGTTAAATTCACAAATATTAAGTATATCATCTAGTTCAAACTAATCGAATGTGCATTTTGACATTCTGGTTATAGATAAAGTGAATCATCGAGTACAAACATTTTAAAAATGTTAATGCACATTTTAATATTCTAGATAGAGGTAAAGGGAATTATGTCGCTAGTCAGATTGAAGTTCAGTAACACAATTTTTAAATTATATTCGTTAAATACCATTATGTATGAATATTTGGTGTCTTCTACCCTACAAAATTATAAAGTCTCCTTTAATTTTAACTTCTAAGTATGACGTTACTAAACGTTTTTAATTTTGTAATAAAAATTTGATCTTGTTCATTTGTGTTTTACTTGAAAATAATTATATTGTCAGCATTTTTATTACAGAATTTTTCATTTACATTTAATGATATTGATATTTTTATTTTTATACAATGTTACCTTTTTTGTACATTCCAAGACAGTCGTACTTAATGAGTAGACTCCAGTCACGCGTCGGAGCTGACACGCAAAATTTTTTTTCTTTAGTTTCGTAAAGAGACGAGTTTATTTATTTCTTATTTTTGAGACATTATAACGTGACGAAATTGTTTACTTTCCCAGAGCTAACTTTTGTGCAGTGCTTGTAATGACGCAAGTCCAGATCGTCCCTGGTAATGACAGAAATAGATATAATTTAGTAATTTATCTTTTTTTTTAAGTTTCACACTATAGAAAAATTTATTTGTATAATTTTTATATTAATATTTAATGTGAATCTAATAAGTTTTGCTGTCGCCAATACTTTAATTGTAGTTTAGTTTTAAATAATTTAAAGGTTGGGGAACCTTTTTTCTCCCTTTTATTTTTTCGTATATACTTACAACCCCTCAATTTATATTGCAATTTTTATAGCAGAATTTTCCCAGTGACATTTCACGATGTAAGCTAGCGGAACGAGCGATTTTGTGCAGCTCTTTTTATTTCATTAAAGCATTATTTTTTAGATATTTTTAATATATCAAATAATACACCACAGACACCGTTTTTTCTTCTAATTGAATTATTCCCGCCATTTATATTTATTTCCCAAATGAAAAAAATTATATTTTATTTCACAAAACATTTTATTGAAAATTCTCAATGATCTTGAATCGAATCAATGCTCAATGAACTCTCATAAAGCAGACGTTTCACGTCTGCTTTCTGAGTTATACAGTTTTCATTTTAGACAGCTAACTGGGAGCAAACCATGAGTAAGACCCGATCGAGCTAGACCCGTTCCCTGAGGTGAGACTACAAGTGCCCAGTTTTCACTTTCGTACATAAAGATAGAGAGTTATACATTTTTTTAAATTTGGAAAAATTAAAACAAAAATTGTTTATTCAACAGCTGTATTTAATAATGCACAAAGAGAGTCTCATTTCGTATTAGAATTCGTATATTATAAGTAGTGTAAAATAAGCGAAAACGTTTAATATACCTTTATATAAGAATATATTCAAACAAAGCGTATTATATCTTAAATACGATAGAAATTTTTTTCATTCCAATATAAAGTTATTCTTGACTTAAAGAAATGAAAAAGAGAAAATGGTAAACAAATTTGGAGAAAAGATTTTTACGTCAGAACTATTATTTTCTTTGTCACAAAAAATGGTTGTCATAACGTATAAATGCATTTCGGTAAAGTCAAGGTGTCCATAGCTGCGAAGCTTTCACGTAAGAAAAAATGAGCTTAGTGGGTTTGCAAAATGATAAACGTTTGTAATCTAGATAATGTTGGGACATCTTGTATCTCGATGGACGATTAACTCCAAACTCAGATAATTTATGAAAATAGGCTCTTTTTGTTTTGTGAATCCTTATTAAGAAAATACCACATTTATTCTTATTTAAGTGTAAATGTTATCTAAATATATAATTTTTTTTAATAAAATTTATTTACGAATAATGCAATGAAGTTTTCTATTTTGTGAACATCTTTATAATTGTACCTTGACGAAACCCTTCCACCTTACATATACTTTCTTATAGGTGCTTTTGCATATGTCAATTTCTTTTTTATAATTTTATGCATGCATGCTCAAATTTGTTTGCTTAATTTTTTATAACTTCTTGAAAATAAATTTTCCAGTAAATCTAAAATTTTTAGAAAACTTTTTGAGTCTTGTTACCTAAATTATGCCTCAATTATAATTAAACTAAGTTAAACAATCTCAGAAAATTAATATTATATGTACACACTAAATTCATGTAGATAGAATTTTGGAATTTAGCTGCCGGGAAACGAAAAACAATAATGTAATGTTCTTATTTTCTTTAGTCAATTGAATAATAATAATTCTTTTTTTAGTTTTTACTGACGCAAATGGCCTTATTAGCGGCAAGACATATTATATACTATATTAATTTTTCAATGAATATTTTTAACAAACGTTACTATGTAATACGTATAATAGAAAAATAATGCAGTAAAAGAAGTAAAATTTACGATTGTGTTTCTATTAAAAATATAAATCTACATAATTCTTCGATATGAGCGCATAATCACTGACTGACATGTAGCTGTTTTTACAAACCTCAATTTGTATTTAACATTATTCCTTGTACAGTGAATGAAATACGTGATTAATATAAAAGTAATGAATCAGCACAAAATACCTCCTGGCATCGAATGACAGTTCCAGAATGTTGAAGTTTTTCGAGATTTTCAAAGATTATTTGATGGCAATTACGTCGGCTGTCTGTGGTGATTCCAAAAGGTATCAAAAACCGCGCGCGTGAAGTGAAAGATAGTTGCCGTGTTATTGTCGTTACTGTGGTGATATCATTGGGCTAGCAAGTTAAAGCGCCAGTTTTTTTGACCGATTTTTGGATGGTTATAGAAAGTTTTATAATATTTCTTATAATTAAAGGGTACGGCGTTCGAACTCCTTCTTCAATGTGCATTTGAGTAATTGGTGAGTAAAAAATAAATTAAAAAAGAAAGTGTTTCGAAGTAAATATTGTTTAGGGAGAAAAATAAGCATAGCATCACCCAATATATACCGGACGATGAGTGAAGGTATGCCCTCTTACGACATAGCCAAACACCGGTTCCAAAGAATCAAAAAAGGGAATTTTAACCTGTCCGATAAACTTCATCCAAGACGACCCCCTACAATTGATTTAATAAAATTTTAAAGCCTGGTTGAAACAGATCCCAGATTAAATTCGTGTTGTTAGCGAAAACTATTTTATGCTCTTGTACTGGAATGGAAAAACGACTTCAGGTTCTGAGAAAAAGTCGAAGTACTCCGTTTGGCTACCACATGAGCTTACACCGTTTTAACTTCGGAGAAAAGCTAATGTGTGCTTGTAGCTACTGTGTGTGTTTGTATGTATGTGTGCGCGAGGGTGTGTGCTTGCGCATGCATGCGTGCGTGCCTGCGTGCGTGCCTGTGTGTGTGTGTGGACGCGTGCTTGCGTGCATGCGTGCATGCATGCGTGCGTACATACTTGCGTGCATGCGTGCATGCGTGTATGTGTGACTGAGTGTGTGTGCATGTGTGTGTGTGTACACACACACACGCTCACATACACACACAAGTGTAAACTAAACCATACAGATTCGGTCTATATTTCTTTAAGTTTAATAACAAAACTTATTGTGGTTTTAGTCAATTGTTGCGAATGACAATAGGATGAGAGCATTTTTTTATTCTAACCAATTCGAATAGCCGAGGAAATGCTTAGTGGAATTTGCAATACAAAAGCGACTTTGCGATTGCATTTTCAATTGCTTGCTAGAATCCTTTGGGTTGAGATGAGTGCTGGCAAGGCGACTGAGAAAACTTTTCACGTATTGAAGTAGAAGCAGGCAACGTTGCGGCAATATGTTTCTCTAAGTATGATTTAAATATTATAGTGTGGTGTATCAACTCTGACCGATGACCAAAATAGATTTTCGTTCCTCAAAAATATTGAAAAAATAATATGTACTTGCAAGATCACTTCGTAACCGTTCGTCTGTCCGTCGGTTAGGAATGTTCTTTTTGAAACCGTCTGATGTAAAAGCTCTGAAATTTGAAGTAGTAATAAAACATATCAATCCGCATATAATATTTTTAATTGTATATATCATGTCGTATATAATATGAGAGCGAAGTTATCTGGATTCAAAATCTAACTAAAACTATACTTTTTTTAGAATTTTGCGGAAGAGAATTCTAAAGATATTATTAAAAACATCCATGCCGCCTTATAGTAAGAAACTTTTAGCTTAAACATTTGAAATTCAGCGTAGGAATGGATTATTTTAATGTCTAAATATTCTAATAAATATACAAATTTATTTACACAGACATTTTAGAGGATAAAAATAGGAGAAGAGATTTTTTAATTCATATATTTTTCACATTTTTATATGAGTTAATTCTTAGGGAATTGTCCAAAAAAGATCAGCTCACTTCCTGATTTCCCAAGTTGTTGTCGTCAAAATTATAAAAAATAACTTCATTATGATTTTACTTAAATTTAACCCGTAATTATATCAAAATTGTTTATAATAATTTAATAATATTGTAAAAAGTTATATTAATAAATATCAGAAAGGCTATGTACCCTGAAATGTGTATAAGTATCTACAGACCATCTGTAGTTCTATTTCTACTCGAACTTGAGAAGATTTTCTATTTTTTCACTAAAAGGAAAAATGTTAGAGGAAAAAACCCACTAACTAAATGAACTATGTTATTTTCTAAAGTAGTGATTAAAAAACCTATCAAATATATGTATATATAGTTGATATTACGAAGAAATTCATATACACTTACACATGTAAAATTTAAACATAAGTTGTGAATATTTCTAACGCACAAAATTCATCTCCTCTTATCCTAGTTTTCCCTACTAGTAAGCGAAAAAGCATCTGCTTTGCATTATCACGTCGTATGGCGTATTATGCCGTATTCACTTCAACACTCCCAATATGGAAATCTATTTTCCTACTGCATTTTCAATTTGTAGCTGAAAGCTTCTCAGTTCAAAGGAATGTTGGTAATGGAAATGCGCAGAAGGGTTATTGCATATTCAAATGGAACCAAGGGATCTAATTACAATACACTTTGCTCAAGTACATATAACGAAAACGTCCCGACGTAAGTCGGTGTGACTTGATTGTATAAGGTTATAATATATTTTGAATATAAATTTTTGACAATTGTAACATGAATTTACATGGCGCAGTTTTTGCAACTTAGCGGTATAACCATTTAATTATAATGACAAATTGTGACTTCACACTTTGTCGTTTTAATTAAATGTTTATACTCATTGATGAGAATGAAATGGAATTAATAAGCATCTTAAATTGAATCCCATACTTAGAAATGAGGCGTTCTTTGTTTTTTAAGACCATATATTTACTTCTGTTAGGTCCACAGCAAGAGTTACTATTATCGAGAGTTTTTGGATTCATAGTCCACTTTTAATTCCTAATTTAGTTTTCTTTTTCTACTCGTTATATTTATTTATTGTTTAATTCTCTCATTTTAGTGGAAAGATTGATTGTTTTATAATAATCCATTTACTTACCTCGAATCTTTGCAAGAATGTTATTAAATAAATAATATATTATTTTTTATTAAAGCCCTTACTTTTTTCAACAATTCATCAATTTATATAAATATAATCCATATTAAATTAAATTGGGATTTGACATAAAATACCTTTCGCTTCTAAAAATATGACCAAGTATACTTTTAAATACTAGTAGGTAGTCTTATCTATTAATATTTACTTATTTATTAAAATTTTCTTATCTGTTAATGGCCTTTTTACAATATGCATTCATGAGACCTAGAAAGGTCTCATGAATGCATATTGTATCTTCAATCATGTCCAGCTATTTTTATAATTCTATCTGCCACTCTTTCAAGCTGTCTTCATACTTTCTTTTTGCCGCTTGAGTCATTCCAAACTGTCACTCTATAGTCCGTTTCTTATTACTCGCACCTGTTATGTGTTCAGTCCGTTTCTACTTTAATTTTTGACAATTATTTGGAACATCCCTAATACTTCTTCTTGCTCTTATTCATTTATTACATCTTCTGTCTACTCGTTTCAAATTAAACATTTTAAACTCCATTGTTCTTTGGCATGTTTGTACTTTTATATTAATTTGAATACCAATTATATATAATAATGATGAGGAAAAAGGATAATGCCACAAGTACGAAACTAGAAAGTAATTTTTTTAAATTTTATTCTTAATTTAGACTTGATTTTCTTAGAATCCTGAAAGTTTTTCCATATAATATTCATATAAATGTTACTTTCTTGAAAATGTCAAGATTTTTTGAGAAATATAAAAAATGCAGGTCTAGTTAAGTAGTAAGAAAAATTGCTAGTAAATTTGAATTATACAGAACGTATCCTGAAAAAAATGTATGGTGACATCAGTCAGGACGATCCCATATCATTTGGATTATTCCTCACAGTACAAGAGAACATCATGAATAACTAGCATTGACCTCGAAAAGAAATCACCATAAATGAATAATACTTAACTAATTGAAATTCACTAATCATTTTATACATTTTTTATGAAACGGCAATAAAACTAGAATTAACGATATAGTGTTTTACTATCTAAATAGACGCTAGTCTAGTCAAGAAAATTCGGTTAAAATAGGTAGAAGATTAAATACATATGTATATATACATATACATAAATATATATATATATATATATATATATATGTATATTTCCAGACATATTCCTGAAATTTGAATTAAATTACGTAAATTAGCTAGGTTTACATTGCGTTGGATATGTCAATTTCCATAAAGCATATATATATTTATTTACTATCAGTTGATTAATTACAGATTACCAATGCGCATAATGAATTGATTCGTAGGAAATGTTTTTTCTGTTGTTCACAGAAATTCTTGATGGTAATTGTGTTGACAGTTAAAATAATAGCCAGTAAATAATTTCCTTTATAATCGTTTAGTTGGTATAAACGTTTACTGTTGTACAATATCACATTGTGGTACAGACTCGCCTATATTTTCTAGACCCTCGCCATATACATATATGAAAAACTAACATAAGTATGTTACTCACTTTTTAGTTCTCCTAATGAGATACTTCACGTAATTATTGATACAATGAAAACTCAAGTCAAGATTATGCGGTAGCGAAATAGAATACTTTTATTTTTCTCCCAATGTAGGCCAGTTGTTTTTGTGTTGCGATATGAGAGAATGTGTGTGACTCTGCCTGATAATAAAAATTAACCCGGAGTATATTTCAGTAAGAAAGAATTATTAAATTATCTAATATCCATCAAATCAAAACCTATTTCTTTGAATCTTTGAAAAAGATCTAATTTATTCTTTTCATCTTTGGAACGAAATATGCTAATATGCTGCTCTGAATCTTTGGAATAGATCAAAATTTATCCCTTGAAATCTTTTGAATCCTTATTTGCAATATTGTGTCTCACAATCATCCATAGTAGTGCTTATATTATGTGTCGTTGCGCTCACGTTATGATCTAAATGGAATTCACGCAGCCAGCAAACTCTACGTTCTCTACGTAAACTTTTGATATTTTATTGGTTTTTAACTCACCAAATTTTACGCGCTATCTGAACAGAAGATCGAAAGTCACGTTTTTATATCACATCTTGCAACAGTTATTCAAAAAGTTTCTATAACATTCCAAAAATCACTGAGAATAGAGATCGGTTTATAAGTTGTAAACCTAACATAACGAAATTGCAGGGAATCGTTTAAAAGTACGCGCAAATAATTTGTATTCATGATTCCTGTTCATTGCTTTGTACTTAATTCTACTGTATATAAATAATAAAGAAATTAGAAATTATTATAATAATTGAGGGTTCGATTTGATAAAGCTGGCATATTTTGATCCCATTGTAAAGATAAATGTTAACTCACAAGCATGATGAGCATTTTCGCTTTGAAGTAAATTATAATAAGTTATTTAGGTCTACAAACAAAAGTTGATACAGTCACTCAAAGATGAGTCATAAATATATCACTGATATATGAAAATGCAAAAAAGAAAACTTTTCGCACTTTAGGCAAGTAAAAAGTGCTTTGAATTGAAGTAGAATTATGAAAAGGAAATATGAAGGAAAATTATGCACCTAACTTCAACTTTTTATTAATATATATATATATATATATATATATATGTGTGTGTGTGTATACATATATATATATACATACATATATATATATATATATATACATATATATATATATATACTAGAACTGAAATTATGTACTTTGTTAAAAATTAATATGACTTCAACTTGTGTAATTATTTAATACTAATTATTATATTATGCGAACCTTTACTAATTTAAACACAATTACCGCCTTGATATCGAAAATACCCAGTATTATTGATTACATAAATTATTGTTTTTTTTTTAAGGGCGATAAGTAATTTCAAGAGGAACTGACACTCTCCCATCAGAACTTCAGTAATTTCTTTATTTACACAAAATTTTCCATGACAAAAATTAAGATTTTTATTCAACCGGTATAAAGCTATTTTATGTAGTAAAAAATGGAAAACTATATAAAACGTACAGAGGAAACCTTCGTCAGCTTATCATACACACACGCAGGCAAAAGACGCAAGCACGGGCCAACTCGGTCCGGCTCATGCATACTTTCATGAATATGCACATGCACGCAGATGCATGCGTATATACATATGCATACATAGTCACATATACATAAAAGCTTCAGTCTTTCAAAAGGTAAAATACATCTTGCCTAACTGCAAATATTGACCCAGCTTTATTTTTAAAATCCGAACAAAATACTTTAGAATGGTTTTTGCTTAATAAAATTTGTAATGATAATTGCATTTTAATATAAAAGACTTGGCTTTTGTATTTATATAAACAATGCTGTTTCTTTTGAAATTTAGATTAAAGATTATTCAGGTTCAGCTGGAAAACCTCATAGCTTTTTCATTTCTGTCCATCTATTTGTCATCGTCCACTTACTCTCTGATTTTTGCACGAATTGAGATAACATTTGGTATTGATATGTGAGTCAATGATGTAAAATTAGGTATGAAGTAAAATGTCAATAATATCTTTTTCTTATATACCCTCCCATAAAACGAAAAGGTTAAAATTAAAAAAATATATATTTTTTCTTGCAAGCATTTCCTTCCTAAGCTGGGTCCAACATGGGTTCTCTCTCCCCTTAACTAGTAAGTTATGTATGAAGAAACGTAAAAATTACAAAAATTTTGCAATTATTTGGTATTTAAATAAAAATTATAACAAACTGTGGCATTCACAATTTTATAATTTCTAGAAAACAGAAACGTTTCATTCGATAGCGAAATATTTTCAAGGGGAAGAGTTACCTCTCTGTATGTGCACGATTTTTAATCTGCGAATTTTTTGTATAATGTACATTTAATTCAAAGACTATATCGAAACCTTTTATGAACGTATCCCACAAGCTCTTGACTATTTTATTTGTGTCACTTTAAAGGAGTAAAGCGAAACTTCTTACAAAATATTTCAGTGCAACCGACCCGTGTTGAGTAAATTATAAATATTAGCTGCTGTGACAATAAGCAACATTTAATTATTAACCAAGCAGTTAATCCGTTAATAATTAATGGAAACGTCCATACTTCCATTAGCGTACAGGTTGCTAACCATAGTTAAGAAAGCACACATCTGCTCTAGTTTCAAAAACAAACTTATGTCAAAGCCCTCCATCAGCCGAGGGATGTTGCGTTTCAACAGTACCGAAACCACAAATGTATCTCTGTTTACCGACGCACAAGGGTTATTGCCTTTTGTAAAAAAACGTTTGTAGTTTTGAATGAACCTTTGTTTGGTTTTGTATTGCCTTTGACAAAATATCACATTTTGTTTTACCATTTAAGCATTCATATAATACAATTTCTTTTTCAATTACACTTCTAATTGAGAACATTTGGGAAAATGTTTGGTTACAAAATAAATTAGATAAATTTATACATTATTAAATGGATCACAATAAATTCGGTTAATTTTAATATATTTCGTGATAGTAAATTGAAACAGCTATTGCCAAATATTCATAACGTTGAATTGATGGTCTAAACATATGTACATTTGGTTGTAAGTACGGTAAACATTTCACACACACATACACCTATACACACACACACATATATACATAAAATATATATATACATATATATATACATATATATATATATATATATATGTGTGTGTGTGTGTGTGTGCGCGTGTGTGTGTGTGTGTGTGTGCGCGTGTGTGTGTGTGTGTGTGTGCGTGTGTGCATAATTATACATATATCTCCTTCTTCAGCCATTATCGACTCTAAGGTATATGACTTTTTCAGTTTATGTGTTCGGTCTTGGGCAATTTCTATCAACTTCCGCTACTTTATTTTTATCTTCATACTAATGTATCCTCCTTGCCGCCTTTTCTCTCTCCGTGATTTCCATTACAATACTATTCTACACCACGAGATTACTTTGTGGGCAACATGACCAGCCCGCACCCATTTTAATTTCGCTACCCGCTTTCTGACGTGGCTAACCTTGACCTGCTCATTTTAACTCAATTTAAAAAATTACTGAAGTTCTGATGGGAGAGTGTCAGTTCCTCTTGAAATTACTTATCGGTAATTGTGTAATTGTGGTATTGCGATATCGGTAAGTGTGATTAAATTAATAAAGGTTGGCAAAAACTCATTGTGATTCAAATCTCTGATCCTTGAAGCATATTTAAAATAATTAGTATTAAATAATTACACAAGTTGAAGTCATATTAATTTTTAACAAAGTACATAATTTCAGTTCTAGTATATATATATATATATATATATATATATATATATATATATGTATATATATATATATATATGTATATATATATATATATATATATATATATATATATATATAAATATATATATATATATATATATATATATATATATATATATATATACACATATATATTATAGTTCTTACGTCCATAAAAATCGGAAATTCAATTTTCTCCCGTAACCCATCTATCTACATTTGATTCGCTACGGAATTCTAGTTTTTCTTTTCATTTTCACTATTCGGAAATATATTCGTTGCTACTACAAATATTTAAAGGAAAATAAAATATTTTAATAAAATAAATATTCCAAAAACTTTACACATATTCTAACACAAATCAAACCATTAGACATTAGAAAACACATGTTTCTCATAACAGACTATATAAATGTTAACAGGTGTGTGAAAACATTTATGTCAACCCTCTATTTTCATTTTGTAAATGGAAGTTTTGGATTGGAAAACAAACTATTACCATTGAAATACCCAATATTTATCAGCATATTTTCTAATTGGTGTGTCATGTCTTCAAACTGCATTCGGGTTAGAATTTTTTAAACATTTTGTAATTTTGTAGTAAAAAAGATCTTATGATTAAACTTTAGGTACCAATTTTCTATAAAATACAACTTTATGACAACGCAGGTCTTATTTTATATCATTTATGTTGTCACAGCATAAGCATATATATTAATTTATGTGGCCGGTGCATATTGTCAAACTGAAAATGATTGCTTTTCGGCCACGGATATGGCTCTTTCTCTCTTTCTCTCGTTGACCTCCTTCATATACTGCAAAATGCCATAGTTTTAGTTGTGATGTACCAGAAGAGACGGGGAGTAGTGAGATATTTTAAAAAAGTTCCGCTTCGACCGAAATCTTGTAGACTATTTTTAGTATCCGAAGAAAGAAGACGTTGATCTCTTGCCTCTTTGTCACTCTCTGTTGCCGCCACAACTTATTTTTGTACATAGTGTGATGCCGTTTTGATATGGGGGTAGAGCATTTCAGTGGAAGTTGACATGATATATTCTAAAACAATCGTGAGACATCATCTAGTCGACGATTCGAAATTATTTGACGTGAATTGTTAACGTCTAGTTGAAGATATGAACTAGTTTGGCATTCCTTTGCAGTGGATCTGCTTTTTTCATAACCTAGAAACTCATGGCCATCCCAAAAGCTTGCAGCATTTAATTATGAGCATCCGCTGATATTATTCCGTGTGCATATTTTTTCTTCGTACCCAGGTAACATGATTTAAAGGTTAAATTTCTACCAAACTTCACTCCCAAGTACTTTAGGGTGTCGTATTATAACTGTTCTCCTCTTCTAACTCGCAATTTTCTCGCCGTTTTTCTGTTTTGCATGTACTATACACTTGGACTTGGCTTGATTGAGATTTGAGAAGGATTTGATAAATAATATAAAGTGAAATCATAAATAATATATTTTTTTATAGTTTTTTTGGGTATTTTTATTATTTAGATTTATTAATTAAAGCTTAGCGGATTGAGATCATGTGTCATCAATATAAACGTTTCCTATGAGATACACTTAGAGTAATCAGCGTATCCTTACTTAACTAACAGTTAATTGAACATAACGATGATACCAATTTTTTTATAAAATGATAATAATCTATATATAAAATGTTAATAATCTATATTATCTTTCCATTTTTCTAGTGGGTGTATATCGATATGGAATTTTTCTTTATTGCCTCGCTTCAATAATGTTTCTTGCTTTAAATCTAACTTTTTGATATCAGAAACTTTAGCAAGCATGATCATTCCTGTACTACACAACTTCATTTCTCTGAGGCGATATAGAAATAATGTAATAGTACTATTATATTAAAATAACAATCAAAATATAAGCGGCTATTTGAAGAAATATTCTTAACTAAGCACAATATAACGCATGGTTCTTCATCGAAAGATTTGTAAGTAGACGCCGGGAAAAATATTTTTTAAAATATAAAATTAAGACATGGCAAGATCTTAAATACATATTTTTCCAGTGCCATGGACCTAATTTTATATTTAATCAGAGACCAAAATTTTCACCGTGGACACGTGTAAATTTCGGTGATTGAAGGGAATAATCTGTTCTTCTCTTGAGCAGTGTCAGGAATTCTCCCGATTGATCTACAGCGTTCTTGACAGAATCAAGCATCGGCTGTACTTTCCAAAGTGGGTTCGTATTTCCAAAGAATGGCTAATGTGAGTCTACGACATGTATGTTATTTCTTACTTAACAAAAAGCAACCTCTCGGTAACTAATTGAATAATTTTCCTAATTTAACTCCATTGAGCCAATATATTTGGTATGGAATGCAGCCCATTAACAGCAATATGCTGAACATCATACGTATTTCTTGACTGCTCATATTTGAGACCACTCTAATTTTATATAAGTGATATAAATTGGTGAATCTGGCAAGGTTATCAAAAAATTCGTCATTAAATTATTCTTCACTTTTTCGCTTGCAGTCAACAGGGAGAATCATGAGCCACTTCAGTAAAAATAGTGAATTTCCATATTTTTATCTTTTCTTTTAATGTCCACAGTTGCAAACACTTCCGATGGTATTTTTAACAGCAGTATGTTCCCCTGCTTTTTCCATCGTAATTGAACTTATGGAATACATAAATCTAGATCACTGTGGCTGTAGTTGTCACTATGTGCATTTTAACCAGATAGATCTCGTCCCAGCATTTCAGAAATATGAACTTTAGGTTCCTTCTCTAATACGTCTAGATTAGGCTGGTATTACTCTTTAAGTCATTTTTTGTAAAAAATGGTCATCTAAAGTTTGTATAGTTGAAAAAAACACCTATTTATTACACGAAAACTCTGTTTAACAACGACAATTGCAAACGGCAACGCTTCTTGCGTTAAATAAATTTTGAGGCTCCGTTATTCTACTTAATATTTTTAATTTAAAAAACGTCTTCACTAACTAGAGAAACACTCAAATTGGTTATTTAAAGACAATAAAGAGATAAAATACAAGTTAGAAAAAAAATACTTACGCCTGTATTTGTTGAATGTAAACGGAAAATCCATCGTTAATATATCACCACACGATGCTGGTATTGCTTAACCTCACGCTGTCTTACGAACTAGGCAGCCAAATAAACGAACAAACAATTGAAACCATTTTGACTAGAAAAACAAAATTCCGCGGTCACTATTTTTTAGCTAAAGCTAAAGTTTCGATTATATTTACTTCTAAGAAGTTTTAAATATTTTCTAATGTTTTTTGTTATTAATTCCTTCATGCGTCCTCTTTGCCCTTTCCCAATCTTTTTCTCATAGCGTTAAGGTAAGAATTAAGAACTTGCATAAAAATAATGTTTTTGACCTCCCTTTTAAGCATATCTTCTTGCTCCTTCTCTCTCTTCCCCACTGTTTTGTGATTATTAATTTATTTTATTTTAATTTTTTTTTAATTGTTAATTTGATGAACAATATAGAAAAAAGCGTGTGCTCTTTTGGTTCAGTTACTTTTTTTTCAGATCTCCGCATGAAGCCTCCACATGTGAAATTCTATATACAAAAATTTAAATCTGTAGAAAATATGAGCCAACGATACATATTTCAGCGATATGAAACAGTTTGTTGATTGACATAATGGAATGAGTGACGAAATAATAAGGTTTTCTCATTTCATTACAAAAAAAATGGAAATTGGTGCAGTTTCAGATAAGGGTTTTATAAGGTGATAATTATAAAAGCATGTAAATTATGGATAAATAAGCAAAATAAGGTGGAAAACAAAATTAATGCCGTTAGTGATTATGGTATGGGTTGAAAAAGTAATCGTACTTTTTCAACACTAGATATTAACTAACTGCTAAGATAAAGAAAGAAATATTGAGACAATTTGGCCACGTTGAACATTAAGAAGGTAAAAAACTGATAAAAGCAATAGGTGGATATTAAAAAGTTCAAAACGAAGAAATTTGTAAATATGTGGGTATATCAAATGAAAAGTAATGACGGTGCGATATAGAAAATTTCGTTTTTCGTTCAAAATTTCTAATCGATTTATTATTCATTATATATCGGTAGAATAAGAATCACCTTATCCTTTATAAAAAATTAGTGCCTTATTTCACATTTTTGGATTATACGAGACATCAAGCATCGGTAGAAAAACTAGTTTGTGAAATTTACATATGTACATATATGTGTGTGTGTGTGTGTGCGTGTATGTGTGAATGTGCGCGTGCGTGTGGGCATGCGAATGCGTGTGGGCGTCAGCGTGCGTGTGCGTTTGCGCACTTGTGTTTTTATGTGTGGTGTATACGTGCGTATGTGTGCGTGTACATATGGCATAAACATATAGATATGTAAATAAATAATATAAGTAAATAAATTTTATGTCTATGTCAACACAACGTAAAGTGAAATTACACTAAGTTTTTAAACATACCGGGATAATACTAAAAAAAATTAACAAAACTAAAACATGAAATTAAAATGATAAATTTATTGAAACAACTATATACAACTATGTACAAGAAAACCAGGAAAATAAAATGCAAGAAATAAAGTCCATAACTACAAGTTTTAGAGAACAGATGGAGAACATGAACACAAAAGGTTTTAGAATAAGTGTAGAAGGAAAACCCGCGTATAAACAAAATATTAAAACGAATCCTTGATAAATATTTTATTAACTACAGCAGTATCCATGTATAAGAATATTTACTTTAACGTATTAAGTAGATTAAATTCATAATACGCTTCAAATTTGTGAAATTAACTTATAATTTATTCAAATAAATATAACTGTAATCGTAATATAACTGTCCACTGGAAATAATGAAGTAAAGTCGTATATTCTAATGTAACCATATACTAAAACATCAATTTGATTAGGTTGTATATTAATTAAAATAGCGAAAGTTGTAACCCACATTATACGTCGAAATTTATATTTTTATAAAAAAGAAGCTCTTTGTTTACCCAAATATAAAGGTAATTTAATATTCGCTGTAATTTTTAAATCTCATGGTTATATATCCTAATATTGTATGTCCAAAATAGTAGAATACGTAACCTAGTAATGCCGACTATCACTTCTGAGCTGCATACGTGCCAGAACGGTATCTCCTTTTTCCACACAACTTTGCTAGGCAAAATATTTTTTCTGTATTTTTTTTTTTAATTTCAGTTTATTGTACTATGAACGTAGCTTCTTTTATAACATTAACATTCGTCGTAATTTTGAAATCTCTTGCTTACGTATCCTAATATTGTATATGCAAAAGTAGTAGAATACGTAACGCAGTGATGCCGATTATCACTTCTGAGCTGCATAAGTACCATAACGGTGTCTCGTTTTTCCACACAGCTTTGTTATGCTAAATATTTTTTCTGCATTTTATTTTTTTTATTTCAATTTACTATACTATGAACATAGCTTTTTTAAGCACAACAAGCATAACCGACCTTAGAAATAAAACAATATTTTTTCAGTTTATGCTATTAAAACATTACCTGTAGAGTATTCGTAATATGATATTTAAACAACAGGCACAATCCAACTTGAAAAGTATGCAACTATGAAATAAAAAACCCATACACCCATTTCCAGGCTATCTCTTACTGACGTAAAGAAAATAAATACATTTTGTTTAGAATTATAATAAAAATATGTTTGACAAAATATGATGTAAATAGATCGCTTTTATAAGTCAGATCGTCTTCAAAATGTATGCACCCGCTTTGACTTCAGCCTCAAAATATGATCACATATCAAGGCAAAATATGATCACTATCTCTCCTCAAATGGTTTGCGTTTCGAGACCGACGCAATCTTTATATATTTTCGTGTTATATTATTGCTTTAATCTAGCGTTTTGAATATTTTCTTCATATTTAAAATTAACATTTACTGCTTCAGCTGCTCGTGAACTCGGTTTACGTTCCGAACGGCTCCTTACCTCCTTTATCCCCAAATGCCACACTATCTTTTACAAAAGAAAAGCCATTCACCATTTATGTCACAAAGTTGTAAACTATATTATATCCAGATACACGAAATAATCCCTCTATGTTAAGAATCATCTCAAGATATACTTGCACTACAGGTATTTTTTATATTATTTGTATTAAAATATTCACCCAAAAAAATAATCGTTCTCTATGAAAATATAGACTTGGATTTATTTTCCAGGCATAAAAATATCTCGAATTTCTATTGACTTAGGATAATCATTATTATTTTTCTGCAAATTATAAGCAATTTTCTAGAAACCCTGTTGTTTCTATTGTTTTAAGTTTTAGTATTTTCAGTTGGGAGTAGACATATTTTTAGGATATATTTGAGTAGGATATATTTTTTTATATTTTTCAGTATTTCTCTAAGGATTTGTTGCTTAGAGCTGTGCAAAAAAAGAATTTCAAATACTTTTCATTCGACTTTTTCCAAATCTTGATAAAAAATTAAATACATTCAAATATTTCAGTTACGGAGTAGTTTTCATAATATATTATAAAAAATGTTCGGTATGATTATTTTTGAATACCAAATTATAAAATATGCACATTCGGGTTAATATATGTAAATATATGATTCATGAACGTATGGACTATGTAACGTGTGAATGTAAATCGCTCAAAAGTGCATGTAACGTCAAATATTTAAGTGTCTGCATCGACTATTTTTGTCGGTGAAATGTCCATGTTGACAAACTTGCCGCAAAATCAAGGCGACTCAGGTACATATTCAAAAACATACGCAACGTACTTGACTCGCATACTATAAAGACAAGAAAAACCAGCGCAATCAATATTGACTTATGGTTTACTCACTAATGGAGCAATAGCCACTACAATAATTGAATCTGTCTTCAAATCTCAGGAATTTTTGAGAATACTTGATCTTGATACTTGATACTTGACGGCTTTTTATTGATCATATTGATCAATAAAAAGCCGTCTTGCTATCCCACTGATTTATTACAGAATGGCTTTCAGAAATATAAAAAAATTATTAATTAGATCCACGCTAATACACGTCTCCAAAAATATAGTCGATAGCAAACCGGTTCATCACACCTACAGAACCCGAGTACATCACCGTGGCCTGCTGACGAATGCCAGGCCTAATTAATTACGTTTAATTACATTATTTCAATTAAGACAGACACCCTGAAACACGCCCTGGAGCTAGTTTGATGGCAATATCCAGATATATCGCAGTTGACCTGTTTATTCAAACCATAAATACTTAACTTATTTTATAAATTAAAAGTTATTTACCGTTTAGTTTTACTAAGAATCACTTTCAAAAATTATAAAATTAATATTATGTAAAAAGCAATTATTTCTCCTTCTTAATATTATTCAATTAAAAATAAATTGTCTGTCCCTCCTAATGTTATCTCACTCTTAATTTTATTGAAACAACGCGTCGAGCGATTTGTCTGAAAAAGGAAGTCAATGTAAAATGGTGTTGTATAAATATTTGGAAAAAAAAATATTTATCTCTACATTGGGTATAAATCGCTCTCAAAAATTGTAAAATCGACTTTAAAGGTACATATAAAATACATAATTTATCAAAATTTTCATTTTATTTAAAAAATACGTCGAGCGATTTGTCTAAAAAACTAAGTCAACGTAAAATAGTTTAATATTAACATTTTGAAAAAAAAAATATTTACCATTTTGTTTTAGTAAAAATGACCCTCAAAAATTGTACGATTTACATTACAAGAAACGAAGTCATGTCGCCACACTTAATATTAAAAAAAAAGACGTTTAGCGATTTACCAAGAAATTATGTCAGTGTATAATTATGTATTAAAATTTTGAAAAGAAGGAAAATATTTATCATTTAATTTTAATAAAAATTGCTCTTAAAAATTATACAATTAAGATTACAAGAAAAGTAAGTATTTCATCACATTTCATTTTATTTAATAAAACGCAATTAAAATCGCAAAAATATTTTTTTTTATGTCTTAAAAAATTCAAATCTTATTTCTTAAAATGATATTATATTAACAGTTTGAAAAACAAAAAAGAAACAATTTTAAATAAACAAATTTATAATAAATTTTGGATCTTGCAGTTATACGACATCTTCTTTAAAAGAGAAGTCAAAGCGATTTTCACGGTGGAGAGCGGAAGTGATAATTTTATCACTTCGCTCTGCCAATATAAAAATAATTGAAAATATACGAAATTCTTAGGTTGGTGTGTCTCTTTTTCATCAAATGGAGTAATCGAAATTGAAACTAACGATTATTATTTTCGCCCCTCCCCCTAACTTCGCCTCCCTTCTGAGCTGCTGATGCAATAAAAATATAAATCATTGTCGATGGTATTACCAGTAAATCCGCCAAACACCGGTGAGTCCGTTGTGCCTTCTATTTTTCTGTTCATCCATCGTGTTCATAGAGTTTTTACACTTTACACTTGTGTGGTTGAAATTTTTCAAATAAATGGGCTGATGGAAAACTCAATTAACACATATCAAAGTATTGAAAGAAAAATCTATACACATATAAAATAAGGGAAAACATTTTTTGACACAACATCCTGTCGGTACGACTTTTAAATATAATTGAATTTCCATTCACTATACTCCATGTTTAAATCCTGTTCATGAAATAATAAGCAAATTAACCTAGAATCTAAGACCACCCCTTTTCAAGCGTTAATTTTTGAAATGAAAAGCAATACTGATGAAAAGTAATTCCTCAAATTCAATCAAAATTATTTCGGAAAACGTGCATTAACAATTTTAAACTACGAAATTCTAAATAAGTAGAGTTCTGAAATAAGTAGATTTTCGTAAATAACTAGGAGACTTTACTTGTTTCGGGTTTCGGTCATAATTTTTTTTATTTCTCATTAAGATCAAATTAGTAAACAATGTAATATATGTGCAAACGTCATAAGTCGGCTAAAAAACTCACAAATCATTGCTGGTAAATAAATACATTGATCATAAGCAAAAGTTTGATATCTTATTAGGTCAAAAAGAAGCATGAACTAATTATATTAAGTTTTTGGTCGGCATTGCGTCAAGGTACCAAAAGACAACTCCAAAGATCAGTAACTAAGATTCAGAAAATAATTTAAAAATTCATACTGAAAACATTAAATTTGGCAAAGCGGTTTTTAGGTTTTGGACATAATGAAAAATTGTCATAAAAATTAATCTGTTCAATTCATAAATTTAATCTGAAAAACCCGAAGTATCCATCTTAAGAAATGATATGTAAAACTATAATGAAACTACTATATAATGAAATTAATGTGAAGAATAATTAATTTTTCTCTCGAATTGAGAAATGATCAATAAAAAAACTGTTATGAAACCGTTATTAGACATAATAGTAGATCAGTACCATGGGTTCATATAGCTTAGATATTTCCTATTTAATAAACATGATTTTGAAAATTTTTATAATAAAAAAAACATTTTGCTAAAGAAAGACAAAGTCAGTAACCTCTTATAATCAAGCTGTTAGCGCACATTTTCTCATATAATTCACAAAATTTTCAAGGCAGGAAATTTTTGAAAATATTATTTTCATTTACATATGTTAATGTGCTAAATATTTTCAGGACTGATAACTTAGTATAAATTGAAATTTTGTCATAAAATCAACTGATTTATTTAATCTAATCTGCAAAATTTAAGATGTCCCATAGATTTTTATAATAACTCATGTTAATTTTAAGATCCAAAAGCAAATCACTTAATATTAATACTAACCTAATCGAATATCAATTATATGTAATATTTGAGGGGTTTTTTTACTACCAACATCTGACTCAAAGACCATATTTCAACCATATCTATTTCTACTTATGGGTTGAGATATTTTTAATATTTAACGCTCATGAGTGTCATATTTGAAAATCCTCACAAACATCTGGAATAACTAAGAATCATTGGCACTTAGCGTCGCCCACGATTTTTCACCTCTTACACGAGGAAGAAGTAAATAAACCTATTAATTATAAGTAAAACTGACACTAAAAGGTTATATAAATATTCATGTTTGTGTACTATTCAAACAATGTTTCACTAAATAAATATTTTATCTAATTTATTATTCATAGGCCTAAAACTATCGAGAATTCGTAGAAAAAATACTTTGGTTTTATCACTGATAACTGTTTTACTATTGTAAGTATATTTAGCTATGTTTAGTAGTACTTTTTTAAATACAGGATTTGAGAAGTATAAAAGCAAATCTCCATCTTGAAATAGACCGGGTAACATAATTCGTTCAAAAATATCAAATTAATAGTGAAAAGAAACAAAAAAGAGGTTTGTGCCACGCAATAAATTCTTTTCAACAATATATTCAAATACAAAAAATTTCATCTTCCTATTATATTTATGGAAGACACCTCGAAATGTGAATTTAAATTATTTTGACATTTCCACATTTGGATTAAGCATTACAAGTATTGAATTTAAACTCCATATTTTATTTCGTCTAAAAGTTAGAAACCTCTAGCTTCTGAAACTGCCAGAGTAAAAATTTAAAACGAAATTACAGTAACAGAATTATCTAAAGCTTACCAGAAAATCATACCAATGATCTTAGATCTTAGTTTTCATTAAATTTAAATTATTGTTACGCTTACGAATGATGTACTAGGCAATGCATTTACATGGTGAAAAATTAAATATTAATTCTGAATAAAGCAAATAAAAAAATTAATTTTATTTATCGAAATAGGTTATTGTCGCAAGATTTCAACATCGCTTGAACTGAAAAATTCTCGGGCTGAAATAAAATACGAGGTAATTAATGTAACGTAGTCACTGAAAGTACAACATGTCCAGTGGCAGATTTCAATGTTTCAAAAATTGTAAAAAAAAACTACACCTCTAATACAAAGAAGGTTTATTTTACCTTTATAACAACAAATGTGGATTTCATTTTTTAAAAACCACGTTTTCCAAATGGCGGCCATCGAGTCTGACACACTCTTCGAATCTAGCAAGCATGTTTTCAAAAACGCGTTTGCAGAGCGACTGGGGTATCCTACTGACTTCGCCTCGAATATTTTCTTTAAGTTGTGTCACAGTGCTCGGATTTGTTTTGTAAACAACGGAATTTAAGTATCTCCATAAGAAAAAGTCACATGAGCTTAAATCGGGTGACCTAGGTGGCCACGGTACGGTACCGTTTCGGGATATGTTTTTTTCTGGAAATAACTGCCGCACTGCATTCATGGACACTTTAGCAGTGTGAGCTGTGGAGCCGTCCTGCTGGAACTATGTGTTTTGGTTGAAGGATGGACTATTCTGTAGTTCTACTCTGAAAAAGTAATTTAACATCTCGGCATATCTCTCCCAATTCACAGTTGCAGTTAGGCCACGTTGATTTTCAAAGAAATAAGGCCCTTTGATTGCAGATGCAGACATGGCACACCAGACTGTTACTTTAGGCTTATGTAAAGACTCTTGATGCATTTGTCTTGGGTTGTGAACATCCCAGTAACAAAAGTTCTGCTTATTCACATATCCTCCAATGTGAAAGTGAGCTTCGTCACTAAAGAATATGTTGTCCATCCGGGTAGCAGTACGAAATCTCAACAACATCACCTCCGCGTAAGTTTTTCTTAATTCAAAGTCAGATTCGTGTAAATCTTGAACAATTTGAATTTTATATGGATGGAACTTGAGCTTTTTTTTGCATTATTACCTGTAAAGTTGATTTCGAAATTCCCAATATCGATGAACGTGCATGCAGTGATAAACGGGGATTTTCAACGACAGAAACCATAACAAGCTCGACATTTTCATCCGTGGCTACCAATGGTTTAGGTCCTAGCCTGACCCTATTTAATGTTGATCCTGTAGTTCCGAACCTTGCTACCCATGACTAAATGAGGTTGATCGATGGTCCATCACGTAATCGACGAATACTGTAACGATTATTAAATCGTTTATTTTAATTACACGGCGTGCTATAGACAGCGAAAATCCACTCGAAATGTACGCCTCGACGGCAAAAGCGCGGTGCTCTCCACTCCACTGTTCCATGGCTACTAAATCATCCGCGCCCCTCTTATGTATTGCGTTCAGAAACTATGTTTGTTCAAACTTTGAAATCTGCCACTGGACACCTGTATTTGTAACTCAAGGGTATTATTTAGAGCTTTAATTATAATAGTAAATCAATTAACGATACAAGGCACTTTATTCGAATTTACAAGTTTAATTCAAAAAGAAACTAGATGCTTGCTGAGCTAGCGATTTAATATTTGCGTCTAAATATCGATATCTATTCATGCAGCATGTGTTTGTAATCGCTGTATATATAATCAAATTTCATTAAATAAATATGGCATAAGTTGAGCATTGTATACCACTGCGATTCTCTGTTGCTGAAATGAAGAATAACATTCCCACATTGACTGGATCTAAATACCTTGTATCAAACGTATATACAGGCTACAAATCACCAACTACAAAAAAACCTATTTGCATTTATAATAAATTGGGCGAAAATATGACGACGTTAAATGTGCATCAAGGACAGTTTCTCGGCCAAACAGTAGGTGTTTGTAAAATATCAATATACCGATCATAGCGAAACATACACACACATATATACATATGAATTGTGTGTGTGTGTACGTGCGTGTGTATGGGCGTGTGTGTGTGCTGGCGTGTGCGTGCGTGAGAGTGCGTGCATGCGTGTAAGTGTGTACGAGTGCGTGAATGCGTGTGCGTGCGAACGTGTGCATGCGAGCGTGTGCATGCGAGCGTGTGCGGCGTACGTGCGTGTGTGAGTGCGTGTATATATGCGTGTGCATGTGCGCGCGCGTGTCCGTGTGCTGGTGTGTGTGTGTATAAAAACTGGCATAATAACATAATATTAAAATTGGTAGCATCTCCGTTTATGAGTACGGAAATAACTATATGCGTATCAAATTCACTTAAAAGTCAAACAAATAACATGTATTTTTTTTAAACTTTCAAAAATCAGGAACTAAACGTGACTATCGATAAAACTAATAGTCCTAGTCACAATAAAAATAACGAAAATGTAATAATAATGGAAGGAACTGACACTATTTTTGTGATTAATTTATCAAGCTGCTAGAAAAGGACTGTCATCATATTTAAAAACACATTTATAATCTTATCTAAATTCATATAAACAAATTAAATAAAGTATCTAATACTGTGGATAAAGTAAAAGAAAGCGGAGTAAAGGAAAATATTGAAAATGAAAATAAAGGACCACGCTCCCTTGTGGCGGGCGTACATTAAATAGAACACACGTTTATCGAGGTAACGATAAAACTCAAGGGAACACAACATTCTGCAGAGGATTGCTGTTAAGTATTTAATAAAAGATTACCTGTTTGGCAAGTCACTTACTGTAACGTTTTAATTTGATTAAACTTGGTTAAGCTTCTATAATAAACATGATTAAGTATTTGCGACGTTCAAATTGTTCGTAGGTCTTTTGTTAATGCGATATCCGATTAACATTTATTTTTAAATATAAACAAAATATTCTTTGCCATTAACCAACTAACCTTAAGAAAATGATAATAAACGGGACACTTATAAGATATTCAAGTGTCCGTCGATCTGACAGAACCGATTTTTTCAGTGTCCCAACTATATATAATAATTTTTTTTCGTTTCAGATATCGTGTTCGATAATTTTATTTATTTTTTTCCAAAATTTATTAAAATATAAAAGAAATGCAGACTGCGCCCGGAATGTATTAACTGACTATGAATTTAAGTGATGGAAAATTCTACTTCCTGTTTCATAAATTTTCATTAATTTTGTAAACTTTAAGAATCGAATCTAAAAAAAATACATCAACCGATCAATTTTTCACAGCAGCGGTGAAAATGTGAATAAATGACGTTGTTTACTAATTACTAATATGTAAACTAACTTCAAATAAAGGCGAAATCCTATTAAATTATAAACCGTTAAGAACAAGTACGACTTGGTCATCAAAAACCCCATATCCTATTTATTTTTAGGGTTTTTTTACTTAAATGTAATTTATTCTAAATAGATAAATATTGTTATTACTCGTTTTTCTATTCGTTATCCTGTTAAATAAAAGAGGTTTGGAGTGAAAACTGGCAATGAAACCTTTTCTATAGCAAAAAATAAAAACTTCAATGATTATTTTTAACACATATATATTTAAAATTCATATAATTTCAAATAGAACAAAACATATTTGAGGGGAAAAATGATGTTTTATTTGTAAATAGAAAATTAGAAAACACAATTAAAAATAAAGTAACAATGAATAAGAATGAAACAAACATATTGAATATATGAAAATTTAAAAAACTATTTCTATTCAATACGACTAATGAAAGTATTCTGCATGTTTACGTTATTGAAACCAAAGTCTGCTATAATATTTTCAAAAAAATCACATAAAACTAAAACTATTGTAAACACAATTTTTCAAGCTGTGATAATTTGCTTCCAAAAATGAAAGCGTTTTATTATAGACGGAAATATGTTATATTAAAAATGAAATCAAAGTTTACCTGTACACTTCTAGTTAAAATGGTCAAACGAATGCATTGTGAAATTTAAATTATAAGATAATTTATTGAACGCTGGTTCTTAAAATCGACTCACACTGATGAGCAAATTAAAGCTTAAAGCCTCTATCATAAAATAATTGTGGCTTTAAAAGAAATTAGAAAAGAAAACTAGTAAATCCATTATAGCCCAGTTGTAAATATTTTATTCATTTATATATAATAACAATAGAAACTACTTTATGAAGCCAAATATATTTTGGAAACTCGAATGATGAAACATCAAGCAATTGTTCATCTATTAAATTTCTGACGTTAAATAAAACCATAGATAAAAATTAATTACAATTTGTTAACTACGAGCAAGAAAGGCACTACGAGACTTCCGTCCACATATAAACACTTAAATGTACATAGTATTTTCAACAAAATATTTATAAATATTAATATTATTTTTGACCATGTAAATACATTGCCTAGTGCATCTTTCATAAGCGTAATGATGATTAAAATTTATGAAAACTAAGATTTAGGATCATTGGTATAATTTGCTGGTAAACTTTAAATAAAATTCTGTTACTGTAATTTTCTTTTTAAACTTTGAATATTTAAGTTTCAGAAACTGGTAATGGCGGTTCTTCAGAATTTGTGCTAAGGACAAAGAATTCTGAAGAAATACTTTTCAATGCATATTTTTTATTCTAATTAAAAAAATAACGGTATAACTTCACGTATTACTTTACTAATCAACTCTATTCAAATATTTTAAGAGGCTAATACAAGGTTTTGGCACTCATTCTTACACGTCTATACAAACCTTCGTTTACATTTTCAAAACAGACTTGAACATTACTTATTTTAGGTGTTGTTAGATCTTTACTTTTATCTTTCAGGTAATTTGAACTTATAATTGGAAGCCAATATCTACGGCTAAATACTTAAAGAAGGTCTCATCAAAAGAAACGCAAACAGTGCCATCACTCAAAGCACTATATACGGGTGGATTTTATATGGACTTATCACGTCTTTCTTCTTCAAACCTTAGACTCCTCAATGCCCCGCTGATAAAGAGTTTCATCACCCAAGAAAATGTATGGGAAGAAAAAACACTTACATCGATTACTTGGAAAAGAATAGTAATTCGTTCAGTTAATTTAAGTCAATAATTCACGGGCAAAATCATGCACCGGTAAATATTCCAATATGTTTTTTAACAAATTTCACCAATATACTTAACTATATTGAAATCACCAAGACGACAAGGCCTACAAACATATACTCTAGAGAAAGACCAGCAATATTCCTCTCCAATAATGACAACTCAAAACATTCACATATGGCACTCGGCCAGCTCCCTTTATATTTTATGCTAAAAGTACTCTTTGTAACTATGTGAAGGACGTAATTCTACATTAAAAAAATTCTATATTTTTGAAAGCCTTTTATTATCACCATCAGTTTGTATGTACCTCGCTGGTCTGAAAAAATCAGCGATCGTAACTAAACACAGAGTTATTTCTTGCATTACTTTTTCTTTTTTTATTTTAATATTCGCATTTACTTTTTCTAAATACTCTGTCCAGCAGGTCTTCACCAGAAAGAATATCTTATCCCTCAACTCAAATATCAATGCATTAAATACGTTTTTTCGCTTTCGAACATTGCGCAGTATTATCCTACGTGAATTCTATCAGGTTTGGAATAATATTAAGGTTACATTTTAACAAACATAGATCATTAAAAAAACTAGGCCTGGTAATTTGTCATTTCAAAGCATACTTCACTCACTAAAAAAATATTTTTTAAATATTTTAAACTCGTTGTATTATACCGAGAATATTATGAAACTTTATACATAATCAAAATATTAACTTCAGAAAATTTCATCATAAGTAATGTTATAATTACAAGTATTACGCCATTATTTCATTGATATGAATTGTCTCATTTCCATGGTAAAAATGGACCACCCTCCATTTTTATTGCGAAATTCCCAGTCGTTTTGAAGGTTTCGTGAAAGTTTTCAAAATTTCGACGCTGAAAATGTCTAAAGCGTATATGCTATCCATTAATTTTAAAAGGTGTTAGATTGAGATATCTACAATATGTCAGATTACACTGCTACATTTCTAGATTTGATTACATCGTATATAAATATATTTAATTTATATTTGGCGTATAAAAAATTAATCACACATTGTGACATGTTATTTTCTTTTCAAAAAAGTAATGGTACTGTAGGATAATGTTTAACAAATAAATTTTTTTTAATAAATGAATTTTTACTCTTATTTCGATGTGTATTTTCAATGATTATTCTTAATGTTAGACATATTTATTTTAAAAAAATTGGAAAGAGCTTCAAAGTTAATATCCGACATTATTTATACGCGTTATATGTATATATATACATATATATATATATATATATATATATATATATATACTGCTCTAAGAGACTAAGGGTTCGATTCCCCGCCGAGTGTTTCAACATTTTTACATTATTTATTTAACTGTGTATTATTTATTGTAAGTTGAGTTTGAATGAGAGGTATAGTTAAATAGGCGGCCGAAAACCATAATGTTTATCTTCATAAAAATGCACCCATGAAGACAGTTCCTTTTATTGGAGGAATTGTATACACTAATTACCCTGGATGCCGAGAGGTGACCTGGGGGCCGAAACACAGCTATGACTATATTTATACATATTGTCGTGCAGTCATAGTGATTCGTTATGGCGCATTTTAATAGTTTTGTAAAAAGAAAACGCATTATGAGCGCCATAGTGTACTAAGCGGAAAATAATGAAATAACAGAAATATTATTCTGAAAAAAAAAACATAAATTGCGTCCAAGAGGTTTAAAAAGTAATATATGTATGTCAATGGCTGCGGAAAATGTAATGTTTACCTTATATCAAAATCTTCGATAAATGATTAAATATTTATTTCAAATTAACATACCTATAGTAATTTTTATACAACTTGAAAAATATGAAATATATGTGAATAGATATTGGAAAGATAAGAAACACAATGCCCATTTTTATAGTCCATAGACCTTGAAATTCAGTTAATAATATTATTTTATAATCGTACTTTCATCCGATATTCATAAAATGATCATATTTGAGATAACAATACCGATTTGTGCTTATTAATTTTGCTGAACAACAAAGTTTTATTCTCCATTCGAATATGTTTTTGTTTTGTAGACACCTAATGCAGATCCATATGATTGTCCGTCTTCCCGTTCCCGAAATACGTAACCTGACATTTATTTTAAAGTGGTCATATAAATGTAGGTAGGATTAACACATGCGAATTAATCCGAGCGTACAGCTAGTATAATTATTTGCGACATTCATTATTTATATGTTCACAAGGGTCACACTACTTACATGTCCAAACACGTATAGATAGAGGAGATCCATTATCATTTTTTCTTCATATATGCCCACGTATAGCAACTTAACACATACCATGTATATACAACGCTTGTTTGCCACACTCACCAACGTAATGGCGATTAATACGCGAGGCGCACTGATTGAAATGCGCTCGACTTTTCTCATTTTTTAATATTGCTCTATAAATTTTTGACGTTTTGTAAAATGATTTTGTATTATATTAAGTTTATAATATTATGTGTTTGATATTGTTAGGTTCGTTGTATTAAATGTATGATATTTTTATGTTTGAGTGTAATTAAAATGATGAATGTTTTTCTAAGCACAGTGTACGGAAGTTCAAGATATAACGAAAGAAATCACAGTAAAATAAACACAATAAAAATGATATGATTACAAAACAAATTGTATGTGGCTAAAGAAAACACTACTTTTAAAATGATAAAGTCAAAAATACAAAAAGTCTACTTGAAGCAATGTAATTTATTAAGCCCCGCGGCATGGCTACACAAACGATTTTAATATTGATATGCGATGTAATAAATAAATTGATGATGAATATGCCCGTGAGAAGAAGCACGAATATACACCACATTAAATATTATCAGCGCGTACAATAGCGTTGTGACAAAAAATAAAATGCCTACAAGAAACTTAGAACAAGAGAGGATCCATAAAAACTGAAATTTTTATAATCTTAGAGTTAGTCAATAAATATGTAATAAAAGACTATACAAAATATAAACTAGATACTACGGAAAGATATTTAGAGAAATAGATAAGTACAAAAAAACCTACAAAGGACTCAGAATAAATAAAACTTGAATGGATGTGCAAAGAAGTCAGACAAATATCTCTACCAAAAATGGGAACACATTCGTGTTGCAACTGAATTGTATAGAGCTTAAACATTCATCATGCAAAATATTGAAAATAAAGTTACATTAAACCGAATGCTGAAATAGAGATCACAAAACTAGACAATAAATTTAAATTGGAAAAAAATTAGATTCAGGTAATGTTACAAAGAAGCATTAAAAGCACATAGTTTTGGTTACGCCATTAGCTATTTAATTTTATACTTAGGCTGACGCCCTTATAACGGTCAAAATCAAATATCATATTCATCTATAAAAAGGCAACCCAAAGGACATTAGCAACTACCGACCAATAAGCCTGCAAATGAGTCTTAACCAAAGAGCAAGCTGATATCCAAAATTGACCATAAAAATTACCACGAACAGCAGATACCGTTATACATTGCTTTTGTAGATTATCAAAAAAGCTTTTGATAAGTTTTCACACGTACAGTTATGAGTGAGAATGAATATATACAAGTCCTCAAACATACATCCAAACATAATACAAGCAGAGTAAAACTAGAAATTATCGGGCTAAATTTTTCCACTAAAAGAGGAGGAAAACAAGGCGACCTCTTACCGCCAAAAATAGTTATCGCTACCCTTGAGTCCTAAAACTGCTAGCAGATACAACTTCTCAGTTACAGCCTCTTACCGGATTACTAAATTCAGCTACTGTTAAGGTATTTCTGGAATTAAACTTCACGAATATAATAGTAATGATAAAGGAATCGAAAATATCAATAAAAGTTAATAACGAGATACTGAAATATACAGAAAATTATATCTACTTTGGCAAAAAGATTAATTTTGACAAAAAATAACAAACTAGAAATATTAAAGGAGGATACAACAAACGTGAAATAAATACTGGAGGATAAAACAAGCAATGAAAAGCACTTACTGGTATGTAAGTATCAAAAAAAAAATGATGGACTTCAGTTTCATATCATTCTCAACTTAGAGCTGCCAGACGTGGAAATTCATCACCAAAATAAAAATTATTAAACACTTGCTAAAAGGGATAAAGTGCAGATTGCTCTTGATCCCCTTTGGCGGGTATACATTAATTTTTGACTTTTGTGGTGAATTTCGACGTCTGGCAGCTGTGTGTCAAGAAAATAGACCAAATAGGATACACGAAAATAAGAAAAATAACTAAATCATCTAATGCTTTATTTAGATATACCCTAAATTTAGAGTTAAAATGGTTATATCGTATTGGGGGACTTACAAATGCAAAAGGGTAGGGGAAGATCTATGGCACGCTAGGAAGATGAAATCAGGAGAACAGCCGATCCGTTTTGAAACCAAGTAACACAAGGCAGAGACGTATTGATATCTTTGGAGGAGGCCTTCACCCGGAAAGAGTAACAACATGACGTAATCGTAAATCCTTTTAAAAATATCGTTACTAGTGCCGAATAACTAGCCCAGGTTTAAAATTCTTTGATTTGCCTGCTCTTGTGCTTACGGTTAGGCTATATTTATTTTGTCCGAACTTTCGAAATGCATCTGGATTAGTGTTATTCTATTCATTGACCCTCTTTGTAAAATTAAGACATCATTGAAAGCTTTTCTTGGAATAAGTCATCATTGGTTTCTTAGTAAGAGTATTAATGTCATAATTAAGTGAAATGGAATAATTCAAAAGCAGTAATATGTAGAACGCAAACCCTTAATTCGAATATTCCCCTGACCATGGTTATGATCTAAGAGTTTAAACTGAAAGACCCATCGAGAAAAGTATCAAAGCAGTAAAACGCCGAACCAAATTCCCATAATCTGAGATAGATCCCACACTCCGGGAAGAGACATATAACACGTAGTACATTACAAAAGTTTTAAATTTGCGCTCCTGTGCGCATACGCATGTATATGCGTGCGTACGTGCGTATGTGCGTGCGTACCTCTGTGAATAAAAATTATGCAGAGGCAGTTTTAAATTCATGAACAAATGATTTCAAAATACCTATGCGATACTTAGATAGCCCACGAGTTGCCTCCGTACCAATGTCAGTACAGTGTCAATGTTTATCAACAATTATCATCAATAAAACGTAACTTTGATTGCTGAAGCAATTAATATCTACTGATGAGGAGTGTATATATAGTACTATAACTTGAACTGAAGAGCAAAGAAAAGAGATTACTTATTAAAAGTATATTTTAGAGGGATTCAATGCAGTGAATAAAAAGATTTACTCTTAGCAATTAGAACGATTTATCTTTTTTTGACGATTATTTTTTCTGTGAATACGCTAGACTACATAACTAAAAATTTGCTTGTAAAAAATTGCAGGACTTATGCTAGGTTCCGCAGTTGCGTACATATCGTTCACTTTATATTATACCGTCTAACTACCACTCATCTTAGTCTCTAAGCAATCATATACAGTATATCATATCAACTATGCGGATGACCTTTAAAAACACATATTTTTTTAATCTAAATCACCACGTTATTATGTATACTCCCACCTACTAAAACGCGGAAAGTTATTAACAGATATGTTTCATATATATCTTGAGTTCTTGGTGACATTTAAATTTTAATATATTTTTGTAACGATAAATAGGAGTTAAATATTTCACAATTAAATAAAACTACATGATGTAGTATTATTTCTACTTTCTTTAAGTTCTTTACCAAGACCTAGGTTTCGTTATATTACATCTTCAGGTGGGCTATTAGCAAAGAAATCGTTGCTAATAGCCCACCTGAAGATGTTGTAATACAACGAAACCTAGGCCGTGGTAAAGAATTAAAGAAAGTAGAAATAATACTACATCACGTAGTTTTGTTTAATTGTGAATAATTAATTTCTGCAAAATTACCGCCAAATATATTCAATATTTCAAAGTTAGATATTTGTTAGAAAATTAGATAAAACAGGCACGCTCGCACGCATTCATGCACGCACAAACGTATGCACACGCAAACGTATGCACGCAATTAAACACGCATACATGCATGTGTGTAAGCACTCGAATGCACACACATGAACACATTCTTATACTCACATACACAAAAATAGGACACGCATACTTACATACGCATATACCTATATATTTTTAGTAAATATCGTAAATTTTGAAACTAAATAAAATATAATATATATAATTATATAATAAAATATAATATATATATTATATATAATAATTTGAGATCAAAATTTTTGGTTAAAAATGTTGAACTCAAATTAGGACACGTAAAACCCATAAATGATATAATAAGTTTATTTGACACAAAGGCACATTCAAATTTAATACCATACGGTACAAACATAACTGAATCAATGTATGTGTATAAAGCATAAATTCATTCCAATATAACGGAAGAGCTTCATACTGCCTAAAATATACACGTCTGCCATGAAAATGCATAGGTAAGGATAACAACACTTATTATATGTGTAATTTTGCTTGGCGAATCTTAAATTCACATCACGCACCAAACCGCGAAGGCAACCATCCGCTTTGGATTAAGACGCAATGTGAAATCCCTGTAGGGAAAGAAATTTAAGGGTACTGGATGCGCCCAAGAGACTTCCCTTTTCGCTCTATCTAAAATAAGAAATAGAAACCACAAATTGTATGGCAAGAACTTTCCAATTTACCCTTCCATGATTAGCAAAATTCTTTCGCTTTACGGTTTTGATTGTATGAGGCTAATTGGTGCAAAGTAATAGGTTATGAAATTGAGCTTTATATTATATTGTTTCAAAGGTATGATATAACATATATTCCACAAAAGGATTGTTTTATATTCCCATCTGCATCGAAGATCTATGAATTACTTTAAGTTTGTTTATAATCACCAAACTTTCAGGAATTTATATTTAATCCATGTGAACACATGTTAATTATATGAATACAGTACAATCTAGAAGTAAAATGTGAAAATTGTTTTGAAAATTGTGACCTTGTGGGATCATCAAAGAATTCAGAGAAAATTATATATTGGTAAGTATTAATAGAAAAACATAAAGAGAAAAACTAAAGAAATATTTAAATACTGCTAAATAAAAATATCTTAGGAAAACTTTTATATACAAAAGCATCTGGGAAGATAAATGAGACGAGAGTTCAATCGAGATAAAATTATGACTATATTTAAAAAATTGTAAAGAAAACTCTAAAAACTCGTTAGTTTTAAAAACAATATATATAAGACATACCTAGATATGAAACATAAGTATATATATAAAACATACCTAGATATGACTCACACTTTCAAAATGTTGCGTGATTAACATAGAAAAAATGTTATGTTATATTAATAAAGGTTGGAATACATAAAAGATAATTATTTGTTAACTGCAAGAAAAGAATAAAGCGGAGCTATTTCTAAAGCTCGCAATCGAAAGATTGAATGTTCCGATTTACCAATATCACAAACACTTTACCAAGTAGAAAGCTCGTCATCTCGCAGAAAGCTCTCAGCATTTTTCAAGAAAAAATACGGGAGATAATGAATAGCAATTTCGAGAATAATCATCCATATTATATAAGAATTGAAGTATGCATTTAAATGTTTGATAATTCAGTCATAAAAAACTTAAGCCCTGGCTGTGACGTATCAAGCAAAAACTAAAAGAAGCAATAAAACAAGTAATATTTTAACAAGAAATGTAAAAATTGCGCAAAATGACTTTTTGCATCCGCTTATCTGGAAAAATATTAACCGTAAATTTTTTTTTGTAAATATACAATGAGGCTAACAATTTGTTTGTCTTAAAATTTTCCAAACTTATAATTTGAAAAACTTCAGACAATCTTATTCAAATTCCCTCTTTATTTGTTATGAACGACTTTATTACGTGAAATCAAAAACTTTGTGCCGATGGTAAGAAAAATATAATACTTTATATTAAAATATAAATGAAAATTATTTAATGGTCCGTTCCTTACATTAATTATTTATCAAGTTATAACAATGTTGCTATGACATGATTAACTTTAATGTTTTAGAACCAAAGTTTACGTGCCCCTCATAAATGACTGGTAAGCACTTCACGTGTAATACAATTTTACACTACTTTCAATACTTAAGTTCACTATGTTCCAGGGTAGTAATTTTCTTCTGAATCATTGTTATATAGTTTAATAAATATTTATTTAAACGATTTATTTTGATGTCGAGGACTTTTAAAGGATGTGCCGCATGCCTATATCTTCCCATATTTAAGTTTCTATAAAATAATAAATCATTCCTTTACCTACCGAAAATGTTCAGTGCAATATTTCCGCTGGTTTCCATTTTGAAATGGTATTTCTATTCCATGCCACTAATTCTTAAACTGAAATATAAATAATGTGGAAATATTATGTCCCAACATTGAATTTACCTAAGTTTGGCACTTTACGCACTTTTGCCCCTATAATAAGCAAATAAATATGACACTTCAAAAATTTTTAACAAAAGTATATTCGTAATAATTAATAAAAGTAAGAACGAATATACGCTTTGTATATTCTCTGCTACTACATCTAATAATAAAACAACCAATGGAATTGTTCCCCTGAAAATTATTTCAAATATCTCAGATCTATTGTGAGATATCACCTAGATCTATCATTGTTAAATATATCAGAATAGCTTTCTATCACAGGCGTTCTCTCAGACTCCCGAATGTCAATAAGAAAGACTAAAGGTAAAGTACGTAAATAAAAGCTGGCAATACAGTGAACTTTCTGAAGGTAAAGTACATAAACGTATTCACGTTATAAGTTCAGCCCTTCCGAATGGTTGAAAAATAAAAACACACCAGATAGCTATACTGGGCGGGGGAAATCACAACGACTTTGAAGTTTCTAAAATCCAGTATAAATATCACAAAAACCGCTTGAGACGATATGACCATATTATTAGGAAAAATCAAGTCACAGTGGCAAGAGCAGTAATAGAAACTGTGGACGGAAAAAGATATCAGGTGCAACCAAGCTTCCCCCGCGCCATTAAAAAGAAGAGACAATAGCAGATTTTGGCACAGAAACATAACAAAATGGTATCATGTGCTGTATATATGTGAACATGGCTAACACGAAGTAATATGGAATATATGTAGAGAAGAAAAGAAATTTTGAAAATTAGATTTTTTTTGTTTAATTTTAAAAATATTCTATTGCCAGTATATAAGCGAGTCACATATATGGCTCATGGAAGAATTTTTTTTCGAGAAATAATGCAGAGCACTTGCACGTAATGAACTATTTCGACATGGCCGTCTTCTCTACGAGTGATCGCGTGAAATTATAGATTTATTTATTTTTTTGCTTATAAACATAAGGAATTATTCTAATTATTTAGGCGATCTATTACCGCAATCAACATCCATTTCAATACATTTCATAGTATTTCCGTTATCAAGTTTTATTCGAATAAAAGGCTTTCCTTACCAATTAAATTGGTAATGAATATATATGTTCATAGTCCACAAAAAGATGTTAATCCTTCTCTCTATCTCCCAATATTCCAAGCTAAAATTTAAAAATATGTTATCGGAAATTTACCTAAAGTTTGTTAATAACTCTAGATTTCATAGGTATTAAGAAATCAATGAAATTTCGATTTCTGTGAAAGGTAAATTAGGTAATGTATTAAGAGCGAAACACATTAGTAATTTTCATAAATGTTTTAATAGAAATACTTTTAAAATTTATAAGCGATTGAACGAATATAAAATTCTTGTAATGCTAGGTTCTATTAATTTTTGACAGGTTTTGAAAACTCTAATTTTATATGCTAAATTTTAACTGACGGTCAGCGATAAAAAATTTTAAAATTATTTCTATAACAAGAAATATAATATACATTCAAACATAATTTGACACGTGATATTTTTATATTATGAGAACATTAGACCGATAGCACATGTTACAAAAATAAATAGTTTAATATTTTCAAGTTAATTTTTTTTTCTTCTTGGCTAATTTTATTTATAACCCTTAGATCTCATTTTGTTGTCCTCTATTCGAAACAAATCATCTGGTTGTTACTTTTATTAATATGAATTCTAAAATAGTGAATGTTTCCAACTTCATTTTTTAATAATTTTGTCGTTAAAAATTTAAATCAGCCATCTCTGAATGCTACGAGGTTTTTCTAACCTTTTTTAATGATCACCTCATGTTTTGACTGGCTTTTTAATCTTAAATTACATTTTGACTTTAGTAACTTGTAATGAACTCATTTATATATGCAATCATCAAAGCAGAAAATTAAGAATTAATAATAAAATGAAAGGAAAAAATAAATTCAAATTTTCCAGTACATATAATATTTTTCGGCGTGGAAAAATAAATCAAAGCGCTTTAAGTAGTTACTCAATATACAAAAACATTTGTAGGCTTTTCACCAATAAAATTTAACACATTTTAAGTAATGTTCAATCTAATTTATTTCAAGGTTGTCTGCCCTCGGAATTGGGCGCCCCACCTCAATATCATAGCTTTTATTTTCTATAATTCTCACACCTATATTAAGCAAACCTGCTTGCAAATCATATTGTTAGGTATTAATTATAGGAAAAATGTTTGTAACAATTATTTAACAAAATTTCCAGATATTATTTTTTCAGTGATAAACTTATCTTATCTAATGTTTTAATTCGATTATTTGATAGAAATGTGAGCGTAATCTCCCATTTTAATTATTATTTTTAACTAAAACTCCGTTTTAATTGCAAACTAAATGATTTTTTTATTGAAATTACTAATGTATTTAGTCATATGTTTATCTTAGTCCGTTTGTATTAAAATTAATATACGGAAAATGTCGGCAATTAGCGATCAAGTACCAGAAGATCCAGAGTGAAACGGTACACTACAAGATAAACATATGACCTAGTACAGTTCGTGGGGATTTGTTGGTTGCAAGTGACACGGGAATAATCTTAGTAGGAGTCTATAGGGGACAATGTGCTGCAATACCCATTGACTTCAGTTCAATGATGATGATGAAAAAAAATGTATGTGTTGTTGAATAAAAATCAATAAAAACCAAACTCAATAAGCATTTTAGGAATAAGTTTAAAACACATGAATAATCGGTAACTCACCATGTAGCAAAGGAAACAAATCTGTCTTTCACGTAATATAACAATTGATTAAATATATTCAATTCAAGAAATGAAACAACTGCATTAATTCTGATAGTACTTAGTAAATTTACTAGTTAAGGAGTAATTCACCAGTAAATGTACCAATAGCTATACTAGTAACTAATATTATTATAGTAGAAACTAGTGCACAAGTCACTAGAACACTAGTCACGGAAAGAAATTTATTCACTGGCTAAACATTGCTTTCTCCAATATATATGAGTACGTACACGTGTGATTGTGTTTATATCTTTTAAATATGCATCTAAATATTTAAGTATTAGAAATACCATATGTTGTCTCATTGTTTATATAATCGATTTCTACCTACTACGTCACAATATATTTTCTTTTGTTTAACAGTAAAGTTATAAACTCGCTTTACATATTTGTATTCATTAAATTATGTATATAAGTAAATATTTACACAAAAATATCAAATGAAAATTGGTCTATACTAAAGTTATTAAAAAGTTATTTCTTACCTTATTAAGCACCGTAATATTTCTAACTTAATTGAAATAATTTTAGATAAATTTCCTGCCCAAAATTAAGTGAATATTTTAAACATATTTTTGATAAAAACATTTTTAAGATCGTATTTCGTAATTTTTGATTTGTATAACAACAAAATTTCAATAATCAAATCGTAACGTCGATAATATTTACTAATATGTTAAGTGTGCGAAGTTGAAGTTTAGTCATTGTTGTATCCTGATTCTAAAAGTAAATTAAATCTTTAATAAGAAATATTTAATCAGCTTTTGACAATGCAAAGAAAAGCGGCTGGTGCTATGTGACAAGTGAACAGTGGATAGAATGCACCTTAGTTGGTGGAGGGAAAAAACTTTTGAAAAAATGGCACATTGAAAATTATCTTAATAAACAACGGAAAATTTTCTCTTTAACTAGAACGTGTTTACAAATTGTTTTTTTAACTGGATATTGAATGATGACGTTATCGCAAAACGTCACGTTTCACATATTTGTAGGTGGATAGAAATATAAAGATTATTAATCAAATCGTTAAAATATAAATATATCTGAAAACTAAAATATATTTGAAATCAAAATTAGAGCAAAGGTAAATCACATTTTCGTTTCGATATTTGTGTAAAATTTATATTAACGAAGTGAATCACGTGTGATACAATTTTTTTGCAGCCAACAATTATCGTTTCACAACTTGGCGCGATAGGTGACCGCGCGATAGGAATTGCAGAATGTAGTTCGATCAATATCCTTAAACACGTAAATGTATTATATTCTTGTAATGTACACATCTTGACTATAAGGAAAGTATAGGAGAAAATTTTTTTTTAAAATATAAAAGAAAGATATATTTAAATTGTTTTATTTTTATTATTATATATTTTGATTAGTACTGTGGGTCAAAAGTATAATATATTCGATGTCTCGAATATTTTGATAATGCTAAATAGCTGGGAAAATTTGTTAAAATTATTTAATTTCTCACGAAATCTTTTTACTATTAAAATTGACTAATTATATATCTAAAAATATATTACTAAAAATCGCATTCTTAATTTCAATAATTTGAAGATGATTTTTGTCGTAACTTTTACAAAGCCCGAGAATTTATTCGAAAATGTATTTAAATTAAATATTTTTCTTTTCAGAATACACGAAGTCAGTTTCAGTGTCATTATGTACTCTTAATATATACTAAAATATTATATTCGATCAAAATTTGTTACATTTCGATATTGTGATATCATTAAAGTTTATGGTTAAAAAAATATAAATGAACAAAAATAAAAATTTACTTTAAATTCAAAATCAAAATCAAAATCTAAATGAAATTTGCATCATTAAGGTTCTTTTTGAAAAGAAAGGGACGTTATCTTCCTGGTCTTACTTTATCCATTTGAAATTGAACTCTTCTTTTGCTTTTGATATCGTGTTACTGATACCAATTTAACCTTGCTTTCTTTTTAATATCATCCTACCGCCATTTCATATTTTACCAATGCTCCTTAAGTTCTTCTATAATCCCTATATCGTCACGATCTCGCTCCAGTTTTAGTGTTTTTATAACATAATCAGACCAACTCTGCTCAGGATGCAATAGCAAAATCCCATCGCTCGGAAATGGATATTTACTAGTCGTAAAATTACTAGTACACGTGTAGTAACACTACTTATCGTGTGCAACAAATTTATAGCCTATTCGCATTACCTTGATCCTCTACAATATAATTAAAATGAAAATATGGGTTCATTATTTGTTTGGCTACCAGTTTTTGCATTATTAAAATTATACCGATAACATATTAGCATTATTATAGTATTAATTATAATTTTTTCATTTGACCAAGCCAGCTGCGCACAACCGTTTAATTTTCAACATGCCGTTTTATCCAGATAAAAATGACTCGTGACTACTAATTAGTATCTACTAAGTATTACTATTCTTTTACCTTTTGGTATGCACTTTTGTTGGTCTAATTGATTTTGCTTTTAACTTAAAAATACGACTTACAAAATAAACACTGTCATATTTTTACCTCAATAATAAATTAAATACAAAAAAGTGACTTTTCTAATACTGCTGACGTGTTTGCTAGCTCCCTCCATTACATAATACATACATAATACATGTATTAAACAAGATAGGATCTATTTAATATAAATGATAAAAATAAACTTTTTCAAGTAAGTATAATTTGTATTGAAACGTCAAACACCACGCACACACAAAAAAAACTTTGTTTTGGGGGAAATCAATCAATGTCATCTGCAAAACTTGATCAAAATAAGTTTTTAATTGAAAATGCTATGATGACGTTCTATGCGGACAGAAAGATAAATATGATGAAAATATAAATATTTCGTTTTGCCATTTAGCCAAGCAACCTTGGGAAAAAAAACACTGAAGGATAATTAAATTCAAAAGATATATGACGAGTATGTAAAATACATTTGCACCGCAATACTAAATTTAAATGAAGATCAAGTGTATAAATCATGAATCTATGAAACTCTTCTAATGGGCCAAACAATTTAATTGGTGGGCAGCTAAAGTAATACTTCTCTTTAAGTAATATTCATTACTTCACTATACGAAATAAAAATATTTCCAATATTCAAATAATTCTTGAGTCAGTTTTTCACTTATTTACGCATGTACAGTGAGAACTACAGAGATGATTATATTTTCTGCTTCCCACAAACTTCACCTCCCCTCAGATGATATCCATATAAATTGTTATCAACGGTATATCCAATAAGCCCGTCATGTGCCGGCAAGACGGTCATATTTTTTTATTGTAAAAGGTAACAGGTATACCTTATTCTCCACAATCTCGGAAATCCTCAGAGAATCTCGAAAATAAACTTCCATTACCTATTCAATCCTTTACTTCCTGCTACGTTTTCAAATCAGTTTTAATTTAAAAAAAAATCTCTTAAATCCGGGCAAGAGGAAAAAGCACAGATAGGCATTGTTCTTAATTATCTACCCTTTTTAGCTCCCGATTAAATGAAATTTAATTATTTCTAACCGACATTCTTGTGTTTACAAACTTACATAACAATCTATTAGCTTCTTTAAACAAGTCGATATTTATTAAGCTAGACATTAATTAATGTAATTTCGTAAACCAAGTTATTACCTTAATAAACTTCAGTATTAAGTTAAACATTTACATTAATTCGACTGTCCAATTAGCACCTTCTGCCTCACCGTTTAAATTCCAGTTAAATAAGTTTTTTACTAATGTACTTTTAATTTCTAATATTCTTGTAATCTAATTATTATACCGAAGTTACTTTTTCATTAATTTTTGTATTCAGTACATATTTACCCACGAACTTTATACGAATTCCCATGAATTTTAAAATATTTTACTCTTAGTGATTGCTATGAATACTATTTACTGTCAGTAGTCGCTGCGTATATTATATTGCCAGTGCTTAAAGTGAATACTGTTTAGATTATTTGGCATATGAAAGATTTTAAATAAATTGGAATGAAAAAAGAATAGAATTAACAGAAGTTTATAAAAATCAAATAACTATACGAGCATTGAATTAGATGATGGTTTAAATCATTCAGGTGTTCTTGCTAAACATTATGTTTACTAAATGCGTACTCAATTGTTAATCTCATGTATTATATTATATGTCGTAAATAACCAATCACAACATTTAAATCTTTCTGAACAGATTTAATGGTTGATTTATTTATGAAGATCGTATATTGATATTTAGCAGTCACCATATTGAAAATTGCTTATTTTTTTATCGCTATCGGTAAATCCATAATTATTCTTCACTTTGTGATTGAGTGCTACAAAGAAGTGTCACTGTTAATATTTTTAATAATTAAATAAAAATTAAAATATGTGCCTGTCTAAAAAACCTCAATTTTATACGACAAATTTTCACGAACTGTTTTTTTGTTATATTTTTCATTAAATTAAGTTTTAACAAATTTTTTTGAGTATGGATTAATTCGGGAGGTCCTTGCCGAAAGTGACTGATTTGATTACAATATTATTTTATTACATAATTTTATTTCTTTCGAAAATATGAATATTATAAACCAAGACCTATGCGATTGATGAATTCCATCAATCGTAACGGAGGTAAGAAGCAAAAAACAATCAAAACTCCAGGTTTTATGTCCTCTTTGGTATAATTGATTTACAATTTATTTGACCACTCTTAATTTTATATTGAAAATGCTTAAAACTTATTTTTCAATTTTGAAATTTATTTTTATGTGCCGACTGCGGGCTTATATACTATTGACTGACCCATTGACAGACCCCGATATGCTAATGCTTTGAATCTTTAATAGAGTCTCACGCTTCACTTACCTCTATGCCAGTTATAATAACGTATTTTTCCCTTTCCCATAACTAGACTGATTGACTCGAAAATTGACATATGTACATAATTTTAGTATTTTAATGTATTTAACTGATACATGTGGCGGACTTGTTGCTACAAGTCTTACAGCCAATCAGAATACCTCTCCAGTTCCTCTGGACCTATACGGCCCCGCTCGGCCTGGAGTCGAACCCGGATCCCCACGGTGACGATGTATGGCAATAAAATTTAAAAAGTATAATTGATGATGACGGAGAATTTTCATGAATGATATTTAAAAAGTTCTTCAATTTATATCATCTATAATTTCTAATTTCTATAGCTGCTTTAGCATATTTTAACTGTTTAAATGTATGTTTTATTCATTTTCATATTAGTTTTTAGAAGAAATATTTTATGGGCGTTCAATTTATGCATTTTTATGTCGGCTTATTAAATGCCACTATGGGGCAGCATATTGTATTCAATCCTTATTCGTAATTCCTGTTTTGCTTACTTTGAAAATGGACGAACTTTATGTATACTTTGTTTATGAAGGTACATGCAGATTCATACCACATACACACACACGCCCACAGGCATACAAGCATACACGCTTATACGCACACACGCGCAAACGCCTACACAAATGCACAAATGCACACACTCACATGCACACACGCACACACACACACACATACATATATATATATATATATATATATATATATATATATATATATATATGAATCTCTCCAAAACGACTTGTACAACATCACCCGTCATAGCAAAAAGGCGTGCAAATTAGCAATCGGGCAAATAGCCAAATGCAATTGTTAATAAAGTACAAAAGAAGTGTAATCTGACACAAAAAGAAGTTTGTGTCAGATTACATTTATTTTTTACTCCATTAACTATTGCATTTTGGCTATAATTTTCATCCCAATTAAACATTTAATATACATCTAATTACGGATTGTATGTTGTGACGTAAGTATAAAGAATATTCTGTCTTTCAAATAACAATAATAAATTAGGAGACACGATACTCGACGTGCAACTTCGTATCAGGGATTTTTTTTCGTATAATGAATTATTCCATTTACGTTTTTTTTTATTTAACACAAATTTATTAAGGTAGTTCATTTAAAAAATAAATGTAAAAATCTATTTGATCTACGTTGCTTGTCGCTCAATAACAAAAATACATTAGAATATCAAAGCGGTGTCCTCTATTAGCAATGCAAGGTCATTTCGCAATTTGAATTAAAAATAGAGTTGTATTAACGATTCTTTAATGATCGTATAAAACGCAAAGTGGATAAGTAAGTGACGAAGCTAATTAAGTCCATGACTGTCTTTTAGCCGGTAGGTTTATCAATATTTATTATAAAAGTACTTTTTATTCGTTTGCATTTTAGACAAACATCATAGGTCCATTAATTTTTCGTGAAATATTAAAATTTCTACGAAATTAATCATTTTAATTAGATATTGTTTTCCCTCCACGTATAATCTCGTATTTTAAGATTTATTTTACTCAATATGTTTAATCTTATTTTGTTACTGTCTTTTGTGTAACTAAATAACAATAAAATGGTGTCATTACGAAGTGTAAAATTCAGGTATCGTCTTTCAAAAACTTTTTTCTACGTTTAAGTTTGTTAAATTACTGTAGTACAATTCAAATCCATACATCGAGTTCAAAGGATACGAGTTTACTTATTTCTTCATGTTGGATAAACACAGGTAAGTTAAAAATACGTCAACATAAACTATGTTCTATATCTTCATTTTAAATTGTATGGACCTTATATCAAATTATTATTTTTTTTACTTAAAATTTTACTTAATCTAATTTTAATTTAACTTAATCTAATTTTATGAGGAACAGAAATATATTTTAATCTTACGGCAATATTTTTTATCCCTTTTTCGTATCAGGTTTCATTAAGCTTTTTTGCAGACATTTTATAAATTCTGTTATTGCTCTTAAATTGTTACAAACTGGCAAGTTATTCTATCTTAGTAAGTTAATAAATAAAAAGCCTTAGGATATAAAATAAACTGTAATACCGTTGCTGATAAAATAACATAATATTTATCATACGATTATAAAAAAAATTCTAATTTTATAATAGGCGGAAAATTTGAAAGAATATTATTATTATGAGAATATTATTATTATGATTTATTTCAATATATTCTTTATTTAAATCATTCATTAGTGACTGGAAAGTTAGGGTTACAAAAACAAAAGCATTTCCAAACAAAACATGTACTGTAATTTTGAAAATATTACTTTGGTAAACATCTGTAAATAACAAAGTCTAACCACTCGAACAGTAGCATATAGATATTTTCTAAGTCTATCAGCAGTAATGAGTTTATTTCAGATGACAAGACGTACTTTCAATTGATGGCTTGATTCGTAAGAATACTGAAATTAAATTTTCAAACAATTATCAATTAACTTTTGAAAGTTCACTAAGTACAAGTTTTTGGCAAGCGTTGTCTTAAACTCTTACACTAATAGTAATAAAACATGTTTAAACTGAAGTTGTACGACACTTATTCGGTTTATACTTATACCGTTTATAAGCTCGGTATAACGAAGATGTAAATACCAATAAACTCAGTAAAATAAGAAAATACCTATTCTGAAGTTATTTCATTAATCTCTCATGGCAACGTCGCGTTTCATTGAAAAAACGCTTAATATATAAGGTTGTGTTCATAGTTATGAATAAAAAATATATTTGTCACATCAGGTGGTGTCTTTAGACCATTGTAAAATTTATGTTTTTTTAATAGCGTCCGTTCTTGTTGACTTTTTCTCTTCTTTTCAGTGATGAAATAGAGTAATGTGTTGAGTATGAGTTATGAAAAATTACGAGATTATTTATTTAATTTAAAAATTGTCAACAATACATATTGTTCTAAATCAATTAACTAAATTGCTCGAAATAAATTAACTAAAATTTCTCGTCGATGGTTTTAATTGCACGTAATGGATCACCTTATAAATAATCTTTGAAATAATTATAAGTCAAATCGAATTATTGTAAGTGACGTGCTTTGACGTACTTGCTGAAATATGAACTTTTTAGTTTATATTAAAATTAAACTTAGGCCAAAGTCGGAATAGCGTTTGACAGATTAAAAAAAACTGTGCGCTCGGGGGACCCGTCAGGATCGCAGTTCCTTACATTATTTTTTCAACTCTAAACAAGTATTTTAATGAAATGGTAAGAAACAAGATTTAATTTAATGTCGCTTAGTCTTCGCCTCGTTGAACCAGATTCAATGTTTCATTTTGCTGTACTTTTCTTTTTAATTCTGCCGGAATTATTGTTGAGATTAAGCATTTGTTTTTGGTATTTTTTTTCGTTCTGAAATTGATTTTGAATTTTTTCTCTCTTTCGATACTCTTATCGACGCTGAGCATATGATTTCACTATTATTTCTCTGTAATGCATGTAAATAGTAAATATTAAACACTCGAATCACGCGCGAAACAGAAAATACTTGCATTAAGTTATATGATTTATTAACTCACTTTTCTAAGTTTGCATTATTTACACTTGCTGCAGTTTCTGTTACTCCACTTTCCATTATAAATATATATCCCGTGTAAATTAAAAAAAAAACAATAACGAAATACTTAAAATTAATAAATTACAATAAATTGCCAGCATATTCATTTATTTTCGTTGTTAATTAAACTTAATTTAGATTGTTTCATAAATAAATATAAAATTTTAGAACAATAAAATTTCATGTTAAAGTTAATTTTAAATTTAATTCAATTAAAAATTAAAATTTAAGCATTTTCAAATTAAAATATTTTTATTTTAATTATTTCAAAACAGAATTAAATTTAAAATTAAATTTTAACATTAAATCTTAATCTTCTGCCAATTAAATTCTTTCTTATTTCATTATTATTTATTATTAAATCAATCATATTAAATTTAAAGTCAAGTTTAAGTTAAAATTTAATTATCTTAAAAATTAAAATTTAATTATTCATATTTTTTTGAGGTTAGTTATTCTAATTTTCTTCAAAATTAATCAAATATAAAATTACTTTTAGAATTAAGTGTAGTTATATTAACACTTTTAATTTATTTACTCCTATTTTAATTATTTTATTTTAAATTTAAATATTTCAAAAATTCAAATGAATATAATGAATTGTTAAATTTACATAAACAATCCAAATGAATTTTAATTAATTAAAATGAATGAAGATGCTGAAAATTTATGTAATGTTTTAATTTTATGTATTTAATAAATAATAAAGTATTCATGAAAATAAATGAAATTGCCGAAAAAATTTTATAATACATAAATTTTTAATATTTAGTAAATGGTTTAACAATAATTTATAAAGTATATTAATACGTATCGAATTGGAAACTATTAAGCAGATGATTGGCTTACAATAGAAAGCCAGTAGAATAAAAAAAATAAGACCGCACGATGCTTGTTGCTCGAATGTTGATACTCACACGGACATGCCATATAAAACTGCATATGATAGAAAGAGACAGAGAGAAAGAGAGGGAAAGGTCGCCTGGAGGGAGCATATCGCTTGTTCCTTGCATGACGATTTCTGCAAGTTCGCTCTACTGTAAGACGCGTTAAAGAACGTCGTTCTACTTATAACGAGCTTGTAATATACTAATTTAAATAGTAGCGTTTTTATCAATAATCTCTTTATGCAGAGTATAATACTTTATTCCGAGTTTATTGGTTACTTGTATTAGGTTGACTAGTAAGTTTTTAACCAAAATTTCGGGAATTTTCTAGAAAGATTCTTAAAACTTCTAAAAGATTTTGCCGTAGGTTATAAATAGACCAAATTGCAGTCAATTGACTACAGTTAGCATCGAAGCTTTGAGTGATTTATGTAAAAGATAATGGATTGGAAGAGATAATGGAATGGAATCAATATCAAATACGGATTCCATTATTTTACGAATTTTGTCTGAGACACGATGCACAGACTGCCACAAATAATATATATAATGCGATGGACGAGTCCATAGTATCTGACGCGATAGCAAAAATTTGGTTCAGAAAGTTCAGGAACGAGGACTACGATCTTGAGGACGAACCCCTTACCGGATATCTTGTTGAATTGAATGTTCAACAATTACGACGCCTAATTGGGAAAGATTCTCTACTGACGACTCACCATTCAGCAGATGAGCTAATCTGCAATCATGGAACCATAGAAACCCATTTGCACGAATTGAGAAAATTCTCAAAATACGGTTGTCATCATATTACTTTCAGTGCAGAGTTGATATTCCTCAACAGTTATTGACATTGAAACGTAACTGCGACTGAGTCAGTTAGTAACTGGTGATACTGGAAAGTGGGTTACATACGTTAACCACACACGCAAAGGTCAACGAATGGGTGTCGGATAAACAGGAGTTTCAGTATCCAAACCTGAAATAAGTGCCAAAAAGGATTCTCAGCTGCTGGTGGAATGTCAAGGGCATTTTTAATTGGGAGTTGCTTCCAGAAGGATTTACAATTAATATAGATACTTGCTGTAAACAATTGGACCGATCGGCTAACAAATTGAGTAGTCAACAGGATCTAGTTTCATTTTCTATATGATAATGCTAGATCATGTTGCAAAACGTACTTGTGATAAATTCGAGGAGCTCGGCTGGGTTCTATTCGCCGGACATTGTGCCCTCTGATTAACATTTACTCAGAGCTCTAAGTAACCATTTGCGTAAAAAAAAATCGACTTTAAAGAAGATCTCCAAAATTACCTCGCACGGTTTTTTTAATGAAAGCAACCAGAATTTTAAAACATAGGCATATTGTCACTGCCAACTAGAAGGCGACAAGTAATAAATGATAATAGTGCACATTCAAATTGAATTTAGTGAAAAATATATATTTTTTTAAAAAACTGTTGACCTTTAGGTTACCAACTTGTTAGCCAATCCAATATTTAAATCAGTCGGGGGTTCATATGAAAGACTGTGTGGAAATTTAATCACAGCTTTTACAAATATACGCATATACTAACACACATGTGTATATATGTATATATATATATATATATATATATATATATATATATATGTATATACATATATATATGTGTGTGTATATATATATATATATATATATATATATATATATATATATATATATGTATATATATTTATATATTTTATTTTTTTCTTTTTTTTCAAAAATCATTTTAAATGGAATATCTGGAGATATAAAGATCAGTCAGTGCTCTTTTTAATCCTGAAGTTTATAGTTTTATGTTTCAAAGTAAGTAAGTTAGTTCCTTTAATTCGTCATCGTAACCGTTTTATTCGAAGACTAAGTTGGAAGCGTGAAATACATGCTTATATTTATGAGACGTACAAAGTTTTGAAATGAAATCTTAAGTTATGTTATGAGCAGATTGGATACAAGATTCTGTTTAGGAAAAACTTAGAGTCTAAAGTAGAAGTTTTTTTGGAGTTGCCATTTTTTTAACCAATTATCACATATTTTTCAAAACAGTATGATACATAGCGCAATTAAAAGAAAAGTTATTATAGCTAAATAGATTTTATTAGTTTACAATAGTCTTATTGATTGCAAAAATGACTTTAGATTTCAAGATTTATCTTTATTATGTCTGCGATAATTCTATTAGGCAATATATTTACATATTTACATGGTAAGAAATAATGTTAACATTTGTAACTAGTTTAATAAATACAAAATTTGTTTACATCCCCCAAGAGGCGAGTGTCTGAAATTTTTCTAGTGCTATTTATATTGGTAGTTAACAAGTTTTTTGTTTAAATTACTGGCCAATGGCAATTTTATTGTTTTGAAGATATATATTTAAGAAAAATATTTAGTTGCAACTTTATATTGTTTATAATATCATTTTTTCACTAAGTTGCTTAGCGCGTACGCATTCTTTGAAAGTTTCTTTATATAATTATGAAAGACCAGTTTAAAAGAATTTACAATAGAAATATTGATAAAAAGTGATTACTGTTGTTTAGAAAACATTCTCCTTATATACAACAAAGTGAGTTACTGTACGTTTTACTATATTTTATATAAGGGAAAGAAAAGAAATATGATTTATCATTTTGAATTATACGCAAAGATACAATTAATTAAAAAAGCTCCCTTTTCCATTTATGCATACGTATACCACATGACATCCCCATCAGTATTTTAACAAAATTACTTTACTGAGAAAACCATTTTACTGAATAATATTAACAACTCTTCCTAATAGTTATTAATTAAATTTTGTGTTTATGCTATTACAATAAAATGAAACTACGTGATAACTAGAAAATTTCAACAAAATAAACGCCAAATATATTCAATATTTAAGCTATTAATTATATTAAAAGGCAAGCGATGTGATCTATATAGACTTGAAAACTGCCTGATATCTTTCAATACTTCTTAAATGTTAAGAAAAGACAGGGCTCAATACTGTTATCGCTACACAACGCAATTCTTAAAGAAACATTCGTTTTCGTTACACATTTACACTGAATTTCATTTAAAGATAGTCTAACTTCTGTGCATGGTTTATAAAGGTTAGAGATAAAATATATTCTGTTTGAGTACGATGACAAAGGTGATCCAGACTGTGTTCAGTTACCTAAATAATAGAGCAGATTCGCGCTATTCTTTGAAGCGTTCTTACTCACCATATTCTTGTTGAAAAGGAACCGATCTTCGAAATATTCAGTGCGTCCGCAAAAAATAGAGATCCTGAATACATCAATGAGTAAAAATAGAAGAGACGTAAACGTAGATTATAGTTACAAACACAAATGGAAGATATTTAAAGGCTTTTGGGAATTTGTGTGGGATGAGATGGGCTTGTATGTGTCCCAAGAGAGACTCAGAAATAACTTGGGCAGTAGTAGGGGTAGTATATGGAGATTCACTCCTCTTTTCAGTATAAAATAGAAAGGTTTCCAACACTTTTAAATATAATTCAATTCTCGTTTCCAACACCTTCCATACATTCAAGTATTCAGAATTTGCCTGAAAAATAATACCTCTCCAATTTTATTTTCCACACTCTATTTACCTTTATATCCATTCTCCTTTTTCTGTTTACTTTATTTTCCTATTCCCAAATTATAATCTGAAGCCCTACGTATCAAAGTGTTGTTTTTGTTTTTTCTGCTATTGTTTTCACTTGTTGCATTACTTTATCACATTTTGCTCTCTACCTTTTCTATTATACTGTAGCAATAAGTTCGCTAAACGATTATTTATCAATACAGTAAATAAATAAATAATTACATTTTTCGGTTTTACATCGAGCAGCGCCATAAAAACAATTGCATTTTTTAATAACTAATAAAATTAAATAATTGTCATTTTCACTAGTTACTTTATTCAATAAAATGTCAAGGAGATAAATATTATAATGAAGAACGTTTTTTCTGCACGTAACGAGGAAGTCATTATTTGTACTTTAGACGGGTAATGTGGGTAAAATATAAATGCCTCAATTTTACAAGAAAATACTTTTAGGATTAACGTATAGACTAAATTAGATTTAAACTAGATTTTAGTTTTAAAAACTGCAAAGCACTAATGGTAAAACATCACTTATATTACATTTTCCCATATTAATCCAGTTGATATGTACAAAATTATAGGCAGGTGTTGCGTAAATATTTTAAGTCGCATTTATATTACGCGTCGAACAATTTACGAAATATTTAACGTACTTTCTCAGACTATATCTCAGACGGCTGTGGTCATTTTTACGATTATATATGATATAATTAAAATTTTTAAGCTAAACATTTCGTAAACAGTTAATATTATGTAAAAAATAACACAATTATGTTTGGTGGAATTTTACATTTTTGTAATTTCTTCATGGAACAGTGATCATATAACCCACCGTTTACGAATTTTAGCACTTTATTATTCAAAATAATTAATTCCTGTTTTTATTATGGTAACTACTGATCATAATATTTAATAATTCAGTATTAAAATATAGTCTCAGTATTAAATTTTCTACAATTTTTGTCATATATGTAAATTTGTAAAACTAAAAATTTACCAGAAACTGTGCGTAATGATTTGGAAAAATCAGATTAATAATGCAATGTGGATTAAATCAAAACGTTTATTAGTCTGACACTGCATATCAAAATATAGTCTTTGAACCTAATACGGTATTTAATATTTAAAATGTTGGATATAAAAATTACAATTTTAATCTAATAGAAATTTGTAATATTCTTGCATGAGTATATTTGGCATATAAAATATTCATATTATAGTTTTTTTAAGATTAATAGAAGTTACCAGACCCTGTTCATTTACATAAATTATTCAGAATATATTATTTAGTTCCTTTCTATTGTATAGAAAAAGAGCGTCTACTTATTTTAAGTGGTAAAAGAAGAGAATTCAAAAATCAGAACGAGAATCATTAAGGAAGAATGGGGAATAATTTTGATTTCTAAATTAAAGTAGTAATACAACGAAATCTAGGTCGTTGAAATAATTTAAAGAAAGTAGAAATAATACTATATCACGTAGTTTCATTTAACGTGTCATGCTTAAGATATTTGGCATATTGTATATTCCAAAACCTTGAAAGCTGGTAAAACAATAATAGTAAAATTATAGTTTTAACAGTTTTCAAGGTATTAGAATAGTAAAAGTTGAATTTATTTCCTAAAATTAATATATAGATATAATATATGTATATAGACACTTATTGCAATGTTAGTTTGAATGTTAAATTGTCTTATGTAAGAATATAAATAGTTTTCTTGTAAGTGCCGAGCAAAATTTTGTTCTGAAAAGTTCCTTTCTCTTCTGTTCATCGCTTTTCTAGATTGTACTCTTCTCGTACAATTATTAGTTTGTTACTTCATCTTTTGAGCAGCCTTCCTTTCCTACATACTCTTATGGTTTACTATTGTCTGTGACTATCTTTCATACTTAATTCTCTGTAATTTCCATTTTATATTTCGCAAAATTTTAGGCGTCTTACTGGTTTTATTATATCATTTGCTTTTATTATACATTTGTCTGCAAGATCAGATTAGATTAGTGATTCAACGAAACAAGGAAGAATATATTTTATCAAATTTGCAAATAGCTTTTTGTATCGAAACCGTCAAAATATGTTTTATAATCATAGCAGTTAAGTTTAAGAAATTTACAAAAATATGAATAAAAAGTATATGATTGTAAACATAGCCTATTTAATATATATTGCAACTGATTAAACTATAGTAAGGCCTCATAATTTTACACTTCTTAATTACAGCATATAATTTAATACGAACCGTCACTGTCATTTAAATAAAATTTTCATGTCACTAACTTTCGATGTACTGAAGATAAATTGTCAGTGGCTATATAGTATTTATTGTGCGGGCCTTATAGTGACATTGATTTTAAAGTTTTGTTCACTATTGTCTTATTAAAAACTTACTTTTTAATGTTCGACAAAATAATCTCTCACATACCCTACGTAATGTACCTAATATGGTTATTTGAAACAAAGAAAAAAATAACTCATGAATGGCGAAGAGATTATTCAAGACCGTTTAATTTAATATGGTGAGGACCAAAAGAAAAAATTTGGAACATTTAAAAGCCAAATACGAAGTAACTTAAGCTTTTTTTAAGGTTTCATAGCCAACTAGGAATTCATATTTTTACCATGTCCGTCTGTTCGTCTGCCGTCTGTACTTCACAGCCGTTTTAGTCACAGACTATTAGTGTTATAAAGCGAAAATTTGACATGATCATGTCTATTTATAATGCAAACAGAGTTATGTATTAAAACCGATTAACTTAATTTTTATGTGGTATCTCCCCTACAGGTAAATTTTTTAATAGCTGTTAAAGATATCTAGGCAATATATTTGCATATTTACATGGTGAATAACAATGTTATTATTTATATATGCACCATGTTTTTACGCCTATGGAAGATACGTTAGCCCATATGTTTACGTTGTGAAAATTTTAATTTTTCACATTCTTTAATCACATTTAGACACTTAGAAATATATAAGGGTACATAGTACATGTACTCTTAAACATTTCTAAGTGCCTAAATATGAATGTTTCCATTCACGATTAGTTTCGTAATGCAAATGCATTCAACATTAGGCTCGTATTTGACAGGTGTTTTTTCTAATCAATACTAATGTTCGTAATTTAGCTTTACTAAATTCTGATGAAAGCATTGCTTTAATAGGTACGGTCTACAATACCTTCACAGTTAATAATTAGTTCATTAAAATTAGGCTTGAAGCGTTGAAAGTAATGTTTAATTGTGAACTAATTTATACATTCGTAATGTTGTGGGAGACTGTATATTATACATAAATTCTGGTAATCATTAATATTCAATGTATATATATATATATATATATATATATATATATATATGTGTGTGTGTATGTATATATATATATATATATATATATATATATAAATATTTTTTTTCTTCTTGGTACACTATCAATGTTATTAAGTGTCCGATGCGGCTGTTGAGCCCCAAACCGATTTTGATAAAAAATAAATTACTGAAAAATGTTAGTTTATATAACTGGAAAGAGATAGACGCCAAAATTTCTTTTTTAGAATTTTTGTCTGCATTTTAATTTGAGAGGGTATCACGTTAAATCTATTGGACAGATTTTCATAAACATTGGTATAGTAATAATATATACACAGTAGCAACATATAAGAGAAAAAAGAACAAAAACATTTTTTTTCCTAATTAGACGCGAAAGAAGTCAAAGACACAGCTAGTTCATATATAGTTGTCTCATTCATTATAAATTTCACAAATCATTACACATCTTAAATTAGGATATGTAGAAAAAATTATTTAATATAATTAATATATTTAACATTAGCATCAATATCAGATGACCTCAGCCTCAAAGTACCATGAATCCACATTAGCGACAACCCTATCTTAAAGTTCTTTATTAAGTTTAATTTAGGACATCTTTTTTCACAGTCTAACAGATAAACTTTATAAAGAAAAACTTACGAAAACATTTATCACAGATGTAAAATTGTTAAAGCCCATAAGTTTCTTTTCATATAACCGTTTATATAAAGCTACTTATCAATGAAAGCACATTAAATAAAGTTATTTCTTATTATGTTATTAAAAGGTAATAAAACAAATTTATGTTTTCTGTTCCTAAAATAAATTATATATTTTTTAAAAAGGTACTACCTTTTTTCGTATATGATTTAACAAATCAAAATTACTTTTTCAGCCCTTTATTAATTAGAATATATGAAAGTAATATAATCTATTTATATATGAAAATAACTCATTCACAGTTTATAAATTCGTTTAATTATTTGGCTCTTAACAATAAATTATTAGAGTTTTTTTAGGTCATAGAGACAGAAGTAATTGTATTTGTATTCTGGAACTTGATTTAGGTAATGATGTTGACATCGTAGATTGTAAGTTACATTTAACACTTAAGTAATAATCACTTACTTAAACGGCATGCTTGTTATTCGCAATACTCAAGCGAGACTTCGGCAAAAAAGCTTTTATTGAACGGTCAGCTGTTTATATATTGTTTACCCGCCCTAAAAATCTTAACAGCCTATTTTCAATCAGAAGTGGCTTTAAAATCGCTTAAAACCCCAGTGATGCAGGACGCAGATGGGAATTATTAATGATTATTTTTCGTTATATCTTCTTTTGATAGCGTTACTAAATTAAATTTTATTAAACTAAATTTTTATGTGCTTATTTTCTAAGATTACCTTAATAAACTTTAATATTATGTCAACTAATTTAAATTAAGCCGACTCCTTAGCTCGAAGCGTGTTTTATTCCGGCGTTTAAAACCCAATTAAACAATTCACTTAATTATATACTTTCTCGTACGCGTTAGTTACTTTTCAAAAGTTATTTTTATATCAAAATTAGTCAAGAATAAATTCTAATTTAATTAGGTTATGGAATTTTATATTACTTTTTTATAGCATTTTGGATTATCTAGCATGTGAGAAAGAATATTTTACCTGAACGTGCGTAGAAAATCTTGTATTCTGGATCGAGCAATGGATATTATTTGAAATAATGTGCAATGTTATTTAATTTGCCATTCAAATTTTCAACACAACGTTTAAAAAATAAAATTTTCCGGGCAGTTTAAAGGGTTTTTTTAAATTGTTAGGACCCCCAAGAATGTTATTATGATAGTTTGCAAAACATATACTTATCTCAATTTCTTAACGTGAAATTGATCTCTTAGGATGTATGATTGCTTGAATATTTCGTTAATTAGTCGAAATAAAATATTTCACCAATAAATGCATAGCACGAAGAGAAGTCCTTCCGGATATCTTTTTATGAGAACAGAGGAGACTCTGGTCATTGTTTCTGAAAGATTTTAATACGTAACAAGAAAATTCTTAGTTGAATAAATATATTGTGAAAGCTTCATACTAGAAAGTTACGGTAATAGCTTTCATAATATAAAGACTATTTCTGGCGGATAAAACAGTTTAAATGTTCCTAAAATCATATCATTAGATGCATATAAATCAAGTATGGAAAATATTGCGGAAAATAATTTATACCGGGTAAAACATCGAGATCAAACTTGCTTTGATAATATAATGATTTGTAGACCCATCCACACTAAAATATATTTATTGGGACCTGTTCTTCTTTGATTGCATGAACTAGGCCATTTTTTGCAATAGATCTAATATAGCTCGTTTCGGTATTTCCGCAACAATTTGAGATTGTTTACAATTTTCTTCATCAGATTTGGCATGTAAATCAAAAGTAACGGTCTGATCGTAATAAAGTAAAGTTAAATAACAACTCGACTCAAAGTATAGTGTGAACACAGATGTAAGATGTAAGTTTGTCAATTTTTTACACAATTTTTATGAGCAAACTGTTGCGGGGTTCGGAATATACATGTTTTTAAAAAAGTATTTAATTAAATTAAATTTATTACTTTTTTAAATTTGATTACTATATTTGATTATATATTTATAAAATAATATTACAATATTATTCTAATAAAATATAATAATTCTCAAGGAATTGTTGACGATGCGAGGTGAGGACTGACTGACTGATTCAAAGATACATTTTCCATCTGAGACTTGTGTTATATCTGGGTAGATATTTTTATATGTAAAATACTGACATGACACAGCGCTTTTCTAAACATATCTCTATAGTAGCATGGGGTGTAATACAACGCACGTAACATATTGTCACAATTTACCGTCAGTCGAATCAAGACAATACACTTCGTGTTAGAGAAATATACTTATTTTGTTGGAAAATGGTGAGGTGTGCTATAAAAAAAATGCACAAACTATAGCGAAAAGATGTATAAATTTTAAAACAATATCACTTATCATATGTAGGTTCCTTTTTTTATATCTGTAGTAATTTTTCACCGTCATTCGAAATTAACAAAATGTTAAGTGAGGTACTAAATTTTTTAGTTAATGATATTAATTGTTGAAAACTATATAGTTCAATTCCGTGTCATAACACTTTGTCTATAATTTATTGCTATACACTAGTGATCAAAATATTTAATGAAATTATACCTTATGCGTACTATTTTGGTACTTGATAGCGTGATTTATGATAAGCAAAAGATTCATTGAAAATATATACAATATCCCTCGTCCCACTATATTAAAAATTCGTTTATTTTCTTGCAATTGTAAGTGTATTTTCTTTCACTTTCCTTTTTTAACTACAGTGGCATTCAATTATTTTTCTTGTAGTATACCAATTATATTGACATTGCAGTACTGTTAATTTATTTTCTAGCATAACATTTCCTTTATCCGTTCATTTGTATGGTATTATAATCCTTACTCTTATTATTATTTATGTTATACTTAGAGAAGGATGGATTAGTTTTTTTCAGACGTCATACTGATTAATAAAAAGATATGTTTACCAAAAAGGAAAAGCACCGTTTGCTAACAACATTTCCCAACTCACTGCTTTGTGATAGGTGAAGAAGAATACAAATTAATTTTTAACTATACAGTTCCTTTTCTAAATTTATACCATAATATATATAGAAGAGATCTTAAATTTATACAATAAAACACACGCTCTGTATTATAAGCATTTACCATATTTATCTTTGACTTGTTAACTTTTATTTACGTTAATTTTCGTTATTTATGGATTGAAAATATTTTCATCTTTAATTTGATGTAAAATGTTTGTCTTTCTTCTAAATATAAAAATATTATATTTCTTGGTGATTCGAGTGCGTCTCAATCGATTGTGAATTATTTTATATGCTTCGTATACCATTGTCGCTTGAAAGGATACAAAGAGGTGGTTAATGGTAGCGAAAGGAAATCGGATGTGGCAATGTACACATTCAACAATTTTCATGCTTTCGGCACAAGAGGATGTGGATCTATATTACTAATTTAATTTGTCATCCCAGGAAGTGGGGCCAGAGCATCTGGGGACTATCAGTAGCGAGTGAGATTTTTGTATGGTGGAGTTTTTCAAATTATATACAAAACCGAACAACTTCTTATGGCATAAGGTTTATAAAATTAACCAACCTAATGAAACTGTTGATGGTTTTTATAATTAAGTTACCAATATCATAATTAATGCTGTTCCCAATAAAAGGCTGGTTAGTGCAAACCAGCGATATTATTATCGATTTAGCAAACATTGAGCTTATCCACAACTTTAATACCAAATCATTTTATCACTCGAGTTATAAATATTTTGGTTTAGACTGCGATTCCAAAATGTTATTTTTTGGGAAAAATAGGTAAAATGCGAAATGAAAACCATGCAAAGCGTCTATTCACGAAAAATGGAAACCAACATTATGTCCATCTCGAAAATATTTTGGACGCTCGTGATATGCAAACATCCAGAAAAATACCTTCCTTGTACTATTACCCACGATGGCATTACGTATTAATGTAAGGCCAAGGCAAATACTTTTGTTAAATATTTAGTTCAGTTTATTTGAATAATGAACCTATATACAATATTTTATATAGGGTAACACCAATGGCACACCTCTCTTACACATCTTGAGAGCAGACTAGTTTGAAGTTGAACTTGCATTGAACCAGCACCAGCCAAAACGAGCACCTGGTCCTGGTATCCTACCTTTGTAATTAATCAAGGCCTGTTGCGATATCTTCATTAAACCGATAACAATTGTAATAAATATTTACATACTATTCGAAATTTATTCATCCCTTTATACAATTTTTCAGGAAATACCTGTTTTCAAATTCGCCCCTAGATCTGGTGTATAAAATTAAAGAGGTGCAGAAGTGTTATCCACATTTCTTAAAGTATTTGAAACATTTTTAAATCGCTACATTTATAACCAAGTTCAGTACCAATATAAGTGATCTACCGTCACTAATGTTACTGATTTTATAGATTATATAGCTAGAGAATCAGATGATTTACGGAAAATAGATATGTCTTATTTTAATTTTGAGAGGGTATTTAACTAAATTGAAAATTATGTCCTCCTGGTAAAATTATTGGAACTAATCTTAAACTCCAATAAAAATTATCACCAATTACTTTCGAATTCGAAAGTAACACTTCCAGTTTGGAAAATTCCAATCACTATTACTCAATCTGGAATCAGGCAAGGGAGTAATTTAGGCCTTCTTTTGTTTCACATCATGAATAATGGTTTGTACTCAGTTTACAGCACTACTCATTGCCTTCTGTTTGCTGACGATATAAAATTATTCTCGGGAGTAGAAATTCAACATGATTATGAGCTGTTTAAAACTGATATCGCCTTAATACTTCGCTCGCATTTATATAAAATATAATATTAGGAAAATATCTGAAAAAAATATTTTAATATATATTTCAGAATATATATTTTCATTAATTTTCATATGCTAATATATTCACATGAACTTCACGCCTGGAGATTATTTTTGTACTACCAGATTTACATATTATTATCGCTACATTCAGAACTTGGATAAAAATCGGATGCATGTTTTGGGGATTCACATTTTATCTTTATTTGTACATTGTCTTTCATATTATATCAATTGACATAAAAATCACTTAAAATCAGCTAAGTTTAAGGCGTTGAAATCCATTCCGCAATACTGAAAATATAAGTATTTAGCTACTATCACGTAGCAACAAAAAAACTGTTTGCGGCACTTTGCGAATATTGCTGAATCGTTGACTGTTGAATGGTCCTTTTAGTCTCATCCTCGATACTATTGCTTGATACACAAAAATACTTCTAGTAAACTCAATTTGAAAAAGTTAGAAATCAAGAGGCATACCCGTTATACTTTCTGTCCTATTACGTATTATGCCAAGTTTTTGATTATACTAAGACAAATTGACACGTAACATATACTTTAATTAACAATTTTCATAATTTATCATCATCATTACATCCAGTCAATTTCTTCAGAATATTATTGTACAGACCCATAAAAATTAGCAATAATTTTTGAAAATAAAATAAGCAGCACAAATATCGACAACGTTCTAAGAATGGCTACATCCCTATCAGTGAAATGACGTTACCAGTAGGAAATTTCCATACCTGTTGTGAGTCGTTATTTACTATTATTTGATAAATATAAACCCAGGTTTCGTCACCTCTGTCTTATTAACATATATAACTTTTAAGCAATTTGACTGCACGATATATTGTAACGTTGCATTTTTAGCACAAATTATAGCACTAACAAACAATGTCACCGTCAAATGACAAATGAGTGTTGAAAAAGAACGAAGTAATAAAAGTATCACTTTGGCGGCCCATCATGAATATGATTTAGGCTTCTCCATTGATGGGGGATTCGCAGTTCCATGGTTATGATATACTTACAGTAACATGTGTTTCCGGCGAAAAATGCTTACCAGGTGAAAAGGTTTGTGTAATATGGATATTTATAACCGATCTTGCCATGACCATAATTGAGGAAAACATTGCACCGTCAAAATAATTGGGTTTATTTGAGCAAAATTATGGGCTTATGGAGAACAGAATAATATCACCAAAAGATAAAAAAAATCAACGTAACTAAGTCAAATGTTGTATTAAATATTATTCCAGATGATAGTCAAACATATTAGTATAAATGTAAATGTCAAAGATAATCAATTATAGCCGAATTTTGATCACTGGGTAAACAAGATACTAGAAATTCTCAAATAAGCAATTTAAAATTGGAAAAATATTTTTGTATTCATCATAGCAAGTTCTTTCAACTTAAGTATAAAATTCATTTTGATTATTTTATTTGGCTTCCCCCCACTTTAATTCTTACATCAATATTTTAAACGATTTAGTAGGTACACAATATATGAATTAAAATATTTATCATTGGACTTAATTTCAAGTTTATACGTCCCATGTTTTCTAAGAAATTTGCCCGTAAAAAAATCAAAAACGTAAATATATCGCACACTTTATCTATTATAAGACTAAAATATAGTGCATATTTTATAATTTTTATCATTTCTATACTTTTACTACAACGGAAGTATTCTGAAATTAATATTTTTTTATAATTTAAGTAGTTTCGGAAATAAGGGGAGAGGGATTACGGGTACATATTTTTACAAGTTTTTCAATATATCTTTAAAGATATGATAGATGACATTGTGAAGAAAATATTTTTGGAACTATTATAACGACCTCTTCCAAAGGCTGTTTCGAATTATGCTTATGAATTGAAAAAAAATTGAGCGCTTAATTTGTCCTTCCCAAAACAATCAAGTGGACCTTTTTAAATGTTAGTATTGAGAAATGTGCGGGTTACAAACTATTCAAGTCAAGTTTCTACATTAAGCGGTTTCGAAAAAAAAAGGTGACGGGCTGAGGGACAAACATGGGAGGATTCTATGATGGATCCGATTTGCCTGTCGAGATACTGAACCCTAAAAAGATGAATTCAGATACATCATCCAGGTCTATATTTCAGAATAAGTCTTGGATTTTTTGTCAAAATTTCAAATTAAAAACGTAGTATAACAATATAATAGTCGTTATGAAACCTCGTTATAATGATAATATTTACCCAATCGCTAATAAATACCGCTCGAAACAATTTTTCAACTCGTCATGAATATTTGTGCTATATTATATTTTTAAAATCCGGCCACTGTAATAAATCAAATAGGTCCTTTTATCTGACAGATGCTTATCAGTTTGTGTTACTCTATAAATATCTCAGAATTTAAATTCTCTATAAGTAATTTGAATATTTTGAAATATTCTACTGTCGAATTCTAATGCGATATAAAATAATTAAAGCTGTGTCGTGTGGAATAACAAACAAATATTCATATCGAATATAACAATTAAATAAATATAAATGTATATGAGAACAACTTAACGTTATTAAATAGAATATCACGATAATAGTTTATTCCTTACTCAAGATTTCATAATTGGTAACCACTAAGAAATATACTAATGCTGTTTTATTTAAGTATCTTGTTAGATTTGGACTGTGCTTAAAATCATTAAAAAATAAGACAATGAAAACATTTCAATTTATAGTACTTTTCTTTAGTAGAAAATTTATTACAATAAAACATACTCTACCGCTCCGGTACCACTTCATATTTAATTACTAGGGACACACACTTTTCCAACATTTATACCGGTGGAAATGTTGGCAAAATGTGTATGCCTCCATTGATGTACCTAACATTATACATTTTCCTATTTATTTCTCATCAAGTAGCTTGGAACTTCTTTATTGTTCTTCTACTAATGCAATGCAACTAAATTTTGGAGAACATTGAATTCCCATGCCTTTTGAATGGACAAACCGATCACGATGAAATAAAAACTGAATATTTGTTCAAGTTAATTCATATTTTTTGTTTCAACATCATCTGAATTGGATTAGTATTTTTTACGTGTCGGATGTACTGACAAAACCTAATAAGAAAAAGATTACAATTCTAAAAAATTTTCACAATACCCCCTATCACTTATTCTTTATCTTGAGTTTATTTTTTTGTCAATATTTTTCATGTAGAGAGACGTTGAATTACAGTTCGATATCCAATATAACATATATAAGTGAATGATTTTTATACAGAAAATTTGAATTCTGATACAAAGGAAATATAGTCAGTGGGATAATTCTTTTTTTTAATCAAATAATAATTTTACTCAATATATTAAAGAACTACCGCATTATATAGCAAATTAATCTCATACTTCATTCATAAATATTTACTATCTCTCACGATCTCATATTTCCGGCCAACTTACCTCAAACACGAGTGAGATGTTTGTTTCGTGGTCCCTGTACGCCTCGCGAGTTGATTAGTTCCATCTACGTTACGATATTAACTTGCATTTCGACAAGAGACTATCTTTATTAAAGTTCACACGTAATTTGACAGAGATACTCTTATATTTTGATGTTTAGTTCTATATGAATCTTGTTATCTTTACTGATGAAAATTTGCACTTTCTCCTTGTCACAACATACTATTGGAAAATTTCTCAATTGATATGTGATTTATGTTTGTTAAAAAAGATAAAGGGATTATGAGGAAAAATACGAAGTATATTTCATTTCTTGCTATAGAAACTAATTGATCGTTAACCCATGTCCTTTAAGTTTAAGGTTTTATTGACAAGTATAATTTTAAAATGGTGAATAGCGTCAATCGCGTTTTATCCTCCGTCAATATCGCTTCCTCCTTTGTCAGTGTCCTCCTCCGTCAATATCTTTAGCATCACCCGTCTAACCTGTTGGACCCCGAAGTACCATTTAGCCCAAACCGAAGGCACATAGGCCGATATACCAATGTATATTACAGTATACTTCAGAGTTATATAGCCTTTGGCCGGCACCGGCCGCCGCCATGCTGTAAGAATCCCTCAGTTTGAATGATTCAGGCTGGGAATGACAGCACATCCGACATTTGCCTATTTTGGTATTTACATGCAAAGTAATTACACTTTAAAAATAATATGGATGACTATCGTTGAGCCTTCAATGACAATTTTTTTTAATTCAATATTTGCAATTTTCTATTTTGGTACTACTTAATTTGTACTACTTAATTCTTTAGTTTACATCATTCATATGATGAAAAGAATTGTTTAGAAAACTCCACCATTTACTTGTCCTTATCAATAACGTACAGATCCAAATATAATGTCCAACGGCTATGAGCCATTGAGTTATGAAAATGAATTTAACTTACAAGTGATGATTTGTACACGTTGTACATTACAACTTACACTGGTACATCGACCTCTCAACATATATAAAATGTAAAAAAATTAAATGTCAGTGAAAGTTGGAACTCAGTAAATATATCTAAAAGTACGTTGAAGTACGTTTAATGTGATATGGTATGTTAAATCGAATGCGCAAAAGAAATGAGACAAAATAGCAAACACTGTGTAGGGAATCCTGTCGCAAAATCATATTCATTTAACCTCTTTTATCAAAATTAGAGCAACAATAATTTAGTCATTATCTGATATCTGCGATTACTTTTTTTATTCTGTGGCTAATTACGTTACTACCATAATAAGTTATCGATTTAAATGTTTACCTGTCATTTTATTAACAATATACTTGCAACAGGAACTATTGTGAATATATTGTTATTGACCTAACAAGGAACTGCCAAATTGGTTTGGTGTAGCTGTCACTCTCACTGGATTGGTTCACACATAACAACTTGGTGTCAATGAATTATTTTGTATAGTTTGCTCTAGCCTTATGTAATATGTACTAATCAATCATCATGTAAGAGAAACAATTAGAGAGAAAAGGAAAGAAAATTTTCACAAAAAGCATGTCACATCAGAAATTTTCTTAATTGCAAGTTTGAAGAAAATAGTTCTGACTTGACTGCTTTGATTACTACCGGTTTTTAAAATTAGGAAAGCACTCATTGGCGACGAAGTTAGTAACTACCTAATATAACTAGATAATTGGGACTATAAAACATATAGTATTTACGACCAGATAATATGACGCTATGTTTATGCTTCTTAATGTAATGTGTATTTTGTTACTTTTCGTGACTTTTTACTACTAAATTCTTTGTTCCCATTTTGCTCTAACTTTTTTAAATCAATGTGAAATAATAGACAAAAGCTAACACGTGTCTTGATCATTGTTAAATATTTTTAATGAGCCCGAATGAAATATTAAAAAAAAAAAATTTATGGCTTATCACATAAAAAGTATACTGAAAAGGGAGAAGTCATACTGAAAATAAATAAAGACGCAATTAACACCATTTATGGAATTGTCATAATAATAGTTTTTAAGATTACATTAAAGTTGAAAGGGAAAATATATAACCATTATAATTCATATTAAATATTATTAGAAGTAGAAAATAGGTGAAAAATATAACTATATATCAGTTATTAATTTTGAAATTATGCAACAACGAATGAATTCAGTCAGTAACCTATTGTGCCAACAACATATTTTGTTTGCCTTGTATCCCCCTATCTACTTTGGTAGTTTTATTGTGCTCACAGTATATGATAAGGTGGCTCAAATTCACGATTGCTTCTACTTGTATGTCCCATATTATTATTTGAACAGCAATGTCTTATACAACCACCTTCATATACACAATCGCCCCGAATCATTGTCTAGCATTTTTAGCTATGCGATAATTACTGCACCAAAATTACCTATCACATTTTGATACTGTATATAAAGTTTTCCTATTATTTATTAACCATTAGGTTATCTGTAAACTTTCTTACTAACAGTTTAGTATATCTTGCAATACTATTAATATAAAGTCAATTTATTGATTTCATGGGGCATTATCAAAAAATTCATTATAAAAAAAGCTTTCAAGGTAACATATTCGTAAGTAAATTTATTAAATGTCAGTTTTATTACTGATGTCCTTTCGTAGGAGTTGGGACAAATAGTGTGAGTATCTTCTTGGAAGAACGGAGCGTTAGGACTGCTCATTTCGTCACATTTTGTAGCTTCTTCAATCTACTCCTCTGAAATGAAAATTAACGAATTAACTTATTGGAGTCATTTTACTTTCTTGTGATTTATCATTCAAATACATGATGACAGATGATAGTTTTAATAATATGGACGTTAAAAAGTATAATGGATTCAATCTTACTTTGAATTAGTAGTAATGTAAATTTAAATATATATAGAGATGGAATATTGACAGTTTATTTGAAGTTATTTTGAGGAATTAATAAAAATAAGTTTAATCTCACCACGAGAAGATTTATAAATACAACCCAGTATACACGAACAATCTTCAAAAATTAATTTCGATTAATTACTAATAAATGTAACAAAAACAACAACAAAATTTTAATTAAAAATTATTTAAAGTTATATTAAATTGACATAATAAAAATTATGAACAGTGATTAAAATTAAACACAAAATTACTTCATAAAAAATGCTCTTGATACAATATTATAGGTTAACAAGCTATATAAAGTGAACGGTTTATTTTTCGTACAATAGATTATCACAACGCTTACTTTATGTCACAAAATAATATGTGTCACTGTAGAATGATGTTTATTTAGATAGATATGTATTGATTGTACAACAAAGATAAAGTTTCCACGTTTCAATAGAAATATTTGTATGAAATAATTTCACCCTGAGCACACGTCCGTTGCGTTGAGAATCAACAACTTGAGTGGACCGCGCAGTACAGGCGTCACTATACGCCGTTTTGTTCGCCAAATGATATCTCTCGAAAGAGTCAGAGTTATACCGGCTTGAATAGTGGGGTTGGTCAGTCAATAAATAAGTCGGTGTCTTACCGTCTTGTTCCGTTTAAGCAGTATTCCCCGACTTCTTTTAGCTCTGTTTGTCCCTTTGAATCTTAGCGTAATGATGTATATAACTTCTATTTTTTCTCAAAATATGAATAGTGGGGATGGTCAGTAAATAAATAAGTTGGTCTTATTCCACCTTGTTCCGTTTAAGCATTATTCACCGACCTCTTTTAGCTCTGTTTGGCCCTTTGAATCTTAGTGTAATGATGTATATAACTTCTAATTTTTCTCAAAATATGAGCTTTCTGAAAAAGTAAACATTTAAATCGGTAACGTATTATGTTAATAACATAATAAGCCACAGAGTAAAAAAAAAGTAATCGCAGATATCAGAAAATGACTAAATTATTGTTGCTCTAATTTTGATAAAAGAGGTTAAATGAATATGATATTGCAACAGGATTAATTACACAGTGTTTGCTATTTTACGTCATTTCTTTTGCGCATTCGATTTAACATACCATATCACATTAAACGTACTTAAACGTACGTTACTTTTAGACATATTTATTGAGTTCCAATTTTCACTGAAATTTCATTTTTTTATATTTAATATGTCGATAGGCCGATGTACCAGTGTAAGTGGTAATGTACAAAGTGTACAAATCGTCACTTGTAAGTTAAATTCATTTTCATAACTCAATGGCTCATAGCCGTTGGACATTATTTTTGAATATGTACGTTATTGATAAGGACAAGTGGATGGCGGAGTTTTCTAAACAATTTTTTTCATCATATGAATGATGTAAACAAACAATTAAGTAGTACCAAAATAGAAACTTGCAAACATTGAATTAAAAAAATTGTCATTGAAAGCTCAACGATAGTCATCCGTATTAGTTTTTATAGTAATTACTTTGCATGTTAATGCTTAAATAGGCAAATGTCGGATGTGCTGTCATTCCAAGCCTGAATCATTCAAACTGGGGGATTCTTACAGTATGCGGGCGGCCGGTGCCGGTCGACGTCTAATACCCTCAAACTGATGTATACGGCAATTAGTGTATTGGCCTATGCGCCTTCGGTTTGGGCTCAATGGTGCGTCGGGGTCCAAGACTCAAAGTATTATATATATACATATATATATATATATATATATATATATATATATATCACTAGCAAAATGGTATATCAAGAACTTTCTTCTGATTCTTCTCAAGTGTATACTTCAAAACATTTTTTTTAACTTTAGCATTTTATATTAATAAAGAGAATCATCACGAAAAAATATTTAATCCAGAATTACAAGAATTTTCTTGCCATAAAGTTTCGAATAATATTTATCAATTTAAAAGATGACAAAAAAAACAAATTTTATACAAAACTGGTGTATTATTTCATTTTTACTTGACATTTAATAAAAAATATCTTATTTTCCTACGAAAAAATATTAAAAAAACTTTTCAGTGAGTTTAAAAATTAATATTCCTAATAAATTATTTTCCACTAAAAGTATTTACAACATAATGAATTACATGCGACGAGAAGAGAACAGATACAGCTTGGAGAAAAACACGCCTAAAACGCTCAATATCTCCTAAAGGTTCTTTTTTTTTTAAATCAGTTTTCATAGTTCCAATATTCTATTTACTTCTCTCGAGTATTTTCGATTGCTTTTGCAAACCACACTAAATTATATTATTCCTTAATACACGTTGAATGAAAGCCTGCTATCTTACGCACAACCAATTTATTTGTCTAATGCTCCAATACATATTATTATTTTTATGTATAATAAGGATAAGATAAAAATGAGGCCCTTGAAATTTGACGTTACAAGCTATAAATAGATACAGAATGATAGATATGATAGCCCCCAGATTAAACATTAATAGTAATACTCTCCAAATACGAACACAAAAGACCCCCATATGCTGCACTGCCCGCCTCTAACTGCACCAACGTCGTATCACGTCGCGTTTGCGCCGAGAACTTTTAAGGACAAAAGTTGTCCTTTCCATTCTGAGAAATCCGTTTATCAAAAAACTTTTTCCCTAAAACAGATGGTTTAATAGTACTAAGGAAATAAATGATTAAAGTGTTTATCATAATTAATTGCATTAAAATTTTTCAATCCTGATAAATTTCCATAAAGTTAATAATTCTCAACGTACAATTTCATTACGAACTTTAAATTTTTTTTTTATTTCCCAACTTACACCAGGAAATTAACGACCAGAACCAAAATTTTATGTTTTATACTTCACGTGTATAGTTTGGTCACTTTACTCTGTATCTGTGTTAATTATAAAAATTTTACATCATATAGTTTCTGAAAGAATCGCCTATGGCACAAGAACGGACTGACAAGAGAATGGACACTAAAGTGATTACATTAGTGTTTCATTTTCGAAAATTTTCGACGGAATACCAAAAAGTTATTGTAACTATTCGTATGTATGGAACTCAAGCAGCGGACTCACCAGATGGCACATCGAACATTACCAACGCCTACGTAGACGGTCTATGATAGATAGTTATATATGGAGAGCTTCAGCATTAGCATATAGCCTCAAAGCTGAAGATTAAGCTAGTATATAATAATGTAAAAAAATGTAATAATTAAAGAAATATTTTAAATGTGTTTGATTTTTGAAATATTAAAATATATTTTAGAATACATTGATTAGCATTGTTAACATCAATGTTTAACAGACCATTACATAAGCACATTTTCAAGCAAACTGGTGATTCTGTTAACAAGTTCAGAAATGTTGACTATCTCAGCGCTTTGTAATAAATTTATATTAATTATAATGAAGGAGTTTTTTTTTAATTTCTAATTAAACTATACCATTAAAATTAATAAGTTTATTATTTTTAAATTTTAAATTTAATCAAATAAAATGTTTTGACAAAATAAATTCAACATTTGTTTTTTCCTTACAGATTTTCTTAATTTTAAATTCCGATATTTTGTAAGTTTCTAATATTTTCACCTCGACTATTTAATCATCTTAATTATTACGTAAAAATTCTGATAGCAAGTGCAAAAATGTTGACTCAATAACAATGCTTTGTATTAAAATTTATATTAGTTATATATTGTTTAAGTATTATTTAAGTTTTCAATATTATTTAAATTTCTAAATTTTCTCAATTTTTACTTGAGCTATTCCATCACTTTCATCATTACGTGTATCTTCTTTGCAAATATGGAACTCCTTAGTTTTGTTTGTCGCCTCTATTCAACTAGCCTGCACTGAGAGAAGCTTCTTCCAAAACTATGCTCCCCAAAAATTATGTCGAATTCATGCATAAATTGTTAAATGGTATTTGAATTTAAGCTTCATTGGGTATCTAATTTAGTATCTGGTATTCGTCTTATCTGGCAACTCTAGAAACGACACGACTAACCTGAAATAGTCAAATTGAAATCGGATAAAAAATCAAGTGTTTTTACGAATCGCGATAATGAAAACCTGGATAGAAATGAGATATACAGTAAGGTGAAGTATTTAAAATTTTATTTGAAATTATAAACAAATATGTTCACCAGATATCCAATATCTAATCAAATTTCAATCCATTGCATCACCAATTTACTTACAATCCATGTGTGATCGCGTCCTGGCATATAATCACATGAGCATATAATAGAACCTCATTTAGGCTTTAAATAATTTATAATAAATTTAATCGAATTAAGCTTAAGACTAATATGAGAAAATTTTTACCAATTTCATTAAAATTATAATTTATATTACCTTACACGTGTCTTTATAAAAAAGCTGATATATTGTTGGGGATTCATTTTCAATAACCTGCGTGAATTGGGTCTCTTCTCAGTTGTTCCAACATCTCTGATTTTGAATTTTTTGCCACAAGATCTTCGATTTACGTTAGCAAATTACAACTGAATGTTACATTCAGCTATAACCATTTGCTAGGAAATACTTTTCAAATATTGAATTATAAAATATTATCATTTGTAATCATTCTAACGGACTCTTCTCATTAATATAATTCATAATTTGATTCCTTGACTTGCTCTGCAAAAAGATGTGTATGATTATATTGTATGATTATAGAGTTGTTATTCTCTAAGTTCAAGGAATTTTAAGTTACATCATTATATACTTGTTGAAAAAGTCATTTCAATTTTATAATTTATATTTAGATCTACCCAATATAAAATAATTTTGAATTTAATATTAGCAATCATGGTAAATTAAACGAGTTACTCTTGTTTAAAATCAATGCAATCGACTGTATATTATATTGGAAGATACAAATTATAGGACATAAAAAACGTGCCAAGTTTTGCATTTTAATACTCTGATAAAAGTGTTTTGCTTTGGGTTGATTTACAGCCGGGCATATACAATATATACCATTTTGAGTGACTGCTAGCGTACAAGATCAAAATTTAAATTATTAATATCTGAATTATTACAAAATTCTTGTAAAATAATTATGTTAAAAAATACAAGACAAGAGGTTTCCCAAGATTATACCTTTAGCTGCCAAATTTTACCAATACATAAAACATAAATGGAGAGATAAAAATTATGGCATCAAGCGCTCCATTTTTCGATGACATTCTATAACAAACTGAGTGGGTTTAGAGTCAATTGTATATTTTAAGTATCTTTCTTAGTCATACACTTCACAAGCGGCACGAGACCGAAATCAGCTTGTATTAAATTTTCGGCCTTTCCCGTACCACCTACTTTGTACGGAATCGATGCCTTAAAAATGATTTTGTAAAGCAAGTTAAATTGTAGACTCCTTTAGTCTTCAAAAAAACGAAATGGCTAGTAAAATAAAACAAGTGATAAGTTTTTACGTAATCTTGACTTGCTGTTTCTTTACGAGGAAATATTTTGACTACAATATGATGGCATATTAACATATCCTTTAGCTGTAAGCCCTCAAGCTTATTTTCAACCCTTTAACGAGTTGAATAATTTTTATTTTCTAAATATAAGTCAAAGAAAAGGGAAAAATTATATTTTGCATTTTTGTCAGATTATGCCGTGTTTAAGAGGATGGTTATACATAAATGTGATTTTCTTTGTGTGGGTTAAAATAAAATACTATGCATAATAATAGATTATTTTGTCTTAAAAATAATCGATCGTTTTTTTCATAACACAATTTTGATTTTCAAGAGATTCTCATATTTTGTTAAATAGTCTCGCCAAAGTTCTTAAGCTTTATGTCAATGATATTTTTTTCGTAGTTCAAAGAACGTCGACAAATATATGAACGTAACAGTCTATGGATCGTGGTATTGTAATAAATTTAACTAGAAACTGATATGTCCGACGATTAAAAGTCTCTTTAATGTTATAGTTTTGAAATACAAAAACATATGTTAATTACTCAAAGAAAATGTGAATAGTAAAATAAATCAAAAGGTCCATGAGGTCAAAAGCAAACATTGAATATTGGAAACAACTTAGAATATGGTCATTGAATTTGAATTAACCGGATTTACCATAAAATGGAGTTAAAAATTACGTTGTGAATCAATATTAACAAAAGACATATATTATCATTCTCTTCAGGTCAAAACAAGCTTGAACATACAAAATGTTTCCAAAATCTTCTTTAACTTGAAAAATATATTAAGAAAATATGTATTGAAATAATGCCATGAAAAATAAAAATGAAATCCTAACAGATAAAATTGTAAAATAAACAAATTAAAAGAGAATATATTAAAATTTTCTCTTCCTTTTAGTTAAGTAAAAAATGGAGTAAAACAATCTTAAATGTACTTATCATGAACTTTTCGGTAAACGTTGCAAAACAAACTCTAATATATTGACATAATGAGAATTCGAAACGAAACCACGATTTAAAAAAATCAATGCCCTGGCAAATATTTTATCTACGTAGGAAAAGGGTTAAAGAAATTCCACCAATCTTATGCTAAGTTATTGCCAATATCCAATATCTGCAATCGACAGTTTAGAAATTGTTCTCGTAAACATCCCGAGTAGTTTTCAACCTTATGAACTCCGCACTGGAAACCGTAGTAAAAATTGCTGTATTTACCTACAGATTTTCCTTGACCTTTTGTTAGCAATTTGAGAGTATTTCTTTATTTTAGAAAATATAATTTATGATACTTTTCCTACCACTCATTTATTTTAAAATTAAAGAATGATTTCAAGAACCCTCAGTTCTAGCTAATACCTAAGTATATTACGTTGAGCAATTTAAATAAACTTGAAATTAAATTAAACATTGTTTAAACAATTTTAAGATATTTTTGAAAACCATGAAATAAGTTTCAAATCTAACATGGTAAGTAATATATTAAGTGATAAATCGATTTCTAGTCAAATTGATTACGACTCTTTCTTTTACCGATGGTCCCATTTATATAGTTGTTTACATTCTTTTAATTATGAAAAAAACCATCATTGATTTTAAATTCAAGAACTCCGGAACTATTACACTATTATATTTTTTATATTAAAAGTGAAAGGATGAAACAAGAGATGAAACTTATATCTTCTGATTTACTTCCGTCCAAAACAAAGTTGCTTTATTTACATAATCATTCAAATGTAAACAATTATTTTTACAATTTTGTTTGATTATCTTTTTCTTGGTCCGGAATATATTTGAAATAAGCTTAACTAGTTTACTGACTGTAGATATAATCTAAATTTTCTTTTACTTCTACGTTTCAAAGAAGTAAAACTAAGTAAATAAAGGTTCATCAAGTGCGGACAACGAATTTAAAGGCGGCGATGCGAGGACGAGTAAGACGCACGTGTGGGCTGATTTTCGGTGTAAAAACTTCTTGCACTTATTTTCCCTCAATGTATATTTACCTTCTGTTTTCGTAATGCCCTATATAAGAAAGAAATACTTATCGTGAGTTTTAGTATTATCTATCTAACTTTCTGTCATAGAATAGCCAAACAACTAAAAAGAAAAGACAAATTTTTTTTTAAATCGCTGTCACTTATATGAATATAATGCCAAATTAGGACATGCAAAATGGACAAACGTCAAGAGACATAATTTTTTAAATAACTTAGATGTTACTAAAACTTTAGGGTAGAAAACGAGTAAATATGTGTCTGCTTTTAATACATTTTTTTTCAAATTATTATAGAAGTGGCAACTTTTAGGAAATAAAAACACTTTTGTAAGTTGTATTACTAAATACATAATATGTGAAAAATGAAAAATAAATTACACAGGTCAGTCGTCGTTTTTTCCAAACATTTTAAATCAATTAAGTTTAACGCGATTACAATATAGGCCTAAATAAAATGCAATATTTTATTTAAACTAATTCTTTTCAATTAACAGTTGATCAAAGTCTACGAAAGATCTTTACCGCCTACATGCATCCAGGTAACATGGAGAAAAACGAAAAAGTTGTGAGCAGCGTACAAGAACTATAATAGTAACTAAAATGTATATAGCCATATATCATTAGAACGTTGACACAATGTAAGCGTAATTTTCTGCTTGTAAAATGGATAGAATCACAAGCAGGGATTGCAATGCAGTAGGATTGCAGCTCAAAAATATTGACAAAAAAACACTGACGAAGGAAGAAAATTATGTATTATAAATTTAAAAAAATGTTAATCTAAAATTACTGTTAATTTGAGATTAAAATTTTGTTAAATTTATAATACGTAATTTTTTGTTAATTTGTAAATTGCACAATGCGAATTTGTTGATAAGTAATGTTCAACTGTAATTATTACGCAATTGCAACTTATATAAGCAAAATAAGTAAAGGAACAAGATAGTGAAGTGAATTATTCACTGTCTTCCTTTATTTCATTGAAAAAAAAACTTATAATTAAATGTTGTTTGGTATAGTAATAACCCAAGCAACAGTAGTGCAATTAAAATTTTATTAAATTCTTGTCAAATAACGCTGACAGCACCTACCACGGTTCTTGTAGGATCGTTTTTAAATTGATAAATTTATAGCAAAGGAACAAGTTAGTGAAGTGAATTATTCACTGTCTCCCTTTATTTCATTGAAAAAAAAACTTACAATTAATTTTTTTTTGTATAGTAACAATCCAAGCAACAGTAGTGCAATTAAAATTTTAATAATTTCTCACGCTAATAGCGTCTATCATGGTTCTTGTAGGATCGTTTTTAAATTTGTAATAAATCACATGAAATTACATGTGTCGCGCTGAGAATTAAAATTAGTATTTCGACACTTTTTTACAGACACATTTCGGAGGAAAATCGAAAGCATAGCCTAGCTGTTTTTTATCCTTACAATAATAAGTAATCATTATTTTTTGCAATATGTATTAAAATATTCGAAATAAGTGCAGTGACTAATTGGATACGGATGTGGGCCCACATCTTTGTTTATTTCATTTTTTTACACTCAACCGATCTGTTCGCACAAACAATTTTCATAAACCGTTAAAGAACATAGATAACATACTTGTAAACCCAGGCTCATGTGAAAAACAGGAGAACACATATATGTGATATTAGTTGGGAACGTCTATGTAAAGCTAAGCTAACTTTACACTGCAAAGGGAGTAGCAATTTAAAGCCTGCCGAGTAATTAAGGCGGTTTTGTTATCAAATATTGCAAAATGTGACTATTAATCCTAATATATAACACTAAAAGTAGAAACACACGCGACCATCTCGAATATAGGAAAATAAAAAATAAAACCATTAATAAAAGATCGATAGATTATACGTATTTTATAATTATATAATCAATTATTTTTTATACAAACTGCCCACTTTACTAACGCCAACGTGGGTGGGGAAAATATAATATGAAGTATAAATTTATTCGAACGTGTAAATACACTCACATTCCCTATATACACCAATAATACATGTATGTATATACATATATATATATATATATATATATATATATATATATATATATATATATATCTACCGAGTTTCAGTTTCGTCTGAATAGCATATAGTGTATCTTTAATATCTCTAATAGGCGTGCATAATACGATCAAAACGATATTCGATTTTATTTGAAAACACTCACACTCGTATAATGTTACTTTGTAATCATAAATAAACAACAATAACTAACTAAAACTAACAATATTCCAGTGAAAAAACGAAACTTATGTTCTTTCTCTTCATAATACTGATAAGTCAGAATGTATTTTATAACATCTTAGTGGAGCTCTTCACTTCAGCCAATATGCAAGATCTAATTCGGGGGTTAACGTTTCTTCTTCGACGAGGGTTAAAATATAAAGCATGTTATGGATCTTCTCCATGAATATTTAATACTTTTCCATTCTTTTCCCAGGTTTCAAGTCAAAAGTCGGTCTTTTGGTGTTGCTTAAGTTCAGTTTATATTTAATTTTTTCTTAGCCAAGCAAATTATTAGTTCACTACATCTTAATTGATTAGTGGAGCTTCTACCTAAGAACTCATGGAGTGTTTCAGATTTGTCCAGATATAGTTTCTCGCGAATTAGTTTAGTTTTAGAAGGCACGGTATTTATTCTTCACTATGCGTCCATTAGGTCAACCGAAACATTAGTTGGGCTCTTGGCAATTTGGTGATATTAAATGTTTGGGAGGATGATGTGAACTTACTATTCTATGCTTTGAATTGATATTTAGCCACAAAAAGACACTTGGACAAAAAGGCGAATATTTGGCATTTTATAGACTGCACAAAGCTCAACTAAATTCATCAGAAGCTCCCAAACCCAAAGAACAAATTTAAAAGGCAAAAACGCTTGCTTAAAGTTTAATCAAAAACTTACGAATTCTGTTCAGAGGCTTTCATTTTAGTAACTCATATGCTTAATTAAAGTTTTAATTCACATTGAATAAACCAAAATATAGTAATTGTTGTTTTCATAATTCACACACCAATGTAACGGTTTTTTATTTAAAAAAAAACACCTAGACGCGGCTTTCAAAAGATTCTCTTTTTTTGCAATTATTACATTTCTCTCTAACGGTCACTACTTTACATATTTAGTTAAAATTTAAACTTTGTTCTTGAAATAAACTACTAAGAATTAGCACTTATAGACGTAGAATATCGTAAAAACACCTTCTAGTTATAAAGTTGTAGTTATATTAGTGCAAAATATTTTCGAGTTCTAAATAACATTTAAAAATTAACATCCAACGGATTATATTGTGAATAAAATAGAACCAATGTGAGTATCTATTTAAAATAGTAATACTACGGATTATACTTTACCGCTTCTTGTTAAAACGGGATTATAAAAATAATTTACGTAATCCGTGACTGTGGCTACATCACATTTTAATTGGCCATTTAGGGTTCTTGGAAAGCTTATTAACTTTGGATAACTTAATTGCAAATATATTAAGATTTATGAATTTCGAGTATTATATTTTGTTTAGATAAAACAAGAATATTTAAACTTTAAATTAATGAAATCTTCTATGGTACGAACGAAAAACGAAGTGATGGAAAACATCGTGAAATTAAAATAAAATATTATACCTACAAATGTAGCACGTGATCTATAAATTAGACACATGTCGGAGTAAAAGGAAAACATATTTCAAAACATATACCCCATAAGTATTACATGGAGGATTATTTTCATCCTCACTTTTACATTTTAACTAGATTAATTAAGCATAACGCATGTGGTAAAGTCCATCTAGCTTTAGTTTTCATTACGACATTAGGATGAACAGTATTTTAAATGGAATTTTTAGTTAAAAGGTTCAATATTTATTTACTATAATAACTTGAAATCAACCATAGTAATAAGTATATACCGTACTAGAGAAGATATTGAATTACGCAGAGATATTTTTTCCGCACGATAACTTTATGGCTACGGAAATTAATAGTAGTATGTGTGATAGTTTACAAACGAACTACACGGGCCTATATCATGATAGTGACTACATAATTTATTGATAAGAAGCGAATAAATTACTTTTTAAATGAGAATTCAAATTTAATTTATGTCAAAAATATTTTTACAAAATTTGAAATGTTTTCAGCTAATTTAGCGGAAGCAGGTGGCGCCATCCTTTCATGCCAGTAATATATTATACTGGTATTTACAACAGCAGCATTGTAGGTTTACGACAATGACAATGATCCTCTATTAACGATGATAATATTTTTGAATTACATATATATATATACATTAAAAAAGATTTCACATAATTACAAGTAAATAACCTGGTTACAGAACGTATATTAACGATCAATAGTTATAATGACGATGCAGGAAAAGGATTATTGTATGGACCAGGTATTGACACAATTTAGTAATTTGAAATTTTTTTTTTTATTTAATGAATGTATTTTAGTGATTTTATTCAATGTATGTATTTTCGTCATCTTTGGTGAGATTAATTTTTCAGCGCGTCCACATAAGTATTAGCAAGCTAATAATTAAGTTTCTTTTTTTTTATCTAAAATATTCCTTATTGTAAAATCTGGAGCTATGCCTATCAGTTATTGAATACTTTGAAAACGAATGTTTGTTCTGATTTAAATTAGTAAATTTAAGAAAAATGGTATTGCTGAAATGCAGCTGTTTTAGTTGAAAAATAAAAAAGAGTGCGATAAATTATTGTTACCTATAAAGATAGTAAAACGTTTCGTTTTTTTTTAAATGAAGGCTTTCACTCCATGGATAATTCCTTTCATACTAACATAATTAATTAAGAAACAAACATATTTAAAAAAATGAGGGATTTCTTCCAACCACCGGCTTTCCTCCTTAACTAAAACCAATTCAATGGCGAGGTCGTCATTTTCGCAAACTGAAGGGCCAAAGTTATTAAATTACCATAGACTAATTACAACATTGGTTAACAATATATTTAAATTTTATTACATATTATACCATCCAAATTCAAAATTTTGTTACCACCATGTACTTTTACTATTGCCATATTGGACTGATATTTTTATGTTAATAGTAATTTGATTTCCCAGAAATACAACTGTTGTGAATATATATATTGCCACCGTAGTGTTTGAATTTAATAATAAGCTTACGTTATTTGACGGTCAATTGCACTATCTGCTCCCGGGTTCGATTACCAGACGCACTTCGAGAGGATCTATTTGTGAGTAATATTAGTAAAAGCGTAGCTGAAAATACCACAGACTAGAAACGGGCAGCAACGCCACTCATGCGAGACATTATGCACCGTGATCGCCAGGCCGCCTACACAATGTGGCATTTACGGAATTTTACTATACCAATAACCAATGGTACGCTCATTGGAAGATAACGGGTTCGAGTTCACATTGTTGATGACATAACGCGCGGCTAATACAGACTGTACAGTACACTCTTATTGCACGCCATTTGCCGATAAGCATCAGTAATCTGTGACTTACTGATAAGTAAACGGATGATAATTCGTATGTTTGTTGGTAACATTATTTTTAATTTTAGTTGTAATTCCATTTGGAGAAAGGATTTTCTAATCTTATCAAATAAATGTATGGAATGGGCTGCAGTAACAAGGTTCTTTCGTAAGCAAACAGAGAAATACTTCTCACATGTATTGGTGTAGATATCGACAATCAATAATCATATACCGTACATCTTTCTTACCTAATTGTGACATAATTTAACTTTGTCTTACTGATTCCAAGTATAAAGTAATGAAACAAGACCAATGTTTTGGATCCCAAATTGTTATCAGTCTGCTCGTTGTAAATGTGGCTGAACTTCTAGATTCTGTGGAGAAAACCTGAGCTTCATATATATTACTGAGCCATACATAATATTGGAAAGATCTCAAAACTTTTCGAAAGGCCAAGTTTTTATTTATTTATTTTCTATGTACTTTAATATATCTAATTGATACAAATGCGCAAAGGCTTATTGCTACCAGAGTAATCTCTTATAACCAATCAGAACACCAATCCAGCCTCGGTTGACAAGCGACCGGGAATGGAACCCGAATCCCCACAGAGCTCCGCGCAGCCAGAGGCCGTATGCCTTGTGGTCAAATCAATACCTTTACAAAAATTATTTAGTATCTAAATAATTTTCATCAAATGTTTAATGGAAATATAATATTTATGCAATACTATGTTTTATATTAAATAATAAAGAAATAACATAAAACAATACAACCAAAGGAGATCACGTTATTTGAAGGATCTGCAAGTGAGATCAGTGGGAAAAAATATTTGATTACAGTTTTAGCAGTACTGGCAATTTATGAAATCATATGGCGTATTTCAGGAATATTCCAGTGTCTTTAATATAAGTCATTTATATGGGACATATGAATCAATCAATGTACGATACACTTATGGTTATTTTTTATCGAGCTGATATTTACTTATGAAAATACGATTTAATCCATTTATTAGAAATGTTTAATTCAATACAATTTCTACAGGGGTTATTTTAATTGTGTGTGAAACCTAACCAATTGTAACACGCAATAAATTTGGTATAGCCCTCTAACTTTTTTATATTACCTTCACTAGAATACAAATTTGTAAATCTAATCCTTTAAATGATACTCGTAATTTTACTCCTCTGTTTATGTAAAGCCTATGTAAACAGAGATGAACTTTAATATATGAAAATATTTCCCTAATAATATATAATATTCAATTTTCAAAGCTAGAATATCAATCAGCACTTAACTTAAAACATGACGCAAATTACACATTCACGGTACTTCCGCCTATGATAGGTTCCATTAAAGTGACTTAAATAAAGCAATTTGTGTGTATATGAATATGATGCTCCTATGACTATCTAAATAATTTTCGTGGTTCATGAAGTAAATAATTCAAATTGTTCCCTTCCTCATTTTTTTGACTAATTAATTTCAAAAATAAGATGTATTCAAGAAAGGAAATTCATTCCACCCTCCTCCAATTTAACGGAAATAAAATGAATGGGGTAATCCTAGAGAAAATACCAAGAACACTTTTTTCTAAAATTCATGTTAATGCTTCCGTCTCGAGATATTACGAATAAAATAATTAACAAGGTTCGCCTTAATTCTTACGGCATCGTTGTAAAAATTGAAGAAAATACACAAACGTAGCTTTTAGTAAGAATTTTCAATATAATTATATCGTATATAGTATGGCAAAGTCTCAGAAAAATTGTATAACAACTTTTCATTGCATGGTGAAACTTATGTCAAGGTGAAGTAACTCTAATGTAAAGTTAGTAGCTGTCATACAAAGTTTAAATCAAGTTTAGGTTTTAAAAGTAATGAATAACATTTAAATAAAAACTAAGTCTGATAAATTCGGTACATAGGTAGACCTTTAACAATTTTCTTATCTCATGCACGACAAAATAAATATAATATTATTGCGTCAAATGGAAAATACTAAACTATTTTATATGTTGAATTCTATGTACCACTATAAACTATTCTATGTATTCTATGTATGTATGTAATATTAGGTATATAATGGAGTTGTAGCTGGATACACGTTTACTTTATGTACAGTGTACATGTCTGTCTTCTTGCACTTACCCTTTATACTATTCGATTAATAAGTCTGTGGCATAATGTACATTTGCTGACGAGTCACAGTTTGGCTTCCACGGCAGCGAAGGATTACTACAACCTAATGTCGTCGTGGAGAGCTCTATAAACCCTACTTCAATAGGCCAGTTGTTCCATTCGATGGCGGATTAATGATGGGTTGGGGTGAAATCTTCACCTAAGATTTTCGTAAATGGATCTATCTACGTTAATTGCTACGTACAACAGGTTGTACGATCTGTAGTCCTTCTGCCTGATCGGATTTTCAGGAAATGTCTTATTCTCATCCACGATAATTCACGACCTCATACTACATTATCACCTAAAACTTTCGAGATAATAGAAATATATCCTTTGGTATTTGGAGATTAGTTTCTGTTTAAAAAATTTAATTATTTTATCAAGTAACAAGTTTAAGGGATAGGTTAAAAATAATTATTAATACTGCAGATCAGTATGTTATGAAACGAAAAAATTATCCGTTAATTTTGTCGAATTTTTGCAAACGAAAAACACTTAGGAGAAATGGTTAAAATAACTTGAGTTTTTGCATAATTTTATGGAGTGTAATGAAAAGAAAAAGAACATAATAATTATTTTTTTTATGCCAGGATCCTGTTAAATTAAAAAGTTTGCAGCCCAAACAGAGCAGAACTTTTCATAAAGGTGATTATGAAATACAACCATCTTTTATTAGAAAGGAGGCTGAGGTGGCTTTCGAAGCGTAGCCATAGACTGTGAGCAGAAAAATAAATGTATCTCCTTCTAAGATATATATGTGACATGTTGGATTATTTAAAATGTTATGAAAAAATGTCAAAATATACATCTGTGGCAATCACGGCCTTCCATCCATTTAAGTCGGATTGTAATTTGAAAAATACGTTCATACCTTTTGAAAAAAAAATTCGTATTTTTGAATTGATAATAGATGCACAAAGCAAATGTGAAAGGTAAGAAGTCTTGAGAAATACCACGAAACGTAGATTTAGATCCGGATCGGGTTGAGGGGAAACTGTAGGTAATGTTGAAACGCGGGAGTATAGTTAAATCAAGTGGAACGTTGGCTCAATACATATTTTATAGTCAGTAATTTCTATTAGAACTACGTATACCGAGTTAAAGATTTTTAAAAGTATGTAATTGTAAAACTATGATTATTCCTTTGTTATTTATATTATAGATATTCCTATGAATATTATAGAGATTTTACCAGTAATGTTATTTTAATATTGAAATTACCTGACGCCGGGATAAAATTGCCTTAAATCACAGCTTTAATTTGCCGTTCGTTCATTCCGATGGTCTCGATAATATCTTTATCACACTTTTATCCTGCGTACTCCATGCTTAGCTCATGAAGAAAAATAATTGAATTTGAAGTCCCTGTCGAAATTAATCGGAACAAATGATCTTCTCAATCCAAAATTTGTCGTCTTTCTCGATCTAAGGTGCGCCCCTGAAGTATAATTTTCTGAAAAATTTCAACATTTTAAATGAGGCCTCTCAAACGCTTTTCAATAATAAATATGTTGATTAAATTATCGATCTGAATTTTGGAAATATCTTTCGAAAACAAATTCTGTTTACCATCCTTCAACTTAAAAATACTTCCAGGTATCGCAAACGACTGCCAAGAATCAGAAACCTGACAAAAAATCAGTTTTTGCACAGTTTGTTTACAAATAACAAAATTTAATGTCCCATTAAATAAATTGACTTTAAGATTATTTTATATAAATTCGCTGGAGTGGCGGAGTTATTGGAGTGGCTCTAAACTTAATTTCAGAAAAGAAATCCAACATATTAACGTAATAATATAAAATAAGAACTATTTTAAATTATTCAATGAGATTTTTTAAGAATCAAAATAATAATATCGATTATGGAAATATTGATTTTCAAGCATTTGCACATAATTATGTTCGAAAAGTTAGTTAGAACTAAATAATATTTAAATGCTATTTAATAAATTAATGTAATGAAATCGACGATAAGTAACGGAAAATTGTAAGGTGTTATTTTATGCAGCAGAGGTTAAATGTTCACACTTTTTATTAGGGTACTGATTAGTGTTTACAGTCTATCGATCCAAACTGTTGTTGGTCGTTTAATTTTATTATGTCAAAAAATTATTTTCGTATACGACATATTTAATTTCTTTAATTGGTTTCGTTTTGAATGAGAAAACGTTTCAGTAAAATCATTTTCACAGTTGCCTTCGAACTGAAAATGTTCTTTTAGAAAAGTGTTCAACAAAAATAAACTTTCATAATACGTGATCTTATATATTGAATAATATAACGAAGACTACTTCATTTAGACAGAAATTTAAGTGTCCGTTTAGGAAATTTAAAGTTTTCATTTTAATTATTAAATTGTTTCTCAATTAAATAGAACAAAGCTTATCTGTTAGCATGTTTAACGTGGATATATAAATTATTTCCTAACAGGGTAATATTTTATTCAGCAAACTTATAACTTGTATGTTTTAAAACAAAATAGACTTATTATTTTATTAGGAAACCAGAACGAAGTAATTTGCATAATCAGTGAAATAGTGCACGGAAATACATTTTCCTTAAAAATTTTAAATTAATAATATTTTAATAGTATTAATAAAAAAACAAGCCAAACGCTTTTCAGAATGTCCTTTGAAACGGGATTCCACAATTTTAAAACAGTTGGTGCGAGTAGATCAAACCAAATTTTACCTAAAAATGTTAACTAAAGTTTAAATCGGATGTTTTCAATAGAATGTTTGTTTTAGCCTTTAACCTATGTTTTCATGGCACATTTGTTCTAGGTTCTAATAACAGTTTTTTTTCAAACTTATCATCCATAAAATTACGGAAAGAATGAATACTACAGATTGCTTTTAATCTCAATATTTTGCATTCATGGATCAATAAACAAAAGTAAAAAAATTACATTTCAAAAATAACAGAGACAAAATAGCCTATTTAAAAAAATACAACAGATCTTGCAGGTTTATAACCCATTCTGCTAAATCAAACCAGCCCTAACTCAATGAACTTATTGTTAGTCATTGAAAAGTTCCCAGCACCAATTTCAGAACTTCTTGGTTAAAATTTGTAACTAAAGGAAAGGTTATTACTTTGTTATTAGAATTGGGAAGATTTCGAATTGATACGACATGTCGTCACATATACATAAAGCTAGGACAAGAGGAGAGCTAGGACATTAAAATGGTTCATTAAAACCAAAAACTTGTCCAATGAAAACACATTTAAAACAATTTCAAAAACGAAATCGCAGGGAAAAATTTGATTTTATTTCACACTTATGCTTTTCCTACATATTAATAAATATTTCCATCGGAAACACTTAATTGCAAAATATCATTCATATATGTTTATAAACGAGGAAGTTTTAAGGCCATGCCAGGTATATTAGGAATATAGGAGATATTTTACACCCTATATTCCTAATATATATATATATACCTTTTAAAATATAAATAAAATTATTTCAATATTATAACACCTTACGTAAATACAGAAAAAAAACTAAGGAAATTACTTAGAGGAACGCAAGTATTTTCGAAAGCATATATTGACTATTGGAATCTAAAAATAGTTTCAGAAGTATAATTTAATTCTATATTTTATACAGTTTTGGCTATCTTTTTTGATATGACGTAAAAAATTGCCGGTCGCGGCAATTTTTATTAAACTCTATTAAAAAAAAATCGATTTGAAAAAGTTACTCACGAAAAATATCTTTATATTTTTTTTATATATAATTTTTGTCATTAGTTCTGGTTCTGTCATTAGACATAACACATTTAATGTACACAAAAGTATAAATGTGCATTAATGCAATCAAATGAGTTAAAATTAAAGCTAAAAAATTGTTTTACTATCTTGAAATCTTCAATTTATGGTAATTTTTTATAAATCAATTTATTTTAATTTTTAATAAATATTTTCATTATAATTTGTACTTATAACATGAATTCATTATTTATTATATACTGAATGAAAGAACACACCTCAGAAACGATGTTTTCAACAAAATGTAAATTTTGTTAAAATTGCAATTAAGCGTAATTTCCCACCGTGATAGTTTATTATAAAATGTTTATTTGAAAAATAATTTCCCAAGATATATCTTGCATTTTTTTACTTATTGCTTTTAAAAATCTTTTGGTCTTTTTATATTTATGTTAATTCATGTTTGTATTCATAATCTCTCTTTACACGATCGTGTTGATTTATTTTATTTTTAGACTGATAGGGTTTGTTTTTTTTATTCCAATTCGTGTTTATACTTGTAACTTCTCTTTACGCGGTTTTTTTGCTTACTCAATTTTTATATCTTTCTGTTCCGTTTTCTTTTTTTTATATCAATACTTGTTTGTACTTATAACCTTTTTAATGCTATCCTTAGGGCTCATTGAATTTTCGAACTTTTGGGTTAGTTTTTTTCTATCAATTCGTGTATTGATTATGCGATTCTTCTTGCTGATTTAACTTTTCGTCCTTTTTTTATCAATTAATGTTTGTGTTTATAACCTCTATTTACGCAATCCCTTTTGTTTGTTTAATTTTCAGATTTTTTTATACATGAATTCATTAAAAAATGTACCATAAACTGAAGAGTTAAATATACCGAAACATTGTTTATGTTAGTATCACATACTTAAAATAAAATGACGCCGTGATTTGATAATTTTACCATAAGTTTTCAATCTTTTATTTTTTGTTATTTAATTGCATAAATTTACGTTCATAATTTTTTTAATGTTAAGTGGGTAATATCGCATTTTAATCAACAAAATATTAGAGTAAAATCAATAAGTGCACTATGTATTTTGATGTTAAGTAGAAACAGAATAAATTGGCAGAAGTCCATATAGTATAGTCTTCAGGAGTTACGAGAATATAAATGACAATTTTACAGAAAATAAAAGAAATAAAACTTTTAAAAGTTTTATTTAGACCAAAGAAAAGCATTGCATTTTGAATGGAAATTCAGGTCTTTTCCAACATAGAACGAAAATACAATGTATACCAGCGATGAAACAAAGTGAAAATTATGACCTCTTATATCATCTATGCAAAACTCGTAAGTCTGACAGAGTCGTTTAAAAGCCACGTAAAACACGTAAAGAGCAAAAAAGACATTCATTTTGAGAACAAAAGGATAAATGTCAAAGTCAGTAACTTTTGGTTTTTAAGTCCTTTATGCAATTTTTATAAATTTAAAAGTAAATCTTCGATGTAATAAAATATAGTACCCGTGCAATAATGAAGGTGTTTTTTTTGATTTGGATTGTGATAACAAATTTTATTTTGTTTTTTTTCATTGTCTCTTTGACAATCACTAAATTGTTCGGTTTTATTTATATTCTAAATTCTTAAGCTTGTATTCTATTTCTATATTACTAGTACCATTTTCTCCGGCATCTTTTGGTTATAAAAATAATAGGTACACTTTCCATGAAACAAATACTTTGAACACAATATTTACTACCGTGAAATATTATTTCTTTTTGCCTATAATAGAAGTACTCTATCTCTACACATACTAATACATTAACAACAATTATATGGATGTTTACCTCATACCGTTTTTTAATTATTGGCTATTTTGTACCAACTAAATTTCATTGAAACTTCTATAATACTCAGCAAATATTCTTTGATTTTATTTTGAATATATATTTATATTATTAAACCTCAACTTTTCCGCAGACATTTTTCAATGATACCAAAATGCTTAAGTATACAGAAATTATAAAAAAATTAACAATCTTCTTACGTCCATGAAAACATTAAAATCTCAATAAATAAAATAACTTTTAAACTTCAGACAAATAAGAAGAAAAATTAATTCTTTTTAAACTTTACCATATGGACATCGTTTCGATATCAACAATTTTTTTTTACATGGTACATAACAAAATATAAATCATGTGATTTAATGAGAATAAGACATTTTTTGATAAGCAAAAAATACTGGTTCGATGATAACACATATTTTGTAGATACAAAAGAATGCATTGTTTTCATGGCACATCAACGTAATAAATATCGGCATAAATATTGAACGATCATCGACACATCACATTGACGATATAAATTTACTATAACAAGATCCACAGGTCAAACAAGGCTCAAGTTTAAAAGGTTATAACTGTATTAAGCGGCTCCTACACTATAGCTACTCGTATACAGATCAAATTATCCAATAATGTCATATTATTCTCATCAAAACGCGTAAAAACTCTTGATATCGTCTATGTAACCTTATGGAAAATTCAGTACGTATAAATGGTATCTGTTACCGTAGAGTATTTTCCATAAAACTTTCAGATTTATACAATTTTTTCATTTATTAAAATTTCTCCATTTCAAGTATAAAATTCATTATATGTAAAATACCTATGCTTAGGAATTACTCCAGTTATTTTTACATATATCCTATTGCAAGATATTTTCGGAAACATTGAACGAAGTTGTTTGCAAGAGCGAAAAGAATCTACGGATCACTTTAAGATAACAGGAAGAACCTACGAAATTATTCTAGAGAATGAAAGCTGAACCAATTTTTAATAAGAAACTTTTCTTTAGCACTTGCAATATAACAATATACAAACGTACGAGTTTTTAGGTAGTTTAACTTTATTCAGAGGATAATTTTCGAGAAAGTTCCACAAAAGGGTGTACGCCAAGTTAGCAGATAACCGTTGCGTAGTAAGACAGTTCCTCAGTTAGATTGAAGAAGCGGGAAAATCATGCTTATCTGCTGGAAGTGAGGTCAATATTAATAAAGTTTAATTAAATTCTGCTGGCACCTGTTTGGTTACCTGAAGGTAATAACTATTTCTAAATAAAAGATTAAGAAAATTCAAATCATTTCACCTCACTTTCAACTTATTTATTTATCTAGGAGAGAAAGAAAAATGAGTAAACACACTTCTAAATAAAAACAATAATCCATAAAAAACGAAGCAAACAAATCAAAGTTAAAAAAAAGTTATGGAGAACAAATCGTGTCACTGAAAATAAATTTACTTATTCAATCTTTCCAATTATATTATTTAATTAAACGAAGAACTAATTTTAAAAAGATTTAGCAAATCATTATTAGGACTATCTCGAATAAATCTTTCTAAAATAAATATCGTCCATAAAATTATCTTTGAAAAACATACATTTTCAACTTTAAGTGTTTAACCATATTATTTCTAAAACAAGTGAACTATTTTTTTACATTGCGGTTCAAATTAATATTTTAACATAAAACAAGTTCTAATTTATTTTGAGCAAATTTTGAAGAAATAACTAAATAATAAGAACTTATAAAATCATATCAAATGGGTCCCAAATTCGATTTACAAATAAATCTTTTTTTTTTTACAAATAATCAGAGAAAATAGAAAGAAAAAAAAAACCCCTAAGTAATTGAAAACATACTTGAATAAGTATTGATACCATCAAATTATTATATTTTAAATAAATAAAAACTAGGTACTTCAGTCACTTAATTAAAGAAATATTGAAACATCATCGACTTTTCCAAGAAGCATCGCATCTGGAGTTCTGTGAAATTTGGTTGTGAATAATATTGCAAAATTTGTAAGTAATTTTTTTTTACCATCTTTTTATAAATTTACACAGTATTTTTGTTATTTGTGGCTCCGTAAATGTATAATGTCAGACATTAATTTATTTTATTTTCTTTTCAAAACATTGTGTTTATCTGCATTAAAAAATGTCTTGAAATTATGGGAGTATCTAAGGGTACCTATAATTTAAAACCGTTTAGATCAAGATATTATAGAAAATATTATGCTTGTATCGATCCTTTTATAAATTATTATTCTTTTTTTTCTATACTATAATTATTAATTGTAATAATCTAAGTTCTATGACCAACATAGTTCTTAAAAAATTTAGTGCTCAAGGACCACAGCGTATTCGCAGATGTCCCTGCAAAACTTTATGTATTTAAACAATTAACTAATAGGTAAATTCCTTTAATACGTTAATATACAATATAAAGACTAATATTAGGAGACATAGATTAAGAAAAGAGGGTAAGGTAACCTTTATTGCTTATATATCATACGCCGATAAAGACAAATTGAACTATATTAATGCAAAATAAATTCCTTTATAAGAGCCTAGTGATATATGTTCAATATATCCCAAACTAACTCGGAAAACTGCCATGTCATAAGTTTTAATAAATCGTAAAAAATCTAGAGACCAACATATTCTAAAAAGGTATCGTCTTAAGTTGTAATTATAAATTTTACTCTTAAAAAAGGCAAATTCAGGTACTATTCTTGAATAATATATCTAAAATGTTCGTTAAAATATATTATCTAAAATCTAATAAAAAAATGAAAACATGTTTTGCAGCCACATATAATATTTACGTAATCGTTCATACACAAAGTTCGACAAGAGTTGTCGACTTTTCATGAATATTTACACGAGATTATATTTTTAAAAGTCGACTATTGTGATGACTCAATAAGGGTCTTTATACGTGATAGACGCTTTTCAGATTAAGTGGTTCTATAAAACGCTCAGAACTTCAATTCCGCACAAGCAATTTGAATATTTTGAAGCACTTTAGCAATTGAGAGAATCACGGCAAATAAACGTCTAACTTTAAACAGCACTCAAAACTTGGTTAATTTGTCGCTCCGTCAATTTCTCGGTATGAATTTCTAAATATCCCTCAACATAAGAACAACGATTGAAGTCTTATCTCCACAGCAGTGAAGTATTTCAATTATTATTCAAAGCTAACCATTGCTGTAGTAATATAAGGAAAATGCTGTTACTCTGAATATTAGTCAATATAATGTATTATCCATTTATATTTATGAGATGTTTGAGAGCCAATCGTATAAATTATGATAAATTTAGGCATTTATGAGTGTTTAATCGTACATAATATGTCGTTGTGTATTGTGTTGGGTTATTCTAAAAGCATACTATCTTTGGCGGCGCGGCACACCGCGGGGACTCGGATTAGATTCTCGACCGCTCGTCAAGCGGGGCTGGACTGGCTTTTTGGATGACTTTGAAAAGTGGCTCTCGTAGCAATAAGTGGGCCATGTATATATTAGATACATTAAAAGTACATAAGTAAATAAATATTTCTATTTAATTATTTATAAATTTAATTTAATAGAAATTAAATTCATAATATACCATATAATTCAAAGTCGCATATCTATAAAAAAATATAAATATTTTCCCCTTACTTTTGCTATAAGACCTTTCATTATTTATACAAAATTTCATATTGATCGGAAGTACATTTGTAGGTATCTAAAATCAATTTAATATTATAAAAGAGAATTTCATAATAATATGTGCATTATTTATAAAAAAATCTTATATAACCTGTGCTAGTAATAGAATTTTACAGGTAAATTTATTTAGAGCAAATGAGCCATCCAAAATTACTCAACACAACGGTTTGATTGTCTTCGCGCCACATCAAGGTGTATAAATAAAAAGAAAACAATAATTAAAAGAAACGGCAAAAGGTGCTTTGAGAATTTAAATATTTTGTAACTTTTTTTATGTTATTGTAATTCAGCTTTTTCTACGGCAAATCTACCTTCATTGAGCATTCGTAAATATTTACACTCTTCCAGGATCCCATATTCCCAGCCAGCTTACCTCAAACACGAGTGAAATTATTATTTTCCATGTATGCCACGTAAGTTGAATAGTTTTATCTGTATAACTACTTTAACGTTAATTTCGAAGAGAGACTATATTCATTCATATTCGCATAGAATTTGAAGGAGTAACACTTCTTTGATGTTTAGTTCTGATACAGAGACAGAACATATAATTTTTGGTAAGGAAAATTTTAATTCTCTCCTTATTTTAATAATCTTCTCCTTACTGTCTTATGTTATAAGAACTCCGTAAATAAATAATTTATATATTTTAATGAAATATAGTTTAGAAACTAAATCCACGGAAATGGTTGGAATAAACGGAATATACTAATTAAAAAGCAGAAAACAACAAAATATCTCATAGCCCGAATATTTCTTTAAATTTTAGGAAATCTGCCTTGTCAAAAACTGTGCAATGATAAACAGGCTATATATTTATGTATGTGAGTAAGTTTGTTTTGTCACTATGCTCTGACCTTTATGTACTTATTTATTATTACGACGGCATACGACCAAGCTATACCTCAGTGACCATCGTACCGAGAAACTTTTGTTATCAATTGGTTGACAATCAGTTTAGTTGTTTCATAGAAATACTATCATAAGAATTTAAAAGTTTTAGAAATATCAAATCACTTATATAGAGGCCTTACAAAGACATAAAAAAATATTTTACGGAGACCTGTTGCAACCCTTTCAAAGGTACATCCTTGAGGTTTGTTTACGGTAACGCCCCACGATAATTTTGACGAAAGCACGATTCTAATGATTTTCCAGCCCCTCTCAGTCCATTGTATTCTATTTTTGAAGTCTCAATTCTAATTAGATCTTATGAAGAGATCCCAAACTGGTCCCGTCTGAGAGATGGCCATTCAATACTCTTAATAACACCTATTGCTCTATTGGCTAGTCTCTTTTTTACATTGAATGTTTTCTGAGCATAACTCGCAATCCATTCCTTATTACTAAACTTAATACAATTCCAATGGTCTGATTGGGGTTTCAAGGAATGCATTCAGGCTTAGGAGTTTATCCATATGTTTTTGAGTGCATGGAAATATAAAAAGCATTTACAATGTAAATTGCTGACGATTCGCTCAGTAATTCAATCATTTTATTTTAATGTTATAATTATTTACTTTTTTGAGAGTGGGGAATATTTGAAAGTTTTCAAAGCAATACATTTCATGTAACCTTATATTCCTTAGGATAATCTCTGGATCAATATAAATCTAAGGACACTTGATTTGATAAAATCACTTTAATAGCTTTGACTGTACGAGGGAACAAACTTCCTCACATACATTCTTACTCAAATAACGCTATAATTATAGCATAAATGGTAAAACGAGAAATTACCGTATTATGTCAGAAATAAGGAATTAATGACAGAGATAACTTTACCTTAGTTATTAATGTTATGATTCTGAATTGATGAATAGTTTTAACTACTGTGCGACAAGAAGACATTTTGTTTGTGTTGTGTCATTTTATTCATCTCTATCCAAGAAAATGCAAATCTCCTATGAAACCATAAGTATCAGAAGTGATTATATTTCTCGTAGCACCCTAACATCAGCTCAACTATCCACTTTATCCACAATAAACGGATTTTGAGTCAATCTATTATAGTCATTTAAAAGAACATTTCAGAAACTAAAATGTTCTATCTTAAAAAATAATCAATAAAAACCGGCTAATTGTATTTCTGAATATGCGTAAAATAGGCTTCTGTAGCTGACTTTATATTTTAAAATTGTTGATGCAATTTCAGTAAAATGGGTTGTAATTAATTCGAATAATAAAACGAATATTTTAACGCTATCTCATTACTGAAATTCTCATAGTTTTATACAATCAATAAAAGGCTTTCAACGTTGGCTGTTTTTATATCCCTACATTTAACGCCTAATTTATTAAAGTTGAACTTTTCCTTTTTAAAGGTAATTTTTGGTGAAAATTGTTTCCTCTTTTTCAATTCTTTTAAGCTTGGCACAAATTTGATTATACTAATCTTTCAACCTTATTTTCCCTTTTATTTAATTATTCCCGTGTTTTCCTTAAATTTTTAATAGGTGTAGTTTAAGAGTTGAAGTAAATCGAATAAGAAATAGCTTGAAATAAACGTAAACTACTACTTGGAACTTGAAATTGTCTATGGACACAAAGCCAACTATCACCAAGCTCTGCAAACCCGGTTTCCTCCTCAATAATCAATTCATAATTAGTAGGTATTTTTTATTGTACACATGTACCTTCATAATATAAAAAACCAATTGATTTCTTAAAAATATTCCTTTTAATAAAAAAGGTAGTTTTTTTGGATATTTTAAAGCAAGATACATAAAATTAAAATTTTGTAAGAAATTATTGCAATTTACTTACAAAAATATGCAGCAGATCACTGATCAACTAATCCGTTAATTTTTAATTGCAAAGATTTGATTATATTTACCTTTCAATTATATTTTTCCTTTTATTTAATTGTTTCCTTTTCTTTTTCTTGAATTTTTAATACACATAATTTTAGTATAGTTGAATTAAAAAAATAAGGAAATAGCTTGAAATAAATATGACCCATCACTTGGAACATGGAATAGTCTATATGTGCAGAGTAGATCATCACCTGAATCTGCAAACCCAGCATCTTCTTCGAAAAACACTTCAGAGATCGTATGTATTTTCTACCATAAACATGTACCTTTAGAGCATAAAAAACCAATTGCATCCTTAAAAATGCTCCATTAAATAAAAACGAGGCAATTTTTTTAGATATATATTATTTGACATTTCTTAAAACTGTAGTTATTTCAAATACTTGCAAAACAAAAAAATTATTTTTTTTAAGACAAAATATTAGATTTAAAAATCTCTTCCAAATTGCTCCTGAATAAATTTCTGACTTATAAGTCGCCTACTTAAAGTAATATGCACCTAGAGTTAGTATATAAGCTTGAGTGTATCTGGTTTATTTATTTACTTATTATTTTCTAAAATTGTTTACAACGCACGTATAAAATAGTAGAAACCTAGATTCTCTATATGAAAGTTGACACGTAAGCTAAATTTAATTTAATTTTTTTCTATCCAACGGTTTCTTGGTTTCAGGAAAGCATTTTTTTTCATTGGTATTTTAAACACTAACGCGCATCAAATTTTGAAGTTTTTAGCTCTTCTGGAAGCAGTCTGTAAATGTTTGTGTCCCACAGTTCATCAGTGAAGGATTGATAGTTTAAGCTTATCATAGATTTTGTATTTATGATATTTTTTGTCAAATATCTCGAAAACCGCTATAGATAAAGGTTTCAAATTTACGAGGTGTTATTTATCAATTTATTTTTTTTTTGTTTATAGGTTGAAAAACAAATTGTCAGCGTTTGCTATAGATAGTTATGGGAGTTTCAAAATAGCGGTGAAGGGCTTTGAAATTAACATCAAACATTAATAAATTTAGTATACGCTGATTTAGTAGATAATAGACAAATTTTCATATTTATATGATGTATTGTTCATGCTCAAAAAATTATAAAGAAAATACGCTGGACTAGAAGAAATATTTCTTTAACTTACAAATTATTTTAAGTAAGTAATGTATTGCAATTCCTGTTGTTGACACCTGAATACAAATAATGTAATTAAATTTACATTCGATTTGATCAGATTTTACGCTCTTACGTAAAATAACCAGATGAATTGTATTTACAAAATAAAACCCTTTATATTATATATATGCATATATATATATATATATATATATATATATATATATATATATATATATACATATACATATAGCTATTGCGCACGTTGTATGCGTATATTTAGTTTGTTAACTTACATGTAAGTTCATTTTCCCTGGTATTAAAATATATGGTCTGGATGTTTAAACAGGGCAGCTATTTTAGAAGATTATTTAAAAATACAAGTTTACTAGCCAGTCACTCCATTGCTTTCCGTGTAGTATTTTTAATGCTGTATATCGTTTCATAAATTTCATAGACGGAAATGGCTACCGACTGAAAATTTTATGTTAAGTTTTCGGTTATATCGATTACATCTATTGATTGTATCGATGATTATCATAAATTAATTAATAGAATATTTATTCCGAGATCCTTGTGTAGATACCTGGTATTATTGTCTGAATTTATTTATCAGCATGTGAAATTTTTGTTTCATTACGATTATATTTCTTATTATTTAAAAAACTGTGTAGATTTCATAAAAAATTATGATTGAAAGTCTATTAGTTTGAGTGTGATAAATTTAATTTGTTACTTTAGGAAAAGTAAGAATGGTCTAAATACATAACTGGTAATAACCCTACAATTATTTCTATACATCTACAATCCTAACCATCCTAATTAGCATCCCAAATATGAACGTAAGCTTATTTTCTTCTTTATTTGATTTTTGCCTCAACTATTATACTTAACCGATCTTGCCGAAATTATTGTTTTACTTAAAGACACACTTAAAATAAGTTAGTAATTTTAATAACTCAATATCTTATCGCCATTGGATATCACGTTTAGATCGGTAAGTAATGGATATTCAAGGTCAGCAGTCAATCAATGCAGTCGAGCCCTATAATTTAACCTTGTTCGTATGCGTGCCCGTCCTTCCGTCATACTCTGCTAATTTCTACAGTTGTAAGTCTACGAGCAGGAAATTTTGCAAAGTGAAATTGCCAGTTAATATGGAAAAACTATTTTCAGAATTTTAAGGATTTATATTATTTGCCCTTCTTCGGAAGCGGAGATAAAAAACATTTTTATAGTATTACGTTTTTTATTTTTAGAAAGGTCTTTCAAAATACGATTAAATCATGTATCTATTTTTATCTTTGTTATCACTTAAGAAATACTAAGTTTCAAAATTTTTGAAACGTGTCCCACCTTTTATTTCCAAAAAACACTATTTAATATTCTAAGTTTCCATGAACTTTGAATTGAATTAATTCGAGTAGTACAACTTCATTAGTTTTAGGACTATAAAAAATATTTTACATGCGGAATAATTTGAGAAAAATATTAAAGGAATTTTTCAAATATGATACCAAACAATACAACAAAAAAATGTTCTTTCAAATTTAAACAAATCACGTAACTCTAATTCAAAAATAGTGAAGAAATTGCTATATGCCTAATTTTTCTCTGAAATTCCAGATAGCTACTGAAATAGTATTACTTTTATTTTTATCAAAGAGGTTGATGCTGCACTTACCACACATACCGAACGGCGACGGCAACCCATTGTTAAGCGCGGAAGACGATTTCAAATAATTAAACTTTTCACGTTTATACTTTCCAATAACTCTTAATTATGTACCTCAACTGTTCGTCTAAATATAAGATCTAAAACTAAATACAACAAAAGAAAATATGCTTTGCTGCCACATGTAATACTCATGCCATCTCGATAGAAATTATCGAATTGTAATGAATAATTATGCGAAATTATATTTTTAAAAATGGACTACTGTAACGAATCAGAAAGGATCTTTATACATTATATATGCGCCCTCTATTAAGTTATTCTCTAAAAAGCTCATACCTCTAATTTAGTTTCAGTAATTTGAATATTGTGCTTTAGTTTGGAATGCTTTAGCAATTGAGAGAATTACGATAAATAAACGCCTGACCTTAAAAAGCACTCAAAACTTAGTTACTTTTTCGCTCCGAAATTTGTCGATTTGAATTTGTAAATATCTCTCAACTTACTTGTAAATTTTATCTCTGCAGCAGTCAATTATTTGTATTCAACGAGATCTGGATAGTGTAGTAATATTATGGTTCTGGTTAATGTAGTTAATTATGTTGCAAGAATTATCCATCAGTATTTATTAAATGAAGGCTAGAGCCAATCTTACAGGTTAATAGGCGCTATTGATATACTTCTTCCATAGTATTATTATCATGAGAATTATTTAAAAGTTTGGAAGGTGCCAACTTATTTATGAAGAAGCAATGTAAATTTTAACTAGGCTTAATGGAACATAAACTTAGCCTTTTTCAAAAACTGTTTTACCGAGATTAATTATTGGTTTTTTGAGAGTACACGTTTAAAGTTTGTGTACAATATTACCCTACAAATATATTAACGAAAGCATTGGTTCTAGTGACTGGCAGACCCTCTCAATCCTTTATATTCTATGTTTATCAATTCTAATTAGATCTGATAAACGATTATATTGTATGTTTTCATTCATCTCTATCCAAGAAAATTGCAAGTCCTCTATGAAACTATAAATGTAAAAAGTGATGAATAGCTTCACTACATAATTTAATCACAATAAAATATACAATCTTATTTTGGGTTATTCTATAATTTTGTAAATACAACTTAGTGGAGAAAATGAAATTGTAATACCTTAAAAAGACTCAAAAAAACCGGCTGATGATACTTATGAATACACATGAAATCGGGTTCTCTAGTTAACTTTACCTTTTAAAATTGCAAATTGACATAATTTTAAATAAATTCTAAACCGATTGTCGAAAAATAGAATACAAAAAATATTTTGAAGATTAACAAATGGCGAAAGGAGCGCCGTTACCTAACACTGAGCTGAGGTGTTTCGGATGTCGATCGCTTTAACAACAAAAGTTATACCGTGGAACAATTCTAGTAGTTACATAGATTGAACTATATAGCAAAGCAAAAAAGAAATAAGAATTTATGATATTATATTATTTATTACATTATTCATATACTCTTTATTATATTATTTAGTGTTGAAATTGATAACTCAGTTATGTATAATTTTATGTAAAACTCTCAAAGAAATTAGATGTTTTTATCATGTATTACGGCTACTTTATTAAAAGGTAACTTGTTCCTTTTAAAGGTAATGTTTTAATTAAATTTTTTTCCTCTTTATCGATTTGTTTTAAGGTTAACACAGATTCTATTATGCTAATCTTACAACTTGATTTGTCCTTTTATTGAATTGTTCCCTTTCCTTTTTTCTAACTTTAATGTATATCATTTTAGCACAGTTGAGATAAGAAAAATAAGGAGCACCCTGAATTAAACATAACATATCATTTGGAATGTGAATTAGACTATGGATACAGAGCCGACCGTCACCAAGATCCGAAAACTCGGTTTCTTCCTCGATGAACACATCATAGTGTCACAGTGTGCCGGTGGATGAATGATAGTTTAAGTTATACGACTTATGTTTGTTTTATATCAAACATCTCAGAAACTACTACAAATAATATTTTCAAATTTGGAAAACATTATAACCAATTTATTGCATTTCTTTTCTTTACGGAATGAAAACCATATTGCCAGCGTTTGCCAGATATAGTTATGGGAGTCTCAAAATGGTGCTTTGGGAAAGTGTATAATGTCCTGTAGTGCAGCTCGAAAATTAATGGTGCATTTTCATGTACCCATATACTACTTGATGTAATTCTTGGCTTCTTTAACCACAAACAAACTTAACAAAATAGCTATTTATCTTTATTATTTATATTCAAAATATCAAAACCTTTCCATTTTCATTTAAAATTCTTGTTGCTAAATATACGTATAGTTATAAATTAAAATGTTTGGTAATACTAACTACGAGGTAAGTACTTGCGAGAATCGCAGGTACTTACCTGAGATTCTCGGACATTATAATTAAATAAAGAAAAATAATATTTATTTATTTAATCTTTTATCAACTCTACGTATGAGGTGGTAAATAATCGTACAACTGCTCCATTTTTAGAATGATATTAACCTATTTACTAACTCGTGATATAGTCCACATGTGTGTAAAATTATATCAAACATTACTAAATTTAGTGTACGCTGATTTAGTAGATAATGAACCAACTTTCACTTTTGTGATACCGATGAAAATATATTTCCAATTTAAAAAAACAGAAGAAAAATTCACATCCACTCGAGGCAAATTTTTTTGGCAAGAAAATTATTTTAAGTAATTAATCTATAGCAATTTCTGTTGCCGACCCTAAAATTTATATAATGTGATTAAATTTACATTTGATTTGAATACATATTATCCTCTCATGTAAGAGTAAGCAGAAACATAGTATTGTTTTATGGTGTATATTATGTATACGAATGTTTTTTACATGCTATATTTACATGTATTTTTATAATTAGTTTTTGAGTTAAATTAAATGCATATTAAGTTTCTCTGGAATTGAAATATATTAAATAGATAAATGTAATAAAGTATATTAAATATAAGCTCCCCTTTTCAAATCCTCAGAGTTTAAAAACGATTGCTTTAATGATTCACGTTTTTACAAAATAATTTTAAAGTGCACATTTAACCGCCAGTCATTCAATTGCTGCTAATGTCGCATGTTTAGCATAGCTTTTGACTAATAAGTTTGTGGAAATTAAATTTGAAAACACAATTTTTATAAGCACTTTGGCAAAAAGTGTTCAGGTTTTTATTTTCTTTTCTTAACCTTATACAATGAATATTATCGATATTACCAAAAAGTGAAATTTGAAAATTTTTTTAAGAATTAAAATTATCTTCTAATTTTCTTAAAATTGCGCACAATTAATTTTATATCAGAAGTCTTAAATTGTTTTACTTGCAGATTAATCGTGATGAGTGGTTCTAATCTAATAATCTCGTAATATCCCATTCTATAACTCAATAAATAGTTAATCTAGTAATAAGTTAAATCGATTTATATTATTTGACATCCTTAGGAAATTAAATTTTTATGGCACTTATTTGGAAAAATGGTTTAATTCTCTTTTGTTTTTTACAAGTGTTTTTATATAAAAAAACAAATATTTGTTATTGCACATGGTATACGTATTATAAAATATGTACCTATCACATTCCAGAGATTATTTTCCATGTAAGTGTGTGAAAACATTCAACTTAGTAAATGAACTAAACTAAACTAAAAAAGATGACATTTTTTTTAATTACGTGTCAAATAGGTTTAATATATTTAAGCAGAGATTTTTGTAGTAACGTCATCAGACTTTGGTAAAATCTGCAAAAACTTTTATTCGTATTTATATTATCAATATTACCTTAGATTCAAAAGCTTACAACTGGAAATTGGAAGGGAAATATGAAAACACTATATATAATCGGGCTCTGTAAAACCAAAGTTTTGATATTGGATAGCCTTGACGCTTGCTCTTAGGAAAGATAAGTTATGTGCTTTTATAAAGCGAGAAATACTATCTGGCTATAAAATATAATCCCCAGACGAGTAACTAAATGTAAACCAAGATTATACCTTAAACTAAGGAGAAATTTTGTATATACATAAGTCTAATTCAGGAAATATACTATTCAGTCAAAAATATTAATGAATATTCTCCAAAATTTTACGAATTAATTAGTGAATACTCTGCCTAGAGTATAATTACAAACGGTGACAACAAGAACTCTCTGTTAATTAAAAGGAATGAATTTATTGAAAAAAAAGATCAAGCGTGTGTCACACCACACATAAATTTTGGTTTTATAGTTATTTCGCAAAATATCAGGCGATAAATGTTTCATAAATTTCTGTATCGTGCTTATATATGCTTATGAGGATCTATAGAACCGAATATAGATTCCAATAATCAGACAGTTGTACCTGCTATTGTGATAAGACATTGTTTTTTTAATTAATAATTGCAAAAGATATTTTCATAATTCATATTAATCTATCTAAAGATCACTAACAATATTAGTCTTCCATTAAATTCCATTCGCTTTATTTCTGCGTATTAAGGGTTTTTTTCATAGTTCTAAAACTATTAAATTTGGATTATTTGAAATAATTTTATTTTTAAAGTACGCATCAGAACTGTTTTTAAGAATTTTAGGATTTTTAAAATAAACAGAATTTTCCAGAATTTCACGTCTTATTTGGAATGGGGCCGCAAGAGCGGTGAGGGATGGACTGACATTACAAAAATAATTCTTTGTTGCGAAATATTTTGTAATAGCGTGGCCGTCCGGATCAAACGCGGAAATATAACGAAATTATATATGTATATATATATATATATATATATGTATTTATATATATATATATATACATATATGTGTATATATATATATATATATATATATATACATACAAGGTCACCTTTTGATGAGTAACTAAATTTTAAATAGCGATTAAGGATCCGCAAATATACCAAAAATTAACAAAAAACAATCTTTTACTAGTTCTGGGCTTGTCCTGCCATCAAGAAAATTAACATATGGATACATTAGAACTTTAAATATACAAACAATATCCACAACGTCAGTCGCAAACGATACGTCCCAGCGCTTATTTAGCGCGATAAATTTGCATGTAATCTTGATTCAGTGTCATATTACTTGGTGAACATGTATTTTGACCAAAATATCGTCATAAATTTTGATATCCATGAGCTTTTAAGCGTATCTGTTCTTAACCCTTTAACAGGCAGTATTTTTTGTGTAAATTAGTGGAAAGAGCGAGAGTCAGAGAGAATAAAAATATAGTTTTGGTATTTTTTATATCATATTAGGTTTTTTAGAGGATAGTCACACCACAGGTGAAGTTCCTTGTATTGCATGGAATATAAAATATAACACCATATGTTTCCATAGGTTTTTTTAATAACAAAAAATAATGTTTTCAATAATCTTATTTCGGTTTTCAGGGTATTTTTGTTTTTTAGTTTTTCCCTAAGCTTTTGTTGTAAAAATTTAAAATAATAAGAAGGTCTCACTAGGGTTCTTTAGATTAATGTCAATAATGTAGTTTTTGTAGCTCAAAGAACGTAGACGTAGGCCAAAGACATAGAATTTAATAAAAAAGAAACACAATGTGTTTTACCACAGTTTCCAATGTGGAGTGCACAAGACGAAAGTTCATTCCTTAAGTGTACTATTTTTCGATTATCTATTGGAGATATCGATATTGAAAATAACTTAGCAAGAGATCAGCAGATCGTGATTAACTCTTATGTAAGTGAGGTTGAATCGTAATTTTTAAACCATTTAACTACAAAAAGGTTCAAAAATTACACACAGTTACATTGTTAATTCATATGAACAACTCCTTGTGTTTAAGTCAATATAAATATAAAAATACAAAGTGGTAATAAAGTTTCATTTATACAAAAAATATTAGAAGATAACATACTTTTATAAAACACTTTCAAAACTAAAAATAAATTTGTAATTTCTAAAATATGAAAATAAAAATTTGTATTAAAGAATTTTTGTCATTAATACGTAAGTAAAAAATGACGTAAAACAATTATAGGTCAATTAAATATTAACACTTCAACAAACTTTACACATATGGGTTTATATATAATAATAGTAAAAATTGGAAACAGAGGTAAAATTTAAAAAAAAAATCACATTTATCTACGCATACGAAAGGGTTAGGCAAACTTCGCCGGTCTTATGCAAAATTATTGCCAATATCCAATATCTGCAATCGACAATTTAAAAATAGTCCTCGTAAACATCCTATGTAGCCTTCAACCTTATGAACTCCGCACTGGAAACCGTGGTAAAAATTGTCGTATTTACCTTTTGATTTATCTCATTTCCTTCGCATTTTGTAAGCAATTTGACCGTATTTTTCCATTTAGTAAAAATAGTATTTACGAGACTCGTGAATATAGTAGTATGAAAGAATTGTTAGGAGTACACGAGGCAATTTACACAAATGTAAATTCAATTAAACATTCTTAGAGAATTATAACACATTTTTGAGGGTCTTTGGATATATTTAAAATTAAATCTAATAAATAGTCGATCAATTGATATTTTGGTTTCTAGTCAAATCCGGTGCGATTCCTTGTTCTATCGATTGTCTTATTTATAATTATATATGTATTTATATTCTTATTTATAATTGTATATGTATTTATATTTATAGTGTAAACCATTAGGTTTACATTTTTTAGACTATAAAAAACATAAGTGACAATAGGTTAGATTACTCTGATAATACTATGTTATTATTTTAAATTTTTAAATTAAAACTCTTAGAAAAAAACCAAATAATGAATTGACTTTTATCTCAGAAGAACATAAGCTACGTTATTTAGGTTATCACCTAAGCATAAATAATTGTTATTTTTAATTTTTTTTTTCTTTTTCTGAAGTGGACTTCTAATCGACTTAACGAATTCTGTTGATTGTGGAGGGTATCTCAGAATATAATCAGCACTTTGTTTCATTTTGGTTTTTCAAAGGAGTTAAACAAAGTATAATTAAAGGCGGATAACCAATCTAAAAGCGGTGCAAGTGATTCAAAGGCGGGGTTTAGGACGCACATGTGGACTAATAGTAGCTAGTGAGGACAAATAATATTTTTGGCAAGTTAATTTTGATACCGTAGTTCCATATCATAATGCTTATTATGAGATTTCGTGCTCTTTATCCAGCTTTCTGTCGTTTAAAAGCCTCACAATTTTTAAAAGTCCAACTAAAATTTATTTGCAAAATGTCTCTTTTTCTACATATAATGCCATATTAAGAAGTGGAAGGCAACGATTTGACAAATGTTCATAGGCTTCATTTGAATTTCTTGGCATTAAATAAAAATCTTTGGCATTAATTAATTAAATACTGAGAGTTAAGTCAATCTTAATCTGTTCAATTTGAAGCAGTCAACAGGATAGATGTACTTCATACAAATATTTCGATTGAAACGCGAAAACCCTGTCTCTTTCGCACATATTATATGTATATATATATGTATGTATGTATATATATATAAACACATATTTCTCTTCTCACAGTAAATATGTTGTTTATATATATTTATGTGTAATATAGAACAAACGGTGTAATACTCTATGGTACGGAATACCAATCTTTAACTTATTTGAATTAACTGTCAACTTGCAGTTTTGTAAGTAGGTACATTCTTAAAAATAATTTCTTTTTTATTTCTTTATAATGTTTGATAATGATTTCTGTTAGGTTTTACCCATAATCAAAAATTGTGTTGTTGTCTTTATTCGTGATTACAGGAAATAATTCTAAAGATGGTGCAAAAATTAAACGAAGAGAGATTAAATATGTTTGTGAATCCTTGGAAGGGTTACATGAAAGTCAGGAAATATTTGTTAAAAAAGAGATTTCTAATTGGAGTGATGATAGAAAATATCCAGACTCCCTAATATGGAAAGAAATTTCTCAAATAGTACGGTTTAAAAAAGAGTTCGCAAACTGGTCGAAATATTTGACCATGACCATTATTGAAAATTTGAAGAAAACGTGTATGAATTTGCATGCTTCGAATATTTTTTCTATTCTTATATATACATTCATTATAGATCTGTAACCATATTTATATGCACTTACGATACAAAACAGTTCCGTGCCATTATAATGAAATGAAAAATAAATTAATTAAAATAACCGTATATCACAATTTAAAAACTCCATATTTATTAATACGAAATAAAAATTGTATTTCAATTAAAAATTACGCTTAATCACGTTATTAATAATACACAAATTGACTCTTTAAAAATAACTAATTCCAATTCTTATTATTATATGTTATTTGCACAAATAATTAATGGAATTATTAAAAAATTCAAAAATTAATTTGATTTTTAAATTTAAATGCGATTTGAATAAATTTATAGGTAAAATTTCTCTATAAACAATATTCTTTGTAAAATTTCTATTATTATTGAATAAGTTACCTTGACCATTGTCATTAGAAATATAAAAATGCAAACTATCGAATGAACGAACTCTACCTGCAGTAATATATAACTGTCCATGCGAAAACACTGGACGTCGCAATAATACACCAATTTTATGAAAAATCTGACCTTCCGCTTTGTCTATCTTTATTGCAAATGCAAGTATTACCGGGAACTGTGTTCATTGAAATTGAAATGGAAGTATTGTCCCAGAAAATGTTAAATTGACTCTTGGAATCCAAATTCTTTTATTTATAGCAGTTCCCATTAATACTTCACAGTCAATTGTATTGCGATGCAAGCGTTTCACTCTCATTCGTGTTCCATTAACTAAAACATATTTAGCAGTATTTAAGTTGCGAATGAGCATAACTATAAAATTGATTTTGAACTTCAATTTATGAGATGACATCCCACTAACATTCAATGAATTTAAAAATTCAGTGCGATAATCATTCACATTTAAACCATTTTGACCCGAGTTGATTTGATTAAAGCTATAGCTATATGCTATAACTTTTTGTTCTTCTGATGAACGAATAATTAAATCGTCATCAATTAAATCATAGTCATAATTTGTTGGTGCTAAAATAACTGTTTTAAGAATTTGTTCGGATAATGTAGTTTCGCGAATATTATCATAAATGTCATGAATCACATTATCAATATTTCCAATAATTTGCGGTGGCAATTTAATAATATCTTCAACCAACTCAAGATAATTTCTTAATTCACCATTGTCGAGTTTATTCAAAGATATATTATATAAATTCTATTTCATTTGGTGTAGCTCTCGTATTTTGCGTTAAAATAACATGATGAAATTAATTAAATTGATTCCATCTACCTGCAGAATTTCCAATCAAAATAAAACTTGCCCTGTGTAGAACAACAGGTAAAATTTGTCTAATATTTCCACTCAATAAAAAGCTTATACCATCAAATGATTTATTTTTTTGAATTGAATCCTTGGCTAAATACCTTAAAAATGAATCTGTAATTTTAATTTTTTGGATACACAGATATTTCATCCACCAAAATAAAATCTACTGAATTAATGTAACGTCCTTTAGAACTATTTGGCGTAATATTTGGAAATGAATTTTCTGACACTGGAATTGGCAATTTGAACGCATTATGTATTGTTCCACCAATCAGTAGAGTTGCGGCAATACCACTGAAAGCAGTGACAATACAATGAAGGTTAAATAAATGTTATCTATGTATGATAGCAATTTGAACAAAGGTTTCACCGCAACTTGCATGTACATTTAAACAGAAAACAGTCGACCATGTATCGTGATATTGCACTTCACGTATCACACGATCAATCAAATTTGTTGTTGAACATTTGCACTTTGTATAAAACTGTTGAAACAATATTTCTTCTACTAAATTACATTATCTGTATGATTCACTGGCAATGCAGTTGGAACTGATAGACCAAATAATTCACAATTTATATTGTGAATAATTAAAATATATTCAATTTCTAAAAGAGCACTATTAAATGCCGTACTAATGTCATAATTCCTTGCAATATGTTCACTTACATATGTTTTGAATTCATTCCATAATAATAATGCGTTAGTTGGCATATTTAATGCGCATATTATTGCAAATAATTTTATCATTTGTTTTGGTGATTGAAAGTTTTTGGCTTCCTCAAACACTGCTTCCATTCGATGTCATCGGAAGCTATATCTCTTGTATGACACGCTTCTATAAATATGTTATAAACAATCTCATCTTACGGTACAAAATGCAATTTTGTCTTCAAAGCACTTCGGACCGTAAATATGTAATAAGAAAATTCTTAAATGAAATAGTTCTATTTATTTAGGAGATGCTATATACTTGCGCGAAATTATTTTTTCTCTACCACGTGATCGTATTTTTAATTTTTTCCCCTATCATGCCATACGCAATGAACATAAATTTCAATATAAAGGTATTGATGAGCATTTGAGTCTACTCTACTTAGTTTAAAAAATGCTGATAATTTAGTATTTCTAATATTATTAACTGCATTTTCTTCTTGCCCTGGTCTAAATATAACATTTTGTCTATTTGGAAAACGTATATCTAACCTATCAATCGTATGAGACTGATAGTACATTTTATATTCAAATATACGCCATACAGACTCGGTAGATCCTACATAACCTCCACTTACAAAATGTCTAACTTCATCAATTGAAACATTTACATTCGTATCATTAGCGTCATTCAATTCTATGGTTGCACTATCATATCCTTTATAGACGTACTTATATATGTATTTTGTGTTTCTAACGGTAGGACAAACTTCAAAGATAATGTGATAATTAACTTTTGTAAGAAGATACGGATTATAAGGAACAATATATTTATTGTTATGAGTTTCACCACCAATATCTACTGTTCAACCATTATCACATCTCATGTAAAAGGATAACCGTTTACTGCTTCAAGTATTACTTCGCAAAATCCTTTGAACATTTCACATCTCTCCAATAAACCGCATTTGTATTTAATAAACCTCATGAACACATCATATGCTTTTTAATGTATTAATATAATATTGGATGAGTTTTTCTATTGGAAATTTCACAACGAACAATCTTATCAATTAATTGTAACAGTTGTGTCATTTTGGGATAAAGAAATTAAAATATGTGCGTGTAGTATACCGCGTTTTTAAAATTCTATTATATAAATTCATGCAACAACTTCGTCATATATTTTCTTTGTAATTATACATCTCAATAATTAATTCTTTTAATTTAGATTTAAAAACTCGATCAATTATATCAGGTTTAAAATTGGATTCATAATTACTATAAATGTTATTCATAATTTCAGGCCATTTTGGGTTACATATTATCGTTATAAATAAATTTGGTTTACCATAATACTGAACTATACACATAGCATCCAAATAGTTTTGGTACACGTTACGTGGTGAGCCAACAAATGATAATGGAAGACCAATTCAATGTTCAACATTTGAATCATCGTTATTTAAATTAGAATTCAAATTGAAATCATCAGTGAGATTGTTACACAAATCAGATCTTAAATATACTTGATTTTGTTTAGTAAAATGCAAACGTGAGCCCTCGGGACGAACATATACATCAACTATCCCACCGCAAAAACAATTGTTAGCAATGATAAAAATAACCAAAATTAAGTCTAAGAGCAAGTCGATGTGCAACATATTGTAACTCGATTCGATTTCTCGGTACAACAGCACTAGATGTACTTGCTATATAATGAATTATATTATTATCCTATCCAGTATCACCATTAGAGAATAAAATAGGACACGCCAAAGGATTTAATGAACCATCTAAAACAAATATGTTACTGACGGTAGAACTAACTTTATTAAATGCGATAATATTTCTTTCAAAAGGTGGTTCTCCATCTGTTGTACTAAAAATAGCAGTAAAATATGTTTGAATACCGTCATTAAATCTTCTAATGTCTAAATTCCTGTTAACCTTAATAGCCATAGACACCTCTTTATAAATATTAACAGCTCTATTGCTAAATTCATGTATCGATTTAAAAGATCGAATAAATGGATTTACTCTAACACAATTGCAATTTCCGGCATTAATTGATTATTATAACGTATATTTGCATTTCCACGTAATGTGAAATTAAACGCAGTATCAACATCATAAAAATATAACTACACATAGCGAGGAGTCCTACTATATTTAGTTACCAAATTACCCGCACTATGACAAAACACATTGTGAATTTTGAAATGATGGACTCCTTGTATAGAATTTTATCAATTTTTACTTCTGAACTAACCATTGAAAATGCTGAGTTATAAGCACGAATATTTTCAAAAGTGTTCTTTGATTTACGTTGTTCAAGAGAATTATTTGAATTTAATCGACTGAAAAAATTATTAAAAAATCTATTTTCAGACAATTGCAACAAAGAAACTTTCATTTTATGCTAACATAATGTGAAAGAAGCAGAATTATTGTGTGTTATTCCAAACTATTTAGCTAGAATAACACACAATAATTATTTTAGTAGAAATATTTAGCGTTGCAAAAACGACAAATTAAATCCATTGATCCACAATTATGACTAATAAAATTCCTTGGACCAATATTCAAAGCACTTTTATAATTATCGGGAAACATATCCAAATTATTTACATTATATTCGTTTTCATTTTGCTGATAATCTGTGCTGTTGCTTCTATGCCTATTTGAAGTGTTTTCATTATATGTACGCGTATTTGAATTATTGTTACTCTTATTTCTTATTGTTTTGTCGTCTTCGACCAGTTAATGGTCGACGCCGAGTCATATTCAAAAAACAAAACTAAATAACGTTCCATTCCTGAAAAAAAAGGAAATATAGATAACATTTTTGGTTTAAGTTCACTTTAGCGAAAATGTAAATTTCACAGTTTTTTTCTTTTTTATATAAGAGAATACACATAATTTATCATTCAGAATACACCTATTAACAAAATTAGGCATCGGTTACGACTATTTCATTATAAAAAATTTCCTTGAAAAATGCCCGGTTTATTTAGAAATGGTCGTCAATTGGTTGTCTAACATAAATTTTATTACCTCATTTTATGCGATCTACTGATTTCACATTTTTATTTTTGGGTTTGTTTTTTTTTAAATTCCTCCTTGTATTTGTAAGTTCTGTGTTTAATAAAATTGGCGATTAAGTCAAAAAATATGTATCTAATATTTCCTTAATATAGTGGGGTTTTGTATGGTAACTTTTTTCAAATTACTTTTGTTTAAATAAATTCTCGCGACCGACTCCTAATTTTTTTACAAATTTTCTTTCATTTAAAATAAAAAAAATGGAAAATTTTCATTTTTGGTAAACTGAACTTGTTCCAAAATTTTCATACAACCTATTATTATTAAATAAATTAAACACGAAATATAAACACAAACTATGAATTCAATCGAGAGCCCAAAACGTTAATGTATTTAAACAAACTTAGAAAACGTTGATTCGAAGCACAATAACACTTCACCGCACTTAATATAATCTCCCTTTACATCATTATCAGTTTTAAATTGATAATCAATATTATTTTATTTTATTTGAAATGAATTAACCGACACCTTAAGATTAATATTATTTTGCTTTGACACTTTAATATTATTATTATTTTGCTCAAATATTCTTTAGTTATATTTATTAAAACATTTTTATAATATTTCGAACGATTAAGTAGGAATGAATATTTCGAACGATGAGTAGATTATTTATTAAGTAGAAAACAAAAAGTAGCACATAATGATTACAAAAAACATTTGATTGGGTATTAATACATTAATGACAAAATTAAAAATTGTAAACAATTGGTAATAATTTTGTGTTAGTAAGATGTAACAATAACTGTTCAGTAGAAAGATTAGGAATTACATGGATCACTATAGTACATGTTAAGTTTAAGGTTTTAATAAGTGAATCATTGTTTTGAATCTCTTCGAGATGTAGCACAGTAAACAGTAGAGATAACTAAAAATTCATTTAAAAATTATTCTTAATAAATTAAAAATATCATCTAATACGATGAAGATTGATTTATTGATTGAAGTTAAACTTATCGTTTCAACTTTATAGCCTCTAAAAGCAGCGGCTACGTTTATAAAATATAAATATTCATTATTGGAATTGTATGTGGATACTAATTGTTTAGTCGTTTTTTTCTTCATTGTGTCATTTGATATTTTGATAACTAAGTATTTTACTTTCAAGATTATCGTTTCAATGCTTCCCAATTATAACTTAAAATTTAAGTTATACTTATCAAAAATGTAAATAATGTAGTTGCCGTGAGTTTCTCTGCAAAGAAGCACTCGCAACAACTTCATTACTATTTACAATAAGAGAATATAGAAATGTTTAGTACTTGAAAACGGAAGAGTGCTATCTCGCTAGTGCAATTATTGAAGTTGATTATCCATTTAGATAAAGATCTCTGGCAATTAAGTGAGCTGTGTAAGTCGTGTGTAACATATTGTACTTTAATTATATTGTTACAATTTTAAATTGGTTAATTACAATCAAATATAATTGCAAACTAACCCACGTGGTATAAAGAAAACCAATAAGGGTATAGATTTCATATTCATTTTGATTAAAAATTATAGATAATTATACAAAGTTAAATGATCGGAGTTCAAAACTATAGTACCTGAGCATTTTAACACGGTCGTTAAAATACATTTCAGACGACAATCGACTGAAACAGCACGGTGGTTTCATTGTTTTGTATTAAGCTAATCGTAAATATTTTTTGTAACGTACCAATGTGATAAATAAAAAAAATATTTTTAGTTAGTACGTCATCTATATGTGACACATTTAATAAAATGAAATTTATTAGATTGGGAAATGAGAATAAAATTGAAAAGAAATTGTTTTATTTAATCCGCTGTCGTAACCAGTGAAGTAAATATATATAGAATAGCCTTCCCTTCATTGGGGCTTTCTCGAAAATATTCATAAAAATATGGTCTGTAAAGAGTTACGTATTACAATATGCATTTCTATGTTACATATGTACATTTATATAAAAATAAAGAAAATCATGATTCTGTTAAACAACATTTTATCTCCTTTTCAATAGTTGCACTATTGGTATAATTTTTTTTAATTGCACCTCAAAACTTAAGAAACGTGGCTACCTTCAGACTAAACATATTTTACATTTATTTTATCGTATCAAATTCATCTAATTGATTTTAGAAAATATTGTAAAAAAACATAGGTCGCACAATTGTTACGCCGGGCCCTGTTTAATGAAGGCGACACATATCGGTGACATTGGTAGTGAAGTGTCAAAAGCTAAACTGGCAACATATAGGAAATAATAATTCGAAAACAACTGAGTGATTTAAATCATTTGCTTAACATGTAAATAGGACTATGAAAATAAAAAATAATTTGGAACGTGTAAATTAACACGATCACTTCGAATTTAGGAAAATATTATCTCGATTTCCCAACTTATTAATATATTTGTTACACATTTTTAGTACGTAATAATTATACAATACATTACTTTTTATAGAAACTGACTATTTCTCCAAATACTAAATAAATGTATAGTAAAAATATAATATTAATTATAAGGCATAATTAATATATTAATATCTGTGAAGTTGGAGTTTTACAAGAGTATTTGTCGAGTTCGCCTAAATACAAGAAGATAATTTTGATATCATTATCAATGCCGCATACTCTAATCAGAACTATGTAAAATTATGTGTAAATAAATATTCTTATAACTCAGAATATCACTTAACTCGTAATAAAAAATAACCCTTCGATAACAATATTCATATCGAAAAATTCAAAGAAATCCATATCCAGTTCCAATGTCCGCTAGATGGGTTAAAATCTCTTCTACTGGCACAACCTACCGCCATATCGATGACGCTTCCTTTTTTAGCAAAGGTTTAAACAGAAAGATCCATTCTTATTTATATATTTTTACATAGGAATATAGCCATATAAATGGATTTAATTCAGAATATATTATCAATACCTTTCAAATAGTGTATGAGGTTCCATCTTAGAACTTATGGAGTGGCTCAGTTTTTTTTTCTGATTCGCTGAACTTTTTCTAATTTTGTGACTGAATGAGGTGATTCTTATTTAGATTGCATGATATTTACTGTTTTTATTTTTCGTTTTGCGTCCGTGTGTAACCAAAATATTAGTGAATAGCAAGACGAATTCTTTTTAATTAATCTTTACACAGATTAAGCAAACTTGTTATTGCATTGCTGCCACTAATATACGACAAAAGTAAACTTGGAATTTTATCAGTGATATTTAATCCATCAAATTCAAGTATCCATAAAAAAAAAACTTTAATTTCTCAGCTCGAACGAACACGGATTTTTTTTTCTAAAATATGACTATACAATTTCATATTTCACTAAAGAATACTTTTATAGTTATCATGTTTAACTAACGACTTAACTTTTCCTTGAGTAATATAGCAATTACAAACAAAGAGCTGTATATTCGCTTAAATTTATAACTTCTAATTTATGGAATCATTCAGACATAGCGATTATGGTGCTCTGTATAACAATAAAAGATAAGATTCAACATGCTACATTTCAATATAACTAAAACGCAACGTCTGTTTGTCTACATATTCACTTATAAACTGAATTAATTGAAATAGATTTTGAAATGGTGAATTAATGGTGATAGTTTCTCTCTATTCGCTTATAACTTATATTCGATGAAATTAATTCACTGTCATAGAGATTGTTTATTCTGGAAGTTTCCCGTGGATAAAATATTAGTGCAAACTCATAATTATTACATCTATAAAATCTGATCATAGATATACTGATTATGAGGAGCGTCATTGAACGCAAAAAAGCAAAAAACAATGTAGTTGCCGTAACAGCTGCAGCGACGCTAGCGAGCTAGAAAAATAATTTTGTCAGTGAGACATTCAAATTCAGCGGCCAATTCTGGACGTTATGAACACAGCAATTTTACCTTGAGTGGAACAGCAAGAAAAGGCTAAATAAATAAAACAAATATCAATATTAGTTTTAAATTATTAATATTGTGGCACCTACTTTGTTTGAATTAAGATTATAATCTGGGGAATCGTGTCTGTGGCTACATTACATTTTAATCAGACCTTTAAGATTCTTGGAAAACCTATTTACTCAGATAACTTAATGACGGACATATTAGGATTTGTGAAATACCAACAAATTTGTCATTGGATAAAATGAGAATATTTAAACCTTAAATTAATTGAATTGACTATGGAAAAGGAAAATGTAGTGATGGAAAACATCGTGAAATTAAAATAAAAAGTAATGCGTCCCATGTGGCACGTGATCCGTAAATTAAACACACGTGTATCGGAGTAAAAGGAAAACTCGGAAGGAAAAAACATTCCGAAATATACCCTCGATAAACATCACACGTGGGATTCTTTCCTCGCTCAGATCATCACTTTTACCTTTTAACTTGATTAAGCTCGTAGATTAATTGAGTTTATCTAATGTGTAAAAATAAAGGTTGTTTTCGTATTTCCGGCAAAAGTAAGGTTCTGTTGCATTGAGTAGGAAAATCATTCAATATTTTTAGACAAAAATAACAATGTGAATAACTGTGAAAGGTACTAGAAAAGATGTTTGATATATTCTCCGTTTGTTTTCTTTGTGCAGCTACCAAAAATATGTAGTAGTTTACGCACTTTAAGATAAACGTCATAAGAGTGATTTCATAATAATACAATGACAAATATATTAATTGTTTTTTTAAGTAAAAATATTACTTTTAAGGTATAGGACTTTAAGCACGTTCAAAACATTTTTGCAGAATTTAAGTCAAAATGCAATAATTTGACAAAGTTAGAGCTGTTTAAGTTGGAGCAGGTAGCACTTTCGATTTACGCCATTAATATGCTACATTGATATTCACCACGATGGCACCATACATTTATGATAATATATATGACTATATATTAAAGATGATTATACATTTCAAATACACCGCTTAACTTGACATGTGACAAAAATTACAATACATAAAAATTTTGTCGAAATTTTCAATTTTATAGAAAAAATCTTGCATCTGCAAGCGTCACTATAATTAAACAACATCTTACACAAAGGCAGTAGAACGACTAACTTATTGTAAAGTAAAGTTACACATTGTTGTACATAGATGGCAGCACTAGTTTCGTATTTTTGATATTAACATTACAACACCCCCACTATATCTAATAATATGCCTAAACTAAAATTTAAACAATTTGTACACCTAACATATCTAAAAATTTATAATGTTTAACAGAACATAAACTTTTGGTGAACAAATCTGCAGGCATTTCAGCCGTTGGTAAATACTTAACATTCACAATATTATTTGCTACACATTCTCTACAAAAATGATATCTAATGTCTATGTGCTTGGTTCTTTTGTGGAAAACTGGATTAACAGTCAACTTTTGTGCACTTTGGTTGTCATTAAAAATATCAATAGTATAATATTTTTGTGTAATTTCATATAACAAATTTCTTAAGTAAACTGCTTCTTTGCAAGCTTCTGTAATTGCCATATATTCTGTTTCACTACTAGACAGCGCAACAGTTTTCTGTTTTTTTGTTTCCCATGATATTACATAGCCTGATAAAGTAAAAGAAATTCTAGTGTATGATCTCCTATCAATTTCGTTCCCTCTCCAATCAGAATCTACAAAACCTTCCAATATTGAGCTTCCTTCAGCTGAATACTTCAGACCGTAACTTCTAGTATATTTTAAATATCTCAATAATCGCTTTACATAGGCACAATGCTCTTTGGAAAACAGTTATTAAATTGACTTAAAAAGGCTACTGCATATACAATATCAGGTCTCGTCAATACAGCCAGATACATTAAACTTCCTATGGTTTGCTGATATGGAAAATTATCTATACAATGCTCATTATTAGATAAATTTAACTTAAGCTCCATTGGTGTTCTAACAGGTTTGCATTGACTCATATTAAACTTATGCAACAGCTGATCAATATAATCTCTTTGACTTAAGGTCACTGTTTGCTCAGATCTATCAACATTTACATTTACTCCAAGACACTTCTTCATTTCTCCTAAGTCTTTAATTTTAAACTGATAAGCTAACATTTGCTTCAAAATTTTTGTCTCCGAAATATCATTTGAGAAAATAAAAAAATCGTCAACAAATAATGTTACAATAGTTTTCAATTGATCTTGAATTTTTGTATACATACATGGTTCTATCTTTGATTGAGTATAATTCATATTTAATAAACATTCATCTACTTTCTTGTTCCATGCTCTTGAGGACTGTTTTAATCTATAAATGGCCTTTTTTAATTTAAGTACCTGACCATTCTTAGGTTTTTCAGAAAAACCTTTTGGTATTTGCATATAAATACTTTCCTCAAGAGTACCATTCAAGAAAGCAGTTGTTACATCTAGATGTGTAGTACTTAAACCTAGTTTTACTGACAATGCAAAAAGTAACCTCAAAGTGGTATGTCTCACTACTGGAGAAAAAGTTTCTATAAAGTCCACACCTTTGATTTACGAAAAACCTTTAGCTACTAATCGCGCACGAAAACGAACTTTATTCTCACTATCGTATTTTTATGAAGCACCCACTTGCACTATACAACTCTACCATCTTTTGGAGCTTCACTTAACTCCCACGCATAATTTTCTTTAAAACACTGTAACTCTTCTTGCATTGCCGACTGCCACTGCTCCCTCTCCGGTCCATTCAAGGCATCATGTACTGACAAGCCAGCCGCATCGTCATATGTTTCACTGTCAACACACAGGTTAGATAACCCAAATCTCTCTGGTGCCTTCCTTGTCCTTGTAGGCCGCGATTGTGGGCTATTCGCTTGAACCTCTTTGAGTGTGCTGTCTGCATCCTCATAGTCGCTTGGAACATATGTCTCATCATCAGACTGTGAACTGTTTAAAAAACTTTCAGAGTCATTTTGACTGGATGTTGACATACTCTTATGTTGCTCAGGCGAACTTTGGCTAGATCTTGATTCGGGATCATCAGACTTCTCTCTATTCCCCACTGAATCAACATTCTGAACTTGCACTTCGATGAGATGCTCAGGATTTGATTCCTTCTCGATGATGATCACGTTTCTACTGGTTGTTACAGTCTTTGTTTCTGGATTGTATACTCTGTATCCTTTTATATTATCTGGATATCCAATGAGAATACATTTGGACGACTTCTTGTCCCACTTCTTCCTCTTTTCTTTTGCAACATGGACCATAACAGCTCATATGGGGTTCTATTTTTTAATGCTGCTGCCAAAATTCGATTCTGCAGATACATTGCAGTATTCGTGGCTTCACCCCAGAACTCTTTGCCTAAACCTGCATCAAATAGTAGACATCTGGCTTTTTCTACTACTGTACGATTGAATTGTTCACACAATCCATTTTGTTGAGGAGTGTATGGATTGGTCTTCTGATGTTTCATGCCAAAACTATTCAGGTAATCTTCAAATTCTTTACTGCAGAACTCCAGCCCATTATCACTTCTTAATACTTTGATTGTCCTTTTTGTTTCATTTTCCACTTGAGCTTTAAAAATCTTGAAATACTTCAAAGCCTCATTCTTGTGTTTCAGAAAATAAACAAATGTCATCCGACTAGAATCGTCAACAAACAACAAGAAGTATCTTGAGCCACCTATAGACACACTCTCCATAGGTCCACATATATCCGTATGGACAATATCTAGTAAGTTACTGCTTCTCTGACCAGTGCTCTTGAACGGTAACCTGGATTGTTTACCTTCACAGTATGTCGAACAGGAAGATTTGCTAATGTCAACTTTTTCATCAAGTGACATACCTTGGACGGCGTTCTTCATCTGATTCAAATAATCTTTATTTACGTGTCCTAATCTGCAATGCCATGTTACTCCTAATACAACTGATGCTGCTAAACTAACTTGTTTTAGCAGATTAACTTTATACACACCATTGACTAACGCTGCTGTGTCGACCAAGTCATTCTTTTTGTTGTAAACTGAGCAACCACTTTCGTTAAAAGAGATATTGTTACCATTCATTATCAATTGGCTTACTGATAACAAGTTTTTTGTCAGACTTGGTACACATAATACGTTGCGTACTTCAATGTCGTAATCATGATTTTCTGTTGCAGTCGTAATTTTCACATCTCCAGAACACAATTTAACCTTTTCACTGTTAGCAACAATTATTTCTCTGTTTTGTTCATATTGTGCATTCATAACCCAACTTTCATTGGCTGTGAGGTGTACACTTGCGCCCGAGTCGATATACCATTCATCTTTGTTGAAGTTTCCACTCAAAAACACTGCGCTAAAAGCATTTGATTGCATTCTCTCATTATTTTTCTGATTTGACGAGTTATTTTCGTTTTTACACTGACTTTTGTAGTGGCCGATTTATTTACAGCGATAGCATTTTATCTGTTTTACATTTGACATATCAGTTCTACCACCATTACTTTTTCTGGCCATAGACAAATTTGTGTTGTTTTTCTTTTTAGACTGAATAGCAAATGCACCGCTAACTTCACTCTCTTCACGACTTGCCAAATCCATATACAACAGCTTTGTTTTGATGGAATCTGCCGTTATAGGAATGCCGGGATGCTCTATTGCCATGATCATAGGGGAAAATCGATCAGGCAATCCCGCTAATAGCAATGATCCTGTCCATAAATCGTTGATTTCAAAACCTGTTCCGCTGAGTTTCTGTGCTGTATCAATAATCTGCGTCACGTAAGACATCATCGAACTGCAATTCTCTCGGCGAATCGAAATCAAATTCCTTAGTAGACTTATCCGTCGTGAAAATCCACTGTCATCAAATAATTGTTTCAGCTTCTCCCATAATTCTTTGGATGATGAAACATTTCTCACGAGAACGTATAATGACGGGTCGATCGTCATAATCAATTTCGCTCTGGTTTTTTCGTCATCTGCGGTTTTTATTTCTTGATCTAATTCTGGCTTGACTCAATGTTTCATGCCTTCAAGAATTAAAAAATTCTCCGCCGCGAAACACCATTCATTGTAGTTATCGCGCCCCGTAAGCTTCAGCACATTGACAAGATAGTTAGCAGTCATTTTTGCGATGCACTTAATCTTGTACCCTGCGATAATACGGCAAAATAACAACAATCTGTCACTATACAGTTCTATCACGTCCTTTTCACTGGATAATATGGCAAAAAAAACTATTTTAACGCGAAATTATGAGCGTAAGGCCCATACCCATGTTGTACATAGATGGCAGCACTAGTTTCATATTTTTGATATTAACATTACAACAGTCACCTTTGATAATATCATTTATAAAAGCAAATGTTTAACTGAATTATAAAATTTACTACTACTCTATTACTCACAAAAAAGGAATTCACGAAAATAAGTGTAAATTTTACAACTAAAATAGACATGTGATCATCTCAATTTTAATTGTAAAATTTAGACTGTGTATAAGAACATCAATTCAGTAAGTAAATTTAGACTAAATATAGTCATTAATCACTTTTAAAGTAGTAGTGATTTATGGCAGTGATTTTGCCTTCGAGCACTTTTTTTTTTATTTTACTTCTAATTATATAAATATACAAGACGGTTTGTAAATCAGTTAATGTATGAAAATAAATAATAAAAAATATACAAGCCTGGACAGGATGCTCGGCAGATGTGAATCATTTAATTTTTTTATATTAAAAGTTCTAATTGAACGAACTGAAAACCAAGACATAAAAATTCAAATAGTTGTTAGAAATAAAATAATAATTTAACCTTAATATTTTATTTTAATGAAATGATTGATTACATAAATATTTCTTAACAATTTATTGAAAATATATTTTTAATTTTATACTGTTATCTAAAAAGACCCGAAACTAGCCGAATAGTACGTCGCGATGTGCCATCAGAAAGTTTTAAATCACATCCACACGCGCCTTTAGATGTTTCACTTCAATAATTCATTTATTTTTAATTAAGAAATTGAGCACTTTAGACACTTTAATTTTGAGTTTAAAGGAAAAACGTTATAAATTGTAATAAATAATTAAATTAGAAAAATCTTTTATTTTCGGTAATTGGCCTTCACAAGAAAGGAACCCAACGAAAATTGTACGTTAAAATACATTTACAATTATAAATAATAACAGCTTCACTCATAAAAACTTTTTATTTTGAGAAACTTTGATATAATTGTATAAAAACATGTCCCAATGTAGACATTGTGTCATTTAGAATTAATATCATATAAAGAATAAATATCCAAAATTAGAAAATTCAATATCGTTAAACTTGAAATATGACAAAAATTACATATTCCTGTTGCTTCCGTCTAAGCATATTGATTTTATTAATATACGAATGCGGGTAAATAGGTATCAGTCATTACATAAAGCTACTCCATTTTATGTTATTAACTTTGAGTATAGCGGTTTATGTATATCATGATGATACCCTAACGACCATCTAAATCATTTTCATAGTAGCATTCATAAAGTAAATATTTTCTGTCGCTCTTTTCCTTATATTTTTGACAAACTTATTTTAAAGGCGAATGAGATATTTACTTTGTAGCTTATTTACACTGCTTAACTTGATCATTTTCTTTAGTGTACGTTGTTTGATATTATTAATTTCCGAAAAAAAAGAGGCGACAGTGAAAATGTTTATCATAATACTTGTTTTCTTTTACGGTCATGACATTTTAATCAGTTTCGAAACATCCTTACTTGTTTATAAATAAAAATATTTTCCATTTACACGAAACTCTGACTTTACTTTTTGGTATGCTTAAGAGTAAAATTAATTGTTTGTAGTATCATATTAATTAATATAAACCTTAAAAATTAACAATTCAGAAAGCCTAAGAGTACTTATTATCAATTATTTATATATCCTGTTATATATAAATAGATGACATTTTAATTTTTTTGTGCATTTAGCGAACAAACACTGCATTTATTATCGGAGCGCTCTTCGTTTCAAATCGAGCCCTGTTATTTGCATGATTCGAAATAGCATTACTAGCATGACCAGTACAATAATTTAACAAGTTATAAAAAAAACATAATGTTCCTTTGGGTTCTATATTACTTTCCAATAGGATAAATGTATATGCAGATTTGAAATTTCCAAACCAATTATTAGACTCGTATTGATTCAGATGATAATTAGAAGAAATCATTTTAAAAATGGTGTGAAAATTGGACGAAGCTAGGGTAAAAGTTTTTTTTTGTAAATCATTAAAAGTTTTATATGAAAGTAAGGGAATATTTTTTAATATACAATTATTTATTAAAAACATGAGGAAAAACAGTCCGAGATTTTGAATGGATGAAAGCGATGGTAGTGATATACAAGAATAGCTCCAAATGTTACAAGTGGCTACAAAACATTTTCACAGCAACATCAATAGTTATATAGCATTTGCTTTTAAAATTTGTTGAATTTGGTCCTGGTTTAAATAACAATGACATCACAACTTTAAGAGAAGCGGTTTCTAATTAGAGGGACGATAGGAAATAGCCAGACTTTCTAATTTGGAAACAAATTTCTCAAATAATATTATTTATTTTAAAAAAATTATGCCATTGCGTGTTATACACTTCAATCGATGAAATATTTATTATTTACTAATTTTTTTACTTCCATTTGCAATAATTCATTTGGTACACACAACAAAATTAACTTCCCAAGTATAAGTTTAATACAAATCAGTAAAGCATAAATGTACCACTAATTTCTATAGTTGTTATTAGACACCGAATACTTCATGTGTAATAAGTTGAGTTATGCCTAATGTTCATATCAAAAGAAACATTCAATCGATGAAATATTTATTATTTACTAATTTTTTTACTTCCATTCGCAATAATTCATTTGGTACACACAACAAAATTAACTTCCCAAGTATAAGTTTAATACAAATCAGTAAAGCATAAATGTACCACTAATTTCTATAGTTGTTATTAGACACCGAATACTTCATATGTAATAAGTTGAGTTATGCCTAATGTTCATATCAAAAGAAACATTCAATCGATGAAATATTTATTATTTACTAATTTTTTTACTTCCATTCGCAATAATTCATTTGGTACACACAACAAAATTAACTTCCCAAGTATAAGTTTAATACAAATCAGTAAAGCATAAATGTACCACTAATTTCTATAGTTGTTATTAGACACCGAATACTTCATATGTAATAAGTTGGGTTATGCCTAATGTTCATATCAAAAGAAACATGCTAAAATAAGATTTTTTATGGTAATGCGTATATACAATAAAACACATTGTGTTTCTGCAATCAACTAACTTAATTAGATTTTATCACAATCATTGTTACATCAATCAGTTATAATACAAATTCTACAGAAGTGCAAGTTGTCATGTTAGGGTATTATTTTGGTATATCTAAATAACCTTCTCCCCTAACAAAATAATTTACCCACCATAAACATAAAATTTCAATTATAGTTAAACTTTAGAGATACCCATTAAATTCAAAAACTTATAATATTTATCTGTACTTAAGCTTTTGGTTAATGCATCCGCTGCCATTTCAGAAGTTGGTACACATCCAATTTTATCCTTTTTATCTGCTACACACTCTCTAACAAAATACCTTATGTCAATATGTTTGGTACGCTTATTATGAAACAATGAATTAGATGCGAACTTTGGTTATCACTGTACAAACTTACTGACATATTTTCATTTGACAAAATTAATTTACTTAATTTACTCTTTAAATAAATAGCTTCCTTACCGGATCAGATAATGCATTATACTTCGCTTCTGTGCTGGATAGTGGTGCTATTTTCTGCTTTTTTTGGTTCATAAGAAATCACTGACCATGACATGATTAAACAAAACCCAGTATATGGCCTTCTATCCAAAGAACAAGATGTAATAAGCATCAACAAAACCATACAAATTACATGCAGTCTTCCTATAAACTGAACCATAACTTTTAGTTTTCTTAGTATTTAACAAACATTTCAAAGGTTTCCAATTAATTTTATTAAAACAATTTTTATACTTCGAAGAAATCTTAAACTGAAGAAACTTACACAATAAGAAATATCTGGTCTGGTGAGTACAGATAAATACGTCCACCTTATTTATTTATTATTCATTTGCTTAATTGCTGGTAAGAATATTTCGTATTACCTTTATTTTTTACACATTTTCCTAATTCTTCTCCTAATTATTAGGCTGCCAATAATTCGTAAATGATTTAAATTTGGCTTTTTGCCTGTCCATATTTCATAGAAAGTAGTTTTCTCATGTGTACTTGCTGCTGGTAACTGGTTTTTTATATATACTGCTGTGTTCACGGCCTCTGCCCAAAGAGGTTTATCAAATTTGGCATTAAACATGAGACAACGAGCTTTCTCAACTGTTGACCTATTTTCCTCTCACACACCCACCATTTTGTTATATTCAAATAATTTACCATTTCTGCTGAATAAAATTCTCCTTAGGATGATCTTAATGTTTTTATCTTTTTAGACTATCTCAATAAGTTCTTTATATTATTAGAAACACTTGAAAGTTTAATTCTTGGATTGCAGAAAATATACAAAGCACATCGTGCTAAAGTCATCCACAAATAATAGGTAATATCTAGCTTTGCCAAGTAATTGATTTTTAATTTGCTCACATAAATCTATGTAAATCAGTTCTAGGACATCCTGATTTCTGCTTGCACTCTGAGGAAATGGAATTCTCGTTTGCTTTCCTTCACAACATCTGTGCAGCTGGCCTTACTTATATTACATTTTTCATCAAATCTAACTCCTTTAGCTGCTCCATTTTCAATTTATATGACCTAGCCGCTTGTACCAAATCGTACATGTATTTTCAACTGCTGCTGTTAAGAGTTAATCATATTTTACAATGATTAATCAGTATACGCCAGTTTCTAAGTGTACCACTTCGATATATTTATTCTTTGATTATAAATTGAGCATCCATGCTGACTAAATATCACTCCGTTACCATTCGCGATAATTCTACTCACTGACAGTAAGTTAGGCACACACAAAACATTGTTTAAATTTATAACAAACCCGTTATCACCCACACGTGTCGTAATTTATAGGTCACCATAAAATACCACATAAAACTTGAACAATTGTTTGATTTGCCACTATAATTTCCTTAGTTTTGGGTTAATTACAAACAATGGATAAAAACGTTGGTTAGCAATCAAAACTAAATGAATGCTAACGACCGAATCTATGGACCAATCGGTTTGACTGAACTTCTTAGTAATAAAAACTGCACTAAATTCATTTTTTTTCCACTTTTTCTCCATAAAGACATTGATTCTTGAAATGTCCAATCTGCTCACATCTTTTATAACGAATTATTTTCTTTCATGTTGTGTAACTTTCACTGACATTGACAGGTGACTCATGCGTTCTATTTCCGTTCATGCTACAATGTTGGAAATATCCTTTGTTACTGCCAGTGCTACCACGCTTATGAACATTTTTAGCAACAAATGCACCTTCGAACTTAACCTCAAAATCTGCACTCACGTCCAACAACTTGTTTTCTATAGCATCAGCACTGATATTCATTCCTCATGAACTCAATAGCCATTATCATTGGCCCAAAGTTTTCTGAAAGTCCTGCTAACATAAGCCTCCCGATCCACTGGTCATTTATCCCAAAACCTCCCTTCTAATTTATATGAGCTAGCTGACGTAGCTGGCCATGGATTCACAGTTTTCAAGCCGTATATGTGTGAATTTTTTTAGCAAAGTAATTTTTCGTGAATAACTCTTCAACGTTTTCCACAAATCGTGCATCGTAATTCTTTGTTTAATATGCACATAAAGCAGAGCGTCGATTGTCAAAATTATTGTTTGTTACTTGTAAACACGAAGGTGCTATCTTGCTCGCACATTTACTTGAAATTGACTAAGTATTTAGTAAATGATCTGTAGCAGTTAAATAATATAAAATGCAAAAACGTGTGTAATTTATTATGCTTTAATTACACCTTTGTAACTAAAAGTTGATTAAGGCTGATCACGATCAAATATCATCATAGCTTAACCCACGTCCCACGACGAAAAACAAGGAGAGTATGGAATGGTATTATATTTATTCCAGAAATAATTGTAGTGATTTATATGAACTCCGGTGACCGAAGCTGAAAACTTAAGCAAATGAGCATTTTAACACGATTGTTTAGATACGTTTCAGAGGAAAATCGATCGACAGACTACAGATATTTTATTGTCTTTTTATTAATCGGATCATCCATATTTTTTCAGGACGTATTTAAACGATACGAAATAAGAGAAATAAAGAATTTAACACAATAATATCATATATAAAAATGTACTTTTATTTTGTGCGTCAACTATATTGACACATTTAATAAAAGTAAATTTATTGGTTTGGGAAATGAGAATAAAATAAAAAAGAAAATTGTTTTATTTAACTCATTGTCTAATTAGTCATGTTAAAAAGCCCTAACTTCGTTACAGCTTTCTTGCAAATATTTTATATTTTGTATGCACAAAAATACACTTCATATGTATATGTAAATATGTTATGTATGTATGTGTAAGTATGTTTTACATATATACACACACATATATATATATATATATATATATATATATATATATGTGTGTGTGTGTATTTATATATATACACATACATGTATATATTAATTTAAAATAATAAAAATCATGGTTGTGTTATCTAGCAAATATTGTCACATTTTCCACAAATGCGGTATTAGACCAATATAATTCTAATAAATATAACTATCTTCAGAACGAACACATCTTACATTTATTGTATGGTATCAAACTCAGCCAATTGATTTGTAAAAACAGTACATAGAAAACATAGGTCATGTAGTAATATATTATTTAACTCGGGGCGACACGTGACCCCGGTGGCACGTATAAATAAACCTGAAAATTAAATTGTCGAAACATTGAGAGAACAATTCGAAACTGACGGAGTGATTAATGTAGTTTATTTACAACTTGTAGGGAAATGGCTATGAGAACCAAAAATTGTTTAGAAGGTCTAAATTTACACGATCACTACCGATTTAGGGAGACAAATAAAAAAATTAATTATTAATTTATTGGTCACAGATCTTTTGGGTGTAATAATTATACCATACATTATTCTTTCTCTAAATAATAACTCAATGAGTAGTAAAAATATAATATTCAGTAAAAAGCATATTTAATGTAATGATTTCTTTTAAGAGTATTCTTTGAACGATACAATATATCGCCGTTTAATTTAACAAGAGCGTTAGTCAAGTTCATATAAGAAGATATTTTTGAAATTTCATTATCCGGGACGCACACTTTAATCAGAACTGTGTTTAGTTTTATTTAAATTAACCCTCTTATAATTCAAAATGTCACTCAATTCATAATCGTAAATAACTCCTTGATAACAATATTCATATCAAAAATTCAATGAAGCTTATGTTCATTTCCAATGTTCGTTCGATGGGTCAAAATGTATTCACGGTGTTTTTATTCTCGACGTCCTTTTGGTACTGTGAAATCGTGTAGAAAGTTCCCCACGATTTATCAAAGTCTTGTAGGTTCTTTTCTCTTCTACTGGCATAATCCCCCACCATGTCGGTGGGGCTTCGTCTTTCACTGAAGGTTTAAACATAGAGATCCTTTTATATTTATACATGTCTCCATGGAAACATAGGCATACGAATGGATCTCATTCAGAATATATTGTCAACACCTTTCAAATTGTGCAGGAGGTTCCTCAACGATTCATCAACGCCTTGTTGCTCTTCCTTTCTACTAGCACAGTCTACAGTCAGGTCTAATTCGGCCAGGTCTAGTCGGTGACGCATTGAGGATTTTAATATATAGATCCATTCTTATTTCTACAAGTCTTTATAGGCATATAAGAATATGAGTGGATCTCTTTCAGAGTAATGTGATCATTCGTTCAAATCGTGTAGGAGGTTTCACCTTAGAGCATATGAATTGGCTCAGTCTATGCCTGATTATGTTAGTTTTACTGATATTTTCCTTTTTTTTTTACTGGATAAGCTGATTCTTGTTTATATTTTGAGATATTTACCGTCTTTATTCTTCGTTTTCAGTCCGTATGCAATCAAAACATGAGGTGGTGAATCGCGTAATTATCTATTTACATTAAATCCCTACATAGATTAAGGGAACTTTCTTTTGTACTACTGCCACTAATAAACTCCTGCCACTAATACAAACACAAAAGTTTACTTGGAATTTTACTGTTTACATTAAACCCATCAAATTTAGGTATCTATCGAAATCAAACTTCAAATTTATACACATATTTCAAAAACATAGTTAAAATATTTCATATTTCAAGAAAGGATACTTTAATTATTATCCTGCTTAACTAATGACTTAATTTTTTATTTACCTTACTTTAATATAGCAATTCTAGTTGAGAAAACTGACAAACTACTAAGTTTACGTAATATATATTAAAATATACAATTAAAAATAGCATATTCTTCATTTTGGTGATTAGCGTGCTTATATAATCGTTTTACGTTACTATATATACTCATTTTATCATTGGATAAAATGAGTATATTTAAACCTTAAATTCATTGAATTGACTATTGAAAAAGGAAAATTCAATCATGGAAAATATAGTGAAATTACAATATAAGATAATGCGTTCGATGTAGCAGGTAATCTGTAAATTAAACACACACATAACGGACTAAAAGGAAAACTCAGAAGGAAAAACTATTCCGAAATATATCCTAGATAAATATCACGCGGAGAATTGTTTGCTCACTATTACCTTTTAACCTGATCAAGTTTGTAAATTAATTTAGTTTAAGAGTTTATCTATTGTGTCAAAATAAATGATGATTTAGTATTTCCGTTGACAGTAAGGTTCTTTTACATTGAATTTTTAGCAAAAAGATTCAATAGGCTTAATAATATTAATATCTGTTAAAAGTACTATAAAATGTAATCCATGATACATAAATATATTATCTGTTTGTTTTATTTGTGGAGCTACAAAAAGCAGCCGCACAAGGAAAACAACCTACTTATATATATGTGATAGTTTACGAATTATGGGGCATATATCGTGACAGTGATTTAATAATCATATGATGACAAATATATGAACTGTTCTAATTAAAAATATTAATTTATAAGGTATATTCAAAAACATTTTTAAAAAATTTGAAGTCAAAATGCAATAAGTTGACAATGTTAGAGCTATTTTAGTTAGAGCAGTTAGCACGTTCGGTTTATGCAGACAGTAGTACTATATTGATATTCACGATGATATCACCATATATTTATCATAATATAGTTACCGCTTAATTTGACGTGTGACAAAAATTATAATATTGCCCAAATTTTAAATTCTATTGAAATAATCTTCTATCTACAAGCATTACCTTTATTTTTACAGTTTTATATAAGAGCAAAAATTTAAAATTGAGATGTGATCATCTCGATTTTAAATATAACATTTACAATGTGTTTAAAAACATGAATTCAGTAAGTAAAATTAGAGGAGAAATAGTCAATAATCACTTTAAGAGTAGTGGTAATTTGTAATCAGTAATGGTTTTTAAAAAAATCAGGCACCTGTCCTTTATGTTACTTAAAACTATACGAATATACGCAAGACAATATGTATGCCAGTTAATGTTTGAAAAGAATTCATAAAGAAATTATAAGCCATAATGGAATATCTGGCAGATGTGAAATATCTATATTTTTTTTCCTATTCTTGTATTGAAATAAATGTAATTGAACGAATTAAAAATGAAAAAACAAAACATTCAAATAGTTGTTCACGCAAACGCTACATTAGTTATTTCATATTAGTAATTAATTTACTTTTAATTAAGCTGATTTTAATTTAATAGGATTTAAGACGCTTTTAGTTTGAGTTTAATAAAAAGAAACCTTGTAAATTATAACAAATAATAATATTCCAATAATCTTTTAAGTCTAGTAAATGGTTTTCACTAGAAGTGGAACCCACGAAAATTATAAATTAAAAGACATTTATAACTACAAATCGTAGGAACTTTACTCATATAAAGCCTTTTTACATTGAGATTACCTTTGGCACGTGCCCAGAGTATTCAGTTAACAAAATAAAGGATTCGACATCGCTAAACTTAAAATATGATGAAAATCACATGTTCATATTGCTGACGTTAAACAAGATACTTACATCTTGGTTTTATTAACATAAGCATGTGGGTAAGTAGGTATACATCATTCAGTAAAGCTTCTTCAGTTTAATGTTATTAACTTTGAGTACAGCGATTTATGTACATCATGATGATACCCTAACGACCATCTAAATCATTTTCATGGCGGCATTCACAAAGTAAATTTTTTTCCATCTCTTCCCCCACATATTTTTGACGAACTTATTTCACAGGCGGATGAGATATTTATTTCGTAGCTTACTTCCTCTCCGGGACTTGATCATTTTCCAGTGTTCTCTGTTTGATAGTAATAATTATCCACATTTCCAAAAAAATGTGATGGAGGGAGTGAACATTTTGTCATAATATTTGTTTTTCTTTATGATCTTAACATTTATATAAGTTTTGAAGCGTATTCACTTGTTTATAAATAAAATTTATTTTCCATTACTTTAAAATACACAAAACTTTTTATTCCTTCATTCTTTATTTTTAAGAGTAACTTATTCAGTAAAATTAAATAAGATAAACCTTAAAAATAACTATTTAAGAAGCCTAACTGTGTTTAATATTACATATACCCTTTTGGGTAAGTGATTTTCATCACTTTTTTTACGTTTAGCAAACAAACACCGCATTTCTCATTGCAACACTCTTAGTTTTAAATATTACACCATAGTTTGCAAAATTCAAAATGGCGCTACTAATTTAACAAGCAATTTAATAAGGAGAAAATCATAATGTTCCTTTGGATTTTAGGTACCGTTACAATGGTACAAATATAAATGTGGATTTAAAACTTTCGGACCAATTCTATACTGATATTGATTTTATGGGAAATTATTTTAAATATGGTGCAAAAATTTAACGAAAGGAGTTTAAATGTTTTTGTTTGTCTTGTAAATTCATTAGACGTTTTACGTGAAAGTCGGGGAATATTTTTTAAATTAAAATTATTTAATAAGAACATGAAGAAAAACGATCCAAGATTTAATAGGGATGAAGAGTTGTTTGTCCATACACAAGAATAGCTATAAATGTTACAAATTGCTGCAAAAGTTTTTCACAGTAACATTAATAATTTTATTGGATTCACAATAAAAAGAAAATTACTTAAGAAACAATTTAACAAAAGATAATTTAATTGACTCTACAAGTATTAGATTCGATTTTGCTTTCTTTTAAATTGTTTAAATAATAATCAACTACCGTGACCCGTGCGAAGTCTTCGCATTATTATTTATTCCATTATGAAGCTCAGATGACAGATCAAACAAATATTTTACTAAAATTGACATATAGAGGCGCAAGTATCAAAAGCATTGAGCTAAAACGCCACTTTATTTATATGTGAGTGGATTTGAAATTAAACAAACATTTTACCATATTGACGTTGAGCCGTTAGATGGCAGCATTGCTGTTTTGTGTATATAATTTTAATAATTAATTAATTTGTAAAAACAATAGCAATAATAAATTTTTTAGTTGTGGATGCCGGTAGAGCAAGCAATTATCTCTAAAATGATATATAATTTATGTGGATTAGTTGTGAGGTTTTTTCTAAGAAGGGAGAGTAACATCTTAAAACCTTAGCGTATTAATATATATGATACAATATTCTTAAATCTATTTACTTCATTTATTACATTTAAAGTAAATTATTAGCATAAAGTAATCAAGGGTGTCTTTAATAATTGGGTATATTTCGAGAGATTAAACCCGTCAAATTCAAGTGTCCATCAAAAATAAAGTTCAAATTCTCACCATCAAATTCATACATGGACATTTTTCAAAAAATCAAATATTTCTTATTTTAATAAAGTAGACTTTTATATTATTTATTTACATGTTTACCTAATGATTAAATAAATGTGTCATTGTCTAAACCGATCACACAGTTGACGTAACGCCAATTCATGCAATACCCATCAAAATATATAATTGAAAAATATTACCAAAGTCAAAGGATCTTCATTTTGGTAATTAGCGTGCTTAAGGACGTGCTTAAGTACGTTCTACGTTTGAACTAAATTTACTTTTTTATAAATATTGACCTTTCGGTCTAATAACCATAACATACATTTTCAGGTTTAAGTTAAATTTTAAACATTCGTTTAAAATTTAACTTTCTTGCTTAAGAAATAATTATTAGCTATGACAGACATACTGTAATCGAGCTCTATAAAATAAATAAAATTAAGACTTACCATTTCACATTTCCATATATAAATAAAACACAACGTCTGTCCGTTTCTGTATTCGCATGGATCTTGAATCGGTGAATATTGATGTAGTCTCTCTGTTCATTTATAACTTGAATTCAACGAAATGGACTTACACTAACACAAAGTTGTCACTGTCGGTGTATAACATATTAGTGCAAATTCAGAGATATGTTATTGATAGCGAGGGGCGTCCGTGAAAACGAATAAGCACGAATAGATATGATTTTCTCAATTAAGACAGCAAAACTGGCAAGCTAGAGAAATTATTTTGTCAGTGAGTTGTTCAAATTTAACGGTCAATTATGAAAGTGATGAACATAACGATTTCACCTTGAACGAAGCTATAACCTATAAATTAATAATACGACTTTTGCTTCGTTTACCGCTTCTTTGAAGATAAAATTACAACTATAATTTAGGAAGAAGTTACTGTGGCTACATTACATTTTAATTAGTCCTTTAGGATTTTCTTGGAAAGCTTATTTACTTGGATAACTTAATTACAAATATATTAAGGATTATAAATTTCCAAGAAAATAATGTTGGTGGATCAAATCAGAATATTTTAGCCTTAAATTAATTAAATTGATTGTGAACAGTACAGAGAAATAATGTAGTAATGGAAAACATAGAGAAATTCAAATAAAACGTAACGCGTCCCGTGTGGCGCGTGATCTGTAATTTAAACACACGTGTATCGGAGTAAAAGGAAAACTCGCAAGGATAAAACATTCCGAAACCTATCTTCGATAAACATCACACGGATGATTCTTTCCTCACTCAGATCGTCACTTTTACCTTTTAACTTGATTAAACTCTTAGATTTTTTAAGCATGTTTTAATGTGTGAAAAAGAATGTAGTTTTAGTATTCACTACGACAATAAGATTCTTTTGGATTGAATTTTCGTCAAAAAATTCCATATTTATAAGCTATATTTACACAAAAATGACAATGTTGATTAACTGTAAAAGGGAGTAGGAAAGATTTTCCATGATGCACACATATTTTCTCGGCTTGTTTTCTTTGTGGCTACAGGGACTATCAACAGTATACGTGATAGTTTATGAACTATAGGACCTATATGATGATAGTTATTTCATAATTAAACGATGACAAGTATATGCTTCGTTCAATGTACACACTGTGTACATTAAAAAATATTTACCCAAAATTTTAAGTCAAAATTCAATAAGTTGACAAAGTTATTTAAGTGGCGGTCGGTTTACACAAACAATATATATTGATATCATATTATATTGATATTTACGGTGGGAGAAACATACTATGGCTGCATATTAAATAATATTATATACATATATATATATATACGTACACATACATACACACATACACACACACACATACATATATATATATATATATATATATATATATATTTGATTATGATTTTCACAATCTTTGACAAGAGCAAATTTTTGACTGGATCATAAAATTTACTCCCTGCTCTATTATTCGTAGTAGATGAATACCAGAAAATAGATTTCAATTTTAATATTAAAATCGAGAAATGTTCACAGAGTTAAAAACTTAAATGCTGTGATTATAATTTGCGGAGAAATAGGGACTTATTTTAAAAAAAACATAGCATTAAAAATTGTGATAATTTGTAAAATCGGTAGTAGATTTTACGAACATTCAAGCAACTGTATTAAGTAAGTAACTTAAAATTATATAAATATGCCCAAGGGGACGTGATCTTAGTTTAGGAAAAATAAAATTTAAGACTGTTTGAGTCTGAATTTTATGGAAAAACATTACAAATAATATTATTTCAATAATCTTTTTATTCCTGGAAAACCATGAAGATAATCCACTAACACACATTTATAATTAAATTATTGGAGTTTTTACTCATATAAAGCCTTTATAAAATAAGACAAACTTTGATATAGTCCTATATAAATATATACGCCTAACTACCTTGATTTTATTAATATACTTATGTGGGTACATAAGAATACGTCGTTATGTAAAGCTACTCCATTTTATAACATTAACTTTGAGTATATCGATTTAAGTACATCTTGATGATACCCTAACGACCACTTAAATCATTTTCATGGTAGCAGTCATTAAGAAATATTTTCTATCGCTCTGTATAACTTATTTCAAAGGCGAATGAGATATTTAGTTCGTAGCTTGTTTACGTTGGGTGATTTGATCATTTTCCTCGGTATTCGTTGTTTGATATTATTCTTGGTCCACGTTTCCAAAAAAAACATGACGGAGGCGGTGAAAGTTTTTGTCGTAATATTTTTTCCCTTACGATCATGACAATTTAATCAGCTTTGAAGCGTCGTCACTTATTGATAAATAAAAGTGCTTTAATATACACGAAACTCTAACTTTGCCTTTTCTATATACTTAAGAATATAATTGTTTTTTTGTGATTACGTGTTCCTCTTTCTCATTAATTATTTAATAGTAGCTTATTAATTAAGAATAAATTATATAAACCTTAAAAATTAACTGTTGAAAATGCTTAACAGTGCTTCTTATCAATTATTTACTTTACTGATATATGTAAGTGCTCTGAGTTTGAAATGTTGCACCGTAGTTTGCATAATTCAAAGTGGCTCTGCTAGCTATTCTACTAGTGTAATAATTTAATACGGTAAAAAACCTAATGTTTTATGAGTATTAGATTACATTACATTTAAGTTTTTTGACGATGGACCAGAATAACTTCAAATGTTACCAGTTGCTACAAAAAATTTTCACAGTACCGTTAATAGATATGTTGCATTCGCTTTTAAAATTTAATAAATTTGGTCTGGGTTTAAATAACAATGACATCAAACTTTAAAAAAAGAGGTTTTTCATTTAAGTGATGATAGAAAAAATCCAAACTTTCCGATTGGGAAATAGATTTCTCAAAGAGTTAATATTTAGAAAACTAATCCGTTGCTAGTTATAAAACCCAATCGATGGCGAATTTGATAATATACTTTTTTTTTTCTTCCATAAGTAATAGTATGTGTGGTTTATATAACAAAGTTGGTTTTCCAACTACAAGTTTAACATAATTCAATAAAGCACAAACAGATATCACTAAAAATAGGATTTTTAGTAATGATGCTTATTTGGACAATGTATCTAAGTATATTGAATTAAAAGATAAAAATAAGTCACTATTACCTCTAAGTGATTCCTTCATGTGGTGATAATATTTTATTTATTGGTTAGATGTACTAAACATGTAGCAAATAAATAAAATAATATATGCAAAATTATTTTCCAAAAATGAATTGACCGAGTACTAGATTGTATTTTAATTTTATTAATAGTGAGATAGTAATCATTACGATATTCTTAGATTCTTTTAGTTGATTCCTTACATTTCAAGTAAATTATTAGGCTAATCAGTTGTGTCGATAATCAAATTTGAGGATATTATACATAACTTAAATGATAGATTATTAAAATAAAAAATTGAATTATGCAGAGAAAGATTTCTATTTTATTATATTCAGAAAACAAATTCTGTTTCTCTGGAAAAAGTTAGAAAAATAATAAAAGTATAATACCCAAAACAAGAGTAATTATTATTCTTTTTTCCTTCACAAAGTATAGTGAGATCGTTCAGATATGCTTTAGATAAAAATCGACCAGCGGAGCACAGTTATTTTTTTGTTCTTGTATTAAGCTAATCGCCAATATTTTTTGTACGACCTGTTTAAAAATTCCGAATAAGTGAAATAAGTAATTTAATACGCCAATGCTATAGATAAAAAATTTGTTTAAATTGTCATCTATATGTGGCACATTTAACAAAAGGAAATTTATTTGATTGGTGAGGTAGAATAAAATTTAAAAAAAAATGCTTATTTAAATTACCGGTTTCAATTTTTCTCGTAAAAAAATTAGTTCTCCCTCTATTGGGGCATTCATGCAAATATATGCTATTTGGCATACAAATAATTATGTTCTATAAAAAGTTATGCATTACACTGTACATTTGTATGTTATAGATGTGTATTTGTATAAAAATAATAAAAATGCGCCATTGGTCTAATTAGTTTAATTGCGCAATTTAAGGTGAATATCTTAAGGCCAAAATAAATCCTATATTTATTTTATTGTATAAAACTCAGCTAATTACGCAAATAATAAATATAATACACGTACATATTTGTAATGCTTGATTCTGATGAAATCAGGGCGACACATGTCGATAACGCTGGAAGTGAATGTTTTAACAAACCTGAAAATTAAATTATCAATACATTGGGAGGAACAATTTGAAATCAACGAGTGATTAAGATGATTTTGTTTACCACTTACCAGAAAATATTTCCAGGAAAATGAAAAACTATTTAGGACGTGTAACATACACGCTATCACTTTGGATTTAGGAAAATAAATAAAACATTGAAAAAAGTGTGTACCTCTTCTTTATTTCCCAACTTAATAATCTATTGGTCATACATTTTGAAAATGTAATAAATCTGTAATATATTATTTTATATACAAACTGATCACTTCTCTAAATAATAACGGAGTAGTAAAAATATAATATTAAAATATAAAGTATATGACATGATTTTTTTTAATTCCAAAACCACAATATTTCCGTTTTTTTACAATACGCCTATATTTAAGAAAATAGTTTCAATATCTTTGTCAGAAGCGCGTGCTTTAATGAGAATTACATTTCTTTGGTTTTAATAAACAAACTTATACTATAAGAAGCCACTCAATTCGTAATCGTAAATAACACCGGGATAATAATATTCATATCAGAAAGGGCAACGAAACATATGCTCAATTCAAATGTTTGCTCAAACGGTCAAGATATATTGACGGTGTTTTTCATTAATTATACTTATTATACTGGAAGTTTTTTGTGTCTAAAATATTAGTACAGATACTCAGGTTACATAGAAATAATATTAATGAGGGGCGTCCTTGAAAGTGAAAAAGCACAAAGCGAAGTGGTTGTCGCAACATCGGCAGCAACACTAACGAACTAAAAAAATATTTTTGTCAGTGAGATAGTATACAAATTCAATTGTGGAAGTAATGAACAATTTCTGAGTAATGAACAATGAACAATTTTTCATTGAGCGGGACAGTAAGGAAAAGTTAAATAAATGAAACAAATATCAATATCAGTTTTAAAGTATTAATATTGTGGCTCACACTTTGTTCAAATTAAGGTTATTTGAATTGAGATTATAATCTAGGGGTTTGCGTCTGTGGCTACACTATATTTTAATTACCCCTTTGGGATTCTTGGAAAGCCTATTTACTCGGATAACTTAATTACAAATATATTGAGATTTATTAATTTCCTACAAAATATTATCTTTGGATAAAAGGGGAATATTTGAGCTTTAATTAAATAAATTGACTAGAAAAAAAAGGAAAACGTGGTGATGGAAAATATATTAAAATGAAAGGTAATGCGTCCCATGTGGCACATGGTCTGTATTAAATACACGTGTATCGGGGTAACAGGAAACTCGTAAGGAAAAAACATGCCGAAACCTATCTTTAATAAAAATCATGCGGTAGATTTTTTGCTCATTCTTATTTTTAATCTGCTTAAGCTCGTGAATTAATTGAGTTTATCAAAAGATTGAATGTTTATAGGCTGTATTCACACATAATTAGCAATGTTAAAAACTCTGAAATGTACCAGAAGAGGTGTTCCCTGACACAGGTATAATCTCCGTTTAATTTATTTGTGCAGCTAAAAAAGTGGCCACACAAGGGACACAACCTACCTACAGCATATTTGACATTTTTCGAACTATAGGGTCCATATAGTGACAGTTATTTCATAATAATACGATAACAAATATATGAACTGTTTTTTTAGTCAAATTGTTAAATACTAAATTAACATGTACATTCAAAAATATTTTCACAGATTTAGAAATCAAAATGCGATAAGTTGACAGAATTTTAGTTGGAGCAGGTAGCACGTTCGATTTACGCCAACAATAAGTTTGAATTGATATTAACGACGATGGTACTATACATTTATGATTATAAAGATGACTATATATTAAAAATGATTACAAATTTCAAATACAATGCTTAACTTGATGTGTGATAAAAAATGCAATATGTCGTAAATATTGTCGAAATGTTCAATTACGCAGAAATTATCGTTCATCTGAAAGCATCACTTTGATTCTCACAAGTTTCTATGAGAGCAAATTTTTAACGGAATTTGAGCAAATACGAATAAGTGTAAATTTTACAATTCAAATCGAGATGTGATCATCTCGATTTAAATTGATAAATTTGCTCTGTTCTAAAAATATTTATTTGGAAATATATTTTTAATTTTCAAATACTGTTAGCTGATAAAATGCGAAACTGGCCGAATGGTACGTCGCGACGTGCCATCGAAACGTTTTAACTCGTATCCAAATATTCTATTAGATATTTCGTATAAATATTTAATTTATTTTTACTAAGCTGATTTTAGTTTAAGTAAAATAGGTTTTAAGACACTTTGAGTTTGAGTTTAATGGAAAACCTTTATAAATTGTAACGAATAATAACATTGCAATAATTTTCTTACGATTTCTCAAGATATCAAATAGCTTTCACAAGAAAGGAAACGCATGAAGTTTATTTGTTAAAAAACACTTATAATTATAAATCCTAACAGCTTTACTTATATATAGTCTTTTTATATCGAGACAAACTTTTGAAAGCCCATTGAGACGAACTTGTCCCAAATAACGCCGTGTAATTTAATATTCAGTGTCCAAATTAGAAAATTCAACATTTCTAAACTTGAAATATGACGAAAATTACATATTCATCTTGCTTCCATCTAAGCATCTTGGTTTTATTAATATACGCATGTGGGTAAATAAATATATGGCATTACGTAAAACTACTCCATTTCATGTTATTAACTTTGAGTGCAGCGATTTACATATATCATAATGATACCCTAATGGCCACCTATGTCATTTTCATAGCAGCATTCATAAAGCAAATATTTTCTATCACTTCCTCCTAATATTTTTAACCAACTTATTTCAAAAGCGTGTAATATATTTATTTTGTAGCTTATTTATGCTGCGCGACTTTATCGTTTTACTCAGTGGTTGTTCTTTGATCTTATACATTATTCACGTTTTCAAAAAAATGTGATGGGTGCAAAAAAATTTTGTGTCGTAATATTTGTTTTACTTTACGATTTAATATTTTAATAAATTTCGTAGTGCCCTCACTTCTTTGTAAATTAAAGTTGTTTCCATTATTTTAGGAAACATGAAACTGTTCTTAATGTTTAGTAGTAGTTTATTTATTAAAAGTGAATGAGAAACCTTAAAAATTTAACTATGTGTGAAGTCTAACTTTCCTTATCATAATTCATTTATATATACCGTTATATGTAAGTAACTGATCTGTCTGTCCAGTGTTCAGTATAGACGAAAAGTTGTTTGGCGATATAAAATAATAGCTCCAAATAATATAAGTTGCTAGAAAAATTTTTCACGGTAACAATAGTAGGTATATTTCATTCGCTTTTAATTTTTTTCTATTTATATAACCCAATAGATAACAAATTGGATTACTTACTAATTGTTTTCTTCTGCTTTACATGCAAAAGTTAGCTTTCGAAAAAAGTTTAACACAAAAGAGCACAAATGTTTTTCCATTCTCTTCCCTTCTACTGGCACAGTCCACCGTCAGTTATAATTCGCGCTGGTGACGCATTTTCTTTGCTAATGAGTTTTAACTTATTTCTACAGGTTTATTATATATAGGTTTATAGTAATTACAATGGATCTTTTTAGAAGCAAATGGTCAATACCAATCAAATCGTGTAAGATGTTTCAATCCTTAATTTGTTCTTCTGGGTTAGGTTTATTTCAGTTATTTTATTAATTGTTTCCTGGGTCAAGCAGATAACTACGTCCTACCATTTTGGTAGAGATTCCACCTTAGAGCTTATGGAGTGGCTCAGTTTTTTTTATTCTATAATATTTTTTTGATCGAATAACCTAGTTTTTGCTTATATTGAAAGATATTTACGTTCGTATCCGTAGGCAACCAAAATATTGGGCAGTGATCCCACAATGATTTAATAGTATTAAATCCTTCCTTAGATAAAGCGAACTTATCATTGCGTTGCTAATACGTTGCAGCCACTAACATACGACAAATAGATACCTGGAATTTTATAGGTTGCACCAAAGCCATTAATTTCAAGTATTTCTTAAGAACAAATATCAATTTCTCACATCAAATGCATACATATTTTTTTTAAATACAGTTAAAATATTTCGTATTTCACTAGAGAAATCTTTTATCATAATCATGTTTAACTAATGACTTAGTTTTTTATTAACTAAACAGGAATATAGCAATTTAAATTCAAAAGTTTGGCTTAAAATTATACTTTCTAATTTATGAAACAATTACGGATTTAGCATAATCTTGCTCTGTATAAAGATAAAAAAGTAAGACTCGACATATTACATTTTATTGAAACTAAAACGTCTATTCATCTATCTATTCAATTTTAAATAAAATTCTTTGAAATGGATTTTGAAATGGTACATTTTGATACTGTGTCTCTATTCACTTTTAACTTAAATTTAATGAAATTGATTCACTTTCATAGAGATTATTTACACTGGAAGTTTTCTGTGCATAAAATATTATCGCAACACCGGCAGCGACACTAGCGAGCTAGCAAAATAAATTTGTTAGTGAAATATTCAAATTCAATTGTGTATGTAATGAACATAACAATTTCTTATCGTGGTGAACAGCTAGGAAAAGCTAAATAAATTAAACAAAATCAATATCAGTTTTAAAGTATTAATATTGTGGCTCACATTTCGTATAAATTAAGATGGTTTGTTGTATTTTATAATTTAGGGGGTCATGTCTGTGACTACATTTTAATTAGGTCTTTAGGATTCTTGGATAGCCCATTTTTCGGATAACTTAATTACAGATATATTAAGATTTATGAATTTCCAACAAAATATTATCTTTGAGTAAATGGGGAATATTTAAGCTTTAATTAATTAAATTAACTAGGGAAAAAGGAAAATGTAGTGATGGAAAACATCATGAAATTAAAATACTAGGTAACGCGTCCCATGTGGCACGTGATCTATAAATTAAACACACGTGTATCGGGGTAACAGGAAAACTCGGAAGAAAAAAACAGGCCGAAACCTATCTTCAATAAATATCACGGGTAGGATTTTTGCCCACTCCTATCTTGTAATCTAATTATGCTCGTGGATTAATTGACTTCATCTAATGTATCAAAATAAATGTAAATTTTAGTGTTCCCAACGATTCTTTTGCGTTCAATTTTTATCCCAAAGATTGAAAGTTTATAGGCTGTATTCACACAAAATTACCAATGTTAATAACTCTGAAAAGTACTAGAAAAGATGTTCCATGACACGTAGGTATATTCTCCGTTTATTTCCTTTATACAGCTACCAAAAGTGGCCACACAAACAAAACAATATGTCTACAGCATATGATAGTTTACGAACTATAGGGCCCATACCGTGATAGTGCTTTTATATTAATACGATGACAAATATATGAACTGTTTTTCTGTGAAAATGTTAATTTTTAAAGTTATTTGTCCATTCAAAAATATTTTCACAGAAATAGAAATCAAAAAGTTGACAAAGTTTTAGTCGGAGCAGGTAGCACGTTCGATTTACGCGAGCAATAATTTTAAATTGATATTCAGGACGATGACACTAAACATTTACGACAATAAAGATGACTATATGTTAAAGATGATTGTACATTTCAAATACAACGCATAATTTTGTACCTAACAAAAAGTACAATATGTCGTAAATATCGTCGAATTTTTCAAGTTTTAAGAAATAATCGTCCATCTGCAAGCATTACTTTGAATCTTGAAAGCGTCTATGAGAGCAATTTTTGAACGGAATTATAAAATTTACGCACTACTGTATTATTCATAGGAAAGGAATTTGACAAAATAAGTGTAAATTTTACAATTAAAACCGAGATGTGATATCTGATAGGTGGTAGGTGGTAGGGTGTGATATGTGATAGGTGGTAAAGTATTATTTCTACTTTCTTTAAGTTCTTTACCACGACCTAGGTTTCGTTGTATTACAATATCTTCAGGTGGGCTATCAGCAAAGATCTTTGCTAATACACGTAGTTTCATTTAATTGTGAATAATGAATTTCTACAAAATTGACGCCAAATATATTCAATAAACCCCGTAATTAAAATTAAAGGAAAAATAGCCAACGATCACCTTAAGAGTAGTGGTGATTTGTGGTCAGTAGTGGGTTTTACACCCATTCAACGACCTGTATTTTACGTCACTTAAAATTATGTAAATATATGCAAGATTATTTTATTTTTATGAAATAATTTACCACAAATATATTTCTTAACAATTTATTGAAAATATATATTTAATTTTAAAATGCTGTTAGCTGATATAAAGCAAAACTAGCCGAATAGTACCCCGCGACGTGCTATCAGAACGGATTACCTCCCATCCAAATGCGCCATTAGATGTTTCGTATCAATAATTCATTTATTTTTATTAAGTTGATTTTAGTTTAAGAAAAATAGGATTTAAGACGCTTTGAGTTTGAGTTTAATGCAAAATCTTTATAAATTGTCACGTATAATAATATATATTTTCTTATTACTGTAAATAGTTTTCACTAGAAAGGAAACCCATAAAAATTATACTTTAAAGGACATTTATGATCATAAATTGTAGCAGCTTTACTAATATGAAGTATTTTTATAATGAGACCAACTTTTGTATTTTCGTATGACAATAGGTTCCAAATAACACCGTGTCATTTAGTATTGAGTTCCCAAATTAGAGAATTCGACATTTCTAAACTTGAAATATGATGAAAATTACATATTCATCTTGCTTCCATCCAAGCATCTTGGTTTTATTAATATACGCATGTGGATAAATAGGTATCAGTCATTACGTAAAGCTACTCCATTTTATGTTATTGACTTTGAGTACAGTGATTTACGTATATCATGATGATACCCTAACGACCACCTATATCATTTTCATAAAGTAAATATTTTCTATCGCTTCCTCCATATATTTTTGGATAACTTGTTTCATAAGCGTGTGAGATATTTATTTCGTAGCTTATATACCCTGCGCAAATTTATCGTTTGCCTCAGTGTAAGTTCTTTTATAATATGCATTATCCACGTTTCCAAAAAAATGTGACGGAGGTAGAGACATTTTTTGTCATAATAGTTGTTTTCTCTTACGATCTCGACGTTTTAATCAGTTATGAGGCGCCCTCATTTCTTTATAAATTTAAGTTATTTTCAGTTACTTTAAGATACATGAAACTGTTACTTGGCTTTCTTTGTATGCTTAAGAGTAAAATTATTTTTCGCAATACTTTTTACTCATCCCTAATATTTAGTATTAGTTTATTCATTAAAAATAATGAGATAAAACTTAAAAAGGAAATTAAGGAAGTCTAATTTTTCTTAATATCACTTATTTAGATATACCGTTATTATTCTTTTTAATTAGTAATTAGTAATTTTGTTTTACTATCAAAAAACAAACACCAAATTAATTATCATAGCGCTTCTAATTTGAAATCGTGCACCGTGGTTTGCATAATTAAAAATGTCACTATTAGCTTCCCTAACAGTACGATAACCCAACAAGCGATTTCATAGAGAGAAAACTTAACGTTTCTTTAGGTTTTAGGTTATGTTAAAATAGGATAAATGTGTGTGCAGATTTGAAAATTTCGAAGTAATGATTAGAGTGATATCGATTCATTAGGTTATGATTAAAGTTAAAACTGAACGATAATAGGTTAAATGTTTTTTTTGTAAGTTATTGGAAGTTTTACGTGAAAGTCAGGGAATATTTGTAAAAATGAATTTATTTTATAAGAATATGAAGAAAAAATGATTTACCTGTAAGTAACTAGTTTTTATCAATTTTTTTCCGTTTAGCAATCAAACATCATATTTCTCATCATTGCGCTCTTAGCTTTAAATGTTGCACCGTAGTTTGCATAATTCAAAATAGCACTACTAGCTACCTCTATCAATGCATACCTCTATCATAACAAGTGATATAATAGGTGAAAGAACATAATGTACGTTTGGCTTTTAGGCTACGTTACAATGGGATAAATATGTATGCAGAATTGAAACATCGGAACCAATTATTAAAGTAATATTAATTTAGGTAAATATAGATACATAATTAATGTTACAATGTAGTAAAATAAGAAACCGAAGAGCCAAAATTCGAAACTTAATTTTAGGAATTCTAAATTTAAAACTGTAACTGGTTAATTTTTAACAGAATCTGGTGTCCGGAAAATGCATGATAATTTAAACATTAAATCGTTTATATCGACTGCGAACGATACAACTCAAAAGTGGAGTGTCGAAAATATGGGGAAATTAAAACAAAAATGAGGGAGAGGGGAAGGTAAATGGAAAGGGGCGGCGAAGGGGAAGGGGAAGAAGGAACGGAGAAGGATGTGGTGAGGAGAGGACGGGGAAGGGGTATATGAAAAGGGATGGGGAAGGGGAATAAGAAGGTGTAGTGGAAGGTGAACGCGAGGCGAACGCGAACGCGAGGCGAACGCGAAAGCGAAGGTGAACGCGAGAGCGGACGCCAAGGCGAACGGGAAGGCGAGGGGGAAGGCGAGACCGAAAAAGAAAGCAAAGGAAAGGGACGGGGAAAGAGAAGAAAATCTAATATAAATATAATACCATAAACTAAGCAATTTCACGTTCCTATGGGAAACTCGAAGTCAACCGAGCGTCGCTCGGTAACCAGGTACTATATAATAAACTATCTAAAATTACATTATCATTATTTGTTTCATCTACTGACAAATTGTGTTATTAAAGTAATTATTAATTTATATTAATACTTCATTATCTATTACACAAAGAAAATTAATAAACTCAATATTAGGATAGTGAGCAAGCTGTGAACCGGCAAATTAGTTCTGATATATAATCTAAGTAAAGTCTAAAGTCAAACAATGGAACAAATTGAAGTGAGGCAGTGCTTTCAATATTCAGTTCTCGGAAGAAGCGCACAAACAATTGGTGTTCACAATGGGATGACGGTACTTGCATACAGTATTTGAAATTGTGGATGTATTTGTTCTCGTGGGGTGACTATGGACTATTTGAAAAGAAAAAAATAAATAAATTGATTATTTTCAAAGTTTAACTTTTTTGGAGACATCTGAGTTAAAAAAACTGTCATGTTAAAATTGTGAAAAGAGTATATGGTGCATGCTTGAAAGTTTGACAGACACAATGTCTGTCAAATAAATATTGAATACAATATTATTAACAATGATCCTTATTTAACGATTAGTCTTATTACAAGTAAACAATATTTATTTGTCCTATTTTGTCCCTTTTTTTCCTACCTGCAACTATTTCTTTGAAGAGAAAGTATTTTATTTTTAAAATTGTCGTTTAATTTGTATGTATTTACAAATTTTATGACAACTATCAAGGTACTCATGATAACTTTTTTAATGTGGATAATCACAACCTCTATTTGTGTATACGATAATAGAATATAGTATTTTATACACCCGTCAATCATCTTCACCCATCATAAATCTAATACAAATATATATTACGTACCCAAGATAATAATGGAAGTATCACTCCGGCGTCTGTTCGTCGGTTTGTTCGTTAAAGTTTTTCAAAATGTATCGTGTAACTTTAAAAGTTGAATTTTGGAAAAGTTTAGAGTTATATAGTCCGTTCACTTACCTTATTTTGTTCTAGTGAATGATCCCTAGGCTAGATTTCTAGTGAATGATTATTTCGCTGTTCAAATATTTTTCAAAGTCATTATCATAGCGCTCTCAGTCCATTCTCAGTTATTGTCCATTCTCAGCACTTTAATTTTCTTGTTTAGCTCATTATAACTAAGTAATTTTAATTCTTAAATGTCAGTGAGACAAGGTATAAACGTCATCCAGTGATGAACAATATAAATTATCCTGCTCCTCCAATGGACTTGCATTTTATAGGGTCACGTATATCCGAATGTTTATCAGTACTTTTCTAACCTTGGTTTGAAAATAGAAGCCGCAATTGTTCCCCTTCACAATACACTTCATGTTTGGTTACAGCATAGTAAGTAAAAATAGCTTAAATTCTTCATATTGCCATTCTTCACCCTGTTCATTTCAACGCCATTGATGTGTCCTAATTATCTATACCATAGGTCCCGTCTATAATTATCGAAGCTGTCAAAAAGCATCCTTGTTTAGTTTGTGTTGCAACATATTACTACTTCACATTTGACGTTTTTATTTTATCATAATTTTTTTAGAGGGGATTTTCTCTCTGCGAATCAGTGTTTTGTGTAATTTAAACAGAATGTAGAGAGAATGGTTGAAATATTAGGTGCATTCTTTTAATTTTTTTTTATTTTAATCTATTTCCAACAATGCTTTCATGATTATTAGTTCGGGGTTGATAACTCAACTGGATTAGTTTTCATTGGCAATAAGCTTGTGGCTAATTACTCTGTCTATTGGCCTTATTAGAATACTTGTCAAGTAATTGGAGTTTATTACCCATGTGAATTATATAATGCGAATTTATTTTTAATTTGCCGCATATGGCTGATTAGCATATCTCTTGACCTTATTTTAATAATCACTTGCTGGGAGGTAGTTATCCGTATAGACTGTATACTAGGAATTTATTTTTGATTGGCTGCGACTATGGAGCTGGTTACCCTATTAGAGGGTCTTATTGAAATTATTAGAAAGGGATTTTGGAAAAAAAAATGTGGCCACGATACCTTGTTGAGACATTTATTTCTCATTTGAGCTGAGTTTCACAAAGTTATAAAACGAAATACAAACAATAATTTGTTAAATAGAAATTTCATTTTTAAATCTGTTGCGAATAGAAATCAATAATGTTATTTAATAAATTATGCCATTATTCAACTTCTCTTCATTCCCAATATTATTTTGAGAAAACTTAATCTTATATTTAAAAGTTTTACACGGTGTATTATTACGATATAAAGTATTTTTGTAATAAAGATAACAATCAAACGAAGCATTAGAAAGAGATTACAAAGTGTTGTTTGAAACTGCTGTCTATTGGAAAACTAAGGTAACAGAATAACAAAAACTCACACGAATTCATATGGAATCAGAAACACATAAGTTTATATGCACAGAAGAGAGACTAAAAAAATGTAGGCTAACAAAGTGAGTAAATCATAAAAAAGAAATGAGAGCAATGAAAATCAATATATTTATTCTAAAGCTTAGCAAAGTAATCTGTTATTGAGCTTTCACGGAAAATAGTATGACGTTTAGGAAAAGCTTTTAGAACATAATCCAAGGCTTCGAGGAGCGAAGCTAGGAAATTTTAAGTTTAAATATAACATACTACGGGAATTACTAATGCTTTATTGGCCTTAAGAATATAGAAGAAAAATAATGTCGGTTGACTAAAATTGCTAATTGACCTAGTAAATAGTAAATTAATTGACACTTGATATTCATCTCGCTCGTTCTTAATTACGGCAATAATTTTATCAGTAAAATAATATTTATTAAAAACTAACGGCGCCCTGCGATTTCACTCCCGTAGAACATTAATTATGTTACCCTACCCGGTCGTCGGGTTGGGGGTATATCTGTATAACTCAGAATGATAAGTTAATAAATAGGCCGACCTCTATCTACCTTGCACAATTCATACAGTATTCTTCAACCTCTGTTACCTATTTTATAACTGTTCTGCTACTCTAAATTTTGGCATAACCTTCAATGTTATCTTCATCAAATTATGAATTTTCTGACACAAAAATAATTTTTAAAATTGGACATTTAGATGAAAAAATTAACGCGGACCAACAAATATACAAACTTTCCTATTTTACATATTAATATAGATTTTCTATACTCAACTGGTTCTTAGAAGGTATCGAGTATATGCTAATTTGGTCTTTTCCTAATTTACGCTAGGCATGTCTCTATCGTGATGCGGCTTTAATTGGCTTCCTCGGTCATTTAGTGAATCAATTCAGTCGGGCATATTCTTCAATTAAAGCTCGTAATGGTGCTACATATAACTCGACACGGTATTTGGAGTGGAGTTCGTTGTCAACATCATGGACTTATCACCGTAATATTTTACTGGTATATAGTTTATGAACGGGACTCTTAAATTTTGAGGTTTACGAGGAGGTGTCGATTTAAATCCGTTTTCTTGATATGATGCACTCGAAGGCTTGGCTCGAGCTATTATCAATCAATTGCCCTTCGATCTTTTTGTATTTTATTTGTACATGTAATAAAATCGTAACAAAGTAAATCCTGTAAATGGAAAACATTTTAAAAAGAGTGGTTGATTTAACTTATAGAATGATAATAGAAGCCGGAAAGCTTTTTTTAAGCATGTTTTTATTTCTTTATATTATTTTGTGTATCAATCACGCAAAATCTGCTGAACAGGTTTTGATGAAACTTGGTATGATAATAGTTTATAACCAAAAGCAACATATGAAAGACAAAAAATTTCTTATTCTGAATTCTGAATTTGAACGCAAGTGAAATCATGGAGTATAATATATTACATTTGTATAAATATATTATATTTGTAAAAAAAAAAGTCTTCTACGAAAATACGGTAAATTTCATTAAACTACTGATAAATTCGTAGAACCATAAAATCTCATTATATATATATATATATATATATATATATATATATATATATATATATGTATATATATATACATACATATATATATCTATATATATATATATATAGATGTGTGTGTGTGTGCACCAGACCATTCGTTATAAAACCAACAAATTATAAATTTTGGCAAATCTGTTCGTTTTTGCTTTTAGACGAATTTGAAAACAATTAAGGTTAGAGCTGAAAATAAAGAAATACTTCAGCGTTTTTGGGAAATCGCCAACCTTAAATTATTATTCTATAAAAAGACAAATGAAACCAACTGCATTCATAGTTCCTCTTTGACAGAGAAAACCAGCAAGTATATTCAACAGCTAAGACAAAAAATAAAACATTTTTATTTGTCAGTTGCATAAATAGAAATATATTGAGATAGTGGGAGAACTAACTGCAGCGAATACATGATAAATATGTGGGAATTAATAAAAATACATATGACTTTTACTTAAATGTGAAACAATCGGTTGAGATTAAAATTCTATTTGTCAGAGTAGGCAGCTACGTGGTCAAAGCCCACATTAACCTTAATGAGCGTTATGACCTGTATTTGAAATGTAAACCAATGGTATTACTGCAACAAAGTATACGGTTCTCATGCATTAAATTGGATGATAAAATCTAACAACCTAATATTAAATTGAATGATAATATCTAACAACCTATATACAAATTACATTCAGTGTTAGACAGCAACATTAATATCCAATGTTGTAATAGGTATTAAATTATTTTATTAGAAACATTTTATGGTTTTTCAATATATATTTCGACGTATCAAATTAATTTTAATTTAAACTTATTTTCGAAGATTGCCTTAAAATTGATGACTAAAGGGCTCACATTCATATCTTAATAAATTTATTTTTTTATATTTAACTATTTTTGATAATACCTATCTTCCACGCATATGTTGTTATGTTTATAGAAGTTGCGTGTTAAATATTAAGAAATGTCGCAATTATTGACTAAAAAATTAAATACTGTACTGGCAACAAGCACACAGAGCAAAGTCTCAATATCGCTAATATTTCTATTTAAAAGTATTGTAATATATTTAAACAAGTTAAACCTAGCAGCGCAACTTTGATTACTGTTTTTTGTAGCTGTCATCAATTAAGTGGCTTTTGTATAGACTTAATTGCAATATATAGGTTACTTATCTGCAATCTATGTTAATTTTCAAATAGGAAATTATGTTGTAGCCGATTTCTTTAATCGGGAACAAGACGTTTATTAAAAATTATGCAAATTATATAGCTGTTTCAGATAGATTATCTACGAATTGGTTATTTCACATGAAATAAGATGATTAGTGCTTTAGTTTACAAAAAAATACAGCATGAAAATAGAGTAAGAAAAAGCTAAAAAACCGCAAAAACAATGAAAATCTACAGCATGTAAATCTAAAGAAAAAGAAAATGCTATTTTTTCCTAAAATTTTCAATATTGGTAATAAAAATATTTACTAATATCAATAAACTTGGAAATATTTTTTTTTACATTCAACTTTTAACCCAATACTTTGATTTTTTAATTTCAAAATCAGTTTTTTTTTACATAAAATTACTATTTATTTCCAAAAAGTAATATTTTAAAACTTGGCCGTGATAAGAACTAATTTTATATATCGACTTAGCGGATTTTTTTTCATAAAAAGAGATATTTACAGCATTGAAAGCGCAAACGGTGTATTCTGAAATACGCTGAAAGAAAAGTTCTACTATGGCTAAAATTTGATCAAAATATCCTCCCAAAATATCCGTTATCGTTGATAAAACTTTTAGAAAATATCTTTTAATAGTTGCAATAATAATTTCTTAAATTAGCTTTTAGGATAAATGCTATTTGATATACAATGAAAATTACCTAGTAAAATTAATTCTTGTTGATATTCTCACTCGGTGAAAACGTAGTTAAATTGAGCTAGTAAAAACTAACAGGTTCAGTACCGAAGTATTTATAATTTAATCTAATCGCTTATAATACATAAACCTGTCATTTGGGGATCATAACTTCGATTTTTGTGAGGCTTTTCATGAGTTATATTTAAGGAGACTGAAAATAAAGGGAAGAAGCTATGCATATGAAGAGAACGGGTAAATGAGAAGGCAAAAAAAGTAGAAAAGCGCGTACACTTGAGCGTATTTGCGGAAAGAAGTTTCACTTCTTCCGTGTTATGAAATGGGTGAGGCTCAAATATGCGTATCTTTTTTCTTTCTTTTATTCTTATTAAGAAAAGGTATTTAATAACATTTTTTGAAAAATATTTAATAGAATGAATTTCTACAAAATTAACGCCAAATATATTCAAGATTAATTTCAATTATTTGCAATAGCGAATCGTTATACAAAGAAACACTAACCGAAAGAAATTTGGAACTCGATCCAAATTTCAATTCGGGTATTTAAATTTCGCTATAATATTATTTCCATTAACACAAATTACAATGAAAACACATTTTGTATTTCTGAAGTAAGATATTTTCGTACCTGTTAAATTGTAATAAGATACGACTAATATTACAAAGAGGCGAGAGACACATTCAATGCGTCCGCTCAGTAGCATATAATTAAGCCTTTATTCACGCCGTAACATAAAATTACAAATAGGCGAGAGACACATTCAATGCGTCCACTCGGTAGCATATAATTAAGCCTTTATTCACGCCGTAACATAAAATTACAAAGAGACGAGAGACACATTCAATGCGTCCGCTCGGTAGCATATAATTAAGCCTTTATTCACGCCGTAACATAAAATTACAAAGAGGCGAGAGACACATTCAATGCGTCCACTCGGTAGCATATAATTAAGCCTTTATTCACGCCGTAACATAAAATTACAAAGAGACGAGAGACACATTCAATGCGTCCGCTCGGTAGCATATAATTAAGCCTTTATTCACGCCGTAACATAAAATTACAAAGAGGCGAGAGACACATTCAATGCGTCCGCTCGGTAGCATATAATTAAGCCTTTATTCACGCCGTAACATAAAATTACAAAGAGGCGAGAGACACATTCAATGCGTCCGCTCGGTAGCATATAATTAAGCCTCTATTCACGCCGTAACATAATTGTGTGTTATATGGATATTTGATAATTATGAGATAATTTACGGAACAATGAAATAAATTGAACCTATTTTATCATACAAACCTACTTCCTATTACGCCTGTTATTAAGGTTATAAAATGTTTAAATAACAAAGTGCTAACTACAAATAATATTGACTCAGATAACTTCTAATAATACCCAGTTTCTTGGCGAAAAATAAATAATGACGAAAGCTTAATATTACCTTTAGAATATAATATTATGGTTGAAATATAAGTTAAAAATATAAAGGAAAATAACATTGTTATATTTACATTATCAATCATTAAATTAAATTTTAATATATTGGAAAGCAAAGTGACCTGCTACGATCGAAATAAACTACTTGACGCCAATTCTTGCAATCTTGCATTAGTTTTTACGGGATCGTGGCTAGCAATTTCTAGTGTGTAAATCTAAATAATCTGGTTAGTTCAAAAATAATCTGGTTAGTTCAATGTTTCGGTCTTTGATTACGAATTCTTGGCTCCTCGACCCTTCCCAGCAAGATACCTTCCTCCAGATTATTTGTGTCTTTTCCTGTAATATGATCGAATTACCTGAATATTTTATTGGACATAATAAAAAAAACGGTCAATTACGGATATCAATTTCTTTAAAACTAGACTAGTTGAACCGATGAGCAGTCAAAAGCATAACAAAATGTCTCGCCAGCACCAGGTCTCAAAAGTTTCAACGTGTTTTTATCTGTGGCTGTTATGGTCCAGGTCTCAAACTTGTAAAAAAATACGGAGTATCGTAAGGTATATCAATTTTGTTCTTGCAACTTACATTTCCAATTCTGATTACGTCCTTTGAAATGCAATGCAGCGAAGAATTTGAAACAATACATTGAATTATTATTATTTTGTTTAATTCAATAATATAACGCAATGATAAATATTTTTAAGCAAAATATTTCTTTTACTTTATTTCTCCGTTTTCTTTTAATTAAAATGTTTTGAGACTAAAATAGAATGTATTAGAAATGTGAATTTTTATGATCCGTTGCGATTAGTTTATTTATTTTATTTATTTATTAACTTTTATGTATACTACATATGGCGGACCTATTGCTACATGAGCAATCTCTTCCAGTCAACCATAGGTATATGACATATATAAAACGATAAACTCACCCCTATATCACTTTTTATTTGTTCATTTTTCAATTATTATCAATTGATTTGTATCCATGCAACTTGCATATGTTTTGAATGAAACAAATTGAATCTTTAGGATGACTTCTAAACAGGTTGATTGAATCCTGATTTCTTATTATTTTTGAATCCAGATATTTTATAAATTTAATCCTCCCACCGGTTTTTTAATCTTAATTTTTTAAGCTTAATCCTCAGCCACTGATATGAGCGCCTGCTGAGAAAAATTATGACAAATACTTATATTGAAATAATTTTTATCTATTGGTAGTTTTAATATGCCACAACAAATGAAAAGGATAATTACAACAGAATATACATTTAAAGTTGATAAAAATGTCTTTACCTCCTAGACATATTGCTAATTGCTAATTTATTACGAATATTGAATTTTTATCACATCATTTATGCTTACGTCTACGTTCCAAATTAAATTAACAAATCAATAATAGTTTAATAAATGGTTATTTAAGATATACAAGCGTAAGAGATTAATAACTATATTGAATATATTTACTTTAGTACTTATTTATTATTATTTGAATGATGAGTTGAATCATTATCCGATATAAGATATATCGGATAATGATTCTTGGCATAAATAGTAAATAGTCCATTTGAGAAGATTAAAAACTTCCCAAGTAGATTGCCGGAAAGGTAATTTAATCACTGTAACTATAACACCTGCTCTAAGCACAATTCACATTTGTCATAGAATTAGAATAAAAGACGGAAATATGATATACTAATACAGATCTTTGACAAACGTCTCTTTCTTAGGTTCCTACATTCATATTTTAAGCACTTTTGAAAAGTGATCCTTTAATTCACAAGCAACTTTTGAAAAGTGATCCTTTAATTCACAGAACAGAGAATCGTAGAAAACTTATACATTTGTATATATTATACATCCATAAATAAAAACCAGTAAGAAGAGCAAACAATTCTATTGGATATAATAAATGGTTAAAAAGTAGTTAAAACACATGTCTAAAAATGTAAACATATACATTAACCTTGCTCTATGTATAAATTAGAAAAATACAAATAATAAAAAGTTAACATCTGTGTTAAAAGTTATAACATGAGATAATCAATTCTAATCACATCACTGTAACATACCAATCTATTTCTATCTAAACAAATGATACGGGTGTATTCAACCTCATATTAAAATTATATTAAGAGACAAAGGAAGTCCATAAATATAATAACAATATAAATTTTCCTATTTCTACAATGAAAATATTTGCAAAAAATTATTAGGGATAAAAAATAAGGGGTAAGCGTCAAGGTAATTTTTGAAATTTTTTCGCCTAAGAACAAATACACAAATGTATTTGTTTGTGGCGGTATAACGTGAAAGATATGAAAATGTAATATTCTCATAAATATATTTACTTGGATTATAACAACAAAGAAGTGCCCAGCAACTCAACGTGTAGTAATTACAAAAAATTATCGTCTTACATTAACAGATGGCGTTAATTATACTTTAAAACGCGCTGTAATCTCATAGATTTACTTTAAAGAAATGTACGTGACTAAAGGTGATGTGTATAATGGTACGGATGAGTTATTTTAGTGAAGTTAAAGTAAAACTACTTTCAAGTACATTTTTTTTGTTTTAATTTTTTTTTTATATGAATTTTTGGCAAATGACGTAAATTATTATATTTATATATATTTATAGTATATACATATATATATATATATATATATATATATATATATATATATATATATATATATATATATATGTAATATACATAGAAATATAATACTCTAAATTGAAAATCAATAGTATATAAAAAAAGTTTGCAGCTATTCTTCAAAAAAGTTCCTTTTCATATTTCATCTTCAACATCGCTTTTAACAAAACAATTCTTATCTGGGAATTGAACGTACAATAAGAAAAAAATCTCACCGTACTGTGAATGCTAGTTATCATTACCTTCTCCTATCCTAAGTGGTTGGAGTAAAACGCCATTCCCCCCCTGTAAAGCTAAGGTTTTTTTTGAGATCTCAGGAAGCTGGTTGGTGAACGGAGATGAGCACCATATGTTGAAAATCGGAGAGTGTGTTGAAAATCGGGAGGATTTGAAATATAGATATTATGACAACATGTCGCTCCTCGACCAATGTCGTGCTGCAAGCCAAAAACATTGGTTGAACTGAAGCTGCTGTGTCCATTTACGTAATCCGACAATTAAATCTATAATATAAAAATAAGTCGGGTTTTCCTTCCTGACGCTTTAACTCCAGAACGCACGAACCTATTTCCACGGTTTTGCATTCGTTGGAAAGGTCTCGGGCTCCGTGAGGTTTATAGCAAACAAAATTCAGGAAAAATTTCAACAGAAAAGCAGGAAAACAGGGAAAATCACACAGCGCCATCTCTGAAACATAGCATGTACTACAAACCAATATGGTTTTACATGGTTGTGGAGCAGATGGCGCCAGTATTTTAAGTAGGTGGCGCCGGTGCGTGATACATTGTTTGACAGCTACTCATTGTACTCTGCTCAGTTATTTTCATGTGACATTTATTATGCGCACGTTCTTTCAAACGCTAACTTAAAACCGGTATTGTGTTCACTGTGAAATTGCGAAATTGAGGTTAAAGTTATTCGTTTCCTAACAGTTCAATTGGAAACCATCAAAACAATCACGCGTATTGTGCAAATTTTTAGTCAATTTCAACAGCAGGCATTTGTCATTTTTTTGCAACTGTGTCAATTATGTGGATCGTGCATTTGAGGTTAAATTCACCAGTCTGTCCATAGTCCAAAATGCCTAGAGGACGACGTGCGAACATCGGCCGCCGCACAAGACATGCAAGCCAGCAACAAGTGTATTCACAGAACTTAAGCGAAGAAAGACAAAATATAATAAGAAAAAATGCCCGATTGAGACAACGCGTGAGCACACAAAGATCATTGGCCTCATACAATCGCTTGGCATTCCAATATGATCCAACTGCGAACTACAGTGATGATAAATTATTAATGTATATATTCCTCGAATACCAATGATTCCGACTGATCTTCCGTTTGACTTCAAACAATTGTAATTTCCGGTTCACCTTGCGTTCGCAATGACAATTAACAAGTCGTAAGGCCAATCGCTTAGTGTTTGGGGGATAAACTTAAAAAATCATTGTTTTTCACATGGGCAGCTGTACGTTGCGTGTTCACGAGTTGGGAAACCATATGCTTTGTTCGTGTTAACGTCAGACCAAAAAACAAAAAATGTGGTTTACCAAAGAGCACTTCAGTGAAACGGATAATTTGCGGACACGTATAACGCTTCGATTCAGTATTTACTTTGGATTCACTTTAATTCTTTACTTAGAGAAGTTCAAATAAATTACACTTCATTTTTGTAATCAAAATGAATTCATTACGGTTGTGAAATGAAATAAATTTTTTCCTTTTCAAATATAAAAAAAAATAAAATTTTTCATCATCTTTTAATCCCCAAACGAAATGTTACAAAAAACCAAGCCATCTGGTGGCGAAACGGAGTTCGCCGGGTTTGCTAATGACTTAATAAATTTAAATATCAAAACTGTAACCTTTACTCAATATTGTTAACGTGGGTTTGCAATTCCAATTTAGATTACTTTTCCTACGCACAAATTGTACTAAAAACGTGTATTTTATTTATTAACTACGTGTATGTTATATTAACTACGTGTATTTCCAAGGGATTATTTGTTTTTGAATAATGTTGAAAGTGACAATAATACGAGCAGTTTGGAAGATATCTACGTGACTAATATGAATCGGAACAAGTACATGCGTTGTTTATAAAGTTACCTTTACAAAAGTTATGAAATACATTTTACAGCTATGAACTATATTCAAAATCTGCAGTGTTATACTACATATAGGCTTTTGATTAGCAAAATCGGATTATTTTAAACTAAGCTAGATCTAATTAAATCTAAGAAAGAAAAATTTGAAAACTTTCATAAATAGAACATCTGGAGTGAGTACTGAAGTAGCGTATCACTATTAGTTTATTACCACAATATATACACTCAATACATTGCATTCTGCGATTGAATGGACATTATACCTATGCCACTTGTGAATAATTAATACAAATATATCAAATAAAATTAAGGTTTGATTATTGCATTTAAAACCATTTTAAACCACCGGGTCGAAATTTGGGGTGCCAAGATTAGAAATTAAATTTGGTAATTAATACATTTCTGGTTAAGTATAATTCATTAATACGTCTTTTGGATTAATTAAAACATTTAACGACAACTATTATGGTTCCCTTAAAAAATATTCAACAATATAGTTTTCAGGATTTCGTAACTTTTGTCAACCAAATTTAACTGATTGTAATAGAAAATCATTTGAAAAATGGGTACAAGTGACTCAAAAATTATAGTTTTAAAGATCTTATTGCTTTTAACTAAAAAATAAGTATTCATATTTACCACATTATGAGATACCACAGAAGGCATTTCATGTAAATGTATACATCTTTAATTTTTTTTTGATGGAAACTTAATGCTTATGAAAAACAATCACTAAAACTTATGTAATTTTAAAAAAAGTTTACAATTTCTTAAAAAATAAAGTATTTATTATTCCTTCGCATAAATATTCGAATTGCTTACAATTGACTCCAATGCACGCGCGATATCAAGGCAGTAGAAGTAATTTAGGTTAGAAATAATTTCAATAATAGTATATTCAACGACTTGGCAAAAGTTGTAACCCTTTTTTATGATAATTTTTTAAATGGCGCTACGTCAGAAGCAAATATAGGAGTAAAAGGAACAATACAAACAGCCAATATTTCAAATGGTTTGCCAGTTTTGAGCAGTACATTTTTTTTCAGCACAAGCCATTCAATTCGATCGACAAAAATTACGAAATCTTAAAATTTCTGAATTTTATTTTAAGGAAACCGTGTTAGTTGCGATAAAAGGTTTTAATAACCTTACAAGATGTACTACTTAAATATATCTGGATGCAAGCAAGTTAATAATAGGACTTAATTTGTAGTGTTGTTCGTACTAAATTTCATTAAAATCAGCCGACCCTTTTGAGGAGTAGAAGGTATACACACCCGCATGCATACCAGGAGAATAGTATTGAATTTTATAACATATGGATTTGACCCTTTGACATTAAATGAAAACTCAGTTACTACTAGTTATCATAAATACTTTAAAATAGTGAAATAAACATTATAGAACATACAGAGAAGTTTTTTTAACATTCCAGAAATCGCTAAAATTAGTGACAGGTTTATTAGTCACTAACCAAATACAATAGAATTAGAATGAATTATTTGAAAGTATAGTGAAAAGTGTGTACTCGGGAGTTCATGCCCTTGTTTCCATTAAAGTGCATTATTGATAAATAATGAAGCACTTATTATCACAAGTCAGAGATTAACATAATTTTAGTTTTTATAAAGAGACGGAAATACGACAGTAATTTTGAAAACGTGTACAGATATCACGATAACCATGTTAACATGTTGAATTACGTTGGAGCGATATTAAGTTTTTCCTTGAAGCCAAATGAAAATAGCACTTCCTCATATTTTTAAAGTAGCATTTTTGCATTAAAATAATTTTAAAAAGTTAGTGTCTATATTTCGTTCATAAATTGAAATAAATACATCCATTAGAAGAAAAGTCCTAAGTTATGCTCGTTCCTCAATCTTAACGGCTCTACGTGCATATAACCTACGAAATCACAAAAAAGCTTTAGGACCTTACAAAAATTACATGGTTATAAAGTACGTAATTATATGAATTGAATTATAATGAAAATTATATGTATGTCGTCCGCCAAGATCTATGTTTTATGGGTAAATCAGGCAAATAGATATAAGTCGTCGCCTAAACCGACTCTATTCAATTATAACGTTAAGTAGAGCAATTTGTACCAAACTAATGTTCGATGCTTCCCTAACAACTGCAAATTTATTTTCGTAACGTATTTCACTCATGACCTTTATTTTTATGGCCATTTGTAAAATAAACATTTTTCATAGATCTCTTCGTCAAATTCCGTGGTAAGTTATTTCAAAGGCGAGCGGTTTTTATTTAGTATTTGGTTTCTTATTTTTTATACTATGCGATTGATAACTTTCCCCAAAATGGAGGATTTCGATATGTTTTAACCATGTTTTTACAAGACAAGGTAGTTCGTTTATATACAATGTTGTTCTTTTATGTACAGTCAAACTGTTTTGATTTTCAAGATGAAACTTCTTAGCTTTATATATAATTCTGTCCTAGCCTAATATATCAGCCAAATTATATAAGGATTAACAAGAATATATTAAAAATACGAATATTTCTTTGTGAGAGAAAATTTTCTACATTTTTCTGTGTATGTAGCTTAAATGGCAAGAATGATTTCTGATTTTTTTTAAATATCATGAACAAACAAAATACCTCCAGTTAATAATTAGTAGCATTCATGTTATTAACTTTAAAGATAATGCTGAAACATTAGTAGTCTAAAAATGTGTCTATATTGCATATGCACGTAGGGATATTTAAATTATCGCATATGTGACATGGTTTCATGAGGTAACTATAATTTTTACAAAATTGTATCTTCTGCTATATGGGCCATGGAGTATACTGTATTAACTTTAAAGCGAAAATTCTTCAGCTTTGATTTATATGCGTAATTTATTCAAATTTATTCATGTGAATAAATTTTAAAAAGTGCAAAGTCTTGAAATTCTCAAAGGTAGAATGAATATATGGTTCGCATATTAGAATAAGCAAGCTCTAATACTTTAACGAAAAGGGAAAAGCTAATATGACAGTAGAAATAAAGGCGAAATAAGTCGAAGGGTCATCATGCGTTTTATGAATTTTCAACTTGGTTTGTAAATCACAATACGCTTTTTGTATTCATTGAAAGTGTATGTGATACTTTTTCTTATAATCACGTTAGTAATTTAAAGTGGATTTATGTGCTATAAGTGATTAAATAATATATTTTTATTAGTGTGCATATTTACACTATATATATATATATATATATATATATATATATATATATATATATATATATATATTTATATATATTTATGTATATATATATATATGTATTTATATATATTTATGTATATATATATATATATATATATTTATGTATATATATATATATATATACACATAACTTATATTATATAGGTTATATTTTATATTTATAGAAAATTCAGATAAGTAAGATGTAGTATTTCGAACAATTTAAAAGTATTACTGTTATATAAAAAAGACATAATAATACCAAACATTTCGATGGAAATAGTCGTATAATTGAATGTTAATCGCAAATACTTAATTTTTAATAACATTAAAATATTTTTTCACAAAATTTACTAATGTATAAAAATACATGAAATACAATAACATTGCACAGAATAAATACACTGCATACATATACAATTACATTACAATTTATCTGGGCTTCACACCGATATCCAAAGATGGCTGTGTCTAATGCTAGTGCGAAATAGTGAATAGTGAGAAATAGTATTACAGAACATATAATATCTATTACGGAACATATTCGCAGAATATATTCATCATAAATCTGTTTATTACATCGTATATTAACAGTAATTACATCGTATATCAACAGTAACATTGTTCGTTCAGCCATGCCGCAGGGCTTATTAAATGACATTATTGCTCCAAGTAGAAAACTTTTGACATAGCTTAATTTAAAAGTAGTGTTTTCTTTTGCCACATATCATTTCTTTTCTGTCCAGATCATTTTGATTATATTTATTTTACAGTGATATGATGGCAATCTTAGTATCTTACAGTGATATTTATTATTGAATAGCTTGTTAGAAGAACATACGCCATTTTAATTACACTCGTATTTAAAAATATTACACATTTAATACAACGAATTTAACATTATAAAACACGTAATAATATAATAAACTTCTACATAATTCAAAATATTTTTATGAAACACAGATAAAAATAAACAAGCAAACAGATAGTTAATCATATACACCTGCATTGGTTGTCCTAAAACCCAAGACTAACAAGTTAGTTTTACTAGATATACATATCCGAATGGAGAATAAAAGTTTATTGCCCCGTAAAATTCATAAGCACAAATCGACATTTTTATCTGATAAAATGATGATTTCATGAAAGTCGAATGAAAGTACGGTGTCTAAATAATATTATTAACTCTCAAATAAAGTCTCAAGGTGTATTGGCCATAAAAATGGGTATTACATTTCTTCTCTTTCTAATATAAATTCTAATGTTTTTCAGATTATTCGAGTAGTATAAAAATTAATATAGATATGTCAATTTTGTATAAATATTTAATTATTTGTCGAAGATTTTGAGATAAGGTAAACATTACATGTTCCGCAGACATAAATATATTATTTTTAAACTACTTGTTCGAAACACAAACGTAGATATATGTTTTCTTTTCAGAATAATATTTTAATTATTATATTATTTTCCGCTTAGTACACTATGCCGCTCATAATGCGTTTTCTTTTTGTTATACTATTAAAATGCGTCATAAGAAATCGCCACGAATATACTATAATATATATAAATGCAATAAAGGCTGCGTTTCCGGGTATTAGCGTAGGGTAATTCAATATGATATGGCCTGTTCGGTGAAACGACCAACCGAAAAATTTTACTGTCTGCTCTAGATGTCGTGAGCTAAGATTGGTGAGCGATTGCTACTCGAACACGACGTTGTTGTCTAGATTTTTTTATTGAAAAAAAAATTAAAAAATAAGTGTTTTTAAAATTCAAAGTTTCAATTTACCACAGAATTTTTAGTACATTGATATTTTATATGCTTACATATCTAATAGTCTTAAAAATGACAGAGTTATTGAAGAGATTTCAATGATACTTGAGGATCCTACGTCTGAACGGGTTCAAAAAGAACTACCACCAACAGTGACTTTAATATAAAAATCTAATGAGGATGTTCACAAAAAGACACGCCTTCAAAGTACCTGACTGATGTGTACCCAGTTGTGGAACTATTTAATAGCGTTTGGAAACTGTCCAAGCAAGTAGCAAAGGTAATCGCATCCCTAGATTATATTAGTGAAAAAAAAGAAAAGAGAAAGTAGAAATAATAAGATTATGAAGAAAAACCTTAATATTGAAGAGCAAAAAATTAAATTACATTCAGGTTCCGAGGAAGAAGAAACGATAGAATTAGCCGGTGATATGTTTGGTCCCATAAATAATATATATGATGCGTGGAATGCGGTGAAAATTACTACGAGATTGAAAAAATAGAAGATTAGGTGCAATGAATTGTTTGTAAATTATGGCCGCATGTAAATTGCACTCCATTCAATAATTCTTGCAATCCTTGTGGCAAGAAAATGAAGAAACAAGAAAAGAAAAGAAAAACTCATACGAACAAAAAGAAAAAAAGTAACGGAAAAGGCAAAGGGAGAGGAAAAATGACCCCAAAATTAAATGGCCATCTTATCCTTACATGACCAGCCTACTTCTAACGAATTTTAACATTAAAGCTTTTTCTAATGGTTTTGAAACAAATTTGCCTAATATTAAGAATAATCATCGAAAATATACATCGAAATAAGAGTAAAAGTTCAGTTATTTTAAAAACATTATGCTAAAGTACGTATACAATTTGTAGGCTACGCTGGAAAACATTTTAGTACCAAGACTTATTTGAAAACAAAATAGCATATGTCACAATGTTCGTTTAATTATCTACATGCTAAATATACCATAACTATATCTGCATATAAGGTAATCAAATCTAGAAATATAGCAGCGTAAGCTGACTCATTGTAGCTATCTCACTCTAACGCCTTACGAAATTAATGAATAGCATATATGGTCTAAACTTTTTAGCGTCGAGATTTCGAATATTTTCACGAAATGTTTGAAATGCCTGAGTATTTCGCGAAAAAATGGAGGGTTGTCCATTTTTACCGCGTAAAATTTTACAATTCGTATCAGTAAAATAATGGTGTAATATTTGTATCTATGACATTTGAGAAACTTTATGGAGTTAATATTTTGATTATGTATACACTTTTATAATACTCTGGGTATAATACAATGACTTTTATAAATTGTCGTCAGCACTTCGAATATATATTTGTGCTAACCATATTTTTTTTGTCAAATTCGAATGTTTATAACCATTCTATGTTGAAATTAAATGGACTATAGATAGTTTAAAATTAAAAACATCGAATCCATTTCAGATGTTTTTACAATAATGTTTTTCCCGAAGTCGAAGCCTTGACAACACTACCATATTAATATAAAAATATTGTATATTAACCATTTAGCGGAAACTTCTTTAGTAAAATTGATGATACCTACATATTTCCGTCACTACACCGAGAGACTAATTATCAGGTGCTATATTGATTATATATATACCTTAAGGTATTCATATATTTATTTGGACCTGCTTTTAAATGTAATTTTGATTACAACATTATCTGGCGTGATCAATACTGCTCAGTATTGATCACGCCAGATAATTTTGGATAATTTTGGATAATTTTGATAACTGAAGAGTTCCGACAAATTTAGGTTCCATTATTGTACACTGATTTAGCTAAAGAGCTAATTTATGACGCCTTTTATCATGTCTTATTATATTATAATCATTAGACCTATATCATTCAAACCCGATCGCGACACCTGTACTGTTTACTGCCATGATGATGTATCTTCAGATTCAATCTAATTCCAAATCTAATTCTAACCAAATGTTTATAGGACTATACAAGAAGCCGACTCTTTAAATAAAAAAAAATAGTCTATGTTGTATAATAAATGCCGCAGATATGAGGTAACATACAAAAAAATGTGATCGAATTGAGAACGCCCTCTTTTTTTAAATCTTATATTATTACAACGTCATTAGATTTAATTTAAATACATCTAAAATCTTTTGAACTTGCATTACTAAATATTAAGTGTAGAAGGATAATAAATTTTCTTATTGGGAATGACTAAGTGATGGAATAACGCGCGACGCACTACGAGAAAATATAATTAAAGTGATTTCATTCAATAATCAGGAAAATTTTCATACAGGAAAGGGTGCCTTTGCGCAGTTACTAATTGGGACACATTTTTAATTAAATAAGACTTAAATAGATGGACCCGCAACTGGGATCAGCGAGAAAACTTCTTATGAGACTAGTGAAATTACGTGGTTTTTATAATAGTGTTGACCACTCAATTTATAAACACCGTGTCAATATTCAAAATGTCACTGTTACGTGTGATTTCCGAGTATCCTTTCCTAAACACTTAAAGTTTCCCTTTTTTAATAGACTTTTATAAGATGGAAACGTAGATTGCATAACATAAATTGATCACACAGCACAAACAGCACACTATGATACAAATTTCATTTAAATTGCGTAACACATAGGTATTGTGTTAGGTTATTCATTCTTAAATTTAAACTTAATATCTTAAACTCGATCATGCTAATATGTAATGATCAATATTACTTATGCAGAGCACTATAATAGTAAGGTCGATCTGTGACTGTTACTTTCTGCGATTAAAAAGGCCCTTCTGACCTAATTGTTTGTGGTTTGATTAACAAAATCTATTAATACAAATCATACTATACTTAGTTTAATTATTTGATTAAAGCAAAACGTTTGCTCCTGCTTTTTACGGTAACAGATTTCTTCAAAATTATCCACAAGGACCTTATACCATATTGCAGCATATGATACACTTATCATTTACGTGTAAATAAATAGTCCAGTAGACATAAATTAAATGCAATAAACAAGAGTTTAAAGTTATCTATGCAGTATTTATAATAGATAAATACTATAAATATTATAAGAAGAGATTACACTGTAAATGCTCAAATCGTAGTTTAATAAATAGCTTGAGACGCCCGGACTTATCCTATATCCCATATTACAACTGGAATGTTTTCTAAGTTGGACTCCACAAGCGTTAAATCATAATCCACAGGCGTTAAATCAATATCTGATCTAGTCGCCATCATGGCATATAATGTGTGCGGGTATTTATCTGAATAACATTTTTTTTTTCTATTTCCATGGGTATGGTATTCCGGATAGAGGCTAACCATAGAAATACATAAAAATATAACATATATTTTACAATTATAATTTAAATTTGTATTATTAACAAAAAAAATGAGATTTATTAAAATAATTTAAATTATTTCTGAATAATCTATTCAATAAACCCTTCACGCATTCTATATGGGTAATCAATTCAATGCTATTTTTTATTACTTTACTGTACACTATGATGGAAAAATAAAATACGTCGCTGGAGATACTTTTTGCTGATTTTATACTGGAGATGTATGGGATACTTTTTGGAATTTATCTTTAATGAAATATCTAATTTGCCAAAACACCCGCTGAACATAATTAATGATATTGTTTTGTAAATAACAGTACAAAATTATTATCATTGAAATGTCTCGAATAATTTCTAATATAACGTATGTATTAAGGTATCGGTCTTCATTATAAATTTGTTACGTAAATTCCTAAAACTGCTGAAATGATGTTAATTTATAATAATTAACTTTATTACGTATTCGGTGGATTAATAAATTGACTACAGAATTAAGATATTGTTTCAAGGGCTGCATGCTTTTTGATAAACTTTTTAAAAATAACTTGACTCCCTAAATATTTCGTTTTTGTTATGAGTAAATGTAACCACTTCATATCCAATTATCGAGTATATATACCTATGTATATACATATGTATATATATATATATATATATATATATATATATATAAGTATATATATAAACGACTAGAACTTTATTCTCAAACTTGACATCATATTTGAAAATATCTCAAATTTTGTCACTTCAAAAACTCAAATATATAGTAATATCGATTAAAAAGTCACAACATAGTTTCTAGTAGAAACTTAAAATTTCAAATCAATAGTACTCACCCAAACGTTCTCAATACATGATATATCCTCAACCAAACTGATCTGAATTACAATAATTAACGGCACGGAAAGATTATTTTGTAATTAAGTTAATCAAACGAGTTATGGGCAGATATAAGAAGTGGCCCTAATAATGACAAATCTTATCGGTGTAAAATTGTTAATAGTCTTGTAAGTCTAGCCTAATTTTATAAAATTAGGCTAAATTTCTTTTTTCCATTGATTTTTACTTATATTTACACGTATTGCAACATTATAATATTTTATGGTTCCTTATCTCGAAAAGAAAAAATACGAAATATCTCATAAAATCACTCACGTGTCCGTCCGTCTTTGTGTTCATCACAGACATATTTTTGAGACTGTGTAAGGTGAATTACTCATCATATTAATTTATTAAAAATATTTTTATTTTTTTGTAAGTAATTAAATAAGAAAACAAAGTACATTGTTCATCAAATTATACTTATATCTAAAAATACAATATATGCTTATACACAGCTAAACTTGTAAAAACCCTGGGTCGTAAGAGTTCCACTCGCAATTAACGGGTTTTTACAACCTTAATTTTATTTGTAAAACTTTAATCACCTCTCTCTAATCCTAACCCCAGTACTTAACATTTGCCTTATGCGTTACAGGTAAAGAATTAAAACTACAATCTAATTTGGTTCATGATACTATTATTATGTTATGAAAATATTAGGCTAATAGTACATGTTACATAAATATTTTACCACCACAATGTCCGCTCGGAAGTTTAATCCTTACAATTTTAATTTTTTTTAATAGATATTTCTATTTATTATTAACAAATCTTACTTGTATTATCCTTGATTCAGAACAAATCTTCCCTCTTTTAATTTTACACTAATGGACATTTCGGTCACTTTTTAAATTATTTGGTCAACAGGAATTAAAATAGTAATCTGCGAATTTTACTATATTTATCTTAATTTCTCTAAGAAAGTCTTTCGTCAGGAAAGTTTAGATATTTTGATTGGCTTATTAATCACAAATAATATATCTTTTTTAATAACTTGGCAACTAACTTATTTACGTATACACATTCTAATTATATAAAAAAGCAGAAAAATAATAGTTTATTAGCAATTTTCCGTTGAAAATATATTCCCAAACGAATACAACATTTTTAACCTGAGAAAATGAATTAAAATAATTTCGCATAGTTAACAAATTTACAACAATTTTATTAGGATTTTTACAAACACAATTTGACGTGTTTTAAGTAATATTCAATCTCTTTTATTTTATTTTAATTAGTATTTCAAACTAATACTCTATTTTTATATCAATCTATGTTATTATTTCCTTCAAATTGTTAATTTGTTTGGTAATATCTTTATTTTAATCAGTATTAAACCGAATATGATAGAAGCTAGAGAACAGGATGATACCCCGGTGGATTGACGTCTTCAGGCAACCGATGGTGAAAGAAAATACCCGTATTGTTGCCTAAAATATCAATAATAAAAAAAAACTTTGTTCCACTTCAACACTAAGAATTTTACCACAAGGAAAAGAAGCACGTCTGCCTTTTACGTGATATAAAAGTTATTAAAAACATTAAATTCAAGAATACAACAATAATGGTACTAATGACTGCTTCTGAAATTAATAAATTTACTAGGTTCTGGCAATTTCACTAGTGTCTAATATATCAATCACTGATATTAGTGTCTATATTAGTGAGTAGTGCACTACTCAATAGACTAGTAACTGGTAGCACTATATAAATAACTCTTCCACATACCAATGCACCGATCAATTCAAAACTAGTAATTAGTTTTTTCAGTAGTAACTAGTTATTGCACTAGTAATCAGTCACTCCACTGCTCACTGCATCTAACATCGAGCGAAAAGCCGAGTCTCGTGTGCCACAATATCTCAGATAGAATTAACTTTCTTATATAAATATAAAGGAAAAGAAACTTCATTTCATAAAATGCGACGATTCGTGGGAAGAAATTTATTCAGGTGTTTTTAAATTTTCTTTTCACTCTTTCAAATATGTATGAGTACGTACAAATATACTTTTATTTATATGTTTTCAAAGCAAATTTTGATGATTTATGATTAGAAATTATGTATCTTTTATTCTGCGTCCCGTAAGTGTTTATTTTATTTAATACTTAAATTTAAATTCGCCTTATGTGTTTGCATACATTAAAATATTAAAAATAAGTAAATATTTATACTAAACATCAATTAGAAACTGATCTATTTGGAAGCTATTAGCTATCTGTCTTCTTATTAAATAATCATAATGTTTTCACCATAATTCTAAGGTGAAGTTTAGACAATCTTGTATCTCAATTCTACAAGTATATTAAAACTTTAATTTAATCAGCTGACTCTTGATGATGCAGATAAATTGTACAAAAGAAATTATCGAAAATTAAAATATAAGGCGAAGAAAGTTATGTGGTACGTGTAGTGGGAATAGAGTACATGTTGAAGGAAAACGCTCACGAGAAAATGCGTATTAAAACACTAACTTCATAAATAAACGAAAGCTTTCTCTTGAGTTTACCCATGCATATGCGAAGTATCGTATTTCATAAATGTATACCGTTGTGAACTGGACACTATACAATCATTATTTGATTAAAAATAAAACGTATCTGAAATCTAGGTCGGAGCAAAGACAATTACTATTTTTACTTTTTATTAGCGATATTTTTTATCAACATTGAATTATATGCTGTAAAATTTCTAGGTTAGGTTAGGTTAGGTTAGGTTATTATTTTTAATCAAGTAATGATTGTATAGTAACTGTATTTGAGTCTGCACTGGTTTTGTATCTGACATGCGCGAAAATATTCGAAACAAATTAAACCGCCATTCCATTTATTTATTTAAAAATTATTTAGTGTATTTAACATATAGGTTATTTTAAACATAATTATAGATATTTGTTTCTTAATTCTGTGAAATTCTTTTATTCTTCGTAGTGAATTTTCTAAAAGCAGAAACGTAAACAAGAAATTCACAGCAACTTACACATCTAGAAAATACCTATAAAAATTCTTTTAATTTATACCAGGACTGAAAATATTTCTCAAGTACATATATATATATATATATATATATATATATATATATATATATATATATATATATGTGTATATATATATATATATATATATATATATATATATATATATATATATATATATATACACCCGGTATTTAAAATGTATTTAAGAGTTCAAAAGTAAAACTAAGGCGCTATCTACTAACATACTCAATATCCCGAAAATATAGCTAGGGGTGGTTCAATTATGTTAATGACTTAATAAACCCAAGTTACTACAACAACAATTCTGCTAAGAATATAATGTAAAAATATTGGAACTGGAGAATTATAATTTATTAAGATTTATCAATTATAAATAGACGTTTCGGTCAATTTTATAGGACCGTTGCAAGCTGTTCTTTTACATTTAAAACCTATGGAAAGGCGGTTTATCAGAGAATTATTTTTTAACAATATTACGCGATAATAAAATTACACGTAACACAAGTTTTTAAATTTTTGCGTAAGTTGTTCGCCCATCGTCGTTAATCGTTGTGTCTGCTGCATACAATCAAATTTTGTAACAATTTTTAAATCGGTATTAACTAATAAGTTAACCTTCATACTTAGCACACGATGTATTACAAACTGAAAAAAATATATACGTTTTGCATTTTGCGTGTAATTTCAGGTTTCTCCAGGCTTGAGAATGGTATTAAAGTGAGATTAAATGTAACAAAAGGTAAGACTTATGAATGAAGTATTCAAAAATGTATCATAATATTTACAGAAGTTGAAACAATTTAAAGAAAATACTTACACTCATAAGTTAGTTAGCATAGTATACAAATTTCAAAACAAAAAACTGAAATGAGTTTTCAATTCAATTGCAAAACCACCAACTTTTTGCCAAATCAATATTTCGATATTGACACACATTGACCGCGACACCGCGCAAATCTGAACGTATATCTTCTATTCATATGTGAATGGTTTTTGCAACTGAATCTGTTTTGAATGCAAATCAAACTAAAAAAAACTGTTAACCAACTAGAAAACAGTCCGGCATCAAACTGAAAAAGGTATCCTTATTAAAACGATGCGCCACAGCCGTTAGAGAACCACTTGGTAACTACGTGTAATCAAGTGACAGTGTGGTTGACAGAATTCCGATAGTTTTCAAAAACTGTTTTTCAAACATGGAGAAGAGCTCGTTCGGTTTTGTTTTTCGAATTTAAAAAACACGCTTCTCTATCATCAATCATTCCGTATCTTGGCAGCTTGGATTATGTCTTCTTTCTAACATATTCACCTGAGAAAATGTTTGAAATTCTTATGCTGTCAGATTATACATATTTGATCACCGACTATTACTTTTCCACATTTCTTGAGGCTTATGATATTTGCCAAGTTTAAGATTATGAAGAAAGATGAATTAATTAAGATTCACTTTGCGATTAAGTTCACTTATACTATATTATAATTATGTTAACAGGAGGGCGATTAAAAAACATTTTCGAATCGATTCAATAATTGATTTTGAATCTACATGTTTATTTCCAAAACAGTCTTCATTTCTAATCAAACTCACTTTTACTAGCGCAGTACATACTTAATAATGCTTGGTATACTTTTAGAAGACAACACCAAAGTCATACCTGGAAAGTAACTTATTATGCGTTCGCAGTTTTTCTAACTAAATTTTCATCTCGAACTTTTTGAAACATAGTAAAACCTGATCTACTCGTATGTAAAAAGTAAGAAAAGCATTAATTTTTTTCCCTCTAAAAGTTGACTGATAGTACAAGTGCTATATAAGTGCGTAAAATAAAAAAAATTAAATTAATTTTTTTTCTTTGATATAAATGTACAAAAAGATTTGATAGTCGTTTCTAGCAACCTTATGCTAATATATAATTATTATCTAAAAAAATATTACTCCTAGCTTCAGCTGCTTGTGAATTTTGCATTTTACGAAGATGAGAAATAAGTTCCAAGTTCTTTCGGTAAGGTGGTGAATGAATAAATTCTTTCCATTAAGGATTGCGTAGTTTCTCTTTATATCGAAACGAAAGATTCGAGACTCGTCTGTTGTTACCACATTACGTGAGAATTGTGTGTATTACAAATAGGAACACTCTTCTAATTTGTTTTATTAACGATTTTTTTAGTCCGAATTTCCTCCAAAAGTTTCAGTTGAACTTTAAAACGGAAATAATTTTCTGTAATATGAATGCTTAAATAATAGAATAAAACACAGTTTATTGTTGGAGGCAACACAAAGTTACTCGTAAGTAAAAGTTTGTTCGAAAGCCTCGGATACTTCTACATAAGAGACAATGTCTTTTGTGCTTCGACAAACGGAGAAACGTTTGTGGTTTCGATTACAATGGAGCATAACGACCGTCAGCATGTGAAGGGCTTTGAAATAAGTTCGTTTTGTAGAACTAAAAAATATGTGTGTTTTCTTAATCAGGGTCAGCAATCTGAAGGCTAATGGGCGTATGTTTATACTGCTCACCAAGACAGTATCTGCTCGTTTAATAATGAATAATTATTACTAACCGAGTAAACAAAACAAATACAGCGGCCAAGATCGTGCCGAACACGCCCATAATGGGTTTCCATGGATTCGAACTTATAGGTACCAGATGTTCTAAAAACATGCGGTTTTAAAATTATGTTCATATAGGGCGGTGATAACTTCTCGTCACGACAATACCTCGTCATTGTATGAAATATTTAAAAAAAAAGTGACAGTATTAGAATTCTTCAATTTTATTTCTATTAAGGTATTTACAAATATTATTTTTCCACACTTAAATATATCGCTTGCCTTTCGCAGGCTCAAAACCTGGTGAATAGTTAAAAAAATTAAGATCCAAGATAACAGTTTTCTTGTAATGACAGTCTGTCAGTTTCATGACTCTGTGGGAGCTGTATATTTTATTTCAGAATATCTGTTTCTTTTTCTTAATATATTTTTAAATCTTCAATTTAAAATTACGAAAAATATATTTTGTACTTCTCATAAAAAGTCATTACAAATGATACTCCATATGATAAGATAAATTAGAAATAAGTAATTTGGACTGTAATATTTACCCCTTCTTATTTTTTTATCAAAATTTCAAAAAGTTAAGTAATGCAGAATATATGTTTTAATATTATATATCATTGTGCCAAATTTCAAGTTTCTACGTCACTTTTTTCAAATCGAAAATCGGCCAACAGTTGGCTAGACGAGCAAGTGACTTTAATAAGGATACCTTTTTCAGTTTATTGTAAAAACCTTAAAAAATTATAAAGTGTGAATGCTACGGTATCCGTTATAATTTTGATGTGAAGTACATATTAGGGGCTACACTTCAATTTTTGTTTCAGGTTTATCGAATTCTAGAATTTAAGGGGGAGTTCATTTTTATAACAAAAACGAACTACCCCTTAAATTTTAATATTCGAATTCGATTGAGGGAGGGTGCGTCCGTTTTTATAACAATTTTAGGAGTGAATATCTCGAACTCCAAATGTTATACTTCCAAAATAAACTTTGTTGCCTTCTGAAATAAGTATTGACTTGATGGATGAAAATAATTGACGTCATGATGAAAAATGACTTGATGGGATCGGTATAATCATTTTAACTTAATATTTCCGTTTTACGAGATGGTTCATAAAGGTTCATAACCTTCAAAAATAAGTTTTCCTTCCTATGTGGTTTTGCTTCATTAACTTATATCTTTATGCTAAATTTTATTTCATTTATGTGTAACAAGCTAAAAAAAAGTTGCAACTATATAATGTGGGTAATTTTTAAAATAAACAATTACTAAACAAGCATGCCTCTCTCAATTGACCTTTATGTATAGGATTCAATACATATGGTTAAAAATAGATATATGCTGAGGAAATAACACAAAAATCATAGTAATTTATTAATAGAATAACACAAAAATCATAGTAATTTATTAACAGAATAACACAAAAATCATAGTAATTTATAAATAGAATAACACAAAAATCATAGTAATTTATTAATAGAATAACACAAAAATCATAGTAATTTATTAATAGAATAACACAAAAGTCATAGTACTTCCTCAAGCGTAAATCATGTATATATACTTTCGCGTCTCAGGGGTAGGTTTTATTAATCAAAACTAAATACTTGAACGGGCGTACAAAAAATTTAACAAAACCCATAACTTATTAAGTAAAAATACGCAAATTAGTATTGCGTAGTTATATATATTTTTAAAAATTATTAACATAATTGTCCAAACTTATAATATTTCAAAGTTCTAATCAGACGCTACAACCACGAATTTCCCCGATATTACTATTGCATAAATGGATAGATGGGTAAATAAATAATATGAACAATAAAATTTTTTGCCAACATAAACACAACCTGAAATAAAATTACACTCAGGGAAAATAACAAAAAATTAAGGCACCTCGAATAAGGAAATTAAAACATTAATTCCTTTCAATGGTCTGGGAAAAACACGAAGGAAAAGAACGAGAAGGAAAACACAAAGAATTTAAATCTATTACCACAAGCGGTAAACGTGCTGTAAGTAAACGCAGAGTAGTGGTTACAGAGTAGGGGTAGAAGAAATCCCCACGGGTAAACAACGTACTGAAACGGATTCTGAACAAATATTGTACTAACTTAAAATATTATCTGTGAATATTTACTTTCACTTACGAAGTAGTATAAATTCGTAATTTGTTTTGAATTTTCCAAATTTCACTAACAATTTGTTTATGATGTTATGTGTAAAGCTAACAAATAATAATAAATTAATGCAACTCTAATTGATAGTAATCACGTAAAGCCAAATATTCCAAGATATCCACATCTCAAACATCAGTTTAATTAGGGAATTAAGTGAATTGTTTGATTGCAAATAGAACAATTGCCACTTAAAAAGAGGAAAGGGGGAATGGTATGGTTATAATTTATGGTGCATCTGTATTAGTAAATTTGTCGAGATCAAAATGAATATTTTTGTTTAAACACCTTCCTTATACCTTGATATTAAGAAATATAATGCAGTGATTTCAAAAATTAATTTGAATACAAATATTAAATTTACGATATTCGATTAAGGGAATTAAGTGAATTGTTTGATTGCAAATAGAGCAATTGCCACTTAAAAAGAGCAAAGGAGGAATGGTATGGTTATAATTTATGGTGCATCTATAGTAGTAAATTTGTCGAGATCAAAATGAACATTTTTGTTTAAACACCTTCCTTAAACCTTGATATTAAGAAATATAATGCAGTGATTTCAAAAATTTATTTGAATACAAATATCAAATTTAGGATATTTGTGTAAATTTGCAAGGTGCTTTTCGACTATATAGAAGTTTATTCACGTAAGAAAAAAAGTTATATTTGCTAGCAATAACAAAAATATTCAAACCTAACTTCTCAAACATGTTAGCCCAGCACTGATCTAAAAAATAAAAAAAACACTGTGTGGTCCTGCAGAAAAACGAATTAATTGCATTCATGAATTGGAAGCTTACTATGAAAATGAAAATGTGTACGAAATTGCGGAACTGAAAATTATTAGAACGGGTAGAGGAGAATTTTTCTCCACCAATATTTCATAATATTTATGCACTTGTCTAAGTCAGGACAAATTGAAATAGAAATTTTATATTTTTGTCATACACTTTTAACAAATTTCCTCTATTTGGGATGAGAGGAACTTACAGTGGGAGAGTTTCATAAATATTTAGGTATAGGCAATAAATATTGTTACTTGAAATATGATTGTTCACCATAAAATCACATAGGAAAATAACTACAAGTTTTCTATAAATTAGTAATTTTGTAGAAACCCTGTAATTTTTAATATCGTGTATGTTGTAAATCTGGGGAAAAGAATATTTTCCCCAAAATTTTAATCATACTATAAAAAAATATAAAAAATTTTTAGGTCTCTGTTACTAGTCACATGACATTTGCCATTTAAACAAAAATCGAATAAGTTTATATATTTCAGTTTCAAAACAATTTTCGGAGCGGTTCTCAACAAATTGTTCAATTTTGTTAATATTTTTCATAAATTTTTACGCATATCTCTGGAGACATAACTTAGGAGGCATAAAACTTTAAAAAGGATATTTATAGAATACTTATAATTAGACTTTCTGAGGTATCTACTACTAGCCGACTGACACATGTTATTTAAAAATAAATCAAATACATTCATTCATTTTAGTTACAAAATAGTTTTCGGTACGGAATGGAACTATACGGAACTAATGCAATAAATGCATTTAAATTAACTAAATAATATTTTTGATAAATACAAATAAATCTATTTTAATGTTTATAAAGCTGAAATGTCAATCAGCTTGCAGGGATGTCTCACCATCAAATTATTGTGAAAGGGGCTGTCAAATTATAATGTACATGTATGTACGCACACATATGTTGATATGAATAAACCTTGATGTACATATAAAAAAACCCTACATAAAATTGCTACTACGTAATGAAATTATTGCGAAAAATAATCACTCCTCCTTCAAACTTTTATTGAAAATTTAGAAGTAAAAGTAATTGAAACCCTAGGAACTGCAATATAAATTATTTACTATTTAATGAACGAAAAATTTAAACAAAACATTCGGGAATGAAGAGAGAAAAAAATTGTTTATGGACCAAAAAGTTTTTATGATAATGAATCTGGTTCATTCACAAATTCAATTTAAATAAACCTTGATGTCCATATAAAAAGGCTCTGTATAAAAATGCTGCTGTGTAATGAAATTAATGTGAAAAATAATCACTCCTTCAAAATTTTATTGTAAATTTAGAAGTAAAAGTCACTGAAATACTGTGAACTGCAATATTAATTATTTATCATAAGACTCCAATATGTATTAAACGTGGCAATAGTTAAGGGTTGATATCTTCTCTGAAATAATAGATTTTGAAAAATTTTAAAATGTAATAAATACGTTTTTATTTTTAAGTATGAGATCTATAATATGTCTTAATTCGATAAATAGTGACGTATAAATTTTCAAAATTCTTATTTGATTGAGGAAAGTATCGACCAAAAAAATAATTAATAAGCTCATATACTAACTGAAAGCCAAAATGAGTGAAAGCCAAAAAACTAAGTGAAAGCCAAAATTATAAAAAAAAAACAAAATTATAAAAAAAGTTATTGAAAAATTATCGCAATGATTTAAATTACAGAGTTTTTACGAAATTCACTACAATTTAGATTAAATAATATATTTATACGGTGACAAATAATATTTGAAAATCATTTAATAGAAATACTAAGTATCTCCAAATGTTTAAACGTCGCCAAGTATGTATGGAACGCTCATAGAACCAGTTTACTTATAATTAACAAGTTACTTTTCCTAGTAATTTACAATTGCCTGGGGTAAAATAACAAAAATTCAATTAGATTCTTTCTAATTTATCATGACTTCTACGGAAATATTTATCTTCGTCTGTTTTAAAAAATTACCACAGTTTTAAATATGGTGTAAGATCACTTAATATTTTCCTTATTGGTTTCTGTAACCTTTTTATTAAAATATTGCAAATCTAACACTAGTTTTTAGTCCGCAACTAGTAAATAAAGTCCGTAGTGTATAAATGTTCGCATTCTCTCCACAAATTATATAAGAAAAGAAGTGTTATTGATATTGGCTTCATTAATCGTAATAATAAAATATTTATTAATAATGTTATGTAAAAAGGTCAGTAAACATTTTAAATAAATTCACTAAGAGCTAACGTACATATGAGGATATTGGCCGTATAATACGAGTCACAACGCTAGCAAAAATAAATTGCAAATAAATAATGACGAAAATAATTTGGCGATAAAAACTGGCATAGTTCATCACGACTCCGTTTTACATAAATTACCCAGAATTCTACAATTTATAGGCATATGAGAATTCAGCCTTAACGTTCAGCAAAATAATTTTCATACACCGCTCATGAAATAAAAATGTCATCTCACATGATGTTTGGAATTTTGGAACCACTAATTTTAGAAGGGAATGGGTTGTTTATTTTGCAACCTATAATACTTAGTTATATAATTAATTATGTACAATATAATAAGTTAATTAGTTACCATCAAAATTAAAATAACATTTGTACTTTCAACAACTGGAAACAGTAATTGTAACAAAATATAACCTGTGATTCGGATGCTGAGATTTATAAAATCATTTCATTAGAGGCATTACCCGATGTTGATTAATAACATTAGATCATGCATACAATTAGGTTTACAGACACTCTATCATATACACAGTAGAGGTAAAGACAGATATATTGAACGCTGAATGCTGCAAATATTAAATCAGTTGCAATCGTTGCAACTTACATCAAAGAGCTCAGCGAGTATCTAATTAATATCTCATTGAATTAATTTGACAAATACGAGTAAAGTACCTTGTAACATAGATTTACTTACTATTAAAATTCTTAATAAGGCTTTTGAATTAAAAATATTTTAGAATGACGGTGGTTTATTATTTTCCAAGTATTTTATTTCAATCCGGGAATTTTTCGGTTCCAATGAATTGGAGGTTATATTAAAATCACATATTTTGACAAAAAATACGATTGTCTTGTTAACTAATTTTTCCTTATTAAGTCATTTATTTCTTTCAGTATTAATACCACATAAGCTCTATACACTTCACTTAATTCCTTCAATATTCACAACACGAACTTGATAAACTTTAAGCTCATGATCGACGAGAGTTAGTACGCGCTTTTATGAACGCTTGCAAGGCTCGCGACTTTACTCGACTGTGGATCAGCCTAAGTACGCATACTTTCCTTTTGTGTTGATAAATTTTAAGTAGGATATTTTAAAAACTGCGTACTAAATCGATCGCCGCTCATGAGCTTTATTTAATATTTTCAGTATTAATACCAAACGATTTCTATACATTCTATTTACTTTCCTTAGTAAAATTGGTGCAAAAACCCGATCCGTTTTATTAACTATGTTCAGTATATTATCGTAAAGCTTCATTTGCTAACTTTAGCAATATTATTGTAAAAGTTTTATAGATCTGTATTTCTTCATTCAGTTTTATTATCGCCTGAGTTTGATATCATTCACATACTTCCTACTGTGTCTTTAGAGCATGAAGTCGAAGCATCTTCCTTATACACGACTATTCCATAAATATTTAGTGATATCTAATTAAAACATAGTTATATGATTTACCATGTAATGGTATTTATTCTATAAAAGTAATTAATATTTATTTAATCACACGCTTTCTCGGATCTCACAACCTTGTCCGTTTTTTGAACCCAGTCTTTTGATCTATCGGATAGATAATTACCAATAACCTTTAGAATATTATTTGTCAAATATACTTGACTAAATAGATAAATTTATGTTTCAGAATGTTTAGGAAATCATTAGATGGTCCATTTATTTGATTTATTTATCGTCAAATTTTAGCCACCGTAGTAAAATTGTACAAATATATTTCTAAAAAAGAACCGCTTGTCCCCGCGGAGATGTGAATAAATTATCATTAAACTAAAGAAGAGTTAACAAAACGAGTCGCACATAAATTATATATATAGATACAAATAAATATTACGAAAACTAGATCAAATTGGTTATCGAAGACTTTCTATAACCTAAAAATAATAGGTCACTTAATATAATCAATCAATTTTATTTCGCGGAAAATTTCCCGCCCAAATAATTAAAAACCATTTGAAAAATTGGAGTGAAAATGTGATATTCAAATTGACGCCAAATGTTTTATATAAGTAAAGAACGTATTAGTGAGGTATTTGTGTATCAAAGCCATTTCAAAGTTAAACAAATAGTACGTATACAAAGTAGCCATCGATATAATGAATAATCATAGTCGTATTAAAGGTAATAGAAACTCAATAGAAGGTAGAAGGGGAGAAAATTTTCTATTCATTGATTTATTAAGAAATAAGAAAAATAACACGATAATCAAATACATATATTCGATTTCATTTAAATATATAAGAACAAAATAAATAAAGCATTTAATACAATCGAATTTGATTGAGATCCAAGTAATGAAATCAAAACAACCTCTGATTCGGCCGCCTGCAAACAAAGGAAAAGGAAACGGAGCAAAGGAAAACACTGAAAATGAAAATATAGGGCAAAGTATCTTGTATGGCATGCGAACTTTAAATAGAACATGCGTTTATTAGGGTAGCGAGAAAACTCAAGGGGAATCAACCTTCTGAAGAAGATTGCTGATAACTATTTCACAAAAGGTGACTCTTAATAAGATGCTTAGTTTCACCTTTTAACTTTGTTAAGCTTATATTAGCGTTGTATAATAAAATTAAGTGTGCTTTATTAATGTTTAAAATCTTTCATAGTTTCTTTTATTAATATTTCGAATTAGTAATTTTTTTTTGTTTGTACCTAGAGAATATAATTTTTAATCATAACCGACAAAACGATTTCTATAAATTTAAATATTTTCGTAAACTGACGAATAAAGAGCTACACCATTCTAAAATTATTAAGCAAGGATTATCACTTTATCATAATTAAAACATTTTTAACCTTGAATTTTAATCTAATGTACATAAAATAAAGTCATGTTTTAATGTAAATTAAATTGCAATTTTTATAATAACGACATTTTTGTGTTACTATTTTTAACAGTACTTGAATATGCAAAGGCAGCACGAGCCACGGTTTTTGCATAGTAAACTCCACTACAAAAATAAATATTAAAAATACGTATACAAAAGCATGCAACCTTAGGGATAAATAATTAACATTCATACTACTAAACTATTAGACTAAATATTAATTTACTTTGAAGGTTCCTTTCCTTAAAAATTGTTTTTTTCATATTTTTTTGTAAGATAAAAAATGTTCATTTCATTTTTTTTTCAGAAAACGTTTGACGTAAACACATGAAATTTGGCGGAATGATAAGGCATTTTGTTTAGTATGATTCACATGTTACTATAAAAAATATTTATGTAAAAATGTTAGAGGGGGTAAATTATATAATTATGAAGCTTCTAGAAAATTTCTTTTAGAATTTTATGTAAGATAGCTTTAGATATATTGTAGAAAATATTCAGAAAAATATGTTCAACTTCCCCCAAAATCTCCGAAACGACTGCATTATAAAAATAAACAAAGGCATTTGAAATTTATAGAAAAACTGTGGCGATATTTTGAAACATCATAGTTTTTATGAAATTCAATATATATTCAAATCATAATTTGTCCACGTGAGAACATTGGTCTTCCCAACATTTTATTTCTTTGGTTTCCAAACACTTAAATCTAGAAGGACATTTTTAAAGACAGTATTGAATAGAAATTTTTTTTAAATTTCTGTAGCATAATATTTTGATGCATTCAGTATATTTGATCTCGCATTCATTAATTACGAGATTTGTTAAGTTAATAAGAGACTTCAACATTGAAATGAAACTACATGCTGTAGTATTATTTCTACTTTCTTTAAGTTCCTTACCACGACCTAGGTTTCGTTGTATTACAACATTTTCAGGTGTGCTATTAGCAAAGATTGAAATAATTTAATTGTCAATAATGAATTTCTACAAAATTAACGCCAAATATATTCAACAAGAGACTTCAAATTAAATTTTTCTTGTATTCACTTAATTTCGCATTCTGTTTCCTAATTGTTCATTAACAAAACAAAAATTATTTTTTTCTAGTTAAATACGTATTTTTTATTGGATTTTATTTATATATTAGAATGTATTATAACAATAATGGTTGAAATCGTTTTATTAGTGCAGAAAAGATATATTTGCTAAGTTTCAATGCGAAACTCTCCTATATAATAGGACATTGTATAGAAAAGAAACAATAACGAATTTACCTACATAATAATTTTCAGAATAACTCTTGTAGTGTTTTCATGTAAATTATTGTATACCCGTAGGCGAATTTGCTAATACTTCTATTCTATATTTGACCCTTTTATATTCGAGTTTCACTTATAGTTATCGTTTTTGACTTTAACTCCGTTTAGTGAAGCTATTACTAATACATAACCAGCATTATTTATTCAGTTTTATCGCATTTTCTGTAAAAGAACTGTCCCAATTAATAATATAATTAATAATATATAATAATTAAATAAATAGAATTAACGGAAATTAAAATCAAAAAAGAAAATTTTGAATGTTATGTTATCGCTTTCACTCATAATTTGTTAACATATTTATGATACAAGACTACATTTTTAACAAATTTCAATAAATTACCAAAGAAAAATTAATAAAATCTGTGTACAATGCTTTGTTGAGATTTATGTATAGATTTATATATTGCATATTTTTTATTCTAATTTAGCAACAGCTTATACAATTTTCTATATTCCATTGCTTGTAATCCATTTAAAAAATTTTTTCTCCATTTTATATGTACTTGGTTTCCGTAAATTATTTTTCACAGCAAAAGGACAGACAAAGCATCATAAGATGATATAGATAATAAAAAAAACCTCTTGTGGTCAGTTTTTTTGATCAAATTGTTTTTTCAAATGTTGACTAATTCGGCACAACCTCGTTGTTTCCATTATAAAAAAACATATTTGAGTGGTGACAAATGTCTGTATGCGCATTCATGAATATCTATAGGTCATTATACGGTGTTATTAGTCTACCGCGTCCAAATTTTACTCGCGATGCAGATAAAACTGAACAAAAAGATTATAATTGGACGTGCATATATAATGGTGTGTAGCGTTTGCGATTTGACCTTTGAACGCCCCAATTGTTACTAGTTTAATTTGCGATTGGTGCCAATGTGTAGCTTTAAATTGCATCAAAAAGTTTACGATAATAAATAGTGCGTACTTACTATTTATCATCCTAAACATGTATTTAAAAATATTATTATAAGAGGAAACACACTCTTAGGTAGTTTTCAATGTATTTTATTTCAATCACTCACTAGTTGCCAATTGCAAATTTTTACTGAATAGACCTTTCTGAAATCTTTAGTCCCAATTACATAAGTAATACTAGTCTATTAAGTTAAAATAACTAAATTAATTATTTTACTACAAATTTAATTTATTTTTAATTTTACATCGAAATTGTCGATAAATAAAAAATTAAATTAAAATTAAAAAGTGATTTTAATAAAAAGGAGAAATGTTTTTAATTTTCGTCTTCTTTTTAGGTTTACGTTTAAAAAATCTACTTTTCAACACTGACAAATCAAATAATTTTTTATTAGTTTTTATTATTGACACTGATCTCATAACAAGGTGCCTAATAAATATATATGAAAAACTTACGTAATTGCTATAATTGTTATTTATTTTTTATATTGTATGTATCGTCTGAAGGTGGTTTAAAATTGATTTGTTACATTCGCAACCTTCTTCTTTCAAACTACCAAAACCTTTAACGCAACATAATTGTAAAAACGTCCTTTTTTAATTTTTTTCAGATCATCTCTACTCTATTTCAAAAATGGAGTTTTCTGACAAACTGTTTAAGGATGCAAGGCAAGCCCGAAGCAGTATGTATGTGTTTTAATCTTCAAACCATGATTTTACGGATGTCGCTGAGGCTTCGTTGAGGTTTTTGTTACAGCAACCATTAATAATATTTAACAAAATAGAAGGTAAACATTTTGTCTCCTGGCTCATACTTCACTACTGTCAGTATGTAGTGTTGCGATGGAAGTTCCACTCACTGCATCTTCAAGGAAAAATTATATTTGAATTGTAAAAATGAAATCACAAATAAAGATTCATCAGTTCTGGCAATATTGATGAATTTTTGTTTGTCTTTTCATTTTTACCATTCCACTTACAAGTCAAAATTTGATTGAAACATTGCTTGGCAAAATTTTTATTCATTTCCTACTACACATTTTCGTCCAATCAAGTTTTATGTCCTCCAAAAAAGTAAGTTTCCCAATATTTTTAAAACAAATGGAATGTCATGGGAAGTAAAAAAGTTGCTGGCGATAATATGAAAAATTGATGAAAATGACGTTTTCGTCAAGCGTAAACTACTTTTCGCCATCATCGTGTAACGCTTTCATAGAAATTTCTTCAACAAAAAAGGACTATATTTTCGTAGATGCTTAAAAATCATAAACTATGAGGATGACAAGTTTGTAGCCAAATGATAGCATTTGTTTTAATGTATCTACAAAATACGCGTTGTCGTTGCATTGAATGAATTCTTTGAAGCCACGGCGTGACAAACACAAATGATGGAAATACTGCTCGAGAATTTATTTAAAAACTCTGAGCTAATTTCAGAGATTACAGGTTTAGCTGTGTTCGTAATAAAAAAAATAGTATATTACTTATTGCTTTGTATTCTGATGATGACGTTAATATAAAATTGAAATATATAAGAAGATACTAAACAAAATTACCTGAGTATTAATTTGTTGTAGTATTATTTGTTACACAAAATTAATATACACAGTGCAAACATTGCACTATTGGCCCTTTTCCTGTTGGACAGTTTTCTAAAGAAGCTCAAAAAGGTCGTAAGAGAGATTGCAAACGTTTCTAAGAGAACAATACTTAAAGGACCTCATGTATTACCATGAATAAAGATTTACTAAATATGATAATTTTCGTGTTTGATAAGCAGATTTAATAAATAGAAAAGTTCTCAAAAAAGGCGGGTAATTTATCTTCCAAAGTCTTTCATTTTATGTCTTTATGTATTCCTTTCAATAAATGTAGAAATGAAGCAGCTAATCATTACAATTTTGATTTGCAGAACTATGTAATGAATTAAACTGGGAATAGATTTAGTGATTAATATTTATTAAACATTTTTGTTTGAAATTAGTGTAAGTTATTGTTCATAAAATTAAAATAACTAAGTCAGCGTCTGGTAACATTATTTTTTATGAATGGCATTAATTTTTTTTTGTTTACTTTCACTTATTAAACATATCTTTAAATTTTTCGCTAAAATCATTTTTTTTTAATCATTTATATTTTACACTAATCTACTTATATTTTACTACTTATATGTATTCTTATACATTGGAAAAATGTTCGGAACAATATTCAGTAAAGCTATTCGAACCAAAGAAATATAATAAATACTTTTGTCCAGCTAGCTTATTCTAGTCGAAACACTGTGTTTTTTATCATATTAGCTCCATTGAACGGTTTTAAAGCAAAGGTTTCTGCCACGTAAATATCACACATATTACTATTTACTTTATATCTGTAAGAGAACATGAATTAACTATATTAATACAAATTATTGAAAACATAGTTTTAATCGGATTAACAAGACAAACGTATAATCGTTTCGATGGGTAATGATTATTATAAATAATTAATTATATTTTTCCTTCTTTCGATCACTTTTGCAGTTGAAATTCACATTTTTTTGTTTATTTTTCCATTCATTAGTTTGTCCGATTGTTAAAAATTATGTAAAAATTACTAAGAAGAGTGAAATAAGAACAGTTTCATTTTCGTAACGCTGTAGGGACAAATTAAAATTTGAGATGATTTTTCAATTAAATATTCCCTAAAGGATTCAAAATTCTCTAAAGACTCGAAAACTCTTATGCAGTAAGAGCCAAGTGCAAGGGTTTTGAATACCAGAAAATTATGGTTTGCTGTATTTTCTTAAAGGTATAAGAAATTAATGTTTGCATCTAAGCAAAAACGATTGTCTTCTAAAAGGATGCTTATTATTTTGTAATATTTTTCTTAAATTATTAATTAAAAAATAGACCATCATTTTAGAATCTTTTTTTGTGTACACTCAAGAAGAGACGCAAATCTTCCAACAGATATAGAGTGCATGTACTAGAAAATTAATGTGTAATATTAGACTTAAGAATTACATTTAATGAAATACAATTTAATAAAAATGTGTAAATTGAAAAAAAATTCTGTTACGTCATTTACCCTCTCCAAAATTACTAGATAAATACTTTAGGATGTCTTATCACTGCACCAAATTTTAAATATTTACATGAAACTGTTTCTGAAAAAAGAACCGGCGCGCAATGTCTTTATTATTATCTTACATACAATTTTAAAAATGTGGTTTTAACATTGTCGTACCTTCTTCTTTGACAACAAACCGATGCATAAAATGAAAGAAAAAATCGATTAATCTATTTGCTACCACCCCCCCACCTCCCTTGAAACTTTAAATCAATGTTTTTGGGTACTAAATTTTCATTTTCTCATCACACTATATAAATGGGTTCTGATAAACAGAGATAGACGAATAGGTGTGTGGTTTTATAAGAATTCTGTTCTTTTCCTTTTGAGGCGTAGAAAACTAAAAATTATACATCGTTTTCTATGAAAGTTTCAACCGTGCACTTGTCCATTTTGTAGGGTAGGTATACATTCGGATATTTTAAGCCAGTAATATAATCTTTACTTGCCCCTGATGTAAAATCTCCGGCTTTTCTTTTAATGAATAAGTCGAAAGAAAAACTGCATAAATGAAATTTTTTTTTTATAGTACGCTTGTAAAACATAAAAAAACGTCCAAATATGAGCTCGGTTTGCACTTGGCCTCCCTACTACATCATACACTAATGTGGATTTCGTAACCAAACAATATTTCATAAATACGTAACATAATGAGATAGGGAGGGTTTATATTAGGTTGCTAGTAAGTTGTTAGCTACAACTTTGGACTTTTTCAGAAAGATTCAAGAAACTTCTGAAAGGTTTTACTGAAGGGTATAAATAGGTCAAAGTATGGTCAATTGATAACAGTCAACGCCGAAGCTCTAAGTGTATCACACAAAAGATAATACATTCAAATCGATATCAAATACGGATTCTATTATTTTACGAATTTTGTTTGGGTCATGATGGAAAGACTGTCACAAATAATATATGGCTTGAGATGAGCCAGTCCACGATGTCTTATGCAAGAGAAATGGCATTATTCATTGGCTTCCAAAATTATTGCAGATATTTACTCTGTACCATTGGACCAATTAGCTAGCAAATTGAGTAGTCAGCAGAATCGAGTTTATTTTCTACACGATAATGCTAGACCTCATGTTTCAAAACCTACTCGTGATAAATTAGAGGATCTCGACTGGGTTCTACTTCCTCACTTACCATATTTGCTGACATTGCGCCCTCCATTTATTCAGGGTTCTAAGTAATGATGTACGTGAAAAAAAATTCGACGTAAAGATCTCCAAAACGACCTCGCACACTCTCACTTTTTTTAATCTAAGTCACCGGAATTTTACAAGAAAGGCATATTTTCATTGCCAATTATATAACGAAAAGTAATAGATAATAATGGAACAAACGTAAGTTGCATTTAGCGTAACATATAAATTTTAAAAAAAAAATTAATTTCAATTTGGGGTTAAAATCTTATTAGCCAACCCAATATTATCGTGAATATTTAAAAACTATAACAACTAGACTCATAGTGACAGCTTACCTAAAATCTTTACGTAGACTTGCAAAAAACCCGTTTTTTATAAATACAAATTCGGTAATTAAGCAATTAAGGGAAGGTGTATTCCTTACCTACTTTTAAATACATCTCTAAAGATATTCTACTTAAAATTATGAATATGAATATTTTTAATTAGCAATTGCAAATAATACCCCACATTATGAATGACATTTCCAAATAATGTTGACTTCCGTAGTAAACATATATACTTCAGATATTTTCTACGAAAGTCAATTTAATTTTCAACATACATCGTTTTGCTCTTTGGATATAAGACAATAACCGACGGTGTGCACCAACCGCAAAGACAGCGATCAGTTATTGATTTAACGCCAATATTCAATTCATGTAAAGGATGAAATTTGAACCAACCGAACGTGAAGTCTCGCTTTACGCTCTTACCGGAAGAAGAAATAAAAGTAACGAATTTTATCACAAAAACATTCCAATTTATTCTTCCGGTGCTCCGAAGGCCATTTCGCTTTGAGGCCTTGATTCGGTGACTGTGATCGGTCTAGAACGATACGTTATACAGTCACGATACGCTATACGTTATACAGTCGGACTTAACGTGACATGCCTTGTTAACTTTGGAGGCTCCGATAAAACGTACTTAACACACAATAGCGTTTTATGTGCGCCCTGTGCGGAAAAGGTCTACGGGTTACTTAAATCTGACCTTTTATCACCTAATCTTCAAACGTCTACATTTTTATAGACGCAATGTACGTGGTAGTTAGGTGTAGTACGATCCGCAACTAATATAAATTAGAATTATTTTAGTGACTGTCAGTTATGAAGCAATATAAGAATAAAATTTGAAAAGTGAGTTGAACCTCATCCACATAAGCTTTTTTTCATATTGTGCTCATTAAAAAATGTTTTCATCAGTCTATAGCAATACACTTAAAAAATTTCGCTAGAAGCCATTAAATAAATGATAATATCGCAATCAGTTATACTTTTAACATTACGCTGTACACAAAACTGAATGACTAAGCATCCTAAAAATGGGTAATGATGTACCGATTCCTAGATAGATTACCGTTAACATTTCTCAACCATTTTGACATTCTAATATTGTTAACACTTTGCCAATTCCATTACGGTGAAGTTGTGTTTAGTACTGCTTTTCCTAAGCAACTCACAAATTCAGTGTAACGTAATGACTCAGAGGATGCTAAAACGAAGTTTTGCGATTTGTGTTTCGTAAAATTGTATAAATATAAACAGATATCGAAACACTTGTCTAGTTCGTGTAACGTTTGTACATACGTCGTTATAATAGCGTTTGTGCAAATATTGTTTTGATAGCGTTTGTTCATACATTGTTATATTAAGTTTGTACGGCTTGATAAATACTGAAAATATAAAACGAAAAACATTAGAACCTTTTTCATATATTTTATGTAAATAATCAACAATGCCGTATCACCAATATTTTGCTCCTAGGTTACATAGGTAAAGTGTAAAACCTTTGAGTCCATGGCATTTGTAAATACGTAATTACATTAACTATATACGACTGTATAAATAATGAAAATATGAAATAAAAATAATTGTTTTTCACGTACCTTATATAAATCCCCAATATTTCACTGTCATCAATACTTTGCTTATAATTTGGGTATAAATAATTAAGTTTTTTGTTGTAAAATTATCTCGTGTAATGTTTAAACATTTGTTTCCATAGCATTTACGCATATGTTGTTACTTTAAGTTTATACAGCTGAATTAATAATGGAAATATTAAATGAAAATAATAATATTTTTCACCTATCTTATTTAAATAAAAATAATTATGTTTTCACGTACCTCACATAAATCACCAATAGTTCACTACCATAAATAATTTGCTTGCAATTTAGATTTAAATAATTAACTATTTTGTGATAAAACTATCCCTTGTATTGCTTAGGCCTTTGAGTCCATTGCGTTTGCACGTACATGGTTACATTTCGTTTGCACAAATTGATAAATAACGAAAATATGAAACAAAAATGATTATATATTTTTCACATGCTTGACAAAAATCGTAAGTAGTTCGCCGTCCTTAATATTTTGCTTGTAATTTAGGTTTAAATAATTAACCATTTTATGATAAAAATATCTCGTGTAATGCTTGGATCTTTGGTTCATTGCGTTTATATCTACTTTATTGCTTTAAGTTTGCACAAGTTGATAAATATTGAAAATATAAACAAATATACAATATGGTATTTTAAACTTACTTTATAAATCATCAATAGTTATCTATCATCAATATTTTACTTTTAATTTATGTTTAAGTAATTAAGTTTTTTAGGGCAAAACTATCTCGTGCAATGCGTAGACCTTTAAGTCCATAGCATTTGCATATACGTCGTTACGTTAAGATATATATTTTGATAAATAATAAAATTATAAACAAAAATAAACTGCGATTTGTTTTAACGTAATCTGTATATATAATTAATAGCTCGCTCTCATCAATACTTTGCTTGTAATTTAGGTTTAAACAATTTTGGTAAAACTATCTCAGGTAGTGCCTAGCCCTCGTAATAAATATCAGTTTTGACTAGCTTTTTTCATATAGGGTTAAGACTGACCAATTTTTAATTTGATTAAAAAAGTGTTGTGAACTTCCAGAATTTAAAAAAAACCATTGAATATTTTTAGGCACCAAATTAAACGAGGTTACATTTTGCACTATACAAAATGATTGTAAAAAATTACATCTCCGTGCAATTATGCAAAATTTCCATTTTCTATATAAAAGGATCTCTAAGATAAGTATCTACTACTTACGGACGCACCGTTGGATACCGATATGATTCCACAAATGCTAAATTTTGCTATTTTAGTATGGAATACAGATAATAATTGTAAATTACCTGAAGTATCGAATAGGAAGTATGTTTTATATGGGTTCATAAATTAAAAACGTAATGTGAAAAAAAGTGAATAACATAAAGAAATCCGTGTGTGTGATCAAAAACAATGCCAGGATAAAGTTTTATATAATTTCGTTATCTTCGCTCATTCCCCTTAAGGAACATATATATATATATATATATATATATATATATATATATATATATATATATATATATACATAAGTATTTTTTTTTTTACTAATAAATGTGAAAAATTGTCTGTTCATTTCTTTGCTTCTCTTCTCTTCCCATTTAAACAGCACAATGGATCTCAATAACCTTCTGCATATATGTGAAATACATCTCACATTAGAAGATTGAATATAATTTAGTTTTCATCCCAAAGCAAAATCGCAAGTATGGAGGATTCTTTTACTAAAAGTAGTGTAATATGTTAAATTGATATATCAAATTCATGGGTTGTCTATTGTGCGTCCTTTTAGTCGAGACTTCCATAGCAAACGTCCTGTACCAAAAGCATCTCACCATATTTAAAAGTCGGTAATGGAAAATTATTTTCGATATAATTGCTGGGTAGATTACAGTTTATACCTATTTCTGTGAAATTTTTTTTTACATTTTTAATTTACTTTTAAATGACTTCTAAAAACGTCCATCTCTAAAGAAATTTACTCTTTTTACTTAATTGTTTATTTCTTTTTATAACAATATAATGTATGTATTAAAGTTTTTAAAAATAATTCTATTGTTATAGAGTATTCTCAATTCCAAATAGCATTGAGGATCGCCCAACCTTGTAAATGCTAGAGAAATTCCAAAACAAAGTTTCATATAATTTGCCTAATCTGTTACCTACCTAATCTGTTGCTACCTTTGCCTAATCTGTTAAAATTAAAAATAGTTTGAAAAAATATAAAAAAATATTATTATGAAATTTTTTTTTTAAAACAGAAAACCTAAAATGTCTTTTTTTTAAACGAAACCCGTCTACCGACCTTAGCATTGGAGATCGATTTGTCCAACAATGTAAAGAATGTCTTTTATCCTGTAAATATTCACTTCTACAATCCCAAAAGTCTTGAAATATTTTACTTAAGTTTATATTCTTACATCTATAGCTACAGCTCGATAAATTATTCTTTCATCGATTTTTCTCTCATTTTCTTCATATAGAATATTCTCTCATTGTCTTCATGTTGGCAATGGTTAAAATTTTGTATATATGATAATACAAATAAAGTCTATTTTCAGTATATAAATTTTTGTTACAGCAATATTGACAATACAAATTTATTTTAAAATTTGTATAAGTACAGACGTTTTCAACTATCAATCAAAAAGGCAAATTTTGTATTTAAAAAAGCTTTTCGCAGATATATTATACTTCACATATCCATGTCAAAATACTAAAGTTGACACGAGTAATATTTGTACTTACTGAGATATTTGTAAGTATAAAAAAGGACGCTGCTTCATTATCTTCATTAGTTCTTAAAACTACTGACTACTTCTTGACATAATTCAGTCTCAATTTCTTTGACAATATGTTTACAACTTATATAAATCTCTACAGTTGATAAATATCTGCAAAAATCGTTTCAAATCCCTGCAGTAATTAACTTCTGGTTATTACCTCCCCTAGACCTTTCCTTCTTACATCACAATTTACGTCACTAGCATTATGTTTATATTTTCCCTCTCAGTGAACTTGGTTTTTATTTTTTCTTTTTCAAATAATTATATATAATTTATTTCTTTTTCGATGTGATAATTTATTCATTTAATAACGTTATTACAGATGGAGGATTTATTTCCACAGGAGTAATCTCCTCCAGACAATTATATATTTTACAAGTATGTAAAAATACTACAATCTTTAGAAGAAGAAAAAGTATAGTATTATATTCCGAAGGGAAATATTTAAGTATTATTTTCAAGAAAACAAGGTTATTTTATTGATAGAAAACATCCTTCCCCTTCAGACTACTTGCTTCTCCCTATTCTTCTCTTATTTTTTTCCTTCCAACCTCTTTCTCTATCTCAGAACCTTATTTCTGGCATGTTGAGAAAAGAGATAGTTAGGTAAATTGAAATAAATTTGACTTAATTTACTGAGAGTCACAGTGAACAAAATTTGGCTTAGTTTACAATCCGTCACATTTCTTGACTTAAGGAAATCTACTATCTTGATTAAAAAAATAACTTCAAAGAAGACAAGTAAACGTATTGTTTTATGTACATAACTGAAAATAACCGGATTCCGATACTATAAAAAGCAATTTAATCTTGTTATTAATTTAATTCATTTTTCGGTAGTGGAAAGTGCAGAGCCCGAATTTGTCACTAATCAGTTAAAAAGGTTAGTGATGTATTTTAGACAAAATTATGTTACAACTTCAAAAAAATTTACTTCCAAAATAAGTATAAATTTATTCACCCATAAGTACAAGTCTCTATTTTATTACACACACCAACCCAGAGAAATTTAAATTAGGTATACTTAAGTGAAGTATATTATAATTAGATCCTCAGGCTTTATTTGAATATGCGATAACCCTTTGCATTTCCATTGCCAACATTCCTTCGAACCCGAAAGCTTTCAGCTACAAATTGAAAAAGCAATAGGAAAACAGATTTCCATATTTGGATTGAAGTGAATATGACATAATGCGTAATACGCCGTGGTAAGGTAAAGCAAAGGCTCTTTTTCCTCTCTAGAAGAGCCAATTTTAATACAAGAAAATATGAATTTTGTACGTTAGAAATGTTAACGATAAACGCTATAGTTCGGAAGATATCAGAATTAATTCGTTTCTAATGAGATTTTCCGGCTTCCCCACACAAAATACAGAATAATCAAAAACCTGATAATTTTTGCACCCCGCTATGTGTTATTTTTCTTATTTATCTTTTCAACGATTTAATATAAAGTATATTTATAGTTTAATGATATAACATATATCATACTTATTAAATGTAGTTAAATTTATAAATCACCTTTTTTATCAAAATTTTAAAATAAGTTAAAGTTACCGTATAAAAAAATTGATGTATTAAAGTGCTCTTTATCTCAAAATAATAAAATGATTTTACTTAATCATTAATTATTATTACAAAATGTTACGTAAAATATTACAGATTTTCCATTTATATAATATACTAATTTATAATAATTTACGCGCCTTGATTTAACGTGTTGTATATTGTAACGGGATGCTATCATGATACGTAACTTTTGAAATATCACAATTTAGTTTAATAAATTTGGGCGTTGTTAAATTATTAAAAAAGTGGTTTTAAATTGATATTATACGTTTTAAATATGGATATCTAATTATCAATTTATAATTACTGATAATAATCAACTAAGACCAGCGAAAACGAATTTAATAAATTAAAGTCGAAGCCGCAACGCGATTACTCAATCAACTTGTCCTTTGTAAGACATTGTACAATTTTCTAATATAGGCAAAACATTTAACGAAATCGGATGGGATAACCAGGCTTGCGCCACAAACTTGTATATGTATAAAAAATTAACTGAACCCATCCAACTGTCTGAGGATATTAAAGTAGAAAGAGATTAGTGGAAAATATTGCGAATTAAATTTGAAAATTACAATATTCTACTTCGATCACATGATTTTATAGAACTAATGTTTTTGGATTAAGTTTTATTTGCGCGAAAAAATAGATTATAAATGCATAAATTAATATTGAAAGTAAGGTAGCTTGCTTTATATTTTTAATCGAATGGTATTTAAACGTTAAGCTATAAAAGATTTTTCTGAAACAATACGTTTTATAATGAATTGAATTATAATAAAATCTAATTGTAATTATGCCTAAATATTTATAATCCTACATATAATTTTTTTGAAATGGAAATATTCTAGTGAAAGTATAATTCCAGGAATTTGAAGTTATTTTTGACGATGAGTAATAGTTAAATGCAGCGATTGTACGAATTACTTTTGTTATTTTCGTATTTGTTTAATTAGTTTAACTCGTTGTATTCGTAAGATATTTAAACCTTAATTATTTATCTAGTTACCAAGTCACTTACCAACTTACGCGATACCCGTTATTCGGAGTTGCAGTGATAAATTCATTTAGCGTTGTTTTCTGTCTTTAACTTGTAATTAGCTAAATATTCTTGTACATGTTAATAAAATTAATTAAAAACAATATGTCTTACTTTAAACTAACTAGAGGGTTTGAAGCTATTAACCGACTTTAATCTTTGATTTTATGCAGCATAGAATGACTCAATGGCAAAATTACATTACGTTGCTTCAAAACCGGGCGCGCAACTAATCGCACACATATGGCAAAGCAACTTGCGTAGAAATCGTACCACTGTGACCACTTGAAGATATAGCTTGCTTTCATTACTGGTATATTCTTTATCGTGGGATTGGTGAAAATAGCCTTCAAAACCGGATTGTTGTACAAAAATCATTATTTTTCGTTTTTGAGGATGGGCTCCTATTCATAAAATTCATAAGTGAGAAAACTAAGATTCAACTATATAATTCCGATAGAAAAAATCTATCAAAAAATAAAATTCAATGCGATTTTCATTTCATCTTAGTAAATAGAATCGGTCGAGTAATTAAAGCACTCCACTATGTTATATTATTTGATAACCTTAAGCTTTGAATAAAGGGTCACATCTCATTGAATTTTAGGGCGTATGCCGTAACTAGAAACGTCATGTTACGTGTGGGGCTATTATAGATTAATAGATATAATGTCATCGTATAGGTCCTTAGTTTCATTGCAGAACCCGAAAAACTAAACCGATTTAATACCCAGAAATATGAAAAACTGGTAAAAATAATTGCCGTAATTTGATAATCATATAAGAACATGCAAAAGAACGTCGGCTGTTGGGATTAACAAGGGAGTGATTGAAAAATAACCCCCATAATTCTTTTTTTAACTTAAAGCAAGCCGCCATATTTTATTTGACTGTGTTCAAAAAATATTCAAGCCAAAACATTGTGACTACATTGCCAAAATTAATTTGAAAGTACGAAAAGCTTTCATAAATACATTATCCGTAAAATACCTTATCAGCAAAATACGCACGTGCTCAATCACACACGAACTCTTGCATGCATGAAAGCACACACGCAGTTAAACATGGGCACGCAAGCGTACTTGCGTTCAATTATCCAAGCATGTGCTCACTCATACACAGATATACACATAAATAAGAGGATACGCGCGCACACGCACGCACACACACTTACGTATGTACCTAAATATTAACAGTAAATAAACTTAATATGGTTATAAAATGTGTACAGTAATTAGGATATGTAAATTTCAATACCTAAATATATTTTTTTCTTTTACATTATGCAATACAAACTTTATCCAATAAAAAAAAATAAGCATAAATTCTGTTCCATAATACGAAACAGCCTCATATGTGCCAAAAGCACATATGCCCGTCACAAAAACACATAAGCGAGGGTAACAACATTTATCACATATGTAATTTTGCTGTGCGTGCAAGGTGCACGTGCCGTGTTAACTGTACAGACAGCGATCCACTATTGATTCAGAACCAATGTGTAATCCCTGTAAGGGACGAAATTTAAACCCACTGAATACACCCAAGAGATGCTTCACTTTTCGCTTTATCCCAAATAAGAAATAAAAATAACGAATTTTATCGAAAGGATATTCCAATTTACCCTTTCGTCGTTTGGAAAGCTCTTTCGTTTTGCGGTTTTCATTGTGTGGCGGTGACCGGTGTAAGGTTTATATGCTATACAGATGAGTTTCTTGTTACATGCTCTGTTAACTTTTAAGTTTCCATTGTTATATCGTTTCAAGGCACGATTTAACATACGTCACAAAAGGATGGATTTATATTCCCTTATTTAAGAAAGATCTACTTTAGGTTTTTGTTATGTTTGCATATGAATTGCAGTATACACGTAGTAATAATATGGATATAGTGCAATCTAGAAGTCTCAAGACTAAGTGAAAACATTCTGGAGTTTACAACTCTGTGGGACCTTCAGGAATTTCAGAGAAAGTATATATATATATATATATATATATATATGTATATCAATATATATATATATATATATATATATATATATATATATATATATATATATATATATATATTGAACTCATACAAAAACAAATAGAGTAAAAGTAACCTCATATTGAAGTGTACTCAAATGAAAATATATGATACAAGAGACGAACATATATGAAACCACATGTGAGTATACGTTGGACGGAAGAGTTTAACTAAAATCAAATTATAATGTGTTTTTACTGTTAATTGAAAGAAAACTGAGCATTTACATGGAATAGATGTTATAATATTTTAATGAAGGTTCAAGTATCGGTTAGATTTCGGTCTGCGAGTCGTGGAAAAAGAACAAACCGGACTTATTTTCATAAGTGCTCTTAGTTCGGAGACCTTCTTCTACTGAAAGAGCAGATGTTTCGACAGTATATTGATCATAATCGCTTTGCTAAACACAAAGCTCGTCATCTGTGGTGAAATAGCCTCAATGATTGTTGGATGAGAGAATTTTGGTTCATTTTAGTTACACAATGCGATTATCGTGCTTCGACTACATTATTTTTTCATGCATAATAGTAAAAACATTTTTCTATCTAGAATTGCAATCACTATCATTAAATATAATATCATTACTAATAGTAATATTAATAATTATTATTATTAACTAATTTCAAAAGAAATTAATTTAAAAATTTAATTTAATTACTTTAACAATTTAAATTAATATTCAACATTCATTTTAACGTAAACACGTGCATAAAAAACGGTCTGGTAGATGATTACCTTACAAAAGAAAGCCAGCAGTAAAATGAAATGGTGGACCACTCATCCGTCAAATAGACTATGTTTATATATATTTAGTAAACATTTTCATCCTGTTAGTTTTCTGTAGATTTTTATTGTATAATTATTAACTTCATTCTCTTTATTTTTTTTTGAATTCGTAAAATTTCAATTTCTCATTTTTTTATAACGCGCCTATAGTACTACTTCAAAGAAAACCATATCGTCTGCTCGTTCGTCGATGACTCGCAACCTAATTATTGAATTTAATGATATAATGTATGAAATAAGAAAGTTTATGTTATGAATTAAATGGGGTATACATTTAAAAGGAGACAAATTCGGTCACATAAAAGTTGTAAGCGACACCTCACGTATCAAATCAGAAATAAAAGGCAAAATACAAAATTAGTTATTAAATACATAACTTTAAAAATTGTATACACTCGCCGGTTCCAGCTGCGTACCACATGAAATCATATTATAAAATATATTGAAAAAATGTTATTGTTTAATGACGCTCAAGAAAAATTCCACAGACAGTCAAGAAAAACTCCAGATGACGCTGTAAAACTCACAATTTATTCATTATAAACGATTTCATCATATAAATTAAAATAACTAAACGTATTTTGGAGAGTGGAAAACAAAATTGTGCTGTTAAAATACAGAAAAAGATATTATATTACTTCTTCTTACATATGAATTATTTATAAATTTTTCACAGTATTGACATTATGTGTTCATAATGTTCATTATAATATAGTAGACCCAAAGGTTGCGCGCGCCTTTCAGGAGACTGGTACGCATTTCACATATGCACAAAATTTCGCACCACCTTCAAAATACGAATTTACTATGTTCCGTAACAATAAGTTTGGTATAAATCATCTTTACATTATATAATTAAAATAAATATATATTTGAACAAATTATTTTGAAGTTGCTCCTTACTCCACTTTTTAGGACTTTTAAACATGAGGATATCTTCCCATATTGAAATGTATAATACAAGATAATAAATTACTATCTCTTTCGCAGCAAACATTCAGTGAGACACATACATCGGTTTAACATTTTAATAAACATCCTATCAAAATATAAATATTACAAATATATCAAGGAGGTCCACCTCCTAGATTTTTTTCCACCTCCTAGATTCATTCCAATGAATTCCTAAATTAAACCGAATAAGTCTTATCCAGAATATGGAAGCAAACCAAGTAACATGTCCGTGGTGACAATATATTAACACTTATATGTAACGTTATATTTCATCATCCCTATTGACCCTAGTTTAAGAGGAAATTGAGGGAAAGTTACACAATATTATTTTTGTCTACACACTAAATATAAATGTGTGATCAGTTGCCATTTAGATGAGCGATAATTCTTATTTTCATTAATTACATTTCTATGAACTCCTAATATGTAAATGAACTTCCGCCTTAAAGATTCCTAAGTATTAGGGTAATGCCCAATTGCCTCGTCAAATGAAGAACAAATTCTTTACAAAATGAATATTTTGAGAGGCTTTTGAAATATGACATAAAAATAACAGAAAAAATAATACGATGTGAATCTATGGTAAAAATATATGAGAAATATTTGCGGTCCTTTTTATATAATAATCCTTCCTATAATTTTTTTCCCTAGTTTCATCTCTGACATTGTTTATAATCTAACAATTCTCAGCTGCGAAAAAAAAGGTACAATAGGAAGAATACCTTACCGTGTTGTGAATACTCGTTAGAATTTTCTTCTCCATCTTAAGTGGATGGAGTAACGCGCAACGTACCTTGTTAAAGCCAAAGCGGTTTTATCGAGATCTTGGAAAGCTCCCTCGCAAGTAGAAACGAGCTTTGTGTGCTGAAAATTGAAGTTGTATTTGCAATCTAGATAACACGAGAACGCGTGGCTCTCCGACAGTTGTCTGGCTGCAAGCCGAGAACATTTGTCGAACTAAAACGGCTGAGTGTATTTATGCAATCATAAAGTAAAAAAGCTTATTAAATTCATGTAATAAAATGAGAGCTTTGCTTACTATTGTTAATATGGATTTAAAAATCTTAATTTAGTTTGCGTTGTCACTATTCGAGTTAGATACGTTCGCTACGTAATACACGTAAATTACGTAGCGAACGTATCTAACTCGCATAGTGGCAACGCAATCTAAATTAAGATTTGTAAATTGAGAAAAATAACAGTTTTTGAATAACGTGGAATATACCAATAACACTTTCATCTGATAAGATATGTAAGTTAAGTTAAATGAATCTGAATAAGGAAGTTTTTTATAATGAAACCTTTAGAAAAATCATAAAATATATTTCTAAATACACAGAATATACGTACACCTTTCGCTATGTTATAAAATAATATGACGTTATTTTAGTCAAAATTGGTTGACTTTACACTAAAGTATTTCCCATATCTGAAGTCAAGGAAAGACAACTTGAAAAATCTTCATAAGTGCAAGATATTAAGTGAGCTCCAAAGTTTGTATCTCTGGCTACTCTCACTGTCACAATTACACGAACACAACAATTAGAGTAATTATATTTATATTTTAATAATCTCAATTACTGTTTTCCACTATTGATTAATCCTACCATCTGCGAACTTTCTCCATTGATGCAATAGCTCTTGGCGGATTTAGACTTTCTTCAATAATTTGAGCGGATATAATCTGTTCCTAGACATAGTTCTGCAGTTCTTGAGGTTAAGTGTTAAAATCACCTCTAACCTATGTGCTGAATTTCATCAGTTTTTGACGCAGATTACTTTGCCATCTATATTAAACATTTACAGGGTTAAAATTATGAAAAATAATAACATGAAATGAATACATTAAAATGCGAACACTTTTGTATCCACAAATACAAGACTGACAACTAGAACATCAGTAATCGTTATTTGTATATTTATATTTATATATATATATATATATATATATACATATATATATATATATATACATATATTTAAATATATATATATATGTATATTTTTAAAATTTTTTTTCTATTGTTCATAGTAAATATTGGCAATAATTGTATTGTTACAAGGATTAACCATTAAATAATTCCATATATCGCCCATCACTTAAAAGAACACTCTTTTTGCCGGATTCTAGTTAAAACCACTTAGGCGAAAAATTAACATATACTTATATTCCCACTTTTATCACCTCTAATAAAAATGTTAGCGAATCATTGGTACAATTGAAACTCGGGATGGAAATAGTGGTAGTCAAACTGAATATTTTTTCATCTTCATCGAGGTATGACTATTTCGTCCTGAGAATAAATCTACCAGATAATACAAAATTAATCTCAGTTCTATTGCAATAAGGATATTAATGTTTGTAATGTAAGCGATCATCCTCGCTAAGTATTACCGGAGAGATCAAAATTTATTTCTTTAAACTTTTAGAACCAATATTCGGCTGTGTCTTAGTTACTTTTACACAAATATTGTTTGTCGCATCGCTCACAATATGCCGTGAACGGAATTCACGAAGCAAGAACAATCCCAGTTCTCTTCGTGAAATTTCTACATTTTATTTTCTCTGTACTCGCCAAAATTCCGTTTCTAACTGAACCGAAAATCAAACGTCACGTTTTCATACACGGTATAGAATATTATCCACGGCGTACGGTATACGATATTTACTTAACCGAATTATAAAACTTCTATTATTTTGAATTGAAGTCTAAGGATAATAATATATAATACTGCTGCTAAACATCTAAGTTTTGCAGGTAACGTGGACAAATATATATACGTAAACAAATAAATGAAGTTTGTTATATATTAATATCTCAAGTAGAGCAATTTCTACCTTACTATTATTCGATGCTTCATAGCGTATTTCATTCATAGCCACTCATAACAATTGTTTCTATGGCAATTAATGGAATAAATATTTCATGAAGTTTTCTTAGTTAAATTTCACTGCAAATTATTTCAAAGGCGAGTGATTCTCATTTAGTTCATATTTATTTAATACTGACTATGCCTAAAACATTATTCGATTGTAATTAAGAAAAATATTTTTTTTACATTATATGTTGCTCCTAGGTATATTAATATTACCATACAAAATTTCATCAAAATCCGTCCGATAGGTTTTGCGTGACACTCGCTCAAATTAACATGCGGACAAAATTTTTTAAAAACTTTTTCTGACTTCTTACATTCTTTATGATCACTTTGTTTAATATTTTCAATGTACACTTCAATGTACACTGTTACAATATTATAATATGTATAGGTTTTATTTAGAGCTTTTGTCATGAAAAGAGAATTGATATTTTTTCTATGTTTGATACCAATTTTCGTTTATCTTATATATATATATATATATATATATATATATATATATATATATATATATATATATATTCATAAATAAACAGCAGAAAAGAAAAATAGGTGTTCGTGTTAGGAATGCTCAAGTGATAAAATAACATGCAGCATGCTCTGGAAAAATAAAATTACAGTGCTTTTATTGAACAGTCAGGGGCAGACGTGATGCTTTTTCGTATTTACAAATTTGTGTATATTTTCAGTTATGCAATAACAAAATATATATCCCTCAAGAAAGTAAATTACGCCACAATACCTCTCGTGATGCTAAATTTTATAGTTGAAAACCCAATATATTCACGACCCGTCGCCTTAGAAATGATCAAAATTAATTTATTTTCTTGTTTCTATAGATTTCTCAAGGTCCCATTCAAAAGACAAGAAGTTTTCAGTTTTTCTTTTTAATAATAAAGACGTAAATATGAATTAACGATATTGGTTAATAAACGTAAATATGAATTAACGATATTGGTTAATAAACGTAAATATGAATTAACGATATTGGTTAATAAACGTGAATATGAATTAACGATACTGGTTAATAAACGTAAATATGAATTAACGATATTAGTTAATAAACGTAAATATGAATTAACGATATTGGTTAATAAACGTAAAGTATTAAAAGTCGAGCAGCAAATTTTACATAAATTTTATGAAAATGTTATAACGGTGTTCATTTTTTCAAATTAATCACGGTGATACTCATACATAATGAGTAATATTGTACGTAAAACCATAATAATGACTTTGATTCAGCATCCGAATTTGCAAATGCGACTACGTGCAACTTGTGTCAAAACTTATTTCGGTACGACCAATGAAATAAATTAATTGAAAAGAGACTTCATTTAATTTAATTTTTTGATTAAAATAATGAAAATACTTTTGTTTTCTACGCAAGTAATTTTTTTAAAAATTTTAATTCAAATGACGGAAATAAAGTATTCTCCAAGAACCGTATGCTATCTTAAAACATATGATGCTCACTAATGATTTATATGTAAATAATAGTCTTATAGGAAAATTTAACGAGCGTTTAAAGTCATCTACGCTATTACATACAATATTTAAAATTATTCATAAGTTTGTCGTCAGTGCTATCAAGTCTTATAGGAAAATTTAACGAGCGTTTAAAGTCATCTACGCTATTACATACAATATTTAAAATTATTCATAAGTTTGTCGTCAGTGCTATCAAGTGCTCAAATCAAAGTTAAATCATTTGAAATATCTTGCTTATCATAGATGTCACTTTACACTTGAATTATTTTCATTCGGGATGGACTCCAGAAGCATTAAAGTCACATTGCGTAAGTAGTTTTCTCGCCTTGATGGCATAAAATGTACTCTGTTTCCTTATATCTGTCACCGCAGAGAAGTACTATAGGTGTAGGAAAATCGCAAACATTCATATAGATAAATAACAAATATATTTAGTTGTTGTCATTTGAGACTGTGTCATCAATGAATTACATTAGGTTTAGTCAACTAATTTAAATTTTTACGAAATAGATTCTTCAATTTATCTTTCATGAATTCGATATGAGAACTTAATTTCATGATTTTATTTATGACTTTACTATGCCTAAGTAATAGGAGAATAAAATACATTGTTGGAAGCTGGATGTAAATGCTCCAACATCTATGAAATACGGGACAATTTTTAAAAATTTAAGATGGATTAAATGTGAAAAACATTTGATTTAATTTACCAATATCTGCATTGTCAATGAATACTAATCTATTCCATTTTCATATTTAACAACTAAATATGACTAATATTGAAAAGACTCGTATAATTTGCATTATATACCTTGTGCTAGAACGTCCATCGTCAGTATAAACATGTTACTTTACATGATACGTCCTGATTTAAGTTTTTCACATACTAAATGAGCATGCAAATTAATTCGCAGCAATAAGATGACGTCAAAGATTTCTTGCTTTTTCTCGAATTTAAGCGTTTTTCTAATACTCCTCCACCCCCACTTCAATAGTTTTGTTTCATCATTTCGATCTGTATATGGACTTTTGTTAAATAATTCGTTATGTAACACAGTTAAATGTAGTAAAAATAAAATAAACAATACGTAAATTGTTAAACTTCAGTACTTTTTACCAAAATTTTAAATATATCCTATAACAGAATTCCAATAGCAGCTCGTCTATACAATGCAATATTTCATCATTACAATCCCCTTGACAAAAGATTGTGTGCAGTTATAGATAGATAAAAATATTTAATTAATTTGTCGATTAAAGCGAAATATGTGACATTTTCGTAGTCAGCATCCATAACAATAAACGAAACCATTTCACTTTATTTCTTTACTGTGTCTCCTTTGAATAAAATGCATTCAATTACTAATTAATACTGCATAAGAACATTGATTTGCATATTATTTGTACGCGATGATACTGTACAAAATACTCAGTAAATTTAAACGGATGTCCGTCCCTAATTGAACTAATTCACTATTAAAAAATAACGTTGAAAGGAGGTATAGGCATTTGTACTTTAGTGTCTTATACATTGTTATGGAAAAATGACAAAATATTTCAGAAGAAGAGAGAAAAAACAGCATTAATTCTTTTTAATAAAATATTTCAAATCTATAAGAATCCCAATTTTAGAATGCTATTTATACGACTGAATAAGTAAAAAGTAAATAAATTAAAAAATATGAATTAAAGGAAAAAAAATTAAACCTTTCTTAATTGTTTCGAAAGCATACTTTTAACACAGGCGTTTGACCGTAACACGTGGAGTGCTCGCCCACTTTATGTTGAGTTAATGCCAATATCCAATGCCTGCAACTAAAAATATTTAAAACCCTCGTAAACATCCTTAGTGGCTATCGACCGCTGGAGTGCCGCTCGTAATTTGTCCACACTGTTCGAGGAGGAAATACTAAATGGTAAATCATTAGTGAGGGTTTTTTTGTTTAACATTTTGAATAACATCTTTACAGTGGACAATATCCACTCTTTAGTTTGCTCGAGTCGGTGGTTAATGAATTTGATATCACGACAAAGCAACTTCAGAAATTCATCTCCCTCTCACTTATTACAGAACCTTTATATTTTTAGAATGCGTTGGCTAAATATGGGGCAAAAAAACTAAAGAAGTATTAATGATGGAATAATTTCCGTATGGACATACAGAAAAATTTAATTGGCTGCCAAACTATTTAAACAGACTAAGCTTTTTAGATAAAATCTGGTTATTACCAAAAATTATTGACGTGTAGTATTAAACCCCAGGATTAACTGAATTTTTGTAAAAAATATGTTACCCGGAAATGCAAAAGTTTTCAAATCAATTCGAGTTTTAATCCCAAACTAAATTAATGCTGCGTTTAAAAAGATGTCATATTTTTTTGTAACCAAAACTTGAATGAATAATTATAATGGTCCGAAATTCACATTCTTTTTAGCAGGCAGATAATATATCAAAACAATAATTCTCGCCTAAACGGAAATTATATATCATCGATTAAACTGACCTGAATTAAAATAAGTATTGGATATATAAAGCAATTCAAAAGTTTTATTTATTATTTAGTTATTAAAACGGCAGTAAGTAGATCCCCAAAAAGTTAGTTTTGACATAGTGATGTTTCAGTTAATGTTTATTACCAAAAATTTACCACTTTCATCGTAGTTTCTTGCTTTTTCATATAGTTTTCTTTAATTTTATAAAATTAAGAGTTTCCATTATATTAATAACATTTTGCATAAATATCCACACTCTATTCAAAAGTTTGTCGCTCCAACCTAATTTTTTAATGGTGAATTATTTTATTTATTATTTAGAGATCTCATTAGTCTAATCCTTCATTCAGAATAAATCACCTCTTTGTTAGATTTATCAATGCATACTTCACATTATTGAATATTATGAACAATATTTTTTAAATAATTTTTACAATGTTGTAGCTTTCTTTAATTTTATAAAATTAAGAGTTTACATTATATCAATAACATGTTTTGAATAAATATGTTACCGATTCTTCTCCTTTATTCCAAAGTTTATCACTCAACCTAATTTCTAAATTAATGAATTATTTTATTTATTGCCTATTATCCTTAATCCTTATTATCCTTAATTCAGAAAAAATTATCTGTTTGTCAGATAAACTTTTATCCCTCAACCTAATTTTTAAAAGAATGAATTATTTTATTTATTATTCACTGATCTCATTTGTCTCATCCTTAATTCAAAACAAATTACCTGTTTGTTAGTTAAACTTTTATCCCTCAACCTAATTTTTTTAAATAATTAATTATTTTATTTATTATTCAGAGATCTCATTTGATTCAGAACAAATCACCTGTTTGTTAGATTTACCAATGCATACTTCACATTACTGAATATTATGAACAACATTTTTTAAATTATTTCGTTGATAAGAATTTAAAACGGTCACCTTGAAATGTTACTAGATTCATCTAAACTTTTCTAGTGGTCGCTTTATATTTTGATTAGCTTCTTAATCATAAATAACATGTTTATTTTAATAACCTCATACTAAACTTATTTATTTATGTTTTCTAAGCATCCAAGCAAAAAATATGTAATTTACCAACAAAATGAAAGGAAAATTTTGGTATGAAATTTTCAAATATATACGATATTTTCCACTATGAGAAAATAAATTAAAAGATTGTTAAGTAGTTACAAAAATAGTAATAGGAATTTTATGAATAAATTTGATGTATTTTAGATATGTTCAGTCTCCTTTATTCGAAGTGCCTGCACTCAACTTATGTACCCTAACTTCGCAACATGTACAGTTTTGTTCCTTCGATAATTCTCGTACGTATTTCAAGCATACCTTCTTCCAAATCATATTACTAGATTTGAAATAAATGAAGAATAGTTGAAAATGTCAATTACCAATTTTTACGGTGTTGTTTTCTTAGTAATAACCGTATTTCCTTTCTCGTATAAGACAATTTAAACCAAAAATATCGAATCATGACATATGTACGTGACCATATATTTTAATTAATATTTTTAACTAGCACTAATTTTTAATTATAGCCTGAATTATCTTTGTGGAAATTATTAATTTATTTATTCAAAACTTTATGAAACTGTTGTTTTAAATTGAATATAAAGAATATATTGTTAACTGGCGACGACGTACCGCAAAATGCAGGTAAATTGACAGATGAGTTGATAAAGGTCTGCGGGATGCAAGTGGCATAGGACCGAACAGTGGGAATTTATATATGAGACCTATCTTCAGCTCTGAAAGTCTTCAGTCTGATGATGATAAAAGAAAGTGCCGATATTGTTGTTTAATACAAATAGAATTAAAAATTGGCCCATATTGAAGAATGAGTTTGCGACACATAAACATTGTGATACAACTTGCGAATTTTTTTTAGCGATATTAGTAATATAACAATTAATTAAATATTTTGAAACAACAGTCAAATCTCTTCTGTCTAAATTTATATCGCAATTAAATTTTCATCATATTCTATTTTTAAGGCTAAAAGTCATTTTAAAGTATGAATCTCTAAAATACACCTATATTAATTGTTTGCCGTTACATGAAGTGTATTATTGGTTATTGTGATTTTATGATAGTGGGCGTATGTGTGTGTATGCATGTGAATATGTGCGGGTGTATGTCTGTATATGTGTGTGCACGTAAGAATGTGCTGGAAAACGCGCGCTCGCACACCCTTTTGTAAATATTCCTGGTTGCACGAGTGCGCGCATGCGTATATGTACATATACAATGCGTATATGTATGCGTGCGGACATGTATGCGTACGTGCGTACGTACTCACATACGTATAGCTTTGTACGTAAGTAAAGCTGACGTAGATATACGTTGTATACAAAAAAGCTTTCTACTATTCTACTTTTTGGTACTGAATAACGATCTCTGTTACTTTCCGAGGAATAAATTGGTTAAATAAATAAAGTCTGGAATTTTTCTACGTGTGAGTGTCTATTTATCTTAAAGTTATCCAGAGCCTTCATAGGGAAATCTAACAATCAATCTATATGCTAACTTGTAGATTGTAATTAAATATAAAGTAATAAAGATACCCTGAAACTCTTCATGGTTTAAGGCTGTGATCCTTGAAACTTACTTCACATATCGAGTATAGAAAACCATGGAAGTTTAGAAATGACATTGATTTTCCGCTAAATATATTATTTTGTTGCTAATATTTTGTTTTCATTTTCCACTATGTATATTACCGTATATATAATACATGCACACGAAACACATACACATGCGCGCGCACACACACACACATATAACGAGACGTCTTTATTAAAGAGACGAAAGAAAGCATGTAGGTGTTTGTTACGAGTAAGGAGAAGCCCCGAAGAATTAAATATAGATATTTTCAAGCACCTACACGCTTTCTTTCATAAATAGGTCTCATTCAATACACACTTTCAAGAACATTATCATCAGTCTTAAATGCCCCAACGTTATGTCGAGGCTTATTCAACCCTCTTTCGAAATTTCCTTTTTTTATTCCTATTGTCCAGAAAAATTTTCATCTCTGGTTATATTTTCACCTACATTTAATACGCCACAAAATTTATACTAATCCTCATTTTCATTATTCAGAGATGTATGTGTTAAATAGTTTACGTTGTATTTAAATCATTAAATTTTCAAAAATCTCTTCTTCCATCCCTAAAATGTTTTTCATATTCTGACACAAATAAAACAATGAGACTTTAAAAAACCCATATTTGTCACAACGGATTCAGGAAATATTTACGGACGTGTGAGAAAATTTATGTCTACGCAGTAGCTCATTGAAATGCATAATATTCATCGTCATATTTATTAATCGATCTAGGGTGAGTTCACTGTTAATTTTTTGATAAAAGAACCTCTAAGGTTATTTTATTATTTAAGAGTTAAATCATCAATTATGATTTTTTTTTAAATTACAACCTTACTACCACGCAGGTTTTATATAAAAATACTTTTATCATAACATAAACTCATTCGTTAAATTTCGTATCCGAAACCCACGTCAAAATAATAAATTTTCATGTCCAGCCACTGAGATAATTTTCCCTCATTCCTCCTTCAAACATTGCAGAATAGAAGTGGTGGCCAGGTTTTAGCAGGAGCTTGTACTGAATCAGTCGAAACGTGTAATCGTTATAGCCGTCGTAGTTCAACTTAATAAGATTGGCATTCCACGTCCATCAATTTCTTTTATCCATTGTACCTACTGCCGTAGTTCTCGGTAATCTGAAAGTAGTGGAAGACCACTAACTTATGATTTTGTTGGATGGTAGTTACTGTTCTAAGGTTGATGAAGGCAACTCCTATCAGTTTTTGTCGCCTTTTTCTCTCGAAACCATCTTATATATATATGTACATATATATATATATATATATATATATATATATATGTGTATATGTGTGTGTGTGTGTGTGTATGTATGTATGTATATATATATGTGTGTGTGTGTGTATGTATATATATATATATATATATATATATATATATATATATACATATAGTGGGTAAGATCGAGGGTTTGATCGCAAAATGATATCCTAGGTCTGAAACTAGATTATTTAGATTATTCAAGGATAAGAGAGATATTGTGATGCAGTTCAGCACCATCCACTTCGGAAATTGCAAGACGTGACAGTGTAAAATCAAAAGGAAGTCCTTAACTGATTTTGGTCTCTTGTCTGTCTTTAGGAGAACGATGCCACGAATTTTCCTTCACATTTTCTGAGATTTTCATAATGTTGATATAGTCATCGGGGTGCTACGGCCCTAAGTACTTTTTCTGTGCTGTCATCCTAGCTGTTTTGTTATTTGTTTCTTAATCAAAATGCAACGAAAATGATTTTGCGACAAAAATTGATATAACGTCAGCGAATTAATATTACATTAGTACCTCTGAATAACGAGTTTTGCACGTATATCTTTCATAAAATAACATCTCTGACGTCCTCATATTTTCGACCAACTTATTTCATACACGAATAAGTAGTATATTTTGTAACCTGTATTTATCACTTTAGATGTAATTTGTTTCACTGTTACAATGTTATTTTTCATTCCGCTACATACAGCCGACAAAACTAACTGTTCAGTATATTATCATAATAGTAGAACAAATAACTGCAGACAAATTTTCTATGTAAAATTTAAAAAGAACTGCTTTTCCTCAAAATAGATCAATTATTCTTGTGTCGAAAACTGAATTAATGAAATAACTCATGCATGAGTTATTTAATCAAATAATTTGAATTATTTTTGAAAACCGATCGAAAATGGTAGCTGAACGCTGCAGGAAGTTGCTTAGTCAAATAGATTCAATATGTGTGCTATATAAAATACGAAAGCTGGTGTAGAAACGTAATATTCAAATTAACAGTAACGATGTTTGTATCAAATTTGCTCCAATATTAACAAAGAATATATAAGTTTTCAAAAGATTTAAAGGTCACGAAAGCACATTAAAAGTAATGAATATCCGTAATAGTAATGAATTGAACATAAAGTTAAAAAGAGTTGGAAACGGATGAAAATATTTTATTTATTAATTTATTACGATAGTTAAACATACATTTGCAATCACATCTAAATACATATGAACAGCAAATGAACTTGTTAGGAAAATCGAATACTTGATCAAAGCAATAACATCAAAACAACTTCTTATTCAGCCTACTGTGCACAAAGCAAAAGAAAGCGGAATCAAAGGAAAACATTGAAAATGAAAATAAAGGGCAACGTGTCCTTGACACGCGAATTTGGAACATGGAACTCGCGTTATTCGGGGTAGTGAGAAAACTCAGGAGGAAACAAAATCCGGACGCGGATTGCTAAGAAGTATTTCACAAAAGGTTATCTCATTAGCAATACGCTTACTTTAGCTTTTTAACCTGATTAAGCTTTTATCATATTTCAAAGTGTTCATAGTTTATATTAACGATATATTCTGTTAGTCAAATTTCTTGTTTTTAAACCCGAACGATACATTTTTTTAATGATAACTACTAAACATTTGTGTACATAAATATATTTCTTTTACCTTATAAATAAATAGCTATTATATATAGCTATTATATATTATGTAAATAGCTATTATATACTAAAGCATGACTATTATTAAGTAAAGGTTATTATTTGATACAAGTGCTTTGATTGTGTGATTTGATACAAGTGCTAAAGGTTATCATTTGATACAAGAGTTTTCCATATATTTCATTACTACTACCTGAATTTTTTTTTAATTTACAAGGTGTAGTTACTTTATTTATATTATTTTTCGAAGCACTTTCATAAGGACCTTACGAAATAATATAAAAATATAATTTTAGAAAACTTATAAATTTTCTTTCTCTTACATTGACCTCCTATCTTTTAAATATTATTGCGTATGGATGCGAGACAAACGTTTTCATACTACGCTAAATGTCAAGTTTAACGTAGATTTCGTTTAACGTAGTTTCATACTACGCTAAAGAAACTATTTAATGTAGAAGACATTAAACAGTTTCTTAGGAAGACGATAGTAGCATACGAACAGACACACAGACACATTAATGGTCTCATTAGAGCTCTATCTTTTATTTTTGCGTCTAATTTAAATATGAAAAAAATTAATATGAAATTATACAACACTTTTTTAAAAGTTCTCTACCATGTGTACTTGTTCATTTTTGTGAGGTACGTGTTAATTGTTTTTCCATTTCCACGCTCTTTTTTTTAGCATTGCATCGATGGATATATTACGAAGGTGAAAAGTATGTTATCGACTATCAAAAAGATGGCTCTTCTAAAATTATGAACCAAAATAGTTTTAAAACCTTTGTAACTAGCCCTTTCAAACAATACCCCACACTATATTTTGCAAAATTTATTTGCTGTATTGAAATATTTCTACCTAATATGTTTAATACAGTAAAGTTTCTACTACAAACTTTCCCTTCCATCTTTTATTTTCAAATTTTATACAAAATTTATAATTTTATTTATTTCTATTACGTAAATTGCATTATTATCTGATATATGTATGGCTTCTGTATGAACGCATGAAAAATCCTGAAAACTAATCGTTCATCGTAGCTCTGCTTCAAATAACGTGTATCGACATATAAATGGACCATGATTTTGTAAACCATCCTTTCACGAGAATTCTCGTATAAGATATATTTGTAAAGAATACAACTACGTTTAATTTTTTTTACATTTAATTTAGTTACTCTTCCGATCTAATGTAAATTAATTTATATATGAGGTTATCATAAAGGGTGTGTAACGGTACTATAGTCGGTACACATAAACCATAATCAGTACCATAATCGGCATACGTTACCGAAATTTACTCTTAACACATTTAATATTTTCATTTTCCCCCGCGTTGTTTTGAGGGCCCCTCAGGAACCTGTAATACCCACTTCATAATAAGAAAGGGGCCCTTCAAAAGTTCCACCTTAATGGATTAATAAATATCCCTTCTCAGTGAGTCATTTAAGATCTCTGTTTTTTAAGAACGCATTTTACAAATGCTCTAAATGTCTCAAAGTTCGATCCACTTTCAACCAAAGTGACTATATAAACCACCATCTAAAAATTTGTGTGATCATATCATTCGCAATTTTTGTCGTGCGTTCCACGAATGCAAGATTGGCATGTAGAAGATCCGCCAAAACTGGCAACGTATCCGTAGAGCAAGTTCGAAGCCCACGCCGACAGCGCGAAAGCCGATATACCAAGATACATTAACGCACATACCAGTTTAAAAGGTACTCAGCTTTCAACTAGCTCCGGAAAACCAGACCATGACGTGGAAGGCAACCATTTTATCAATACACTGCGATATAAAGCTCCTTGTGTGACTCGATCCCTCACACCGAGGCATCAACACAATCTGTTCTCTCGCTAGTGTGCCCTTTGAAAAGGACAGTCTTAGACATGTTACCTGGCGATGTAGTTTGCTGCCAATTTCTATATTTCTCTACGGCGCGATCCTATCGCAATGATATAGCATCTGTGAATAGGCGTCGCAAATATACTATCGAACATGACATTTCATAAGATTTCATAGAGGAGTGAACTTTGCAGCAGTCCTTGGGCCACGTTATTTTTACTTAAATGTCTCCATCCTAAAAATAGATAATACAATTGCGAAAATAATCTATCACGATTCAACGGACATTCGCTTATACTTTCTCTAACGCAAACAAAATGGCTGACCACCAAAACACGGGTAAAGACAGTGATCCGGTATTGATTTTAGACCAATATGTAATCCCTGTAGAGAACGAAGATTGGACTTATCAAACATGGTGTCTTGCTTTATATTCTCACTGAATTAAGAAATAAAAATTACAAATTTTAACGCGAGTACGTGCCAATTTATCTTTCCGGTGCCTGACAGAACCTTTCGCTTTGCAGAGTTCATTGGGTATCGGTGATTGGTTCAGTGAAACGTAATACAATCAAGCTTAACGTGACGTGCCTTCTTAACTTTTCCGGCTCCGATAAAAGGTACTTAACACACAATGGTCTTTTTATTTGCGCCCCGTACGATAAAAGTCCACGGCTTCCGTATTTCCGATCTTTCATGATCAAATCTTCAAACATCTACACTTTTGTAGATGGGAGGTATGTGGTAATTAAGTACAAACTTCGACTTGCGACTGACGTAAATTACGATTGTATTTGATACTGTCATTTATATAGCAATCCAAGATTAATATTAAAAAGGTACTTAACACACAATGGTCGTTTTATGTGCGCCCCGTACGATAAAAGTCCACGGTTTCCGTATTTCCGATCTTTCATGATCAAATCTTCAAACATCTACACTTTTCTAGATGGGAGGTATGTGGTAATTAAGTACAAACTTCGACTTGCGACTGACGTAAATTACAATTGTTTTTGATACTGTCATTTATAAAGCAATTCAAGATTAATATTAAAAAGAAATTGGGTATTGAGCTTACGGCTAAAATTAAATTTCTTTAACAGTTAATATTAATTAAGAATGTATAAAAATTACTATGGCACCTGGTCGAAATTCGATCGATTGTGCCTGTGAAGTAAAGAAGTTCAACTTGTTTTTCTTTATATTAATAATTAAAATTTATTTGTATTTAGTTTTTTAATACTTACCTTGACGCTACGAGGATAAGAATTGGAAAGTGGAAACAAACATGAAGGAATTAATTTATTATATGTTTATGTTAAAATTCCATAGAAGTATATAATTCAATGATTTCATTTCAAGTAAATTAAGAGATTTCAAGTGTAGTCAATTGTTCAAAACTATAGTATAAACTAGATTATTGGTAAATAATCATTCATTCTTATGTCTACAAAACAAAAAAAAACATCAAACCATCGGGATCGAACTCTACTTGATGCGACAACTGACTATGCGTGAAATCTGGTTGCCTTAATCAAATTCCAAATTTTTCGAATGCTTTTTCCTCTAACTTCTTAATAGTAATTGCAAATGTTGGAACAACTGGGAATTGTTTTCTTTGAAACTCAAACGATAAAATAATATTGGAATAAATCAAATTTATTCCCGGAATCAAAATATATTATATATAAACTTTTGACACCCATTCTCTTTTCGTCACACGTTTTCGACACACTTTACAAACATGATTCAAATATATTTCTTTATAGTGGTATATATTTATATATATATATATATATATATATATATATATATATATGTATATTAACGGAGAATTATTTTTAATTAATGCAGAGAATAATAATAATTTGGGTCGTGTAACATTTTCAACTTCATCCTGTTTTTGTGTCCTTTTAAAGTAAATCTCCTGTCTACTGGGTAAGTGAGTACCAAGATTAATGATGGTGTACGATTGAAAATGAATTAGAAATTTTTAAATACATCATTCCGCTACAGTTGATTCGACATAATGGCCATTCAAAAAATTTCTCACTCTAACAATCTGAACTAATTGATCCCTGTGTATTTTTTCATTGCCTAATTCTATAGTTGCCCTGTCATATCCTTTATGTACTTATAAATGTATATAACACTTTTAAATGCAGGGAAAACTTTAACTTTTTTTTAGGTAAATATAGTTTGTATGATTCAACGACTATTGTCAAGTGCGTTTTCTCGAACATCAACGCTAATGTCATTATCACACCGTCTGTACAAGTGTATCATATACTTCACGATTCATAAGTTTTGCAACATATTCATATAATTTAAGGTGTGTTCAAATATCCGGTGTGTCCTCGCCTACGACTTTATCAATATCAATCATTCCCACTGTTTCAAAACTTTCACCAAAATTTATCGAAATGTAGGTATAAGAAAACTTCTTTCTTTTCAAATTCTATTGTGTAAATCAATGCCTTGAATTTACCGGAAATATGATTTGTTACTATTGCTGGAATTAATTCTTTTAACTTAGCCTTGAATAAAGGCACAATAATTTCTGGACGGAAATTAACAGATTTATTTGGATAAATACTGTCAAAATTTTTCGTACAATTAGCAATACGGGTCAATGTAATAAATAAAAATGATTGCCCAAAATGTTGTACAATGGTACAATGGATATTGCATCCGTACCATTTCAATACATATTTCTTAGAAACCGTTAAATGGAGATGGCACAATTAAACTTCTTCTAATATTCGTGAATGTCATTCGGGTTCAATTCTAAATAATCAGTTAAGTTATTATATAATTAGGTTTTGTACTTTCTTGTACATCATAACTCCATTGCAAAAATAATTTCTGTAAATGATATAGCGGACTAAAATGATATCCAACTTTTAGTACGCATATTGCAACGTAGTAACTTTATGTCCAGGCTGCCTCGTAATGGACGTATTTGGTGTACTATGAAAAAAATTACATGTGACGCAGTGTATTCTTAAGAAATGATAATGAATATTCTAAAGGATCCAACGATGAATTTAGAACTAAGATATTTTTGACTTTATCATTGTTTTTTTTTAAAGAAAACCATAGTTGATTAGTAAAAAAAAGGCGACATCAGTTTTAATTGCATCATCGTAACGTTGAATATCTAAATTTTGAATAACAGTGATAAGCATACAAATTTCTCTATTTGCATTTTTAGCCGTTGTATCTTTCATTGCAATAAAATAATGCACAAAACGATTAATGCGTTCCATTGTAATGAAAAATTGTATGCAGTTAATTGCTATTGCACGACTGATTTGATTGTTTACACAGTAGTTAACAACAGTCTCTAGTTAACAACAGTGTCGATGTCATGAAAATATAACTACGCATAATGTGGTAAACGATGTACGTAAGTCATTGGCCCTGCTCTGTGATAAAAAATATCGTGTATAATAAAATGATGAACTTCATTCAAAACTCTATCCAAAAATTTACCTTCAGAATTGATAACAGCTTCCAATGAGATGTAGCTACGTACTAGCATATTATCAAAATAATCTTTTGATTTTAATTTTTTTATGGTTTGGTCACTTATTTTTCATATATATTTTTATAATTTATGAAGTTATTCCAGGATACAATGCATTAAACATAAGCTTTGTGTTAATAGGGGCAACTAATTCCAAATCTGCACTGTAAATTCAAATACCAAAATGAATTGGATTTTCTTACGATGTATATTTAAATGCATCCCTCGAAACAACAAAATAATAATCATTATCAATTTCTACTTGTGCTACATTATTTCTTATGCGGTCTATTCACATTTTGATTTCGACACAAAAATTATCTCCCCTTATCTTTTTTCCCTTTAATTCAAACAATTAGCATACTTCTTTGAGGTAGAACACAAATATTTTTCCGTTTACTTTTAGAAAAAAATGAGCAAAATCGTTACTGCAATACTAGCGTATAAATACAAGATTATAAACTTAATAACTTTAACTTAAAACAAATAAATCCAAATAAAAGCAGTATAAAAGAAAGCATGAGGAAATTAATGACAAAACTATAGTAAAAATATAAAATTCCTTGTAAGTGATTCATTCAACAATAAAGGGTTGAATAGTATAACAAATAAATAAAATAAGGATAGCAATGCTATGTATTAGTTTGCATAACTTTTCTTTATAAGGTTCTACCGTGTAGAGAAAGCCAAGGAATCTAGGCTCATATAGGCATGATTATAGTGAATTTTTTTTCATATAATTGATTAAAGCCTTACCTGCATTAATAGCAATGTACACTTACGAATTTGTTTGTGTACACTTAGGAAAAGGTACCGTATCTTTTTAATGATTTAAATTTCATTCACTCTGCTTTAGTAAATGCTAAAAAAGTACAATTTCCGAAATTTACTTTTTAATATAAATATTTATCAAATTATCTAACTTTATTTCATTAAAACGATATTTTCACTAATTTATCATAATATCACCAGAAACTATTAGTAAATACACGACATAAAAACGAGAGTTAGCGTTAGAATACAATTTTTCGCTCGCCACTGTTAGTGCTAACCCGGTTCGGATGCATTCAGTATTTGTTTTCTTAAGCATAATATAACGGGACATAATGACACGAATTTCTCCAAGGATTTTTCACTTCAAAAAATAGTATGTAATCTGAATGGAAATATAAAATTAAACAATTTTGAAATTTTTACGCACTTTATATAAGTCATAAGTAATTTGCCCCCTTCCCATACCTTCCCTACTTCCCATGCCATTTTTAAATAATTGACTTTCTTTGACAAAGCTATTTCTGGTGGTATTCAGGCCTTTGAGTCTATAGCGTTTTTAATTATGATTGTTTATTAAATTTGCAATAACTTGATAAATAATGTATACATAAAACAAAAATCGATACGCCTTTTTCTCACATAATTTATATATATCCTAAAAACAAATTTCTATTATCAATATTTCGTTTAATTAAAAGGTGTAAATAATTAAAAGTTATTAATTTATGAGAAAACTACCTCAGCTAAAGTTTAGGGCTCGTAACAAACATTCTTAATTTTTTTAGGTTTTTAGTTGCTCTTTTTTGATATAGGATAGGTCAAGTGTCTCATTAAATTTCTTGAAAAAACATTTCTAAAATTTTGAAACCAAAAAGCAAAATAAATATTTTTAGGGGCGCACTTAAACAAGCTTTTATTCGATGCGTCATATAAGAACCTTCCAAAAAATTACTTTTCCTTACAATTATGAAAAATTTCTATTTTTTATGTCAAGCAGCCTTTAACAAACGGCAATTTTTCTCCGGTTTAGAGACAGACGGTTAGATACTCAAGTGATATCTTAATTGGTCGAATTTACTTAACTGATATCTAATACTAAAAAAAAATTAAGTTAGTATAAATATCCAAGTTAGAAAATGTCTTTAAATTAGATTAAGAAATAACACAATACAAAAAGTCGTATGTACAATAAAGTCGCCGCAGTAAATTCATTCCAAGGCATAAGACCGCTTGTGAGCTGGACCGGTGTTCCAGTTGGCTGTAAGATATTGCTCTCATAGCAATACTTCCGCCATATGTATCAATAGTATATTCGTTTGTTTTTTTTTTCAATTTAAACAGCTAAGTGTATTCTAATGGAATTTAATAAAAAAAATAAATGTATATACATATGTATGTATATATATATATATATATATATATATATATATATATATATAATATATATATATATATATATATATATGTATATATATATATGTATATATATATATATATATATATATATATATTTAACACCTTGAGTGAAATATATATAATCACGTTATTAAATACAAACCTGATCAGAAAAAAAAAGTTAAAAGAAGTAATACTCATTCATTTCATATTCCTAACATATCCTAAACATGGGATATTCCTAGTTTAATTATTGCACTGCTTTTTAGTTTGCTCTCTTACCGCATAATTCACTCCCATAAATGTTAAAATAAAGTCTAGCAAAATATGTTCAAGTGATACTTAACTCACGGTTAGCCCGATTGCAATCTACCGTATGCAATTATTTAAAAAAGATTTACAAATTTTCCTAGTAACACGCTAGCGAAGAACTGTAAGTACTGGTTATCAATATAAGTGCGAATAAAAATACATTTTTTTTTAATTTAATTAAATATACAAATCTCAGGTCGTGTTACCGAAATCCCCTAACAACGAAGACCGTATGTCTTCGTGTTGTTGTCATTAATACAACAAAGTAATAACTTTCATTATCTTTATAAGTTTTTGTACGTAAAGATATGAACTGCAAATAGGTGGCATAAGCGGTCCTCAAATTATATTGTTCAACCAGGTTGAATTATCATAACAGATTTCACTTTTACGTAAGTTAAATAATGCATTCGCAACCCATAGTAAAGTTTATCTTAAAAAGTAAGGGAACTGCCCTTATTTACCCTTTTTACAAAAGTAATTAATTATTTTTAAACGTTTACACGGCGAATATCCTTTGAAAGTATTTAATGTTATTATGTAATTATAAATAAATAAAACGCACGTTTTCAAGCTAAATTTTGAAGGAAACTAATAATACTATTGTTTAAACGAGGAGAAAAAACCCAAGGCAAAAAAAATTAATAGTAAATACAGATGTAAAGCTAAATTAATGAAACAGAACTTTCAATAACAGAAATGATTACAATTACATTCGAGTATTCTATAGCATAGTTCCCGGCACAATCGTAGATATAAACGCTATAGATATGTGATATTTCATAATAACTTCTTTATTATATAATGAAAAGAGAAAGTTTCTTTCTTATATTTTTTAATCCATTTTTAAATAATCTTAAAGCAGACCAATTAAAAAAAAATACGCCATTTGTTTCTTTTTTCACATTTTGTAACCTTTTTTTCAGTAGGGAAGGAATTTCATAGCATTTCATAGATTCAGATTTCATAGCATATATCATTATGAATTTCATAGCCCATATATGTATGTGTGTATACGAGTTAGCTTGATTGCTCGTACATATTAAGTTACTAAAGTGATTTCAACCCATGAGATGTCCTTAGATTAATTTTGATACAGAGGGTGTCCTAGGGCATATAATGTTATGAATTTCACAGGCTGTCTATGTATATATGTAAGTGGGTATGTCAGTTATTTAAAAAAATGAGGTGTCCTTAGTTTCGTCTAGATCCAGAGAGTGTCGTAGAGCAGAGAACGTTATAAATTTCACAGGCTATGTATGCATTTCGTGATTTGAAAATAATTTTTTTCCGTAGTCGGGTTTTAGTTTTTCACGCTTAATAATAATAAAATGACAATGACCTTTATACCTGCGTAAAAATCATAAAAATTTTTTTCGTCTTTACTATTATCCACAAGAGAGTTTGAAAAATCTAACAATTTGAGGTATATGCCCTGTAAATATCCTCTTTCATAATTCCAAAATTTTTTAAATATTTTATTTACATTTATATTTCCTAGCATTCATTAAAAGTAAAGAAAAATAAGTACATTATTTATATTTAAATGCACCCGAAGAAAGAGTCAAAAATATATTAATAAATTAAGACTAACAGTTTATTATACATGTATATGTGTAGTTATATGTATATATGTATGTGTATATATATGTGTGTGTGTGTGTGTGTGTGTGTGTGTGTGCGCGTGTGCGTGTGCGTGTATATTTTAGACGATTGTCAAAATTTCGTATGTATGATAATAAAAATAAATAAAATTACAAGAGCAAGACCGATAATGGTATATAACAGTTTAATTCCAAGTTTGTCAAAAGCTTTATCAAATAAAAAATTATTCAACTTTTCATTTTGATTAGAAACGCATAAGCTTATTCGTCGAATATCGCTCAGTTGGTATTTTCCAATTAAAATCTCTCTCAATACGCACATACAACTCATTTTATGAATATAAATAAAAGTTATGATTTAAAAATATTGCTCTTTATGCAGCACTTTAATAGTATGTAACGTATTTCCTGAGCAGTTGTAATACGAACCGGTAGAGCAAACTAGACATGCCACTAACCAATGTATTTATTTATTTATGTACTTTTATGTATGTTATTGATATATACGGCGGAATAATTGCTACGAGGGTAATATGTTATCGCCAACCATAACCCCAGTCCAACCCCGTTCGATGAACGGTTGAGAATCGAACACTTTATATACCCGCAGTATGCCGCGCCGACATAAACCTTATGCCTTGCAATAAACACAGACATAAACCTCATGCCTTGCGATAAACACAGCACACCACATAAACCTTATGCCTTGCGATACGTGCTAATTGAACCAAATTCCCAGCAGAATGTCGTGAGGTATGTGATCCAGAATAAAGCCCCGATATTTACTCGTATATTAAATTAAGTATCAATTAACAGCTAGTACGACCGCTCAGTAATTGTTCATGAATTATTAAAATGCGATTAAAATACTCTTTAAATAAGTTCTGCCTCTAATACCCAACATAAATTCATTTCTCTCTGATTTTCACCGCCTAAGCCTTTTACCGTTTATTTGCTTAAGGTATGACTCAAAAAAAGATCTGCTTGAGTTATATAAAGATTTGCACAGAAAGTATCTCTCATTTACAATTCCTTATTTATTTTACTCCTGCTCTGACGAACTTTCATCCGCACAAGTATAAAAGCGAATAACACTATTAATTTTGGTTTTCTGAGTACCGCACAACAATTTCTTGCTATTTTACCCTACTATAACATTAAGCCCTACTATATCCATATTTGTAGACTTACTAGATTTGTCCTAGAAGGACGAAGACTAAATATAAATTAGGTTAAAAATATCTTTACTCTAAAGTGAGCCTAATGATAACATCACCTCGCATACTCTAATCAGTACATAGGCTTCAATATTATAACCAAAATATCTTCTTTCAAAAATAAATAAGCAAAAGTTGCAAAAATGATTATACATGTAATTTAACTCTACGAAACTGAGGCAACAGCCGATGGGGCGTATCAATCGCAAAGATAAATTTCCTCCCAAGGACATTCCAATTTATCCTTTTGATGCTCCGAACGCCCTTCATTTTTTCTAGGCTTGATTGGATGACGATGTTTGCATTAGATGAAACGTTATACTTTCGGGTTTAACGTGACATGTGTTGTTAACTTTGGAGTTTTGCGTAAAATGTAGTTAACACAAAATGGAGATTTTATTTGCGCCCTTTGCCAGAAACGTTTACAGGTTACTCAAGTTAGATCTTTTGTCACCCAATCTTCAAAAGTCAATATATTTTAGATACGAGGTAATTAAGTATAGTATGCAATACAATCGGTGACTGGCATATATTAGGATTACTATCAACACTCTGAGTTATAAAGCAATCAAAGAACAAAAAAATATGTGAACCTCAACCTTATAAACTCAAAGATAATATGAAACCCGTTTAAAAGCTCATTTTCGTTAATAATTTATAATAATAATTAGTTATTTAAAAAAATGATCTTTGTTGATAGTTAGATTATAATTTTATTTTAATTAATTTATAGCAATGTACGTAAATAGTTAAAATTCGAAGCTATTATGCAAACAATAACTTCCCAATCACTTATAATTTTTATTATATTACACAAAAAAGCGAATGCGCAATTAAAAACACAAAAATCGGTGGCGACCTGACAATTCACCTACAGATAAGAATTAAATAATTTTTTTGACAATCTTGACCGCTATGTTGTTAGCGCACGGTCGGTTCCGCCACCAGTCGGACGTGTTCCGTATTTATTTTCTCAAGTATTACGCAATTTAAAAGTATCAGAATGATGAGCTGTAGAAAATGTACTTGAACAAATGATTTCGTTGTTCATTATTATCTTTAATTCAAACTTTTGAAGTTAAAGAAAAGAACTTAATTTTCAAAAAACAATGAGCTCAGATAGCTTGTTGTGTTTTTATCGAAAACTACAATAAGAGTGCTCTCATATATTGTCGTCATATCCGTTCATCTTTCAATCTGCCTGTCTTGTTCTTATAGTTTCTTTAGCCACATATTATTTAGCATTTTTCAAGTAATTTTAAATTAAAAAAAATATATAAAATATTTTATTGGAGTTTTACATCAAAATTATTTTAGAAGAATACGCAAGAAAGAGCAATTTTAAAAGGTATATATGTAGATATACTTTTAAGCTTGCTCTGCTTAATTCGCATTTGCATACCCACCTGGTTCAATTTCAAATATCTTCATAGAAGCACTTTGACTAAATACGTGCGTGTATATGTAATCGAAATAAACCTGCCAGAACTCTAATAATGACAAAATTTGTGTATCGGAAATAATAATTCTGTTTTAAGAAAAGCAAAACGTGCAATAAAATTAATTATAATTCACTTTCCTTCATCCCTGTGTCAAAGCTAATAGAAAAAAAAACTCAAAAGATTATTAACCATAACTTAAGAATATTTATAAAAAATAACTTTACAAAGATTAAAATTTTCAAAACACTTTTAGGAATAAAATGAGGCAAATTATTTATTTGTTAGGCTATGCATACGAAATATTTATGAAGTTCTGTTTCACTCGAAAACATGTCCTGAAAAAATACTTGATATCTGCCTAAAAAAACATATGCAATACTGATACAGTAGGTATTGCATATGGTTTTTGAAATGATTACGAAGACTGACAATCCTCTCTTATGAACGAAATTGATAAATTGCTATTAAGAAGTGTAACAATTAAATGAAACTACGTGATGTAGCATTATTTCTTCAGGTGGGCTATTAGCAAAGATTAATAGCCCACCTGAATATGGTGTAATACAACGAAACCTAGGTCGTGGTAAAGAACTTAAAGAAAGCAGAAATAATACTACATCACGTAGTTTCATTTAATCCTGAATAATGAATTTACAAAACAAAATTAATAACCTATTTAAAAAAAGCCGCGTTTTCTCAGTTCTGATTTCATTGAAGTAAAATGTCAAGGAAAGAAACTTTTGAAAAGCTTGTAATTACTTCGAATTTTAAAATGGTAATTTTACAAGAATTTCTTCATTTGCCTTCTGAAATACTTCAAAATCTGCCGACTGCCGCAAGTTAGGAATTTTAAATAAAATTTATTGTGATATTACAAGTAAAAGACTAATTATTTAATAAATTTTAAGTGATTCGTACTTTAAACGAAAAGAAAACAAACTAAGATATAATCACTTGAATATCAATCCCCCAGTAGTTAACACCAAAAATATTAACAGAGAAAGTTGAAAAGCTATTATTCTATTAATAACTTAGTTTGTATCATGTGGTTATAGAGAACACGCAGGATTCCAACTACTTCTTTAACAAGGATTCCAAAATTATTTCTTCAAGAATTTTAGGCCAAAAGAAGAATTGCTTAAAATTCCGACTAAAACATCCGCAAAACTGCAAAAATCAAATTATGAAAAACTGAATTTTACTCAAAATTTACAGTAACGATTTTAAATGTCTAGTTTTTGAGAAACTCGCCAAATTACGATATATTACGCTTGCAATTAAAAACCTTTTTTCAGTAAATATATTTATTCAAGAAATTGTATTCCAAAAAGTTCTATTTAATTAATTACAAATTATTACATTTAATTCCCGTCTGTGACAGAAATTATCAAAATTTTAAAATACCATAATTTAAAAAAAAAA